>JASNQO010000023.1:0-728776 GCA_030378425.1 Periconia sp. TS-2 | reverse complement strand
CTAGTAAGGAGCCTATAGGTAGTAGACTAGAACTATATATATACTATATATAGGAAAGAAATCCTAGTAGTAACCCCCTTTATAAAGGCTACCTAATAAGGCTAGAACTAGATAAGACTATAATAAATACCTATAATCTACTTTTTTATATTCTTACTACCTTCTCTATTACTCTCTAGAATCTTTATATAGAGTAGAAACTTATTATAGAGCTTAATAACTAGATTATTAATAGCTTATAATATAGTATATATTCTAGTCTATAAATAAAAGTTAGTATATAAACTTAAAAATAAATATAAGAAGGGGTAATTTATTATAAAGGTTATAAAATTATAATTAAGAGTTACTAATTTATCCTAAATAAAGACTAATAAGTCTAGCTTATAACCTATTAGCTAGGCTAGGTTACCTATAGGTATAGAGTAAGTAGTATTACTAGTAAAGAGTATAGACTTAGAAATAGATAAAGTAGTTAAAGCCCTCTTTTTTCTCTTATAACCCTCTATTATATCCTTAATAGTATAAAGTACTATATATTAATAGCTACTAATCTTACTAGAGAAGATAATAGAACTAAATTCTTTTTTAATAAAGAGTATAATTAAACTATATAGCTTTATAAGCTTCTACTTATTAAAATATTCTTTAGCTAAAAAATATAAAAGTTTATTAAAGCTATATTAAAAGTAGCTAGTACTTCTCTTTTTATTATATTAAAAGATATAGAGATATAGTCTAGCCTTCTCTAGACTTTTAATATAGTAAATATAAATCTTCTTAATAATATCTATAGCTACCTTAATAGCTAGATTAATATTATAGATAGAGGAGTTACTACTAAAATATAACTAGAATACCTTAATAGAGAGCTAAGTAGTATAAAGAGGTAAGGGGTTATAGAATAGTATAACCTATATTATTATTAGCTTTAGGAATACTAAGATTAGAATAAGAAAGAAATAGATATTATCTCTAATTATAGAATTATTATTATTCTCTAAGTAACTAATTAGAAGCTAAGAAAAAGCTAGCTTCCCTTTACTCTAACTAATAAAGCCCTTAGACCTAGATAATAGTTAAAAGCCCTCTCCTTTAATAGGAGTATATAAATAATAAATAGATCTAAGCTAAAGGCTACTAAAGTCCCTTATCTTCTTACTAGAAGAGAGAGGAGTATATATAAATAATCTAGATAGAGTAATAGGAGTCTTAGTATAGCTTATAATAGTAGTATAAATAAATAAAACTAAAAATAATATAATATAGAGGGAATAATAATAATAGTATAGTTTAAGCTAGTAAGTAGAGTAGAATAGATAAATATATAAGCTAAAAAAGTTAATAATAAGTATAAAAAGAAGAAAAGAGAGGAATAGTAGATTAAAAGTAACTATATTTATACCTAAACTTATAGATATAGATTATAAGGCCTTAGAACTATAATAAGTACTTAAAGTATACTATCTAAGAGAAAGAGGAAGGAATAATAATATAATAATAAATAAAGTAAAATTCTATAAAGGGTGCTTAAGTAATATACTCTATATAGTAACCTTACTTATAGAGTATTAATATAGTAATACTATACCTTTACTTACTAATTATAATTAGAGGAGTAAATATATATACTATAAACTAACCTATAACTAGAATAGAGAAGTAGTATAATATTAATAATATAGATCCCCTCCTAGTAAGAGGTTAACTAAAGTATTAAATATAAAGTAAAAGTAAAATTTACTAACTAGACTTTATCTATAAGATATAGGAATAAAAAAGCACCCTAACTATAATATATAAGTAAATAACAACCCTACTAGAGTAGAATATAGTAGTAATAGAGAAATATAACTACTTAGCTAAGCTATAGAGAGAAGAGAAGTATACTAGAGAGGGTATATTTATATAACCTAGATATAGTAGTACTAAGCCTAGGAATACCCCCCCTAAGATCCTAACTAGATACCTATCTAACCCCTATAAAGATAAGGTAAAATCTTAAGAAGAAGAAAGGGGGGGGGGAGGGGAAGTATTATAATAGGTAAGACCTAGAAAAGGACCTCTGCAGCCTATAGCCTTAATATAAGCCTGCTCCGGAGCGAATTGTTAACTTATATTTAGAGCAGGCCGACTGATCTAGTATCACCTCGGGCAAATCAGAGCGTATAGTGCAGCAACTGGCCTGAGTAGAATAAGGGGGGGAACGCTCTGTACAAATCCCCTCCGATAGTTAAATACCTAGCCGGAGCTATTAGAGCTCCTGATCAAATCTATCCGTATTCTACCTGGTATCTACCCTCAGGGTCGACCGCTTACACTAGCTTACCTATTCTACTATATTTATTACTAAAAATACCTAGCATTATCACAATATACCTACTGTATAAGCTGCTAGATTTGCATTGATTATTAACTATAGGAAAGGCAAATAAATCAACTTAATAGTTTCAAAGAAATACACTTAGGTGTCTATACACCTTGGCATTTTTTATATAGGCATTTCAAAGAAATCGACTCAATTTCTTTATATAATATTCTCAGCTGTATATCTTTAATCCTAATACCTGACTGCTTTAAAACCTTAGTAGTTATATAGCTATACCATCCTAAGCGTGTTGTTAATAGATCCCTATCCTGCTCTTTAATTCCTAGTAATAATGGAAACCTTGGGTCAATATCTGTTACCTGACCACTCTCTCTATCAATGTAACATATTGTGATTGTGCCGTTATCTCGCCGAAAAACCCGCTGAAAATTCCCTGCACCTGAAAGTGGCCCAAATAATGCTTCGCCAACTAGTAAACCTTCTACTAAGGCTGATCCAAGTACCTGGAGCTGGCAAAAGTCACACTTCTTTACCACCAGTGGAGGGCTACAGCCTAGGAATGCCCAAAGTTCGTCGCCCTGTTTAGTACTAACAGGTCCAATCCCAAACTTTTCGTCATTCGTAAGGAATAGGCACCTTTCGATATCATCTCGGGTTCCAGTTACACTATGATTAGGAGGGCCTTCTACGGAAAGCACCCTTAAAAAGGCGTCATCGTTTAAGCTGCAGTTATGTTTCAAAACGATTCCGGCCTGATGAAGATCAGGGTAAGCCGAGGCTTGAGTCGTCGAGTCGAATAGGAAATCGTTCCTGGAGTAGATTGAACGAAAAGAGCGACAAATTATGTCGCACCGCTCAGGAGTAAGGTCCACCGTTTCTGTTGACAGCAGTTTTTGAAGGGCTTTTCTTAGTTGTACTAGGTCTCTATATGTGATCCTTCCGTTCACGAGAAAACCATTCAGTTTCACTTTTATTGCTTTCTCTATCGTGGCACAATGCAAACCGGTGACATTAAGAGTGTCGTCATTAACTGTAGGATGGACTTGCAGCTCTCCCGAGGGCGACCGTGGGTGGGCTACCTTGTACTGCTCGAATGTCCAGTCCGGTACCCAGCTCGGCAACCCTGAAATAGTGGTGGGCGTTTCGCAAAATTCCAAGAATCTTAGATCAGTTGCGGTCTTGATATATTCTCGCACTACTCGCTTGTAACATTGTTGCACATGTGCATTGTAATCTGGTAGGACGCGCTGCAACGCGGGAGATTCACTGCCCATTGCCGATAGCGCAAATATTCTATCGCGAGGATCTGAGCATTTTTTCTGCCGGAAACCGCTGAGGTAGTGAAAGAGACTGGTGCTATGCGCATAGACTCTCCAAAATGGGTGGATGTGATCGTACCGGCGTGCCCAACGAGCCCTCAAGAACGCACCAAATTTGCCGTCGTCCTCGGTTTCTTCGCTAAGTGTAATTGGAGAGCCTGACATGTAAAACAGCGCTTTCTTTACCTCTTTCCATGCGGCGACTTGGTGACCGCATAAAACCACTGCATCTGATGCAACATACACTTCCTGATTGACCCACATACGTTCAAACCACGGGTTGTAGACGAGCTTCACAATTGATGCAAAAGCGTTTATGTCGAATTTCGGCTTTCTTTTAGCTATTTCCAAATTGCTTTCGGTTCGCCGGAAGATGTAGTTGTCCCAATCGACATGGATTTCCGATCCTATCTGCTCTAAAGTCTTTAAACCGAGGGCTGCGCTTTCATCCGTGTCAGGGCCCAGCCAGATCACAACTCGGCTAGCTTGACGATATACATCCACCATGCGATCAACCTGCAGGGATTTTTCGTCATTGGATAGTTGATTGATACAAATTGCGTCAATCCAGAGGATTCTTGAACTGTCTCGGAGTCGAAGCCCTTTCAAGGCAAACCAAAGATTTTGTCCAACTAGAAGTGTCCTATGTGTAGAGCCTTTATCTAAGCCCGAGCCTAGACATACTTTAATTGTCCTTGGATCAGCTGCCGATCCCCATGTATATGACAAAGCCTCATACTGAACAACAGATGATTGGGCTATCCTTTCGATATACATAACAACGCGTATCTCGGCATCATATTCCCCTGAAAGAAGCTCTACCAGTCTGACAGGAAAGGACATAGGATTGTACTCATCCTTTGGCAGATCTTGATATATGTAAGCCATAACTGCAATATACCACACCAGAGCCTTCGTGCCGGCTACGAGAAGGGTCGAGATACGTTCTGCAGGCGCATGTGCTATGTGCAAGTCAAGAATGTGGAAGAGAGCACTACTCGCAGAAAGGAGTAAGAAGTGAAAATAGAGAGATTAAGATGAATGTTGGTCACTGAAAATAAAGCATGGCTCGCAACTTGGTTGTAAATTAGCCTATATAAGAGCGAACTGAGCGACTGCTGTTCATTATAGTGTGAACAGCAAGTAAGCAGCAGGGTGATATGCATGCAGAGTTTATGAAACCGGTGAAACAGTATCATTGCCACGTATGTGGTTGCCTTTACGGGAGGTACCGCGACACCAGATGCGTCAAAAAAAGGCTGATCTTCGTTGAAGTACGTCTTTCGAACTATCAAAGGTCAAGAAATACACTAGAGGGTGCCGAGGTCCAGACCGTTGCGATAAGTTCCGTATGCTATAGACTGACGAAGGTCCGGTCTCTCCACCGGTTTGAACGAAAACTATCACATACTCGAAACTATATGCAATCAGCAGGACCAAAATCTGAATGTCTGCCTTATCTGCCTTATATAACTGACCGGTCAACTGGGCGCGGACATGAGAGTCGGAGGGCCGCTTAAGCCTTACTGCACGCTCATGCACGCAGTGCCCCGCACTTTGAGCAACGTACCAATCCAAACGTCTATCTGCAGGAGCCAAGGATTATCTAAGCATATTTTTATTGAAGCAAGGTAAGGATGCCAATTTTGCAGAGTGTGTCTCTCTCTTTTATCAGTAAGATCTGATGATCGGCCTACAACACCACAGAATGCCCGAGCTCAAGGCCCATGGCAAGGGATGGATGGACAGTTAACCCTGGGTACACCTGAATATGCACCCTGTGCCCCACAACATAGAAGGGAAGTATGGTAGGGACGCAAAACTATGACGTTAGAGTTGTTCTTGATTCTGGCAATAGGCATTAATCCGGATGTTTCGTGACTGGTGAAGATGTTGAGTATACGTTTAATGCTTTGCTCACTACACCCATTTCTTCGAAAATAAGTCGTTGCCAAGAGTCACTATACTTATTGATAAGTACGACAGGGAAATTGTAGAAAATCTTCGAGACTTCCTGGTTTGAAACGGACTGGATGATAGAATTTTTCGAGTAGCACATATAACTAAAGCCGTTGCATCGTTTCAGAAAATATCACCCACTTCTTCCGCGCTTAGATGAGAACAGCAGATGGAGCAGCGCAAACGTCACCGTAGTAGTTCCCGCCATAGATCTATCGCAGGCCTTTGAAAGTACCCTGGAGACCTTACTAGCGAACGAGCCCTACGATATTATCATTGTTACAGACCCTAGATCTAGTGATACAGTGGCCTAGGGATTTACATGCTAGAAAAGTCCTATACTTGTCTACTTGTACTATATTTATGACTTCTACACTTAGACTAGAAGTTCTAATATACGTTTCTTCCTTTGGGTACTATCCTGATGTAAGGGACCACGCGCAAGAGTGCAGGTGGTGGCCGAAATAAACCCTAAAAACCATAAAGAAATAACTACGGTAAGGAATCTTGGTTCTTAAATACTCGTGACTAGTGTTCTACGGTGCCGTGGTTCCCTCCTAGTTGTCCTAACGATCCCTTTATCTTTTCAACCACGGCTTCGTTCCTCCTTTTCCCCAGCTGCTTGCCTCTCTCCTGGTCAATAAGTCCTTGGTGTCTGTTGAGGCTCGTTATTCTGCAACAATAATGACCGATGGTATCACCGAGGAATAACCTAAGGTCTAACCCGTTACACCTGACCCTAGTTTTACGTCGGATTATGTTAGGCACTGTTACGAGGGCTAGGAGTATTGGTGAAAGAGCTTAGTTAGAGAAGCTATTGAATAATACTAAGTACTTATCCAGGTGATGAATCAGGACGTTGCGTAAAGAAGCAGAACAGACATACTCTTATAGAGAGTAGTAATAGGAGAAGCGAGCGCACGGCTTAGGCTCGTACGCGACACTAGGTCAGGTGACTAGTAGAGTAAAGCGTGCTCTTACTAGTAATGATAACAGTAATTTACATTCAATAGTCAGTTCTGTTAGTCAAGTGATTAATAGAGTGAAACGTGTAGTTATTAATAGTATATTGGACAATTAGTTCTGCTAGGCTTGGTGAGCAACAGGTCTGGTGCTCCTATACTGTTAGAGGCTGAGGGGCAGTACCGTGACATTAAGAATCAGTAATTAAGATATACCTACTATACAGTGTCACGTTTACATGTAGAGCTAAAATTTAGCTAGTGGATTGACGAAGAACAGTCAAGATGAAGCTCGACTATAGGCGGACTACGTCCCTATATACTAGAGACAGGCCTTAAGCACTGGCCCTCGCTTGTCTAAGTTGCCTGGTAAGTCGAACGTAGTAAGTCTTACCTATCCGAATATTAAACCGGATGTAGCTGTACTATCACCTGCAGTATCTCAGGACGACTGATTGTCACATTGAAGAAGAAAAGAATTGTTATTATTAGTCTCTGTAGATAATGCTCTTATGTAAATATGGGCTCTTCGTTATGACTAGTCGTTACGTGTAGGTAGAGGCCCTAGGCTAACATTTCCATTCTGTCGTCTCCAAGGACTGTCCTCACCTTGGTCTTGTTCTTCTGGGTACTGGCTTTCCTCAGATTTTTCGCCTCGAAAATGTCGTCCATCTCCTCAAGCGTGAGTCCCTTCGTCTCAACGAAGAAAAAGTATATAAAGATAAACTCAAAGCAGTCCCAGCAGACGAAGAAGACGTAGAACCAATATCCAATCTAAGACGTTAGCTATATAATAAGTAGAAGGAGAAGAAGAGACTTACGTTCGTAAGTGCAATAGGTGCGGCAAGGGTATTAATAAAGCCAGCAGCTCCTCCAGTAATCTTATATGTTCCCATACCTTTTGCGCGCATGTCGTTGGACATAACCTCTGCTGGATAGATAGGCTGTATTGAGGTGTATGCAAAAGCAAAGAAGGCTCCAAAGATAAATATAAACCCTATAGATACTGAAGAGGCAGTCTTACTTCCTATATGGAGAAATATAGCTGCTGTTCCTGCACTAATAGAGAGCGCGATAATAAGGCCTATTGTAGCTCTAAGTAGCATCTTGCGCCGACCGATAATATCATGCATACAAGCTCCAGCTGTTGCAAAGATATAACCTTGAAGGGTGTATATAATATTTAGTAGGAGTTTCGTATCTGTGCTTTTAATACCAACATTGGCGAGAAGGTATGGGAGATAGTACAAAACTACACTATAAGACTTTAGTTAAGAAAATTAAAAATACCTAATATTACTTAAAAGGCTTACCTATTTCTAGAGAAGTGGGTAAACCATGCAAAGGTTATATTTAGCATTGTCCTATATCGCCTTGCCCTTGTTTTAAATAATACTCTTAAGTCAAAGAAATCGCGCCAATTAGCTACAGTATCTTTCTGGAACGACCTAATCATCTCGCCTATCTCTAGTTTAACTAGCGGATGATCGCTATTACTGTTTGCATGATACTTAATAAGGAAATTACGAGCTTCTTTATAACGATCTTTGTAGATAAGCCATCGTGGTGATTCAGGAAAGAAGAGGATTACACAGCATCCAAGGCCTGGACAGACCATTTGTAGCCATAAGGGCAGACGCCAGTCAAGATTAGTATTTAAGAGGTGTTTGTAGGAACCGTAGACCGCTGACATAGCTAAGATTGAGCCCTTATGTTTTTTTAGATCAATCATCTACTTGCAGGGGTAAAGTACATACAATATAGTAAAAGGTACAATATATACCAGCTAAAGTACCCCGATACTGCGGCGGCGCAACCTCAACTAGATATAGTGGACTCGCTAACGTAGCTAACTGCGCGAAGAAGCTAAGCAGAAATCGTCCCCCGATAAAGATAGGTAAGCTCGTCGCAGTCGCGGTTATAACTGTGCCTATAGTAGCCCCAGCGGTGCCAATAAAGATAAGCCATCTACGGCCTACCCAGTCTGCAACCCACACAAATAGAGCAGCACAAATCTGGCCAATCTGGAGAATCGAGAAAACAATCCCCGTAGATAGCGTGCCCGTATCAGTGAGATTATAGAACTTAGTGAAGTTAGGGAGAACGTTAAGGGAGCTCATAAGAGAGCCATTAAAGCCTTTATGTTTCTTAGTGTTGCGCTGTTAAGAGGGCAGAAATCACATACCACTCATAATCGAGTTTAAAAAGCAAACAGTAGCAAGCACATATAGCTGCAGGTGACCCTTCCCCCACGGATTCGGCTTATGCTTCGCCATGATGGTTGCAAAAGGCAGGTTGACAGCCTCCACCTCTTCCTCGATAATCTTCTTCCCATGCTCTGTCAACGTCTTTTGGCCTGCACACTCATTGCTCTTTGCCTCCTTCTCAGCCATTCTGTTTCGATTGTTTTCCTATCTCCAGGTCTTGCGGCTTACGGAGTGCGGGATGCGAGGTTGATCAATGGTAGTATGAGTGATCAGCCGATGCACTGCTACTTATACCGGTGAGACTAAACCGGCACTAAGCAACTCATGTTACACACCCATGTATACTTCCATTCGCTAAGCTACAGCACCAAAAGCAAGAGGATATAAAGCATGCAACTCTCTTTCTAATTTGTCAAGCGAACACACTAATAGCAATAAAAGAAGGAAGCAGCAGCAAGAAGCCTAGAATTCTTACCTGAAGACATCACTCGCTCGTCCTCCCCGAGAGACTACTACATCAGTAGCAAGCAGCTAACTCATTATTCCCTAAGCAAAACCCCATAATGACTATTATCCCCTTATTTTATACCCATCTAACTCTTCGGTCAAACATCAAAGAAATAACAGTCCTAACGCTTCAGCCTGGAAGAAGGGACACGCCGCTCCAAGCATCAATCTATGTACTTAATCTAGATGATGCATCCCACCAGTTTTACGAGACCATCCCCTAAGTGTGAAGGGCCTCATGCTGCACTAAGACTATTGAAAATTGATAATGAGTTCGTCCCCCATGGACCAATAGCCAATAGCGGGTGGACCGAGCCCTCCAGGGCGTCCTCGACCCCGCGGCTTCGCTAGTGGAACCCCAGAGCCCAGAGGGCTTACCGGTAGCCCACGTAAGCTGCGTCCGGTGAGAGGGACAACTTGCACCATGCGTGCCCCTGGCTTGATTGTAAAAATAGAGTTATGCAATCACAATTAAGCCATCATTGGCTGTGCATTTTGAGCGTCTAGTCGGCCGTCTGGAGCGCTTTGGGAGTGCCGTACAAGGCGCCCAGCTGATGCCCAGCTTCAGTGTTGAATTTCTTGTTTCCCTATAAGTCGTAAGCTGATGTATATCTTCCTGGAACCTAGATCGCATTATGCAGCAATTTGATTGGCCCAGGCTGCGGGAGGGCAATTTCTGCGCATCCGCCTTGCCAATGTCGGGCTGTAAGACTACCGAAGGACATCGTCCTCTCTTGCTGCCCCTATCTGCGTCCTGCGGATTACTTAGGAAGGTGAGTCCGACGTTTGCCACCGGAGTTAGAGCTTCCTGTGACGACCCATCACATGAAGCTGCGTACCAAATGGTGAATGCCGGCCTGTCACGTGAAGGCCTTGTGTAAGATGGTGAATACGAAGGGCAGGGCACTAGGCCCGTTCAGGACTAGCGTAGTTTATTAAGCAGGGGAGGCTCTCCCCTCCCTTCCTTTACTCTCTACCTTAGTCTTCTTCGTGTAATAGAGCTTCAACCTTCTGTCCCTGCACCTGCGTCCCCGTGATTGCTGCCGCACATAGTGAGACCGGAACCTGTCCTCACAGCTACTCTCTACTATTTCTATATCCTAAATCTCCGACTCATTTTGTATGATATATCACAACAGTGCAGCCTGAATCTCTGCAGATTGAGAGCTAGTCGGTAACCTGATAGTGCCGAACTCTAATATAACTAAAGAGATAGATATAATAGCTTATTATAGGACCTAAAAGGGTTAGGGTTAGGAAAAGGGGAAAAAGGGCAGAAGGTTAGTGAGGCGAGCTTAGGCGGTGAAAAGTCGGGGTAGATGAATCCTGGTTGGCCGAAAAAAGAATAAGCATATATCTTAGAATCACAAGGTCTGTATCTAAGTAGAAGTGACTAAAGAACTATTCATCTTATTGTACAAGCCGTAAGCGACGTGTCTGACATGTTTTATTTAATATCTTCCATTATTTTCCTTGCGCACTGAGTGTTTGCTATATAATTAATTATTCTCATTGAATAAAGAGCGGCCAGATCAATTACAGCATTTCTATCCCTGCCAATTTACAATATCGTACTATGGCGCTTGGAATACATCAAACGCCTTGTACTCCAAGCTCATTCTCTACGAGATACGCCTTTACATTTACAACAGTACGTTTCTTGTTCGGATTAACAGTGGCCATAATAAACCCTGTCCTGAGTTCAGCATACTTCTCACCCCCTCCAATGTCCAAGTCCTGCATAGATGTCTATCAGCTAATGGTAAACAAAATATTCCGCACGGAAGACTCACGATGCGAGTGATCTGCGCTTCGGGAGACCCGATGCCAGTTTCGTGGATATGAAGCGGAACTCCGTCTTCTGTGATACCGTATATATCGATCACTGGCTCTTGTAACGTCTGATTCAAGTAGACTCGCGGAGCGGCAAGTCCCGATACGATAGTACCGTTCAAACAAGGTCCCGCGACGGTACCACCATTGATGACTTCGGGGACGATTACTCCGCCGGGGATGGGAATAGGGTTCGGTGGCCCGAGGTTTACTACCGCGGAGAAGAGGTAGCTGGTCTTGAAGGGCAAGGGATCTGCGCGGGCAACATGATGTGGAGTCGCGGCAGTTGGCTGAATACATATAAAGAACGCCAGGGCTTGACTTATTTGGAAGAAAAGAGACATTGTGAAGAAGGTGAAATGATACAAAGCTTGTTGTTCAACGAGGATGGTCTGCAGCGATGCATGCGCGTCTTATTTGAATGGTTGTTCATACTGCAATAAAATTATTTCAAGCACAATCGAGGGGCTAGAAAGTCTACGGCCGTACAACGCCTGTCGCGGGCCTCCTATGATTCCATCTGCTCCTCAGTTGTACGAATTTATACACAGCTGCTTCTGTAGAGATGTTGCGAGGCTAGGCTGATCTCCGTCCTCAAAAAACAGGTTAAGCAGGCGTAGTAGCCCTCAAGGAACGACGCCAGGCAATATCGGGCGCAGAGGCAAATATAATAATTCATGATTGGTCGATGGATATATCGTGCGTAAAGGTAGGCGTTGCATCGAAACGTAATCAATCGCTCGTTTTGTATAAATACTAAAGGTCGCTAACCTTTTTGGGCACATTCTGCGCCGGCCCGATTGGAAGCTGGGGGCTGTCTACGATCGTTGTAACTGGACCATGAGTGCAGACACTTCTAAGGATTCCGAAAGTTGAGTACAAGAAGTGGACTGTACGGCACAGGTACTATGAAATTCTGAATTGCGAGATTATTCTTTGCTGCCGCCTCTTGCAATTACCTGTCGCCTAAGCGGCAACTGTTATACGATAGTAATGGACACTTGATGATGATAATTAAACATGCCGTGGAATAAATCAATCCTACAGCTAGGGCAAATACGTACTCGCTTGTCAATTCATCCACAAGTAGAGCTCTCCCAGTTACCCACATCCCCCCCTCTTGTCAATTTCGCCACCTGCGGCCAAGTACAAAGCTTCCTCGTCCTGGTTTCTTCCTCGTCCTGGTTTCTCCATTGGTGGGCCCCTAACTGTTAATGCCTTCGACTGGCTCCTGTCCCATTTCTACCCATTCTACCAGCGCAGCAGAAAAGCCATATTGCGCGGGGACATATGGATACTTTGCAATGTTCGCGCCACAATGTCCACCTCCTGGTACCATTACACGCTTTACGAAATCGTTGTCCTCTATCGCAGTCCCTGGTCCGATGGTAGTTTGCGTGATAGCTTCAACATGTTGGATTGACCACATAGGAGCGATATTCGGATCCGCCCAGCCAGCATATACGATCATTTTCTTACCACTGTTGCGGAAAGAGGAGAGGTTGGCATTAATTGCGTTAACTAGCGGGCCGGCGCATGCATCTAGAAAATCTGCGTCGGATCCCCAGTTGAATGTTGCTAGGTCATAGGACAGATTTTGGTACACCAGATTTTGAAGGGTGGGCACGCTGAAAGCGTTTGAGAGGGCGCCTTGGACCTGGGGCCGCAACCACCCAGCCTCAGAGCCGAGTGAGATGCCAGGGAATAGAGATGTGCCGAGAGAGTCTGAGCGCACGGGTCCTTGATATATTGCTTTCGCAGCGGAAAGCTGGGAAGGCGTGAGACATGTGGCGTTATCGGCAGGAGCACCCGTCGGGCAGGCTAAAGAAGAGATGTTAAAAGGGCAAGCAAGCGGATTTTCAATCAATTTGTCCGCTACTCCGTCGATGGTATCGCATTCTTGGATAACGCTGGCTTGGATGAAGTCGAGGATAGGTCCAGGGAGAGATGTTGTGTTGGTCTGCGTCATGTGACTGAGTAAGTGGAAGAATCTACCTGGGTAGAGATTGACGGGGCAACCTACATTTGTGTGTTGTGCGTTCCAAAGAAAGCTCAGCATAAGATGGGTAAACCAATTTGCAGGACACCCAGAAATGATCCCATCGAATAGGTCTGGATCTAAAAGTAGGGATATGAAGTCAGCGTGATTTCTGTAATAGAATAAGTTGTGGGATGCAACTCAAGTGCCAGGCGAAAAGACACCCAGTTAGCATTTCGCAAAACATTCGTGACAAACACTTAGTACCATGGAATTACATACGAAATTCAGCGAGGGAAAATCCCTGCGCACCACCGGTGGTGCAGCCACGATAGTACGCATGCTCTACTTCATGCCCGTAGAAATCTTTGATCAGTGCTTTCGCAGCCGGCGTGAGGAGACTTATGGCGTTATCCGCCAAAAGGTCGCGCTATATGCTAGCAATAAGATATTACAAAACCGTGCAAGGTCTTTATGTTCTCAATATAATACTCATTTTAATCCTAAAGGAACTATAGTTATCCACCAAAGATGCGAGAAGGTCGAATGTGAACAAGTAGCCGTGCTAATAAGTGTACATGAAACCTTCTAGTCCTTCCAGCACTAGAACCTTCTCCCGCACCTTTCTATTACATCGACGGAACCAGACCGTCATCCCAGCCGTGGAAATCAAAACACATACGTTACAGGCAATGGAAGCATATATGCCTGGTTGGTACTTCGGCTGGTCCTGACTTCGAAAAACCAGCGCTCCCGCAATCCCGCCAATTCCACCTGCGCCAATGATAGTAGCGCTAGCAAATGCTCGTTTCCATTGACCGCGAATATTGTTAGCCTGGTACGTAAGCACCGGGGGTATGTTGCCACTCGCGCCTGCAATAACAAGGAATACGCCAAAATACCTGGTTGGGTTGTGCTTGTGGAAGCCCATTATGACGAGGCCGATGAGCGCAAGGAGGGCATTCAGAGCAATTATGGGACCACGTAGTCGGTAGCGATCGCCAAACCAGGCTTGGGCATACATGAAGAGGCCTGTGAAGAGCCATGGCGGGGCGATGAGGCACTGCGACTGTGCTACATTGAATCCTAGAAGCCAGACTCTTAATATATGCTTTGACGAGATAGAACGAGAACAGCAAACTCACCCATGCTTAGAAGAATAATAGGTAAGAAGTAGTTTATTGAATAACCCACAGTCGTCGCACAAAAGAACATAAAGGCGAACACCCAAATCTTAAAGTCAGATACCGGCTTGAGGAATGCTGCCCAAGAGAAGGACTCTATGACAGCATCATCTCTGTCACGGTTGATGCGACGGATCACAAAATCGCGCTCTTGCTCTGTTAAAAATCTGCTCGACCTGTGCGCGTCTTCGGGGAATCCGACAAGGAAGAAGTAGGAAAGGAGTGCGGCCACGCAGGTCATTATGCCTTCGATGATGAAGATCCATCTCCAGCCACTCAAGCCCGCGAGACCTTTCATTTGGGAGAGCGCGTAAGCTAGGATACCGCAAAAAGCTGTCGCGATGCATGCCACACCGTAGAAAACTGTATATCGCTTCTGTATGTCGTAGCGCGCATACCAGGTGCTTAGCAGGTAGACCGCTCCTGGGAAGAAACCAGCTTCAAGTACACTTCTCGAATATCAACAATGCAAGTCTTAGGCAATGGCGTTGAATGCTTATACGTACCCGATCAAGACACGAAGTCCTGCCATCTGCTGCCACGTCTTGACGAAGCCATTGCCAATCATCACGAAACCCCAAGCTAAGACAATAGAGCACAGAAACCATCTTGGACCGATCTTGCGTGTGAGGATTGTGCCTATAGGCTGGAAGACTGTGTAGGCTGCAAAGAAGTTGAGGATGATGACTGAGTAGCGGGTACCAACTTGTAACTTCAATTCTTGGTTCAAGCCGGCGATTGCTGCTGTAGAAAGATTGATACGGTCCATCAAAGACACGGTGTAAAGAACGGCAAGTGTTGAGACGACTCTAAAGTCACTATAGCATAAATTAGCTGTTGCTCAAGTCCCATTTCAACTCCGATTCGAGCCATTTTTACATCGCCGATCAAGGCTCAATCTTGGTGCAGCATAGAAGGGGCTCACATTTTGCGTATGATTTTCCGTTGTTCTTCCAAAGAGTACACTTCATCATAGTCGACATCGTGTAACGCCGAATCGTCGAACTCCGTCCGAATGGTCTTCTCGTTCGACCGCCCGACTTGCAGTATTGAAGCATCCTTGTTATCCATACCGGTGACTGACGTCGGTAGATCGCTCAGCAAACGTGTCGAAGAGTTGCACAAATAGATTGAAAAATGAATTTTATTGTCACAGTAAGATCATGCGGTAGGCGTAGAAGTTATCCTGGCAGGACCAACACGGTGGCAGGTAGTGCACCTGTACGGCGCAAGTCTTCTCCACTCAATGGTTGATACATTGCTTACATGCAGCGTAGGCCCGAAAGAGTAGCTCGTACCCTGTCCTATCTATTTTACCCTTGCAGCTCGTACCCGGTTTCTGTGCCCCTCCACCAAAGGGCCACGAGATTACGCCTCCAACAAAGACCACTTCCGCCACCATGTGGCGGGCTTGGGTAGAAATAATGCAGTTACCAATTTTGAGTTGATGCAGGAAAAAGAGTTCCTGCGCTTCAGATCCGCGCCGCCGAACCTAGGGTTCGTTCCGCTTGTGCAATGGGCGTGCGGGGGCAAGGAGAGGGGTATGCCCCCACAGCAGTGATTAACTTGCGAATGCAACTAACATTTTTGGGGATGTTCCCAAGAACTCTGGATCGGCATGCCATGAAATCTCTTTGCGTTGCTGCCGTTTCAAGAAGTTCTGTAATTGGATCAAGACTGTTGCGCTTCGGAATGACCGGTGTCTGCTTCTACGCATGGGTATCAATACGGGCAACGTCAGGAAAATCTAACAGTGCTTTCCTAGGCAACAATCTGCCCTTGGAACTGAGGGGCATGGGTGTTCAGCTTGAGCTCAGGTCCTGAAGATAAGGGCGGGTTCACCAAGCGCTGCACTTTTCCCGCACCTTTGTCTTGGTGAGTCGCACAGCATATTAGAACATGGGCACCCTGTGTTGCCACCGCGAACACGCGTTGCAAAAATAGGAAGAAGTATGATGCGGTAGATTTTCCGGTTGCCGTAGTTCTCCGTGAAATGAACGACTAGGCGGCGTCGAGTGATATCATATGCTTAATTCGTGGACCCGAGCCAAGATGAATGCGACGAGGACCATAACCCTAATTCAGATTTTGAGATACGTTGCCATCTTCTTTATTACGACCTAGAGCCATCCACTGATCCAACGACTTGCTCTGTCTAAAGAGAGCATCCATTTAAGAGAAGCAAAAAAGAAATTCGAAGACATTTAGTAAAGTGTTCCTAATAAATTTCAGAAATGCTGTTGATTTGCATTTAAACCATGCCTAGATCTGCTGAACAAGGGCATAGTTAGAGAGGACACGAGAAGAACCGCCTTTAAAGTATGCAACAGATCTGCCACAAATCTGCAGTCACTGCCTGGGTTGCGCGCTCCTCACAGGTTTGAGCTTTGTCTCGTACTTGCTGTCCCTCTTGTTGGGCTTATTATTACCGTTGGCGGACTTCGGGACGTTATTTCCTAGGCACAAGGCTGTGGCTGCCTGTTCAAGTTGATCAAAAACCATGATTGCTCATAAGAGTTGCTGAAGTCCCAGATGACGTCGCATTCCATATGCTCGGGTGTGGTCTCTCAGTTGCACTGCACAACCAAGGTGCCCAGCAGAGCGGCCTCCATCGGATGCTGTCTAGAGTTTCTTGACGACCTAGAGGATTGCAACAGACTATGTCCTTTGTTTGGCTGACTAAAAACAGCATAGAACCCAAATTCGCCAGCTATACTAGGATTCAGAACCCATTCACGCAAATCTTTACTCCAGAAATCATGTTTTGGTTCTCAATTCCGTACCATGTAACTATCCTTGCCTCATCCTAGCTTTCCCGGTCGGAGCTGAAAAGAAACCATATCTGCCTCACATAGTAGGTTGCATACAGAACGGAAGGTGGCACAAAGTCATTTGCCTCGCCTCCTCGCTTAAAAATACGAGAATGAGCGATCTGACAGTCAAGGTTGTCGCTTCTTTTGCCCGCTTTGATCAGCCTTGCAATCATTTTACTGCCAACGTTTTTGAACAGTCTTGTAGCCTTGATTCCATCTTTATCCCATCAATGCCATCAAAGTCATCTATCAAATTCAATCCTTCTCTGAAAGATGAGGACAAAGGATACCAGGTCGTCGCGGCAGCCGCCGTCATGACGGCTCTAATTATTCTGTCCACTACTGCGCGTGTCTCAATGAAGCTCTACCACCGGATACGCTTTCAAGCCGAGGACTTCTTGATTGTCCTTGGTCTGGTAAGCTAATGTCATAGTTAAGTTTAAAACTAGCTAAAGCTCCTAGGCCCTTAATATCGCGGGTAACTGTGTGGAGTTTGAAGCAGTCAAACATGGCTTCGGCCGTCATTTGCAATTCCTAGACCGCGAGCAGGAGAGGGAGGTGAAGATGTGGAATCAACTTGGGATTTTCTTCGCGAACATGGCAATATTCTCTGTGAAGGTTTCCATCTGCTGCTTCATTCTTACCCTCATACGCGGAGCTTTTAAGCAATCTTCTCGCATCGTCTGGTTATTGATTACGATAACCGCAACGGCGCACGGGGGGCAGCTCATCTTCTGGGCCACACAAGCGCAACCTCTTAAGAAGATATGGGAGCCAGAAGTTCCTGGTACCGTTACCAAACGAAGCGTATTGGTCAATTCCATCTACGCTTTTACAGGTATGTCTGCTGGTGCAAGCTCATTATAGGTGGTGCATATTGATCACTTCGTAGTCATCTCCAGCGTGACTGATCTTTTCTACGCCATTGCGCCGCTTTACTTCTTCTGGGGACTTCAAATTACGATGAAGAGAAAACTTGCAATCTTTGGGATGACAGGATCAGGGCTTTTGTACGTTTCCCTATGCACGCCACCGCACATGAGCGCTGACATGATGCTTTTATAGAGTTTTCACAGCCTCGATCGTTCGCCTGACTTATGTCAAAGAGTTTTTCAATCCAGACATGAGCTGGGCCCTCCGCCCCGTCTACATATGCACAGTCATCGAGCGTAACCTCGCACAGGTAATCGCTGACCTGCCTGCAATCTTTCCGCTCCTCCGAAGCGCTCACAACAAAGTGCGCGGTATAATCACCCAAAACTCGAGATCGACGAGTAGCGGAGGGACTGGTCGAGCCCGATCAACTCTTGTGACTATTGGCTCTGTTGGCAAGCGCACGAAGGGTGAAGGTAGTCAGAGTGAATTTTCCGCATATGGAAACCAGTTCAAGGGCGTCAAGGTCGGATCAGACGATGAGATACCACTGAACGGGGTGGCGCATCACCCTGGCAATGATCGCAGAATCGTGGCCACGGTCGATATAGATGTTTCTTCACAAAAGACGGAAGTAGCATAGTTTTACATTTTGATAGTGCGGATAATCTGGATTAAATCACATAGTCTTTCTCTGCCATCGATGATCAACCCGGAGTACCAATCATTGGTTAGCTTGACCTGCTCAACGCTTTAGTGACATAGCCTTCTTGACTTCCCATTCCCAAGCTAACAAGTCCTCATCATCATTGTCATCACTCTTACCAATAAGCTTTCTCATGCTCGCGTTCTTATCGGGTCGAAACAGAATGCCCAAACTATACCGCTCCACGAACCGCTGTTCACCTGGCGAGAAACTGATACGGTGGATATTGCTCTTCAGTATACCACCCGTCCATTTCTCCATAGCATCTCCCATATTTACAATCAAACACCGAGGCTGTGGACGAACCCAGAGGAATGCATCAGGAGCACCTTTTGAATTCGGTAGTATCTGCAAGCCGCCTAGTACATTGGCAAGAAGTGTTATAGTACCGAAGTCGGTGTGATGGATCATCCTAGTACGCAGATGCTCTTCATTAGGACTCGCGTCCGCCTTGATCAACCGGACGACTGTTCCGGACTTTTTTGATGGGTCTTGCAAAGAGACGAAAGTTTGAGGCGGTAGGTTGAGCTGGGTTGCAAGAGTGGTGTTGATAGTCTCTGCAATAGCTTGGCCGTTTTTCAGGAACGATTGGAATAAAGGTAGTTGCGTTTTCACGATGAGAGGAAGTGGCTGAAGGGGCTCAGTACCTAGCAGCCCGTCTTGACCCAAGTTAAACCATTCAAATTGATCGGGTTCGTTGGTCTCTGTTTTTGCTATACCGCGTGGTTTAAAGCTTGCAAGGTAAGATTGTGGTACATGGTAACGAAGGTGCAAACATACCCTAGGAAGCTCTTTGGTGGATCATGAGCGCATTCCTTTTTGACATCTTCTGGCAAGTGCATGATATCCTTGCCAGCCTCGAAGATATTGTCAATTTCCTGCACCACTTTCTCTCCAATCGCATCATCGCTCAAATCCAGGAAGAAAAAGCCTGTATCTTGACACGCCTGGAGAAGTGTCTTGGCTGCCTCAGCGTCTCCAGCTCGCAGCTGACGTAGTAGGACCGTGTGCATCGGTGCCACAGCGACATCATCGGGAAATGGTGGCACAGCATCGAACAGTGCTTGCGAGGCCATTTTCGACGGCCTCAAGTCGGTTGGATGTGATATGGAGCCACAGGTTGCTGTGCTAGAATGGGCTGAGTATGAACGCGATAAAGCTGAAAGTATCCAGCTGCTAGAGATGAGAGCCTTGTACTACAATCAGCGCGAGAGGGATACCCAATGTAGCAGCCAACGCCGGACCCATCCGGCTGGACCTTAATATATTTGTATTCCCGATACCCCGGAAGATTAGTCGGTCTTTCGGTGAGCTCGATATGCAGCTCTAATGCGGCGCGGGAAGGAACCGCTGCGCCGCACTCCATGTGACCCCGCCCCCTCGGGCCGAGCTGGAGAATCTACCTTGCCTCAACGTTTGCTGACCGTACAGCTTTTCTTGTACTACATCCCGCGATCACCGGGCGACAGCATTGGCAAAACAAGTATATGACGACGACAGACAAGGTTAGGCCACCAACAGGATCAGGTTCAGGCGTAATCGGCCCCTGACTCGCCGTACTCATGCCCCTAGCCTTGTCCAAACACGACTTCAAATGCTTATCTACGAACCAGCACTTCTTCAAACCTGAAGTCCATTGGATATGATGCTCAGACAATTATTGAATCTGGCGTACTCGGGGCCTACGATCTGGTCCCTTGGGACACACGACGCAATCGCAATCCACGCAGCACTCACGCAGTAACATGCAGTATCTGTGCACACGCCGCTATCACCCGATGAAAAGCTGTAATCAGTACCTATTTGGGAGGAGAAATAACGCGCTATCAAGTAATCAAAGTGGTACGCAGTTTATACAGATGAAGTTTTACTACTACGTAGTACCGGAAAAAGCAAAATTTCACATGACAAGGTGATCAATTCAACATCGGGTGCCGGGGCTTTCGCAGAGAAGGTATTGTGCATCAAAAAGCTCTTCACACAATATCTTAGCATGAGGAAAAACTTTATCTCTTACTGGTTACGGGGTGCCTCTGTCCTGACTTAACCAAAGAGAGCTTTGTGCGTTTCTATCTTACAACGCAAAATTTGTTTTAGACTTCACCTACTACAATCTAAAAGAAAGCTTTAGGTACGTTCGAAGCAATCTTGCAGAGAGCATGCCATAAAAGCAAGACAAGATCAAGCTTCGAAAGTCTCAGCCTTGATGTTGTCTGGCTTCTAGGTCCTCTCCCTAAATTGGACAAAAGGGCCACTTTCCCATCCAGCAATCGAGTAATGGCTCTCAAATCTCAACTCATTCTCGGCTCCTGGTTCATTAGGCGTGGCGTTAGACCACATCTGTTCGTTCCCTCGCGATTTTTCTGGATCCAGCCGGAAGTCATAGTTTACCAACAGATGAGCAAAAGCAATACTAGCCATCATGATTGCAACATGGCCACCAGCGCATTGTCTCGGTCCGATCGAAAATGGCACGAACGCTGTCTTCGCTAGATGATATTCTTCTTCTGGCAGTGTACCCTGGATCCAGCGCTCTGGCCAAAAGAGAACAGGGTTGCGGTAGACCTGCGGGCTACGGAAGAGGCTGAACAGGCTCATACCAATGTCCTTTTCTACTGGCATTGCGAAATCTTTCTGGCCGATGGTGACTCCGGGTCGCTCACATTCTCGCCAATGGACGCCGCATGCTGGTGGGAGAAGACGCATGACTTCATCTATAACGGCCCGAAGGTAAAGACTAGATTCCAGCTCTTTGCCCCACACAATCTTCTGGCCGGGCTGAAATTTGCTTCGCAGTTCTGCGGCGAGTTTGTCGTATACATATGGGTAGCGAGAGAGGTAATGTTGGAAGCCGCAGAGCATGATGCTGTATGCATCTGCTGCAGAAAAGGTACTAAATGACCCCTCCGCAATCATTTGGGCTCGGTTGTGGCCCGGTTTTTCCAATAAGCCTAGGCCACTTTGGATTGCAGGTCCAAAGATCCCGGCACACTTGTTTGTGTTACTTTTTATACTTTGCGCTAAAAAATTCTGGTACCAGGCGTTGAATCGCTTTGCCTGTGGAGAGAACACGAGGAGAGCACGGCTAACTATGTGGGTAATGCCAAGGTTGTTGAGCATAGGAAGCTGTTCCCAAAGACCCATTTTCTTTTCATGGAGGCCCAGGGTGGGAAAGACAAAATCTCTGGCAGAGCTCTGGAGAAGGTTGGTCTTGATCCCTAAGCCGAAATCGGCCATGGTATCGAAGCCAAGGTAAAGGTCTTGACTGAATTAGCACAATACAGTCGCAGACTATAGCAGCCGACTTACTCCACGCCCTCATATCACAAGTCGAACTCCAACCGTCGGTTCCGGATTCCTTCGTTAATTGTGCAAGGTATACATCAAGATTTCTAGGGATTGCAGGTTCGTAGGTAGCCAAGGCTTCAGATGTGACCCCAGATCTAAAGATACGTCGTAAATCATGGTGTAGATTCTTATCCATCGAGGTCATCGTACTCCAGCCATCGGGAATCGGAATCATAGTCGCATATCCTTTAGCTTTGCGGAAGGGCCGGCCATGCCCGTAAATTTCTGAAATCACAATGAGTGATCACACGCTGAGCGAGAACATGAGAACCTACTCTGAATATCGGATGGATCGAGTGAAAGAATCTGATCAGGCGCATATCGCACCAAGTTTCCTAGAGCGTGATTAGCGCAGGAATCATGAGTCGTGAGCGCACACAAACCATATTTCTGATGGCATTTCTGGATATCCAGGTGCATAGTGCCCCTCCAAGAATGGATTGCAGCGTATAGACCAGTAATTTTCGCCAAAAATGGTCCCGGGACTTCGCTGAAAGGGTGAAAGTAGATCCGACGTATCGCAACCACAATAGCCTTGGTGCATCAGCGAAAGACACCCCTCTATGAGATTTTATGTTTGTACTTACGAACGCAAACAAGCCTACCAGGCCGACCCCGAAGTATCTCAACATGGTGATTAGATTAGACTCAGAGTCCGTTACAGCACAGTGAGTCTGGATACTGTTGGGCTTTCGAAATGGTCGTTCACTCTTCAGAGGCTCAAAGAAGCTTGAAAATTAGCATAGAAAAAATGCTTAGCAGAGTAGCCTAGAGCTGACGGAGACAGTAGCTGTCGATAAGTGTACTAAACGATGCCTTCTATGTCATATGCCTCAATATCAGACATGACGATAGAAGCAGGGTTTAGACATGGCACAGTCACGAGTGACTAGGGCTCGGTATGACCGCCACCATCAACGTAGTATTCAGTTGTCGTCGGCTTCCGAAATCTAATCCTAGCATTCTAAGCACCCTTGGCTTTCTAATTGCGGTGACCTCCTACTCGTTAGCGCGCCCTCAAAAAGTGGAATCCGAGGGACCTCGTGAACCAATAGACCGGAATATTGGCTACTAGGGACGTTTTTTGGGCTATTATCGTATCTTCGCCTTGTCGGGCCTTCCAAATGCCTTGTCTTAGGCAGAAATGACGCATAGTCATCCTTGTAGACCCCCTGACCCATTTGAAAGTGTCCTACTCGATCTTAGGTAGGGCTGGCTGGAAGATACCGCTTGCCTGCTAGGCCCGAGTAGCAGGGTTTGCTTCTAGTCTGCAGTCCATGGGTAACGGACAATGAAGCGAGGCTTTAAAACCAAGGCAGAAAAGTGACTTTGCTGGAGTGAATGCTTCACGGTACTGACCTCGCTTCTAGTAGAAATTTTCTTAGAACCATGGTGCAAAAGGTTCAAGTATGCCCTACTAAGCGCATCGCGATCGTGGGATGTGGAATTTCAGGTATTGCATGTGCTTGGAAGCTGCGCAAGCAACAGAATTGTATTGTGGACATCTATGAGTCGAATAGCAAGCCTGGTGGGCATGCCGATGCTGTCCTTTACAAGGGGAGGAATGGACAGAACGTCTATGTGGACGCAGGGTTTATTGCGATGGATGAGGAGACTTATCGTAAGTATTCCATTCGTATCGTCCTTCTTTCTTGGACTACAAATATTATCAATAAGGGATTCGTCACTGATAACATTGTTGATAGCGCAATTCACTGCCTTTCTGCGTGAGCTTGATGTAAAAACCATCCCAACAGACATGTCTTTCGGTGTTTCAACTGTTGATGGATCCTTTGAATGGGGTAGCTACGGACTTAAGAGTTTTATTGGGAATTGGGCAAATCTTCTTCGTCCGTGGTTTTGGAGACTGATGTTCGATATCCTGCGATTCACGCTTTTCGCACAAGACGCCCTGTTCGAAGATGAGTCCCAAGGCTTCACATTCAAGAACTCGACCAACGGCAGTCTCAGCAAGGAAACCGACAAGATTCATCTAGCTGTAGAGAAGATGGAATCGATAGGAGAGTATCTAAGGAGGAAAATGTATTCGAGTCAGTTTATTCGCTTGTATCTGATCCCAATGGTTGCCGCACCATGGTGCATACGCATGGATGACTTCGAGAAGACCTTTCCTGCTAAAATACTGATTAACTTTATGCAAGTCTCCTGCAAATTCTTTCAGTCTTCGTCTTGTGCTAACAATCAGCAAGGCTACAGCATCGGCTGCTGGACACAGTATCGAAGACGCTACGGTGGCGTTCGTTTCGCAATAGTTCAAAAACCTATATTGATGCTTTTCAAGAGAGTTTAACGCCGAATATACGACTGCACTTGAACACGTCAGTCCAGCACGTTAAGCGCCATTCTGCGAAAAGCGTTTCCCTCCAATTCGATGGTGGCACAGAGCGGGATTTTGACCATGTGCTACTCGCAGTGCATGCTAATCAGGCGCTGGGACTTCTTGGGGACGAGGCGACTCCTCTCGAACGACAGATCCTGAGTGGCTTCAAGACAAGTCGTAATGAATGCTTTCTCCACTCTGACACATCAGTAAGTCTACTTCGTCCTGTGTCGAAGAAAACAAAGCTCACTTTCTGTAGCTTCTTGCAAAACGACCTTCCGCACGTGTCGCATGGAACTGTTTACTCAGTAATGACCAATGCCCAGGCAGGGCGCCAATCCCGAGCAAATCCAGGAGTGCCAAGGCGTCCACGATATCTATCACATTTGATATGAACAAATTGCAGGCCATTCCGTCCCCGGGCAAGGAGAACAGCCCAGGAAGAGTTCTTGTCACGATGAATCCGACGCGTACACCAAGTTCACTGCAAAGTAAGCAGATATATTACCATCCCCTCATCAGCTCCGAAAGTATCTCCATGTCGCGCAATTTGCACAGGATCAATCACGTATCAAATGTGAGCTTTGCTGGGGCGTGGATGGGGTTCGGGTTCCATGAAGACGGTTTTGCCGCAGGTGCGCATGCGGCAAAGATGATGATGGATGGGGGCCAAAAGACGGATCCGCTTGATTTTTTTAGTTTACCCCGCGAGCCGGCACCACGGTTTGGCTGGCGCATGCTAATGATGCGCTGGTGTATTGCTGGCCTGCAATTTTTGGTAGAAGGATTGGAGTACATTCGCCGAAAGGTGCGGCTGAAGGAAGAATAGGCTTCAGCCATGGCTGACTCGGGCGTGTTGGGGTGCATTATCAGCCGTTAAAGATCGACGATCAGCTGTATGTATGATTAAATTGTCCGGTAGCACAAGTGCTAGATAGCGTGACGCCCTAAACTTCAAATGTACATCTTTCCTAAGATCCCAATAGCTCAACAGGGTCTGCAAAACAGGCCGCGAATGGAAGCTACTTTACATTTTTGAGTTCGGGGGCTTTTTGGCTGCTAGCTCCGCCTGCTCTTTGTCCCACTGCTCCTTTAGCTTTGCCGTCTTGGCTGACTTCTCCACAAATGCATCGTAAACCTTTGTCCACCCTCCCCCAAGCGTGCGAATATCCACGGCGCGTCCGGTCTTCACATCCATGTAGTGGGAGGCACCCTTTGTCTCGGCCACAATGCGCTGCTGCTTGAGCGAAAAGAGTGACGTAGTGCCACTATTGCGGTTCGGAAAGATTTGCTCCTGTCGATAAGCGGCAATGAGCTGTGGTCATCTTGTCAGCTCCGGGGTGCAAGGCTGCAGGTTTGCGGCGACTCACTGAATCGGGATACTTGACCTGTCGCTTGATGTCTGTCTCCGTCTTGCGAATCACCGGCACCACGCGGCGACCGAGGACCATATCGTCATACTCTTCTTTGCTTAGCCACTGATCGTAGCACTCCATAACACGATAGTAGCAGTAGCTGAGAAAGTGAGTAAACCTAGTATGGTGTACATGGCCGTAGGCATCCTGGTCCTCCCATACGACCCCACGTTCGACCATGGTCTCGGGGTCATAGCCCATGGCTTCGAGAGTGGCGAGGGCTTTGGCACGCAGAGCGGCGTACGGGTCCTCACCATTGGGGTGAGGGGTTGGGGCGCCCGCATTCGAGTAGGGCGAGTGGTACGCGGACTCTGCCAGACGAGAAGGGGGGGGTGGACTGGTCATTGCAGCAGCTTGTGAAGATTCTGTCTGCGAGGGGCTTCCTGAGGTCGGGGGTGTTGAGGGTTTTATTGCATGTGTCGAGCGAGCAACCGGGCATGTGGCGTGGTGGCTGCTAGCGCCTTGGCATATGTCGTACAGAGTGAATGACAAGCCCCGTGTCTGCCCTATCCCGCTCACCACGCCCCATTTATGCGTCTGCTGCAGCGACGCGACCGCAAGATGCATACTCCGGTTCACATTCTCCCCGCAACGCCACTTTATCCACTCCATGCGATTTTCTCCACCCCATGCCTCGCTCCTTCAACGCCCACATGGCTCGTAGCGAGCACACTGCTACGTTCGACCCTGATCTGAAGGATGTCAATCGAGGAAAAGATCTCGTCATTACAGCAGCCGTATTCACAGCCCTCATTCTCTTAACGACTGGCACGCGAATTATCACTAAGCTTCTGTCTCGCGTACGCCTGGGCATACACGACTATTTCATCTTATTCGCCCTCGTACGAACTCCCCCTCCACTTAGCAATCGGCAGATTACTGATACTGGGAGGCTCTAAACCTAACTGGAAATGCGATAGAATTCGCGAATGTTCAGACGGGCTTTGGTCGCCATTTCCAATTCCTAACCCACGATCAGCAAACCGACTTCAGCCTGTATGCCCAGCTCGGTCTCGTCATTGCCTCTCCCGCCCTATGGGCCGTGAAGATGAGCATTTGCTTCTTTATTCTTAGTCTGATCACTTTGACACATCGAAAAACGAAATGGATGACCTACATTCTGATTGTTCTGACCACCCTCTCGAGTCTGGGTGGTGTCATCTTCTGGTCGGTGCAGGCTCAACCTCTTGAGAAGATGTGGAAGCCCTGGATACCAGGAAAAGTTCAGTCCAAGGAATTTCTTAACACAAGCATCATTACCTTCACAAGTGAGCTTCAAAAGCTACTTGGGTATCCATTCAACTCACTGGATTTGCAGGTTTTTACGGCGTCACCGATCTCTTCTACGCTCTCGCGCCTATAACATTCATATGGAACTTGCAACTATCGCTGAAGCGCAAGCTTCTTGTAATTGCTTTGACAGGCTCTGGATTGCTGTGAGTCTATGGGAACTACTCTCGGAAACCTGTCCTGTACATTATGCTAATTTCAACAAGCTGCTTTTTTGTTTCAATGTTTCGTGCCCATTATTTGAAGGACTTTGACTACTTCGATCCAGACCCATCCTGGACGCTCCGACCCATATACATCTGCACCTGCATTGAGCGCAATCTAGCAGAGGTGATCGCCGATCTACCCGCTATTGCCCACTCAATTCGCCAGCTGCGCAAGAAGTTCACGCCGCAACATACCACCTATTCTGACTCCAATAAGAGTCCTCTTAGCTCTTATCTAAAGCGGACCAGAAAAAGCGATAAGCGAGGGAACTTTGCTGCTTTTGGAGAGAGCGTCGAATGGAGCAATATTGACGTAGAAAACGATAGCACAAAGGATGGATCTGCCGAGCGGGTGAATTATAGTCGCGAGGACGATATTCCACTTAGACATCAGCCTCAGAAGCCAGGCTTGTTAGTACAGAGGCCCCCGTCTTACATAGAACGATAAGACATGCGTCACGTCGGAAGAAACAATCTTTGTCTTTTTTTCTGCGTCACGTATCGATCTAGTACCTACTCTTCATGATTTATGACACTTTGGCTAGCTAAACCTACTCAAGAGCATAGGGAATGGAGACGGCACACATGTGAATATTGATTGCTACGTTTCTTGTTCTTCTACAGACGTACAATGCTGGGCTTCCCGCCAGTCTTTAACAAAAGTCAATTATTTTACAGTGATCAATCTTGAGAAAGCTATTCATTCAGGCACATTCTGTCTTTCGCAAGATTTAGTATATTTTGTCTCGTACACATGCATAGCCAGGAGCTCGAGCTTTACTGCTCGGAATACTCGCAATCTGGCTATTCGCACCAGCGAAAGTTGCGATCACTTAGAAGTAACTAACGCTTGTTCAAAAGCTAAAGATGAATATAGACCATTTCACTCAATAAACGTGAGATTGATACGCAGAAATTGCCAGTGACACATACCGATTTTCGAAGGCAATATTAGCTTCATAGATCATGGGGTGCTTTGTCATTCAGACCCGACGCAATGGTTTCAGCTCTTCTACGCGTTTGCCTTCTCACCTGGAAAATCAGTTCCGCATTTTCGCCACTTTACTGCGCCGGTCTAAATGCCTGCACTTCGGGGATCATCCAATGCGGCGTGGTGTTCGAGTTACCTTGCGTGTCCCTCACCCACTCCTTTGGTACGCCAATCACATAGATTTCTCAGCCCCTCAATATTCGCTCAACGTCACACCGTTGTTTGCCTTTTTACCAGGAAACGGGCATGCATCATTAACCACAAGGATATTCAAATCGCGGTGCAAGGTTGTGTTTATTGATTGGTAGCACAAGGTGATTTACCTCGGTTCCTGGGGAAGCATCTGTTCGCGCCCAACGGCTTCCATAATCCACCATGTCAACGGTCTTAGACTCTCTTTTGCTACCAGAATGGTGCAGCAAGCCTTTCTAATTACTTAAAGATAGCACATAGACTCGTACCCAGCTTTTCCATTCCAGTTCCAATTATGACTTCAAACTCAAATGAGCCTTCCTCTTTGGATCGGTACGAAAAGCCGCCATCTTTGTCGGCTGAGCCGCATCTCGATGTGCAGCTAGAAACGCCTCCTGCACCTCGGCTGGTCCTGACACAGTGGCTGCAGATACTCAGTACATTCATGGTCTTCTTCAACACCTGGTGAGTCTCTCGCAGCCTCAACGCTAGCTTGTACTGATGAAACTTATCAAGGGGTCTTCTCCTCACATTTGGCGTCTTTCAGACCTACTACGAACGCGATCTTCTCGTGACAAAATCCAGTTCCGAAGTATCATGGATTTCAACAACATGTGCCTTCATTCTTCTCTCTGCCGGCATCGTTACAGGCCCACTATACGATCAAGGCTATTACCGCATATTACTCCTAAGTGGGAGCCTTCTACAAGTTTTTGGTCTTATGATGGTTAGCCTCTCGACCAACTACTACCAGCTCATACTCTCGCAGGGAATATGCGTGGGGATTGGAGCAGGGATAGTGTTTACGCCCAGCGTGGCCGCGGCGTCGGCATGTCTGAAAGACCCGGCAACGCGGGCGAAGGCGATGGGTCTTATGGCATGTGGTAGTAGCATTGGTATGTACTCACAAATTTACTCGTCGAGGTCTAAGCATTGACGTAAAATAATTAGGCGGCATCATCTACCCCATCATGTTCCGCAACTTGGTCCCCGATATAGGCTTTCCGTGGACAGTCCGCAGTATCGCTTTTGTAATGCTTGGTCTATATCTGATCTCGTACACGGTTCTCATGAAAGACTTGCCGAAACCAATCATGGTTCGCCGCCGCATCGATATCTCAGCACTTAAAGATCTACCGTTCATGGTTCTGTCCGTTGCGTCCCTGTTTAGCTCCACAGCTTTCTACATCCCATTGCTGTATTTGCCGTTGTTGAGCAAAGTTAGAATACCGAGCATTGATACAGATATGATGTTTGATCTGCTCGCTATACTCAACGGCGCGTCCGTAGTAGGCCGGCTTCTGGTGGGTGCCCTGGCTGCAAAGTACGGGGCTACAGAAACCATCACTGTATGTCTTTTTTTCGGCTCCATCCAGCTCTTCAGCTGGATAGCAGTCGATTCTTTAGCTGGCGTTATTGTGTGGGCGGTTTTCTGGGGTATGACCTCTGGAGCTTTGGTCACGCTGCCTGGGGCATTAATACCACTGTTTTCTCCATCTTTGGCTGAAATTGGAACGAGGTCAGGAATGTATTGGGTTTGGATTGGGATAGGCCTCTTGATTGGGAGTCCTATTGGTGGCGCACTCTACGATGTCAGGTCGGCTGGAGATAATTACTGGCATCTACAAGTGTTTGCGGGGGTTTTCATGATGGTGGCGGCGATTTTGACAGTATATCCTGTTATGCATACACGACGCAAGGCACGGAATGATATGCGTGTCTGAAGGAGTTGAGATGGCTCAGAAAGGCTAGCGCTGATTTGCTTGCCTATTTATGGGGCTGAGATATAAAAGGCCCTCTCGTCCCCTCGCTAGAGAATGCGCACAGCCTTCATGATGTTCCACTCCTTACTGCCTTTCCTCTCTATAATTCTTTTAGTATGCATGTTTATAGTGATATGTATTCTCCCGAAGAAGCGTCAAAAGCATGGTTTCCAGGCATGCCACCAACGAAACCATGGTATATCAATCCATAAAACACAGATTATTCAAGGCAATCTCATGCATCATCGTGTATTCCCTAAGTCTCATAGATTCGCCTACTCCTACCTTACAGTAGGAATTCCGGTCCGATCGCCGAGCTCTAATTGGCTGCTTTCAGTGGATACCTCAAGCTGGTGGAATCGCGGTTGGCTCCACGTCACAGCAGAAGACCATCTGAACAGAGACAGCGGCAAAACATTGTCCCAAAAGCTCGATTTATATCTTCAAGAGGAGGTATTGACTTCGCTAAATCTGGATGCAAGAAGCTAATACGCACTCTAGGGTCTAGTACCACCAGAGTTTCCACACGTATACCTCGTTACCTCTGCTCGCTTCTTGAATTACAAATTCTCTCCAGCGTCCTTCTGGTACTTGTACAGCCAGGACGAAGAGCTGAAATACGTCATCGCAGAGGTAAATAATACATTCAACGAGCGTCGGATGTATTTATTTTCTGCTCCAGAATCCGGGGGAAAATTTATGCAACGACACGAGAAAGATTTCCATGTCTCACCTTTCAGTTCGAGGAAAGGATCATACACACTTAATACCACAGACCCTAAGAATGACGGCAACGTGGATATCAAAGTGACACTCAAATCCTCGAAGAATCACTCAAAGCTAGCTACTAGATGGTGGTCGGTTGCTCAAGCTGCAGAACCTGCCGAGATGTCCCTGCTCGGTGCGATGGTGATTATGACTTATTGGGCAGGTTCAGTATTGTTTACGTGTAAGTCGGCATGTGTACATCATCAATGGATTTTCAATTGACGAATTCCAAGGGCCTAGAATCGTCCTTCAGGCAGTTCTCTTAGCTCAGTGGCATAAGCTTGACATTTGGTACCGTCCAGAGCCTCGTCTCTCAGCTATTTCACGGCCACCCACTTCGTCTGAGTCATACCTAGCCTCAGTCCTTCAGAACTACCTGCAGCAATTATTCAAGCTAGCACAACCCGGTGGCAGTCTAACGCTCTATTCTGGAATCTCCCCGATGCCGCACGAGTTCTACTCACCGAGTCCCGAGGCAACTGGAACGCCGACAAAGCTTGAGCTTAGGGTGCAAACTCCTCAGTTCTACAGGCACATGATCTCTTATCCGAGCTTCGCCGACTTTCTAGCGTACGCATGTCTCGATACATACACGGAAAACCACACTGCTTTCTCTAGCTATGCTGAGCAGCTGATCGAAGTGCTCAGAGACCTAGAACAAGCATACAAGAAGTCTGCATCTCACCGCCGTAGTATATGGTCCAGGATTATTCGGTCGATCTTTACGCGCCTCCGCTCCAAGAGAATTCTGATAGGAAGCTATCCAAACCCGGGCCTCCCACAATCACGCAAGTCTGAGGTCGAGCGCGGAGAGGACGTTATTAGAGGCGATTTGTTCTTTCTGGATGATTTTGTTTTCGGCTATTACGGTCTTGGCATGCAAGCGCGTTACAGTTTTGCTGTGCTGAGCCTGCAGTTGAGGACTAGCATTACGAATTCTCTTGGGGGCGAATAGGACAGACTGTGCTTGCTAGTTTGTTCATATCACACGTTTGTACAAAGTGGGTAGGTTTGTTGTTTGGTTAGCTAATTGAAGGTCAAGGACAATTTAGGAGCATGAGAGTGGGGAGGAGGGTATGGAGAGCGGGAGCCGAGGCCGCTACTTGAGTTGTAGTAAGGGGAACGCCGCGTTTTGGCGCTTGGATATTAGGTAATGTACTTGCATGCCGATTCTTTACCTATATTGAACTATTACTAACAGTGTCATGTAGTAGAAAACAGAATGCGAAATGTACATAAAGAGGCGCCCAATTCAACATTGAGTGCTAGGGTATTAGCAAGGGAGATACCTTACCGCATAGAACTTGAAATTTAGATCGCACAACATCATAAGTGATTTAATACTTATCTAATTGTGTATTACTAGTGTCCTATCTCCCCTAGACTAAGGACTTTGCGCTTTTCTGTACGATAATGTTTTATCATACACGCCACTTGTGGCACTAATGCATTATCATCAACTAAGACACAATAGGCTAGTTATACTAAAGAACTAGATGCGGCACACCTATCACGCCTTAGGTAGAATTTAAAATAATTGCCTCGAGGAAGCTATACATTTTCACTTCACGTGAGGTTTATCATAGTTTCTGTATTTGGTAACTCAGAATATTGAAATCTATCTCTTGATCTAATCTTTCCATCGCGAAATGTTTGCCCAAATCATCTTGATGACCAAGTCTCTTGATACTGAAGGGTCGCTCGTGCGCTCCGAACCAAGCTGCAATTCTAGCCCCGCAGACAGCTGACTGAGCTGCTTGACTGATGTGTTCCATGCAACATCTTCTTGCTCAGCGCGGCCTTTACACACAGATTCACTCGTTGCGCGAGCATGTTCGTTTCGTGCAAGCGCATTTGGAAACACCTCGCCACATTTGAATGGACAGAACAACTCAGGTGTCCAGTACTTAGACTTAACTACAATGTGTGGCGGACTGGAGCGGTGCTCACTATAAATTTCCTCTGACGAGAAGGTGAGGTCGCAGCGCCGGCATTTGTAAGGTTGCTCGTAAACATTCTCGAGATGAGACACAAGATGCCGTGCGAAGGGAGCACGGCTCTCATACTCGGCTGGACACACATCGCAAAAGTACCTTTCGTCTTCTTCGTCGTCCGAATCGGAGAGGTAGTCTTCTCCAATCGTATCCAAGAACCGATGTTCCTCCCGTGCAACTCTCATTTGCAGGGTATCAGATGGCTGGGCCAAGTAGTTCGTTTCATCCCCGGGGATCTTATGCTCGAGCTCGCAATGTTCGACCAACTCCGCTCGGGAGTGGCCGCCGTGCAAGTAGCACACGAAGCCAAGTTTGCTGGACCCGAAAAAGGAAGAGGATGCGAGCAAGCTGAGATTGGATCTATGCTCCTCCAACATATGTCGGCGGAGTTGGTCCATGGTGCTGAAGGTGTGCTGTAAACAAGGGAAAGCGTACGGCCAAAGGGCATCCAGATCGATATCAGACGGGACGATATCAGAGAAGCTGGCATCATCGATACCTTTCATGGCGCAGTATTAGCCTAGGAGCTTGAAGCAGATCTTTTATCAAAAGAGGGTTGTGTTTCGCAGATCCTCGGCAATTTCATGTTGCGACACGCCGCAAATGTCTTCTTAGATCCGAGAATATCCAACAACCGTACAGTAAGAATATAGACTCACCATTAGACTCATGTGGTGGTGGCGTGGAGGGTGTAACGAAGCTCGACCAATCAGGTGACCGAGGCTCAGAACTTTCGTCCAAAGTGTTCTGGGCAAGCACGAGTGCCAAATCACTGACAGGGTGGGATCCAATACTGATCGCATCGTCATTGTCGATAGTGCGATCGCATGCGTGCTAAAGGTGGTAGACTGTCAGCCTGATACATGCATATTTCAGTCCAACCATCCTCGTAGAGATATTTTGAAGACCTCGGCAAAGCATCCTACCAGGAAGAATGGATAAATCAAATTGTGTTGTTCGGGAGGTGTACTTACATGATTTGGAGAAGGACTCCGAGTCAAGTCGACGATATCGGCAGGCGAAGCCTCCGTGGATTGATCAGCACGGGAATTTCCGGGCTGAGATAAGCTTGCCGAGGATGAACTCAATGGAGAGTGATGGGCATCTTCCTCGATTGCAGATTCCAGTACGGATGAGGGCGCAGTTGAGAGTTCGGGTTGTTGAGATGACAGGTTCATCCCACGACGACTAATTGTCGATTCAGCATTAGAATCTTTGAGAAGCTGGATGATTGCCATCGCAGACACAAGATTACGTGGAGTTGGACTCCGTGTTAATTTAATCCGCTTGCTTGGTGATTGGTCAGGGTCAAATTCTGGAGGCGGTGACGCTGGGCGTAGCGAGGGATCCCACACCTCCCGAGAAGAAGAGGATGAAGAAGGTAGTCGAGACGCTAGCTCTCGGGCGTTGATATCACTTTCAAGTGCATCAATCTCTTGTTGGTGTATTTTGGCATGCTTTGTCAAACTAAGCTGCCGAGTGAACTTCTTCCCACAGAGGTCGCAGCCAAACTGCTTTTCCAGGTGGGTGCCTTCATGCCTCTTCATATCGTTGCTCCTGGCGAACGACTTATGGCATGTGCCACATTGGAAGGGTTTTTCATTCCTATGTCCACGCAAATGGTCACGCAGAATCGCCCCTCTCTTGAATGATTTACCACATTCGGCGCAGCGAAGGTCTAGCTCACGATTAGCTCTCATGCAACGGTGAGCTTGCCCGCCTGTTCTTACCAGACTTTCTACTGTCCATCGACATCATATCCATCTTCCAGCCCACTCGGCGAGGCCAATGTCTGTTGGCTCGCCAGGTGGTGAAACTTTCGAGTATACAAGAGAGTAGCTGTTGAAGAACGTTCGCTGTAGGCTCAACGATTGCGATCAAGACTAGGGACAGTAGAAGCACACAATGGATGTCCGTAGCCAAATTCTGAGGCCGTCGCGAGAAACCCAGTACCGTGATTCAGTGTGCGGATATGCCCTTCAGATAAATCGCGCACTACAATTAACAGTGCAACGCTATCTGAGCAAAAGGGGAGGAATTATAGAGTGGTGTGAAGGATAAATGCGTCACTGTTCAAGTGATCGAGGAATAGAAGGCTAGGTATGGAGATGGGCAGACGCGAACGCGGTGATGCATTGCCAACTGCATTGCCAGGTTCGCGCGCGCGCTGGCGTAGCACAGCCCCGAACATCGAGCCGCAAGCCACACGTCTCGCATTGGTCTCGGCCGCATTGCCAGCTTGCGACGAAGCGGGCAGATAGGCGCCAGACCGCGACACTTCTATCACTGCCATCTTCTTCATCTTGGTGCGCGAATGTCGAAGTCGCGGTTGAGCGCGCATGGCGGTTGTCTGCCATGAACCGACCGTCCTGCCTGCACGGGCAGCCATGCGTCCACGCGTTCTGGCGGCGCCTATGGAGTACAGCACATATACCCCCACAAAGTACCCTTGTACCGCACTGCCAGGTACTAAGCGAGCCTTACTGCACTGCCAAATGCGTCTGACTTTACAGGCACAGAAGTAGAACGTGAGGCCGTCGCGATTTCGCGACTCCTCGGCACTGCCAGCAGAAGCGCGACACGATAGATGCGCTTTTCAAATTCCGCCTCTTGACTTCACTCAAACTCTCTTCTGCTTCCTCTGCAACTCCATCGCTATTGCTGCTTCAAGTATTTTTCAGAGTCTCTTAGTCAGTCTTCTCTTAACAGAAGCCAAACCTCGTCCTTTCAAGATGTATTTCAAGATAGCGCTGAGCATATACATCGCCGTCGTTCCTACGTTCGCTCAACCAGCCAACGCGTATTATCCTCGACCCCCAACAACGAATGGAACCGCCTCTGATCCCGTCCTCATAATCATCCAAAGCGAGGAGTATTCGTGGCAGAACATTCTCTTCGGTGTTCTCTCCATCGTCATTGCACTGGGCTCGCTCATCGTCGCTACACTCCACTATCTGAAACAACGACGCAATGACCAAGAACAGACTCTATCTGGCATCCAAGAAATGGAAATGGTCTCTGGTATGTCCTCAACAAGAGTTGAACTCACCCAATCCGCTCTTGACTGATGATCGTATAGCTTACCGCCTTATTCGAGGAAGAAGCTCGGAATCCATGAGTTTAGATCGCTGTGTACTATCGTCAAGACCGGGCCGAGAGGATACTATCAACCCTCTCTCCCAGTGACCTCCTCCTTCCCCTTGAATTTGGGCTGCGACCCTCTTCGGCCTTGCGGTGCTGCTTGACGTGTCATCAGGCAAAGTCGAGCGACTTTCGAGCATCGTTGAGTTGCACATAGCTAGATGAAAGGGACTGGAGGACATTAGCATACAACACAGGTATTTCTTTGGCATGGGAGTTTTCCAGAGCAAGTTCTGGAATGTTGCAAGATCTATGGACATTACTTCTTTTTGGCGACTCTTTGTAAAATATTTGTGACTTATATAGACTATGATAGAATTTAGCACCTAAGCGCCCCTTCGATCCTGCTTAGGTAACATAACTAGCAAATGTTTGTGAGATGTATACTATCAAACTAATTACTTTATTTAAGCTCTTACTATAATTACTACTTTATATTATTACTTAAGCTATAAAATAATTTTATATAGTATTAATTTATATTCTAATATAGTAGGTACCATTCTCGGATAGGCTCCATGTAGGCGACTTGAGGAAATGGAATCCATGGTTATCCCGGTAGCCACTATGCTCCAGCCTCCAGCACAGGCCGACTATTGCGCGGAAGTGTGACGTTGACAATTTGGAAGACAGGCTGGCGGTGCATCGTACAACGGCGACGACTAGCACTAAAGAATTTGTGCTGTTGTACGAAAGGCTAGCGAAAATGCACGGCCCTATCATGTTTCAAAATACCTTTGTTTTAGGTGGGCATCGCACAGAAACAAATAAGGGATCTGCAGGAAACTGTCGTTCGCGTTGTACGAGCGCCGTGTTAGGCAGTTGGGATGATGGTTTGCAAATAAAAGAGTACGCGTTCCTGAGGATCTGCATAGGTTTTCCGAAGAGCAGACTGAATTTGCAAGCGCAAGTTCAACAAGGGCCTACGCGTATTGATGGCGAGTGTTACTACTTTTGTACGGAAGGGGCTACTATTAGTAGAGCATGAGGCCCACAAGGCCTTGGCTATTCTGAAGTACACTTCATCGTTCGCTCTTCGCTGCAACTGTCATTCTTCAAAGGCCATGGCTCTCTTTGCCAAGATGTTGTTATTGCTTCTCTCTCTAATCTTCCATAGTGCAGCTCTTGCTCAATCGACCTGCGACACCAACACTCTCAACACCACCCTAGGCTCATGGCCTGTTAGTTCTACCGATACAATATTTACTATTGCTGAAGCAACAGGCCGTGGCGTCTGCGACATAGCTCGCGCAAACCGCATGAGCGATGCCGTGCTTATGGTGGCCGGAGAAGCTCTTCTCATCCCAGCAGAGACCTGTGACCCTGACGACTCAACCTGTATCATCTCCAACGCTACCTACACTGCTACATGCGTTCCCGGCGGCCTGCACACATACAACACCAGGTTCAACGATACTCGGGCAAGGATAGCATCCAAGTTTCGCATCAGCATCGATTCTATCAATACTCTAGGAAATACAACTACCCCTAAGGACCAGATCCTTGACGCAGATGAACAGCTCAAGATTCCACAATGCAGTCCGAGCCAGTGCGTTGTACAACCGTATAAGTTTACCTACGGTACGTATGTGGATCTGGCGGAGCAATTCAACACGACTGTTGGGCAGATCATGGCCTTCAACCCGACATACAATTACAGCCACGAGGCAAATCCGGATGAGGGTCCCGTTATCTCGATGCCGATGAACTGTGTGAACTTGACTAGCAATGTAACTGTAATCTCTTGAAAACGTGGCACATTAAATACGCCGCCAACGGCAGCAAAATCAATAAATCATCCTACTTTGATAACCACTTGCAAGAAACATGACTTAACAGCACTAGCGGCACTCCTCAACTCAGACCAGTCATGCCTTTGGGGCAGCCCTGCCAGCCGCTCCCTTCCCGGTAGGAGCGCGATGCCTGCTTGGGGCGATCTAGCGTAAACCGCCATGTTATCTAACATTAGGGCTCTAAAAAAGGAGATATAAGAGGAGCTAATTGTAAGGACTTACATAGGCAGGGAGGCACGATACTCAAAAGGGTAACAATAGTTATATTAGAGAATAGGTATTAGACGAATCCATAGAGGAGTCAGGTTGGTTAGGATAGGCAGGAGACTATATACGGGTAGGCACGTGACTGTAGCCTCCCTGAAGGGTCTCTGAGCCCTCTCCGTAGGTCACCTATCTCGATGGGCGTGATAGGACGATCTATAAAAATACAGAGGCGCTCGTGTTAAGCGCACTATAGTAACCATAATAGAATATATTATCGCGGATAGTAGGTATCTGAATCTAATAATCATAGTTATAACTTAATTCGTACACAACGCAATTTCATCGATTTAAGAAACAGATTTGAAAATTATTTTCCCAGGTGCGTCATGTAGTATGTCGATCCAAAGAAAGGACTTGAGAATCAGTCGTAGCTGTGGCCACGAGCAATCCTTATTCAACCCAATATTCTCTCTTAGCCTGGATTTTATCCATGCAGAGTCATCTGTATCGGAGGTAAAAATGGAAATTTTACCAATCATGAGAAACCACAGCGAAACCTGAGAAGCGCCTCGCGGCTGAGTGTTGACATCCTCAAAGCAAGTCCTGTAGTTCTCACAGAGGTAGCCATTCGGAAGGTGAATTCCCCGTCGCTCCAAGAAAGAATGTGAACAGAATGCAAGCAAACCAAGACGAATCGCTTCGTTGATCGGGTTGGTTGAAAAGTTCATTCTGAGAAGCGCGTACATGACTGAGCCCATGGTATTTAAGAGGATTTGGTCGCTGAGCTTGATATTCTTGTTTGACACTGAGTTTACTAGACAACAGAAGTTGCTCAGAGTGTCCCACAATTCGGCTAATTTCTCGTCTGTTATAACATTTGTGTATTGACCCTTGCCATAGGGGGATTTATAATCCAGACAAGGAGTGGGTGGAAAAGAAGACTTAGTCTGTGGTAGATGTATGATAGATTGTAAAGGCTGGTTGAAGTCAAAGACCGGTTTTGTTCCTTTGTGAATTGCAATGCTGATGTCACACCTGAATAAGATCAGCCATAAACCCCGGGTATTATAGTCCCAAATAGATAAGTGAAGGTCAGGATTCTTGCTGACCTTAATAACTCGGTGAGAAGATTAGTAGTATTTTGGAAAGCAGCAATGCCTCCTCGCAGGTTGATAATCTTACAAAGACCTTCCAAGTGTTTCTCAGCAGTAATATGATCGCCAGTTAAATGTGCAACGTGTGCCAGAGTTAAGACGATCAGTATTGTGGGATTAGAAATGGATGTCGGTTCGTTTCCATCCGAAATCGAAAGTCTATTGCGAAGGAGCTGGATTGTCTTCAACATCTGCACTGACGACCGTTTACTGGAGCGACCCGAAACCAAATCCAAGTATGCTTGAGTTCCAAACATTACGGCATTAAAATAGGCCGGATCGAATGTCAGCGGATCGAACATCGATCGGTCTTTTACGTTGAAATCAAAGCATCTCTCCAAAGGGAAGAATATCTGTTTCGAAATGGAGGTGACTTCAAAGGTCAGCATCGTTAGTCTCTCAACACATCTTGCATGATATCTGCTAGATATCTTAGGGTGAGGTCATTTACATTTCAAGACTACCCATAGCGTAGAGGGCTCTACTGAATCGGCAAACTGTAATAGAGATAACTCTGAACCAAGCTTATTGGGGACTGCGGAAGCAGCCTCCAGATCAAGCAGTTTTTGGACTGGCTCTGAGACTGGAACAACCGTCCTGGGCTTTCGCCTACTATGCAAGATTCTTCCGCGATTTTTCCCCAGCATGCAATGGCTCCTGATCAGCTTACGCATTTCAGGATCCGCTTTGTTCATGCTGGTGGAGACGACGAATGGCATTCCTGCCGCTGATTGACGAGCTAAAGGTCAAATCGATCGCCTGGGAAATGAAACACCGCAAACTTACCCGAATTATCCGTATTAGCCATGTTGCTACCAGGCTAGTCAGAAAATTGTGAATGCAGTGTCAAAGCTTCACTTAACACGCTGACGAGACCGTCGTTGCGGAACCATTCGGACTTTCAAAACGGGTAGGCTCTGTTCACCAAAAGAGAGGGACACATGACTCACCCCTGAGGGAACATTCAAGAACGACATGAAATATACAGAATATTCCAAACGGATGAAGTTCTGTGAGGCACAATCTTGGTATAAAGAAAATGGTTAGTTAGTGGACATTATGCTAAGATACAGTGAGGCCTGCCCAAATATAGGGTGGGCCACTGCACGCGACGCCAAGAAGCCTAAAATGAGGGTGGAGCCACTAACCACTAGTTAGTGGCTATTGGCGTGCTTGAGATTGTTTCCCGCTTTAGGAATAGCCCGAGTTAACATCTCAGGTGTTCTGGAGGCCACCATCCAATCACCTCCCGCACACCCTTGCGCTACGCGTATCAATTCTTTCTCGAAGACATAAGTTGACCATTATGTTTGTTAGTGTGGAACCTGAGGCTGAGTACATCCTTGATTGCCGATGCAAATCCAGTCTGGAAATAGGCATCAATGTACTCTCCGCGATGCAAGTGAACGAGTAGTACGAAAGTTTGTTTCATTCCGCTCTTCGCGGCAGGACTACCTCCTATTGCATGCTTGAGAGACGGCCCGTACGGTGCTGACTGAATTATTGTTCCCGGTTCCGAGGAAGTACACAGAAACTATATAAGTGGCGGCATTTGCTTCTCAGTCTGTCTTTTCAACATTCCTTCTTGACAGTGGCTCTTTGAAAAATCTCCCACTAGGCTCTCGAGTACAATACCGGACTAGTACTTTCCACCTTAATTTCAACATGACTGCTCCAAAGGTTATAGTATTTGGACCATCTGGAGCGGTTGGGTCGGCCACGGCACGGGCAGCCCACGAACTTGGGGCAAAGGTGGTACTGGCAATGCGGGACACAAAAAAGCCTATTCCAGGCCTCGATGAGGCAAAGGTGAAAGACGGCAGTTTCGAGAGAGTACAAGCCGATCTACACAGCCCCGACACTGTCCGCGATGCTGTATCTATCACTCAAGCAACCCGTGCTTTTATTTACATCGCCCACCGCTCATCCGACAACATGAAGTCTACCATTCAGGCACTCAAGTCTGCCGGTATCGACCTGGTGGTACTGCTCAGCAGCTTCACCATCCAAGGTGAACCAGAGGACGTGAAATCTAGTGAGGTCATACCCTACCTACACGCTCAAGTCGAGATCAATTTGAAAGAAATATTTGGCCCAGGCGGATACATAGCGGCTAGACCAGGTTCATTTGCCAGCAACACAATTCAGTACAAGGCAGGATTCGAGAGTGGGCTAGTCAAGATTTTCGCACCAGATGCTACAGTCGATGGTATTGCTCCAGAGGACATTGGGAGAGCCTGTGGCATAGTTCTTGTGAAAGGACCGCAGGATGAAAACACGGCTATGTATCTGTACGGGCCACAATTGATTTCCCAGGCAGACTGCGTCAAGACACTCGCAAAAGTATTGGGCAAGAGTCCTACCATTGAAACGATGGAAAGAGAGGAAGCATACAAGAAATTTACAGAACAGCGTCGTTGGCCTGCTCCTCTCGCGGAATACATGATCAAGCAATCGGAAGCTATAGACCCTGCACGCAGTCTGGTTTGTGGCTATCCAGTCGATGCTGAGCAGCTGTCGAGTGTCGAGAAATACACTGGTAAGAAAGCAATTACGTTTGAGGAGTGGGCAGAACAGAACAAGCAGATGTTCATCTCTTGATAGCTGTAGAAAATATGACATGCCCCAGCAAAAGATAACGTTCACGTGATACATCTATGAAGGATGGAAATGCCAAGGAAGTTTAGTCGTGGTAATCAAAACATGTATTAACGTGTTCAATCAGTCAGTGGCCCATATCAGTCAGTGGCCCAACCCAAAAACCACCAAAAATCAGGAAAATCGCGCCTTGATAGTAAATTCTAAAAGTTTTAATACCTATTTTAAGACCTCTATTAATATTTTAGAGCAATCAACCTAGCTGTTCTTAAGATATCAAGTTTCTGGCCCCTAAAACAAGCTAAGTTATGATTTCTAGAAGACAAATTTTCAAATGATTAGATAGGAACCTCAAAAGATTCGTGCCTAGCCATTTTAGACGGTCAGTGAACATGTCCGCGTACTACGCCAAACATAGTACTTCGCTGAACATAGTATTAGTGGAGCGCACTTTAGCACACTTAGAAAGTACACTCTCATGGGGAAGAGACTTACGCCCTGCTCGGCATTGTCATTCAGTGCGCTTACGTAGTCGATAGTACCAGGTCTTTGCACTATATCTGATCGACTTAATGTCGCATTCTTCTGAAACCTTCAACTATGGTCACATGCTAGCTGTGCTTAGTAGCCGAGAGCACCCGCTTTGAGTGTTAGAGCTGCCTGGCGCTTGTCTATTTCTCTAACCCAATGACACCCGCCTACATGAACCGAGCCAGCCAGGAGCTGCCGCAAATATATGTCGCTTTGGCACTGTGTCTATGTGAAAGCTCCGTTCGCATATCTCGCGGGCATCATGGCAGCCTAATGTCTCAAACCTATGGATGGTGAAGCCCCATAAGTTCGGCCCCATTTCCCGGGCACGAAGATTTGCCTCCCAAGGCAGCAAATACGTCATTATTGAACGTTAAGCATGAGCCCAGGAGGTTTTTGTGTCAAATGCTAATGGAGACTGATTCAGCAACAAGAGCGATGCCACTCCCATGGGCACAAGATGATAGACCGTTAGAGTATATCGCCCATGTACGTCCGCTGCCAAATTAAATTATTTGTAATAAGTAGATATACTAGTCCTATTCTAGATGCCTTATAATACTACTCTAAACCTCCTACATAGTAATAACTAGCCCTTCTTTCTAGCTACTATAACCTATAAATAGTGCTTTTCTTATAGCTATTACCCTTCTATCTATCTTAGAATCCTTATATTACCTTATTTTAGCTATGCAGCCTTGGTTTACCCTATCTTTGATGTTGCTGTTCCTCACTTAGCCCCGCACCTGGACCTAACCCCTAGACACCAACACTAACATCAGCAAAGACCCAACATCGCAGAGCCTTGCTTATTTGCATTATATAGACATGTCATCAGCCTTGACCTACCCCACCTCTGTCTTTAGACCGAGCGTCTAAAGCTTCGCGATCCGTGTAATTGTTTCCGCCCTCCCAAAAGCCGCATGGCTCATCTCTCCTCCTTGATTAATGATGCCATACTGTAGCTTAACCCTGCTAAAGTCACTCTCCCTTCCATCAGGCCTATCGCCATCCGTCTTTGCTAATTCGTCCAATTGTGGATTCCTCGTAGTGTTCATTATAGTCGAAAAGGAAGTGTCCGCACTATAGCCATTTAATTGGCATGCCCATGCACCGATTAGGAAACATATCAGCGTAACGCCTAGGCCTATAAAGTATGAGATGGCCACAGCTTTCGGGCGGTATATGTAGTAGTTCATTGGAGAGAATATTTCCACGTTAACAGAACGCAAGGTCGAATAAACAGCGCTGCTAAGGAGACTTAGGGTGAAGTTTCGGGAGAGGTCTTCGATGGCGGCTGCAAGCGAGCCATTGCGGCACATCACAGAGGGATAGGTTTCGTTCAATGTACGCAAAACCTTGGTGGCGCCGGTGATTTCGGGGCAGGCCATTAGGCCTGTAGTCACAACCTGGAGATCGCCACCAGTCATGCCGTTGGAGTTCAAGCCATTGGCGCTTCCAAAAGCGCCGCTTAGGAGTGCTTCGAGAGCCAGTAACATGGATAGGTAGGCTCTGAACCCATTGCGAGGAAGGTCCTGAATTATTGTGCGGTCGCTGTAATTAAGGACGGGCTCAAGCTCGAGGTTTGAGATCGTGGTGGAGGATACGCCTTGCTCGAACGCGAAGTCTACATTGTAAGATGCATTGCGAAGCTGGCAGGTTATATTAACCCCCCCTGTGTTGTCTGTTGTATTCAATGCACCTGTAGCCACGAATATTATGTTGCGGGAGTCTGGGGCTGTCGCGTTGTAGTAGATCCCTGATCCCCTATCAATTCCACCAAAGTCGTCCCAAACACTTAAGAGGGAGCTACTATTCCCCATTAATTGGTAGAAATTGTCAAAGTCGTGAGACTTGATTGCGTCGTTCAAGGACTGGCACTTCAAACAAGGTCCGTAGAATTGGATCGAGTATGACGAGTTTGGGTAAGGTGCATCAACTGCCGTGAGGGTTGCTCTAGATGCAGTAGCTGCCAAGATGCCTCTAAGACCCGGTGCTGCAGACCCTATTTGTCCTACGCCTATATAGTCGCTCCAGATGTTGAAGTCTGTGTTGTTCAGGTCATCGAGACCGTTTGTGATGTCAAAGTCGGGATAAGGAACCAATTTACTTGTTACACTTGGGGTTGATCTGCTCTCTACAGTCAGAGTTGCCGGCGTAACAAGAGCTATTAAAGGCAATAACCTGTATGTGTCAGCTTCCTCAGCCCCTAGAAATGTGTTAGAGTATGCCGCTCACCAAGATGCCAACGCAAGAATTGCAAGAAGCTTTGCATTAGTCAACACGCCGAAGTCGAGAAAGGACATTGGGCTCGACGTCAGTGTAAATGCAGCGTCGAGGTTTCGCAGCGTGAGAGCCTGGGTCCTAGTGATAATCCATAGGTACTGAGAAAAAGCAATGCCAATGGCGGCTGTAAACGCTGTCTTCGTGAGGAAGGCAAGTCCTGTACCGATTCGTATGACCCACTGTTGCTGGTCACTCGACTTCACCACGTTATTGTTATAGGATTTATAGTATTCGTGATGACCGAGGCCAAACCCAACGCCGACCAGTATACAAAGGAGCATCAAAGCTGGAGCTTTCCATCGCGACGGCCAAGGGCGTTGGACTGGGGTTCGAGGCGCTGCGTCTTTATGGATATCCTCCATGCTCAAAAGATGCAAAGAATTGTTATTCAATTGATGGTTATGTTGGTTAGTGCAGACTAGGCTGAGAGCAATAGAACTTCTCCGCAAAGCCTATAGGGCTGACAAGCTTTATGCCTTCTTAGTCCTCCCTGTAGATGAAAAGCCGCATTATAACACGTGTGGAGCAGCTTTGTCCACTGCTCGTATGCAATGCTAAGTCAAAACCAATAACACTTATTCAACTGGCTACCAGCTTGACGGAATGCGACATACCCTGTGTTGACCCTCTAATCAGGAATGTTCTACATGCACCTTTCCTGTGGCAATGATCACAACAGGTAGGTGTTACAACCGGCTCCTGTCTTCTAACTCGCTGTGGGGGCCCAAATGGTCCCAAAGCAGTATATCTTTGCTTCCCGAGCAGGGGTATATTTCTGCCCCCGCACTAGGGTTTGCGGCTTCCCCGCAGTTCTTCCTGCTGCGGTGTCGGGTCTTGTCGGCCCGCCGAAGGGTTCTGCAAATTCAATATCGGTCGAGTCCTCTGCTCAACTTCGTCCCGAAAATGAGAGCAACGGCATTCTCGCATGTCCTCTGCCAATTGCCGTCTACAGGTGGCAATAATGATACTAAGGCCAGTACGACCTCTCTTGGCGGCTCTGTGAACAAAGCGCCTGAGGATTCTTAACTGTTTGTTCGTGCCGATATGGTCGAATATATAGCAGGGGCCTTCCCCCGATTGAGCTCACCGGTATCTATCCAAGGGCCTGGGCCGACCGATTTAGCGAGGTTCATATGCCAACAAAGCGCATCTCACCGTGATTGGCTTCACATAAATGCTACCTGTATCTAGGCGTTTCCGCTGACAATAGATAGGAAAGATTTCGGCTTCTCATCGTGCTGGAGACAGTATGAACAATTGGCGTGTCGGCGAATCTTTTCCACGCAGACAACGCATCCTGAAAGTCTGCTCTTGGGTCTTAAAGGTCTGCTCAAGGTCTCGGGACCGTTTTTATACTGTTTACGATGGACCACGTACTTGCTAGATAGAGTTGCTAGCACCTGGCGAACATTTCTCTTAGATAGCGAATAAGTTTTATGTGTAGCGACTGATTTCTGTTCATCTACTCCGGAAAGATCCCCTTTGCTTCGTTCACTCATTTGTGTCATTCGCCTTTCGCCTTCATCGCGATGATGAACAACCATTAGTTCACTATAGGATGGATCTCCCCCCTCCCTTTAGAAAAAGAGGCGGCGAGACTTATAACGGACGAAGAGTATCCTTAAGAAGAAATCAAACACTAGAACAGTTTCTATCTAGGCGGTTGAATCGGAGTGCATAAGGTTGTTTTTAGAGTGTAGAGGCGAATAGGACTTAGCTAAGCTATAATACTTGCTAAGAAGATGCGTGCTAGGTTTCTAAATATTAAGTACTTCCTTCTAGTCAGTATTACTAGCGGGGTGCCGCACTATGGACTAGCTAGTACAGTCACTGAGATTATGCTAGGAGACGTGGTTGTTAGCTCTCCGTAGGGGAACTATAGCAGGGTCTTATAGTACGATAAGGGCGCTTAGTAGGATTAAGGACGCCTTAACTTTCGTAGATATACTAATAGCGTTCCTAGCAATCTTATAGCTGCTATTAATAACTCTTAAGTGGAAGGTTAGTCTAAGACTAATATTTGCGAAATGTTGAAGTAGATGCGCCTTAAGCTTAATGAAAAGTGATAGGGCTAGTATAATGACCTAGGCCCTATTTATAATAGGCTCTTTAAGGATAGCTATTAACACTAAGGCACTAAGCTTGACGATTACAAAGACTGCTACAACATAGACTACACTATTTCACGTTTTAAGTAAGGAGAGGCTGCTATACGACTAACTAATAAGCTATTTGTGCACTTTGGCAATATCACCTTAAGTAATTAACTGCAGATATCTGCTATGGAGAAAATCAGAGTCTAGGTCGAGTATTAAGCCATCTGCTTTGAGATGGAGGCTGCAGGCATTATGGAGGAACATCCACGCGTAGTTATTCAGGGCGTCTGCGACTATGCAGAGTCTCATAAAAATAAGGGCTGGCAAAACTATGCGGCCGCAACTGCGGTAGCGTATGCGAAGGGACTATTGTCAATAATTCCTGATATAGACATGATAGACAATGGGAAAAGTTCTAATGCGTCTTCACATTAATCTACAACGGAAATCGGGCCAACAAGCTGGATTCATTAATGGTGGGGTTCATGGGGCTGTATTTGGGAGAAGATAAGTATGTATAGAGCTATGGCTAGGGTTTTATCCAAAGTGAGACCAATACTATAAGCTCTAGGCGGAGAGGAGGATGTTGTAATTTGATACGAATGCGGGAGGCATCTATACGTCCATCCAGAATGCCCGAAATGACCACGCGTGCTCTGCTCCTTGCTCCCTACCTGGTCCACGCACCACTCTAGGAACACATTAAACCCTTGGGCTGGGTCTTCCTCGTAAGTGCTCCAGCTGCGCTTGATGAATGCCTTAAGTTCAGCGAAGAACTCTTCAATCGGGTTCAGGTCGGGCGAATACGGCGGTAGGTGCATGAGCTTCACGCCTGCGTCAATACACATGTGCTCGGTCCGCTCGCTGCGGTGAAAAGATGCGTTATCCATCACAAGCACCGACTTGGGCTCTGGCCATCTGCCGCAGTGCTGGAGCAGCTGCTCGATATAGTCCTCGAAGACGGCGCTATCAGTTGTGCCCTGGAACACACGCGATAGCAGGATGCCGTCCTGTGTGTACGCCGGCAGTATCTGCCATCGCTGCTCGCGCTGGTACCTGGCGATCTGTACTGGCGTCGTGCCGAGAGGAGACCAGCCTGTCCGCCTGAAGCCGATGCGCTTGTCACACCCAGACTCGTCAACGTATACTAGATGGTAAGAACGGAAGGAGGATAGATTGTACAAGTAGAAGTCCTGCAGATCTGCATTGCGTCCGCTGGCCACCTGGCGACACGCCTTCTTCGACCACCCCGCAGCTTTTAAAGTCCTGCTGATGGTAGAAACTGTCACAGCCGCCTCAAACTCGTCCCATAGGAAGACTACTAGCTCATCGAGGTATTGGTCGGGATTTTCGAGGAGGTGCTCACGGAGAGCGTCGAGCATCGGGGGCGTGATGGTTTGAGGGCGTCCACCGCCATTTCACGGCGCGGTAACACTACCAAAGTGACGCATATTTGCGCGGATGTATTTGATGGCGTGGACGCTGCAGCCAGCTGCTTCAGCCATCTGCGGGGCAGTGAGCTCTTTGCTGACTATCATATCGTGAATTTGCGACAGTTAGTGATTTCTTTAGTAATTTAAGGACTAACTTAAGCCGGAATATATTTGATGCATTATTATATCTTATCCTTGAGTGTGCTGCTAAGTTGTTTAATTCAGTATTGACTACCTTTGAATCTGCTTCAAAGTCTATCTTTAAACCCCTTGATCGCCTTATGGAAGCGTGGGCTTAATCCGGACGCTTGTAACGACACTGCACCTAAAACATTGACTGTTGGAGCGCTTGAATTCATTCTCTATCTCGGATAATGCTTCATGGCCGGTTAGATACCCTGAGATGTTCTATTAGCCCTCGACGCACACTGCGCGTTACTTTAGAGTCATTCCATTAGAAGATGAATGCAGAATTCCCTATTTATAAAGAAGAGTAGGAGAAACGGTGCTGAATGGTCTATGACGACACTTAACTAGTAAACTTTGAAAGCGTACTATTATATAACGTACCTAATTCCGACGACTTTGAAGCCTTGGCGGCTTTAAACAATGATCTAAGATACCCCGTTGATGCTTTTGTTATTATAGTGCGCAGGTGCGCAGGCTGCCATGTGAAGTTCTTTGATAGAGCTCGCAGTCGATAGATAATCGGATTGGTAGGACTGCGGTGGTAGGTACAATCGACAGGTGTTCGGATAGTAACTCGGCTGGTAGGCAATCAAGGCAATACAGGGCTCAGAAATCATACCAATTGGTAGGCTGGAGCCGAAAAGTCATCGTACAGGCAATCTATTTTTCCCTCATATATATGCAAAAATCAGTGAGTGATGATGTCTCTCCCGGCTGCCATAGTTGGTAACCAAGAGTCGAGAAAACAAAAACAGACTAGTCTCCATCTAGCCTCCTGACCAATCAGCACGGCAGAATACCTAATTGTGGGCCTCCTGATCCTAATTCTGTGCCTCTCGATCCCAGTTTTGGCTATTGTGCCTTAATGAATAAAGGTTGCTGGTATTAGCTGCCATTACATATCACACACCTAAACCGTACAGGTGAAAACAGGAAGGCGGTGACCTATCCGAGGGAATTATAGGCTTTGATCGTTACCCAGAGCGGAAGAGCCTGCATGAGTACCCAGGAACAATGCTTACTTTCGGTACTTAAGCTCCTGGGTCGTCCCCAGAGCGCCTAACTTACCGAGGCTGTAGCACCCCGTTCTTACCCCACAGCTCCAGGCCCAATCCACTTTCCCCGCCTCCGTCTCGTCAGGCGTCATTCCCTAGGCACAAAAGAAGTTTGGCACACGCATCCTTCTTCGGTAAGCCATTTACATAATTAAGCAGACCTTGGTGACAGACAGTTTTCTTGATACCCCCAGTCGGTTCACTTTCGATACGGCCCTCTGAACCTTCTTTGTGATTCCTCTAGGATCAAATCCAGCCATCGGACAACCTCCTCGAGTCGCATGGCTACCATCAGCCCGACTCGCCGTGAGCGGAAACGGGCTAGTGACCGAGAATCACAGCGAGCTTCGCGGGCGCGAACTAAAGCTTACATCGAACACCTAGAGAAATCTGTGAGAACCTTATCAGCGCGTACACAATCGGGCGAAGACGTTAAAGAGGCTTCACGACAGTTAACTGAGCAATTCGAAGAGATTGAGGGCCTAAAAAATGCGCTTCTCCAAATCGCGAGGCTCGCCAATGGCGTCGAGAAACTTCGTGGAACCGGATCGGAGAGTTCAACTACTTCGCAACCTCATTACAAAGCCTCCAAGACCATCCGACCGCAGGTCTCGCCCGCAGGGACCACGAGCTTCGATCGCAGCCGTACTGATTCGATCACATTTAACCCAGCGTTCCATCCGCCGCAGGAATTGTTGAGAGACCTGTATCCGGAGCTCAACATCGTGTGTAGCGAGGGGGAGCGAAATTATTTCGATGCGCTCAACCGGAGTCTGCTGGTACTCGAACAAAGCGGCAGGCCCCATCGATTCACGGATTCAGAGGTGGACGACGATATCATCATACGAGCTATTTTGTATGGATGGGAGGCTGCGAAAATTAAGAACCCCTTCGATATCGGTTGGCAGTTACTGGAATGCATCGATCGTGGCCTCTTCCACCGGAGCGGCACTGTCGAACGAATTGCCATTTTGCGCATTATCAGATCCATGCTTATGGTAAGGGTTGGCATTCTTCTTCTTCTTTTTTTCTCTCCCTTCTCTTGTTAAAAGAATAAATATGCAGGAAACAATCAGGCCGAATCTTCCCTCAGACCGGAGACCGCCGTCGTATATGAATCGCAGGTAGGTCCGCCCTCGCATCGTCGTGAGTGCCCTACTTACTCACACCGGTCAGTCTGTTGCAGGAACAGCTGGCACATCCGAGACTGATTGACTACTTTGTGTGGTTGGTGACCAGGCTCTAGGACCGCTAGGTCTTTCCAGCAGTTCGTGCTGATCCTTACCACAGGCCTGAAGTTCGCGACATACTGATCATCAACAACATCGACTATGCGCCAGAGAGTCTGGCGACGCAATTTGCCATGGCTATTAGCTTCACATGGCCTTACGACCTTAGGGATGTTTGCAAATATCAGGTCTCAAAAGGCACATACACGTTTTCCAAAGAGTTTAATGAGGCCTATCACAACGTGGAATCATGGTGCCTGGGCGGGTTTGTCGCTTCGATCCTCTTCCCTTCCCAATCAGCCACCATCGATTCGGCCACCCTGGCTCACAGCGCATCGTCTAAAGGTCGAGAGCAGCAAGCGAAGTCGGCCCGCGAGACTCCCGTACAAGGAGATAGCGGCAATAACTTTCTCTGCGGCAGTGTACTATTTCCTCCAGGACACCAGCTGCGCTTGCCAAATTCACTGTCTGCTTACTCTGGGGAATCGTCGACACTGGGAAACGACGTCTTTGACGTCGATGACGGGTTTCAGATGTCCGAGGAAATGCGTTAACACCAGATAGAGAAAAGTTATGGGTGGTCGCCAGACAAAACAGTCTGCTGTCATCAACTACCTACAGTCACTCATCAACATTACGCAGCTTCAGCTGGCAGACCTTTATGGTAGACAACCACTGAGGTACTCTGAGAAGGTCCTGCTCGGGCGGTGATCCCGGATTTAAGGCCCACAGACCAACTCTATGTCTAGCCCTAACACACTAAAGTTGGGGGCTATTAACTATAATACGTAAACCCTAACGCATATCCCTTTTGATAGTAATACAGGGTTCAGCTATGAGATCAAAAGTTTGTATAGCTTCATACATATTTGTATTATGAGGGTAGCTCCGGTGATAAAGAGCGTCTATAAGGCAATCCTTTAATTCGTGAACCGAGCCAGGAGCTGGTCTTCATTAAAACCTCCGAGATGTTGGAACAGGAAAGGACTGGTGACCGACATCTGGGTTGGGACAAGGAATGACCTAAGCAAGTGCAGCCGCCCTTCCAGGCAGCGGCTTCAGTAGGACTATCAGTTCTAGTCTCAAGTCCTTGCAGGAGCATTGGCACCGCCAGAGAACGCTCTTGTGATGCTAATTAGAGTACAGCAGACACAAGGGTGATTTAAGAGGGCAGCGCCACAGATATCCGTGACTGTTCCTTGAGTAGACAATCGAATGAGTACATGCGTGACGTACTTAAAATATCTGAGGCCGATACTGCATATTGTGCTAAACCAAACCGCGTGCACGGATATAACACACTAAAATCCCAGCTCTTCGTAGAACACCGGGAAGATGTATCACATGCTTCCTCGGGCCATGAACCTAGGACACCGGATCCCGGCATCAAAATATCTGGGCGTTTCTCTAATGAGTTTATGGCGTTATCGTTCACGACAAGGCTAACTTCAGCCCGGGTATTAGTGGCAACCCCACGTTGAGTCAGAAAGGTCACACTGTGAGAAACAAATTCCTTGATGATTCTGAGGCGAAAAGTCTGACTCGGCGATCGACATTAAGCAGCGGAGTGACTGGGGGGGCCTGTCACTAGTGTCCCAACTAACTAAGAACGACTAGTGAAGACATTAGATTGGCTATACCCCGTGGGGTAAATTTTCGGTACATAGACGCTAAAAGCGCCTTTCTATACATTCAATGTAGTCCTGTCTGCTGGAATACCCTACCCACGGAGTGGAACGATTATTTGAAAATTCCGCCTACTAGGACATTGTGCACAGTTGCTGCGAAAATCTTTGAAGCCCGTGATACAAACCTAGAGAAGTATATAGCTGACCCATTGGACTCCTTTTAATTGCTCACTCTTGCTAGTCCTTTATTCTTCCTCGTCCTTTGTACCACCACCAGCATTAAGTATCAAGCAAGATGAAGAGTCTACTCCAAACCGTCTCCAGCTTCCTCATGCTGGGGAATGGGGTGTTCTCTCAGTGCTTCACCGACCTCAGCTTCACCCCCGCCTTGTACGCCGGTCCAAGTGAGGTACAGTTCACATCCTGTGCCAGCGGGGCGGACAGCCCTCGAGTCAACCCAATCAATGCCACTACCTTTGACTGGTGGTATTTCGATGCCGTGTCGGATGATGGCACACAGGCGCTGACCATCATCTTCTTCACCTCCTCTTATATCGGATTCAGCTTCGACGTAGCTAGTGCCATCGATCCATTGAATGTATGGGTATTCTCCAACTCTGGGTCCGGATCTGCCGTGAATTTCCCTGTCGTGGCCACCTCAGTAACGGTCAACACTGTCAACAACGGCGCGTCCGGTAACTGGACCGGCACTGGCATCAGTTTCGAAGGTGCCCCTGACTTGAGCACCTACAGTATTACTTTCGAGAAGACAGTGCTTAATTTAGGGATCGAGGGAACGTTCACCTTGAAAACGGTACGTGTCTCGATATTCTTACCAACTCGAAGGTTTTCCAAGGCTAACTACTGGGGTCACTGTAATAGCGGGGACCCGGTCACTATGTCTGTGGTCCATTAGAAGGGGGCCAACCTGAGCAAGTGTTGCCCGGCATTGGTTGGGTTAACGTCATGCCGGCGGCGGACGCGGCCGTCGATGTCGAGATCTTCGGCAAGCCCCTGTCGTTCACCGGAAACGGCTACCATGATAAGGTATGGTTGAACAAGCTTGTTTTAGGGCGCAGCGCGCATTAGTTATTATTGTCCTCAGGCTAACAGGGGGGGATATTTTCCCGTCTAGAATTGGGGCGACAAACCATTTACCTCAGCCCTGCAAAGCTGGTACTGGGGACATGGAACCTTCGGCGACTACAACATTGTCTTCTTCGATATGATCGATGCCGCTGGGGAGGAGAAGGTGGGGGGTTACGCCTTGCTCAACGGTGAAGTTGTTGGATCAACCTGCACGGGTGGCTTGAAGGTGCGACCGATTGGCACGCCTTATCCGCCAACGCTTCTCGACACCAACCCAACTCAGCTCACGATCAACATGACACTGAATGACGGGACAACACTAGAGGCCGTAGTCACCCAGAAAGCCACCCAGATTGACGTGGGTCTGTACGCCCGCTGGATTGGTACGATTGAGGGTACGGTCGAAGGCATGACAGCTTCTGGCTCATCCTTGTGGGAACAATTCAAGATCGAAGTCTAAATACACACGTTTCGCGATGAGGGCAAGCCTAGAACGCAGCACTACCCTACCTTTATCATAGGTCGCTGATGAAAGCAACGTTAAATGTCTAGGATCTTGTTAGTCATAAAAAGATACATAATGAAGATTACGTGGTTTTGTGCGGGGAAATGCAAATTATTAGAAATTATGTGATGTCAGGCTGCTGATGGGTGGAAGTTGGGAATTTTAGTTTGTATGCTTCGGTCAGAGGCCGTTTTGTAATTCAATTAGCTAGGGAGAGATCCCCGATGCGACCAATTCCGAATACAGTATTTTCCTAGATGTCTTGCAGCTCTTTGAAGACACGTATCTTCATTCATTTGATTAGCCCCAGAGATAGCACAGAGCTCGTTGTACGTATTAATTGAGTTATAATGAAATGATTGAGGAATGTTGCTGATCAAGAACGCACGTAATCAGAGTGAAGATGGCTAATCAACCAATAGACTGGGGATACGTGGCCTTTAGATATAGTTAGCTGTTTTGAAAGCATGTAAATGTTCAATATCGGCAAGCTGCATCAAGTTCCCATTGATGGAAAACTAAGTCCAACACATCCAGTTTTCGTTGACACTACGTACAACAGAGGGCTATTTACATGAATGTAGTACCAAGATAGGAAATAAAAATACGTGATAGATTCATATAGTCCTCCAGCCAGGGTTGAGTCTTCTCGATAGTCTGTGCCAGGATGGTCAGAGAATCCCACTGAGTTAAAAGTCAGGGAAATACACAAGGCGTTAACGATGCATCAGACGTCAATATCTGAGTACGGCTGAAGTAATGTTTTAAGGGGTTCAAGAGGTCGCGCCGCAAAAGCCACTAGGACAATTTTCTGCAAGGTCCACATTGTTAGGCCGAAGAAGAACGTCATAAGGAGCAAGATGAACATAGACTGCCGATCAGCTGTCCAGAAAACTAGCGACTTTCGCTCTTTCATATCGCCTTCGTTCTTGCTGAATTTACCATATTTTGGGCGGTACTTGAAGTCGAAATTTGACCGACGGCCCAATCCCCATTTTTCGGAGTTGACAACAGACCAGACGGTCTTACGGAGCGAGTCGATCTGGCGCCGATCCAGATAGGGAAACATGCGACAAGTATAGGAAAAGGCCTTGTAGAACAGACATTGCCCAGCGATGAGAGCCCAGTAGTAGGTCGGGGGACGACCGATGCCCAAGGCGTCGGCGAGCGGACCACCGTTCAACCAGTGCGTGTAAGCCTCTAGGTAGGCCCGACTGGCATAGTTCGGAGGCGTATTCTCGAGCGCCCTGATGATGTTACGCGCATGTAACTTGGATGCTGGCGACGGAGTGTACTCATATAGGTACAGCGACTCCATGATAGCCTTGGCTTGGGTAGGCGTCGCGAAGAAGTCGGTCGGCGTGCCCATATAGAATGCCACCAGCCGCCATAGTGCAATGTAATCCTGGATCTCTTGTGGGCGGAGGTAGATGCCTTGACGAGGTAACGACTGCCAGATGATGGTGGCCGAGAAGACGGCGATGGTGCCGATGGAGTCGAGGTCGTTAATGGGGACGCCGTTCTCCTCCACCGAGTAGTACTCTGGTCGATTGGCAGTGAGCTGCAGGATTCTCTTGCGAACCATGCAATGGAGCAGACGCACTCGGATAGAGCTCACCCAGCCCGCTCCGCCAGGTTGGATCGATTCCAGGCTATCGGTGCACTCGAGAATATGCTGCGTGGTCTCAAGCAGTCGGTTTCGGACGACTTTCTCGCTAAAGCCGCCCGTGCGAGCCAGTACTTCAGTTACGCGGCTGCTCCCTGTGCCACCGAGCAGCGACTGGTAAGTGAGGCCGGTCAAAGTGGCCACGCCGTATCGATAGAACACATCCTGGCCCCGGGCAATCTGATCCCAATCGACCCAGGCGGGCACATTGTTCACCTCGTCCCATAGCTGTTGCAACTTCTCGTGATCCTGGTGGTGCTCGCGGAGCAGGACGTAGAGATCGGATCGAGCACGCATTCGGGACGGTACAGGAGTAGGAGCAGCAGCATCAGGAGCGAAATCAGAAGCAGCAGGGGTATTGGTGACGGGTTTCTCGTCAATGATCGAGGATGAATCTTCCGACTTCTTTTGCTGTCGTTGCATTTCTTCTTTGTCTCCCTTTGGGGGCGGGGAAAGCTCTTTTAGGATGGCGACACATTCCTCGCCGAGCGTATCATACGTATATTTCAAACGATTATATTGTTCAGGCGTTCGGTGGTTCTCGGTCCATTCAAAAACGTGTCCCCAAGCATTTCTAGTGTTGATATCGGACGTGTGACCCATCGCCGTTATTCGAGGACCTCGGTTTTCTGCAAAGAAAAGACGAAAATCGAAAACCCTATGACTAACGCTAGTTGGAAGGTCTTAATGGTAGTTGTGCCTCTCAGTAGATCTAGAAAGCCAAAAGGCGACAAGGAGTCAAACCGGGATGAGCTATCCTTTTCTCAGTTGCCCATGAACTTCTCAAATTACGTAGAACGAAGGTTTGCTTCTTCTCTCAATCGTGCGCCGAAAGTTATTTGATTTATAGCAATGATACACAAAGAGCGGGAGGGTCGGACCATCATCACTTCTTTGGATGCTTGAAATTGCCCCACGCATCAGGTGTTGCATGCAATTATTGACAATGCTAGCTGACTCCGATGGGAGATGAGTCGGCGAGAAGGTCTCTAGGTCTTGTCTCTGTCAGAACCTCGGAGTCAGTCTGCAGCATGCATGTCGTCTTACTATGCCTTTTTAGAATAGAATACGATGGGGAAGTGACTAAGACCCCACCAGGACCAGGGGACCCCTGTTTTCCACACTTCCGTTCTGGGTAGAAGGCGATGATCCGGTATAGTTCCATGAAGCCCGCAAATTGGGAAGGCTGGATAGGAGCAATATCACAGTCCATAATAAAGATAGCTCCCTGGGCATGTTGTTTCTCTAACCGGTAATTTTAGGCACCGCAGCACAACATTTCACTTTGTAGATGAGAAATAGAAAGTATATTCAGTAGGATGCAACAGATAATGACGTATTGAAGAGGCTGCCAATAAGTGAACTACCCTTTTCCAGTTGTTCTTCCTGGAATTCGGATCTATCAAATTGAGTAACATAGTCTGTTTGCGGCCTAAGAGCCTCGAACGGAATACTATCTAAGGATATTATACAAGAAAATAGAGTCAGCTTCTTTGAAATACCTATATAGAGAGCACATAGATAAAGTGAAGATCTAAGTGATGAAATACTAGCTATAGCTGAAGAATTATTTAGTGTATAACAGTAGGAGATATTAGATACTTTGATTAGCTATAGTCCAAGAAGTTGTAATCATCCTCATTTAGGCGCGGCCTAACCATAAAGATGATACTACCCCTATCCCTATCATCAAATTTCTTTCGAGCCTGAAGCTTAACGGTTTTCTTCGCCAAAAATCCAAACTTCTTGTATAGTGGCTCGCCCATTCCTGAAGACTCAACAACGCAGACAGCGTTGAGCTTGTCGGCGATGTCACAGCCATATTTTACCAGCATACCTCCAGCGCCATGTCGCCAGTATTGTGGCCAGGTACAGAGAATTTGTAGACCTATAGCAGTCATCAAAAAAGAGATCTTCCGAGGAGGGAGAGAGGGGTAAACGCGAGAAATGAAAGGACTCACTGAGAACTGGATGTTGAGTTTCCTTCTGAAGCAAGGCACGCCTAGGCTGGATGTAGCTTTCCCACAAGTCTAGTCCCCACTCCATCTCCGCCTTGTTCGGCCAGTGTTCTTCAGGCATGAGATCTGGAACCTCAGGGTACTTCTTGCCTGGCCCGAAGATAGCCCATTGTGCGATGGCTACGATCTCGGGTGTCTTGCCATCTGATCCAGTTTTCTCGGCGTTGACGACTTTAACCCATCGAATGCCGGGGTGAAGTTTACTATAAAGGTAGTCAGTATTATCTTCTTCGATCATTGTTTGACTATTACATTTCTTTCAGCCATCGCTCCTTTGCACGTGTGCGACCTAACTGAGTCTGATTATCCGGCCAAAGCGCGGATACGAACGCAGCTCTGCCCATGACGCCGAACAGTGGCTCCATGAAGCAGTCGAAGTCATCATCAATTGCAGGGTGAACCTCGAGATTGAGTTTAGGTTCACCCTCGGTGGCCCCAGAAGTCATGGTCGCGATTTAGTGCAGAATGCGTTAGAGCTGCGCGTGATCGAAGTACCTTTCAAGAAATTGTTGATAAGATTGCATCTGTTTGCGCCTGATCAGAAGGTGAGAAGAAAAGCGTCCCATTGGGCATTTGCCAGGCCTTAAAGCCCGAAAGGCGCGAGCTAAGCGGAGCAGAAGTGAGAGCCGAATCTCTCTTATTGGCACCATAAGTCCGTCAAACGAACGATATTCCCAAGCCAACTAAAATAGGCAACAGGGCAGGTCATTGGGCCTGACGCCGTGCCACGCATTACTAACGCGCAATCTACCGTTAATTTATCCGCTCAAGAATTGATACGCCTAAAACGCCACCCGATCCTACCCACGCCGCACCGCAGCCTAAGGGCCTGTTCGGTGTTCAATCGTACGTTTGACGCCTCGGGGTCAATCGTAGTAGGTCCGTAAGTAGGTGGCTTTTTTAGCTTGTTTTTGTGAGCTAGAGGGGGGGGGGGGGGGAATATCAGATTGAGCGTGTTTTGGGAGCTAGAATTAAAGCCTCTGTTCGGTGTTTTCTAACAGTTGGTAGATTTAAGGGTAGCTTACTAATAAATTACTTAGGAAGCTTAGGATACTATAATTCCCTAAATATGAGCCTAGCGCATCCTTAAAAAAGCTACTTAGTATAAAACGAACCTATACACCGAATAGATTGTATGTTACCGATTGCAAAGCTCCATTTCCTTCGATTGACGCTTTTGGACGACCCAAAACGGCCTATATACCCCTGCAATCGGGCATCCGACAGAACACCGAACAGGGCCTAAAACTCAGTTCCCGCCAACTGTGTATTCCTTTACGCACGACAGATGAAGCACAAACGTTGAAATACAAGAAAAAAATGAACTAATTATACGGTGGTGGTATTCTTGGGTTTCCAGACCAGAGGATTCCACCCTGTAGCGCGCTCGTTGGACCAGTTTTGCACAGGGTCCCATTTCACGCATTGTCGTGAGGCGCCCGTTTTGAGTTCTGGCTTCTCGTTGTCACCTTTCCATTTGAACGAGTAAAGGCCGAGGTTGGGATTGCACATGAGCGATTGGCGAACAGTGTCGATGCAGTGCCCTGAGCGTGCTCGTCAGCAAGAGTTCTACAGCATGACAACTGGCCATCTGGAGGGGAGTCTCAAAGTTACTTACTTGCATGTCCGCGCTCTTGCTCCATAAGTTCGCTGGTCATGTTGATGAAATAAATATCGGGGTAGAAGTGCCAGTAGATGCGACGCTAAAGCATTACCATCAGATTTTGCATCACTCAAGTCTGTGAGAAGGTTTTTAAATACCTACCAGGCAATGCAACTCGTGGTATACGCCCAAAGTTGCGAGATAGTCGCCTTTCGTCCAGCGCCCTTGACCTACGCCTCCTGGAACAGTTTTTACCAACACTAGACGATCGTCGGGCTGGTCGTTAGACTCCTCTAGCTCATGTTTTGTCGCAGACATATGCATTGCTTGGGCAGTCAGTCTACGATCCGAAAAGTTTGCTCAGGTTGACTTGCGCGCAAGAAGATCCTCCCATGCTTTGTTGTGCTCCTCTGAAGGTTCATGCGAGAAAATGGTTGCGGTATCGGCGTAGATCTTCTGGATCTCATAATCTACGACGGCACTCACAGGCGCTGGCCCATCATCAGACTGGTACAAAGTCGCGGAGAGGGTAGATCTGAACTTACAATAGGGCTTCTTCTGAGATTCTTTTAGGCCGAACGACATCCACGCAAGTAGTGGGATCGAAATTATAGCATGGACAACAAAGACGTAGGCGATCCAGGGTGGAGGGGACCTTAGCCATCCGCATAATCCAATCGGTCTATATTTCCGGAGGTTGATCGCACTGTAGAGCTCAACATTTTCCTTCTCATCAAGAAGTCCCTGCTCTTGTTCAATAGCAGTGTACTCGGCCATCTTGAGGTTGAGCTTGAAAGATCTCGACGACTTTGAAGCAGCAAGCTGGCGTGCACGATAGACTTCAACCGACTAAAGACCAAGTATTCTTCGGAGTCCGAAAAAAAGAAGGACCAGTTGCATGGAGGGTTGTACTTTATCTGGAGTAGAGCACCCTGGGCGTCATAAGTCAGTTTCCCACTGGTAGTCGAATAGTACCTTCGGCAAAGGATGATGATCTACGCATTTATGTGGTTTTAAGGCCACCATGTGTATCTGGTTCTAGCATGGATACATGATGAACGGAGTTGTTGATTGATTGAAGCTACGGAGACAAGGATACAAATGCACTGTGAGCGCCAAAACTCTAGCCATAATAGGCATGGTCGTAAGGCAGCTGTACACAGAAGGCCTACCGGCCAACAATACAGTTGCAGGATGTATGCTGAGTATGTGGCCTCCTAAAAAGCGATGCAACATTTATTGCCAAGGTACATGGTTCACATGTCTCGGTCCCTAACACTAATGCGCAATGTCTTCTCTTGGCACGCGATAATTCTCTCTACACAGCATCCTCTTTCGACATGCCAAATGACTCGGTAGTCTTCCTACCCGGGCGTCCCCCGGGAGCACTTCCGGGTGAGCCTGCATTCTGACAGTCTCGAAGTCCGTACATCTTAGCTAAATCCTTTAGCCGAAGGGGAGCGAATACTTGACATCGTGAAGCTATCTCGTCCCACGGGAAGTGAGCGTCCGGGCATCATATAAGTCTCTCCGCACGGTCTCTCATTAGGATCCACCGCTCTTCGTCACCAACTTATCCTCCAGACCTGTCTCTCAAATCAAGCCCTTTGTTCGTTAGCGAAAAGCTTTGGTCGTCTTCAACACCTCGTCAACATACTAAAACGAACACCATGCGTTTTTTCACTAGCCTCGCAGTCCTCTTGATGGCTGCTGTCGCCGTTGCTCTGCCTGCGAGTAAGCGAGTCCGCATAGAATAATCACTCTTTTGCTTCCGCAGCTGATGTGGGTTAGGTGTCAGGCGCGCCGACGAAACTGATGCCGTAGACGAAGCAGCCCCTTGCCCGGCAGGTGCTGTCCACGCTACTGAGCCAGTGGCAGATTGCTTCTAAAGCAGTGTACTAAGTATGTCTTTCCGATCACATACGGACGGCTAGCGACGCTCATACTAAGATCAGCTTCGAAGTCGGCAAGATGGCATTGACGGGTTTGGGAGTGAGCATAGAATCGCAGCCTCATTTTCGCAGTGGATCAGTGTTGGGTTGGGTGACCTGATAGTAGTTGGATAGTTACTTCGTAGTGACCTAAACAAATTCACTCATTGCAACCCATCCAACTTTGAACCTGAATCTCCCTGATGCAGTGAATTTGCGACACTGTGCTAATCCAATCTACGTACTTCAATGGTCTAAATTTCAAATCACATACTTCCTATTTGCTATTCGATTTTCAGGTTTTACAAGGCGAAAAGAGGCACGCAGAGTCCAGATCATAATTTTAACATCTGTCTCAGTGCAAGTCGTGGCACTGTCACTGCCACATTTCTTCACATGGACATGATCTACGCCCTCACCAGGTTAGACAAAAGCGATTTTAGACTTCGTGGTATGAATTCTTTCATTTGTATTCAAGGTAAGCCTCTTAAGGCCCAGCCATTCTCTACTACCAATGTGCAACTAGCCGCATATTAGTGATCCCATGAGCTGCTATCCCATAGTGTAAAGGACACCCATTGCATAAGGCAGTTAGCTTCCGGCTTTCCATTCGCAAAGCGACACCTCACTTTCTCTCCTTCCGCGGCCTCACCATGAAGAAAAGCCTCTCCGCAATGCCCCTATCCAGCTCACCAGACGCCTGAACGGCATAGTGCTCCTTGACGGCGAAACCCGATTTCTCGTAGAGCCAGCGACCAGCGGGCGTAGCTTCAATGACAGACTACACGGCGTCAGTAATTCCGTTAGACCATGTCTCTGTTAGGCGAGGAAGGTCAGCTCACAAGCGCATTCAGCTCGTCAGCGAGAGCGGTTCCCCACTTCATCATCAACATGCCGGAACCTCTGTACTGGTGCTTTGGATGCACCGTCATGATGCTTAGAACTATCTCTGAATCAGCTCAAGCCTCGCAAATTGAAGTCCTAATGCATATCAGACTCACCAACAATAGGCAGCTCCTCGCTGCGAATCACATCTCGCCTATGACGCACAAACGACCGATAGATATCCTGCGCATACATCTTCTCAGTTTCATTCTGCCAAGTTCCAGGCGGGCCATCGAAGTCGGACTCGGGAGGCTTTTGGTCTGTCAGGACGAGCCACTGCGCGACGCCGATGATTTCGCCCGTCGCGGTGTCGGTGACTTTGATCCACTTAACAGTCGTGTCCATGTTCTTGTGGAAGACGAAGCCGCTTGCGTGTAGCTTCTGCGCATCGGGATTAAGGTTGTTGGGCCAACAGGCGTCGACAAAGCCATTGGGGTGGATGGCTTCGAACATAAGAGGGGCGAACTTGGGGAAGTCTGCATCGTCTGTAACGAGTGCGAGCTCGAGAGGCATATTTGCGGCGTTTCTATTGTTGAGGGAAGTCCGGAGAAAGTTTCCGTCGTCAATTGCTCGAGGAAAGCGTGGCTGCTGGTGCCTCGTCGCAACGCAAGTGCTCCCTTGACGGTATGAGCGGCGTTTCTATTGTTGAGGGAAGTCTGGAGAAAGTTTCCGTCTTCAATTGCTCGAGGAAAGCGCGGCTGCTGGTGCCTCCTCGCAATGCAAGTGCTCCCTTGACGATACGACTATCCTTTGCGGTTTTGTATCGGTATGCCTTGTTCACACGGCGACTCTACTCTTACAGAATCACTTCCTCCCTCATCACCGTAGTGGGGGCCATCCTGTGCCTCAATCGCCGACACCCGCAACACGTGGGGCACGGTAACGCATAGTCTCTCTCATCTCCCTACCGTGCCGCATTCTCTCGGGGACCGAGACCATGCTAATAATCCTCTTCATCAACAACATCTCAAATCAACTGAGACAAGGTTAGTTTCCTACCATACCTGTAATTGATATTAGCCGTCATCCAGGGGGAATCCTACTAAATGACGTAAGTGATTGCATCTCATCATGCCGATTAGAGGATAGATGCCGAGCATGTAGGTCTACTAAAGGTAGTTAAATATACATTATGCTAGGCTTGTAGTGTATACCCCGGAAGCATAGATTGCTATGTTAAAAAGCTACTATACTCTATCTTTCCACCTGTACCACCCCTATACCGATGTGCCTTCCTATACTATCCTTACCACTCCTAACACCCCCTTATTACTATAGTAGGGGCCATCCTGTGCCTCAATTACCGACCCCTTTAGGGCATAGTAGCGCATAGTCTCTCGGGGACCGAGACCATGCAATAATCCTCTTCATCAACAACATCCCAAATCAACTGAGACAAGGTTAGTTTCCCTCCACACCCGTGATCAATGTTAGCCGTCATCCAGGGGAAACCTACTAAACGACGCAAGCGATTGCATCTTATCATGTCGATTAGAGGATAGACGCCGAGCATGTGGGTCTGCTGAAGGCGGATAAATGTGCATCGCGTCAGGATCGCAGAGCATGCCCCGGAAGCATAGATTACTATGTCAAACAGCTACCATACTCTATCTTTCCCCCTGCACCATCCCCATGCCGACGCACCTTCCCACACCAGCCTTACTACTCCTCTTCCACACCCAGCTCAATACTATCCGACGTAACACCCGTCTCAATTGAGCGACTATTCTTAGACCGCTTACCACTCGACGCCACCACGCTGGCCAACGGAAAGCGGTTCGAGTGCGTCACCGTGCTGCGACTCTTCTTACTGTAGGTGAGGTTGTAACCTACACCATGACGGATATCGCCAGTTGCCCAACCGGGTTGCAATTGCTCCATGAGCGGTTTGAGGAAGGGTAGGCAGGTGACTAATATGCTAGTGTTCATTGCGACGGCTGTTGCGATGGCCACGCGGCCTTCTTCCTCGCCGATGCGGCCGTAGTTGAGGTGGTAGATGTAGTAGATCCGGGACGCGGCTGCTGGGATAGTCCTACGATCGCTGAGTCGGTATGTTTAAATTGAACGCGACGAGGGAGAGACTTACAAGCCTCGTAGAGCGAAGGCGGCCCAGAGTACGTATTTGGTCCGCACCTTGAGGATATCTCGGACAAGCAGGCACAGTCCGATGACCAGGAAGATGTCGATTGATGTGTTGAAGACTTCGACGTAGGTCCAGAATCCGGGCTGGCTGATGCACTTACCAGAGTAGATGGTCCAGAAGGGAGCATGGCATTGGAATGCGACCAGAGATATCGAGGTTCTAGCATTCACGTTAGAGCTGATATACCACTTGTGCATGCGATGATGTCCACTCACAGGATCCAGAGTCCCGTCGCAAGCATACCAGCATACGTCAGTCGTGGAAGATGGCGTTTAGCATCAAGTTTGAGCGCAAAGAGGAAGGTCGTGACTTTTGCAAGACCGATGGTCAAGACGTAAAGAAACTGTGATGCATAGCCAGCCTTTTGGTACAATGAGCCGTGCGATGCTTCGTTTGTGTCGTAGTATGTGCCCAAGCCCGCTGCGACTTGTCGAGATACTGTCAGCGATTGGCCCGCCGCGGTGAGCTTCCAACTACTATCAGCGAATTGTCGTCATGGAAAATAAGTAGAAAAACTTGCGAGGGTGAATATCATGACCATGTCATCCGAACCAAGCGCTAGTCGCCCAAACTTCGTCAAGATCTTGCTAAGGATCGCAAGTCCAGAGATGATGAAGCAGATCCAGACTGCAATGTCGACGGCAGGACCTCGATGGCCTTCACTGATAGTATTGCCAACGGAACCCATCTCACTCAAAGAAGAAGAATAGTAACTAGAGCTGTAATGTTGGTGTTGTTGCGATTCAAGTTGGGGGAGGTAGGTAACCTGGCCGCTTCCTAATAATTTGCTCCCACCCCTCGGCAAGTACAAACCTCACCTGCCACCACTTCGGACCTACGTACACACTATGTTCCGTCTACGCTCTGCCAGTCACCCCAAACTATGCATACACGATATTAGCCGTACCCTAGGCATCAGACGTTGCCGCCGGAGTTGGAGACGTTGTTCTTTGCACGGGCCTCCTGGATCATTCGGTCTCCGCCGTGCAGATGCATGAACAGAGTACAACCCTTTTACGAGGCTTTTTCACCGCTGATACGCGCCGTAGGATTAACTCTAGAGCATAGAGGGTTGTGATACGAATGGTTATGTCCGGTTGGGCTTCCTTACATTTAGCGGTTGGTAGCTTGGGGAGACCCTCGCCGCACTTCGCAGCTGATCGAGTTTCGACTCAATCGCTTTGCTGAACAACTTATCCGTTCGCGTGCTTCTTTATCGTCATTGCTTTTCATAATGAATTTCTTCAAGTCGACCATGGACTCGCAAGAGACCAGGTACGTGTCCAAGAACTCTCAAGACTCGCAGAGCCAAATCATGAAGTCTACCACCGTTTCGCAAGAAACATCAAGGCAAAGGTCCTCAGAAAGCGATCGCCGGAGCGCGAAGAGCGAAGAGCAAATCCTCGCGCACTTTGGCAAGAGACAGCAGCTTCGACGAAACTTCAGTCTTGTGTCGTGTCTCGGTCTCGGATGTACTTTGAGTATGTGGTGCCTCTAGCACAGCTATGAGGACGCAGACTACTAACGACATGGCAGTGTTGACATGGGAAGGCTCACTCGTCTTCCTCCAAATGTTCCTTCTCAATGGCGGCCCAACAGGCATGTTCGCCGCGTTTCCCATCGTCACAGTAGGCGTTCTTGCCCAAGTCCTTGTCATGGCCGAAATGGCATCAATGTATGTCCCCACTCCCGAACTCTCCCTTGCTCTCTTCTAACATCTTCCAGGATCCCTCTCTCTGGGGGGGAATACAGCTGGGTCGCTATCCTCGCACCAAAGCGCTTATCGAATTTCCTAAGTTACACGACTGGCTGGATCCTCGTCATAGCCTGGCAAGCTGCCTGCGCCTCCGTAACCTGGATTAACTCGACCATCGTCCTCGGCCTCGTGCAAGTCAACTACCCAGACTACGAGGCCAAGACTTGGCACGGCACGCTGATTTTCTACGCTGTCATCGCCGTCGCAGTGCTCATCAACACCTATCTCGGACGGCTCTTCCCATGGCTTGAAGCGGTCGCTTTCATCGTGCACATTGTCGGCTTCTTTGCAATTCTAATTGTATTGGTATATCTTGCACCAAAAAGTGATTTAACGGTTGTGTTCCAGAATTTTACAAATTTTGGTGGGTTAACCGATGTGCAGTCGGCACTTGTTGGGGCTGTCACGCTCATGTATATGTTTAACGGTACGTTGAGAACACAAGGTCCTAATCGTAATACTAACAGTGTGTTAGGCGTGGACGGCGCAACACACATGGCTGAAGAGATTGAAAACGCATCAATAGTAATTCCGCACGCCTTAATTATTAGTATTCTCGTTAACGGTGTCTTTGGTTGGGCAATGCTTACCCTAGTCTTCTTTTGCATGGGCAGTGTTGAGGAAATTCTTGGCGCGGAAGGGGGCTATTCGTTCGTTTCTATGTTTTACTCAATTACGCAGTCTGTGTCAGGCGCATCAGTATTAGTGAGTAGGCAGCTTGCAGCTTTTGGGATCGAAGGTTACTGACGCTGCTTTCTTGGTAGACATGTATCATTCTGACCATGGGCATCTGTGGAACTATTGGTCTGCTTGGGACAGCTTCGCGCATGTTGTGGGCTTTCGCACGAGAGGATGGCGTTCCATTCTCTAATTATATCTCGAGAGTAAGCACACCTCTATCATTATTATTCAAAACCGTACTTAGCCGTAACATTAGGTCGAACCCCGCACTGCTCTTCCTCTTTACGCCATCAGCATCACTGCGTTTGTTTCGCTCGGTCTGGCCCTCATCAACTTGGGATCGGCAGTTACATTCAACGCATTGACTGGATTAACCGTGGCAGGCTTTTACTCGGCGTTCATAGTGGCAGGATCAGTGATGCTGTATCGCCGCCTTACTACTCCGGCCCCGGATATAGCGTGGGGACCTTTCCGCCTTGGCAAGGCTGGCGTCCCACTCACTATCTTCGCATTACTGTACAGCTTCATCGGATGGTTCTTTTCCTTCTGGCCACCAGTCGCCGATGTCACTATCCAAACATTCAACTGGTCGTTGGTCGTGTACTTTGGTGTCATGTTCCTGGCTATGGCCTTGTGGGCCGTTTCCGCGAGGAAGACATACAAGGGGTCAAAAATCGAACTATAGAGGGATTGTATTCATACTTAACCCTAACCCTATCAAAATGCATCGGCAACCGTAGAGGACCCATTACTCAGCGGTCCGAATCCCATTCGTAGCACTGATTCATTGGCTCTGAGACATGGCACAACTTGCTCTTACAAGGTTTCACCCTCGGTTTCGGACTCTACGACCACATCTACCATGCTACGTATTAGGTAGCCGGGTACGAACTTTTATTATAGAAGTCTGATGCTTCAACTCGACGAGATCGACCTTTCGTCTGCACGACATCCACCGTAACGCAGAATGGCTGCATTATACGGGCTCGGATGACTGAGCAAAACGGACAGACGACATTTTCGTGGAAAAGCCAAGCAATCATTCCATGGTTCTCTACAATGAATTAGTCATTTTTTCAATAGTTCATTTCCATAATAGGTCATCTTTACCACGGTTCGTATTCTCGATAGTTGGGGTGTGATCTCATCATTGCCACATTTACAGTCCTTGTTATCACAGTCCTTGTTATCACATCCCACCACATTTACAGTCCTCGTTATCACATCATACCTGGTCTCATTTCAAACCATTTTGCACCATCAACACCACTACCACTCATTCAGCAATGATGAATAGCCTTATAAAGGAAACAATACTATGGCTACCAACAATGGCTTTCTGCACGACAGTCCTCTATCGATTGCTCGCCCTTTACCCGCAGTCATCTCGCGAGAGCACCTACTGGAGGTTCCTCGAATCTCCTGCTCTCTCGCTATGGAGCCCCATTCTACTCCTACAAATATGCATCTTGATGCATTATCGAAAGCAGATATCAAAAATCAAAGTCACAATGTTCTGGTCTGTGTTTGTCACAACCCTTGCGATACGATGCTTTACGCTGGTTTCAGCCATGTTCAGCTCGGAGGACACAGATGAGAATATCGTGCTGCTGATATGTTTCTCTACCTCTCCTGCGAAACCTCTTTGGTTAGATTTGTTGTGCAATTTGGTGTTCTGGAATTGGACTGATCTGGGCACATACCAGCGTTGCCGCGAGGATGAGGTAAGTTTTACGATTTCAGAGGATGTATGTACATAGGCTGACGAAACCTCTAGACCTTAAGTTTGGTAGAAGACAAGCGTTGCTCTGATCCGCTTCATTTCAACCCCGATACAGACCTGGCCCCCATCTCTTGGAGAGACGTTGTAGTACGCCTTGGATATATTCATGCTATTGACAACTTCGTTCACGTTATCTGGTTGCGATATTTCTACGAAAACGGACCGTATACAGCTCACATCAACAATTCCGAACTTCTCACGTTGATGTTGATCGTACAATTATCAATTTACACCTATGCGGAGCGAGGCACATACGCCGAACAACTCTGTGGAGTCGAGGCCTGCACGGTAAGGGATAACAAGTCTGCGGTTTGAGATGGTGTCCGAAAGGAAGGTATCGTCCGGTGTTCCTTCGTAATGTCATAGCAAGAGGACTTCACATATATTCGTATGGACTACAACCCTACGAGATGGTTAGGGAGTTCTAAGTTACAAGACTATGATACTGTATAAGCCTTGTTATTATCTCTAGTTGTTCATTTGGAAGTCATAGCTAGTATTAGTTAAAGCAACAGAATTAATTCCCTAATTATAAGTGATTCTTATACATCATCCAGACTACTACTCAAGAGCCTTCCAAGCAAAGTTTCCACTAACTATAAAGGTAAGCACAAAACTTTAACCATTGAATACATCTGGAGGAAGTATTTCTCTGCTGCTCCCGCTAATATATTCCTGGGAGTGTGTGGATATAGTATATGGCGCTGAAACCCACGGCATCTAAGAGGCACTAAAAGTATGTAGCTAGTACTTGCGCTGTATCAATACGGATAAGAATAAGCTGAGAGAGGGATATTTAGCCTTTGATTATCCATGATATTGGAACTATCCATGGCATATAGAGCCATATGTATACTATATTGAAGGTGTAGCGCCTCGTAGTGTTGTTAGTGGTGGGTGATTTGGATTAGAGACACTTTCAAGAGAAAGATCTTTGCATAGAGTAATTAAAGAAGCTTGATAAGAATAACTAAAATTAGACTATAGTTCACTTTACATACCATTTAACATAAAATATTTTTACGTTTAATTATTTATCAATAGAAGGGTTTAGCTGTAATGTAAACATAGAGAAAAAAGAGACCTACTACCGTGGACTATTAATACGCTTAGGAAATAGTAAGGGAAAGGAGCAGGATAAGATCTAGATAAGTACCGATCTAGAGTGGCAACCAAAGACAATGAACGAAGAAGAAGAAGGCAAAAGTAGAACCAACTTTAACACTTTAATACTATCGACCCTCGGTAAACCCTACGCTTCCATTCTTGTTATATCTTGGCGTCAGCAAGCTCCATCTCTCGTTGCCTGCCATCTGGTACTCCAAGCCCTTCAGATACTTTGCTAGCGCCGCACTATCACACTTTCCCACAGCTTCATCTACAAGCTGGAAATGTCGCGCTTCAAGCTGCCTACACATCTCCCACATGATCCTCTTGGTCCCCGCCTCTTCTAGTCCGCACATATCCATAACAATAGGAACGGAGGAGCAAATAGCACCGAGCTCGTACCCATCTTTGGCGGCTAACACTTCTTTCTCATAGGAACACACATCATTGGCAAGGGTGATGTGTTTCATGCAGTTATCTTCAGCGGCGCGAACGAGAGAGAGTTCTTCGGGAGTCATGTGAAGACCCATACAGAAGCGCATAATACCCGAGATCAACCTTGGGATTATAAATTAGTAATTGTGGTCTAAAATGTTAAAAAGTGCGGAGAAATGGGGAGGCGTACCCTTTCCCAAGATCGGCATCGCGATACACAAAATACTCCTGCAGACTCATAGGCTTGCTCCTATCGCCATCTGCCTGCGCTATTAAAAAGTCGATGGTGTGCTGCAACAGGTCGTCGGCGAGTACCTTGTCTATCGCCCTCATAGACTCGAATAAATCGTACATGATCCACTGCGCAGGTTGCTTGCGATCTGGAAGGCGCGTACCACGGCAACACTCAACGACTTGCTCATTATGCTTTTTACCTTCCTCAACAGACATGCGATCTAGGAGGTCGTCAATCAAGAACCCGGTAGTCAGCAGCCGGCAGCCCCAGTGCATCCTATCGTCCAGTGATTTTGGACACAAGATGCAGACGAACCATGCGTATCCTTCGTCCACAAACCGCTTGTGGTGCTTCTCGGACTTGAATGGCCAATTCTCGAGAAAGAATTTATTCACCTCGTCAACCACTTCGATAGTTCGTGGGTGAAGTTGTGCCGTGAGGATAGTCGATCGAAGGTCCTCAGGCAGCTGCGAGTCGGATGGCGGAAGGGGCGGTATTGTAGAATTGGTCTTGATGTCGGTGATGGCATTCTTTGCCCGCAAAGACGCAGGAAAATAACGTAAAGGCTGTGGAATTGGAACCGATACCTGGAACAGATTATACCAGCGAAGGAAAGTCATGATGGTTGGGAAGAGATGTGTGACAAATATTCTATAGCGTGTACGTGCTGTTGCAGAAAAATATATGGATCTTTTGAGGGACTGAAAATGTTATTTATATCGCAAGTGCAATGCGTTGAGTGGGTCTTTAAGGACTACAAGGCTGAATTGTCCTCTAGAATACCAACAGAATGCTCGGAGCGCGCACAGCACCTAGTAGAATTCACAAATTCATTCTTACATGACAGTCAGCAACAGTGGAGCAATCCTCCGTCTGGATGTCGCAGATCTTATTGTGTCAGGCGATAAGGTAGATCATATCCCAGTCTAAGCATCAATGTCGACAAACAACGCAACTATATCACAGTCAGCACATAGAAGCTTCATTCTCGCTTCAATACATAGGATCGGGTTGCTCTTACTCGGTGCCATCAACGTAGACCCACGGACCATAACGCTTGAGTAGGACCGACTCGATGTTGCAAACGTAAGACGTCGCCTCATTAATATCAATTATGAAAATTTCCATGGACTAGATCACAGAGACTTGTCTTAATACTTTGTGTCCCTTCATACCAGTGTGTACGTTATTCGGAATTTCTTGGCGTGCGATATGAAATGCTAGTGACAAGTGTTGCTGTCGGCTCGCTTAACTCCCTGACGTCTTATGATAGCGCATTTTAAGGAGTAAGCCCAATCGTCCGGCTGGTAACAACCGAAAGAAAATTCGCGCCCGAGAGCAAAAGTGGGCACGCTATCTAGGCTGCCCCGGTTCCGAGTTGGATATTTCGCAGCCATTACCCTGTCTGAGAGCTATTCACGTTTAGGAGTTCCAAAGCCCTATTCATCGACAACACCCAACGTGGAGGATTTTGATTGGAAGGATTCTGACCACTCCAAGAGATTCCCTCGTTCGCGTCAAAGTGTTGGAAGGCTGTGGTCTAATCATATGAAAAACGAATATCACAACTAACAGTTATACATGCATCATATGTTGTGAATTTATTATATCAATTCGTAAATCAGCCTTGAGCAACGAGCCCCCCACTTAACATCTCGATTTGGCTATATATTGTGAAAGCCTCAGCGAAAGGGCCAGTTGATACTTTAACTTCCACTTCAATATCACCTTGAATGCAATTATCGAAGGTGGTCACGTCGACGCGTGATATTCTGTTCTGTTACATCGGAGGTGTCAGCATTATGAACATCACTGCAGCTCAGAACACCTGGGCGCAAGACCTCTTACAGAAATGGCAGCCGCGGAGCCATCAAGATTTGACCGTTGCCACAATATTACAGAGCCTAGTGGTGCTGGTGAGTGACCCGTTGAGCCTCTTTCATCATTTTCGTCAGTTTTTAACCTTAGAAATAGCTAGTTTTATACTTTTCGGGCACTATCATTTATAATCTTTATTTCCATCCGCTTTCAAAATACCCCGGGCCATTCTGGGCGCGAGCATCATTGGTGAGAAGCATCTTCTGTATAGCCATAGCATATTACCACTAATTCATCATACGCAGTTCTGGAGACTCCGTCATTCTCTAGGTGGTCGCTGGCACCGAATCTTAGAAGCAAATCACAAGATCTACGGCGACGTGCTCCGCGTCTCTCCTAATGAGCTCTCGTTTGCAAAAGCCTCCGCATGGAAAGCCATATACTCGCCACGTGGCAAAGGCGGAGTTGCCAAGATTCCCAAGAATGAGTTTTACGATGTTTTTGGTGCAGGTTTTGACGTACAATCAATGGGAACGGAGCGCGACCCCAGGCTGGCCCAAAAGAAACGCGATTTGTTCGCTGATACACTTTCTGTGAGAGGCTTGGAGAAGCAGGAGAGCGTTATAGCGAGACAAGCAGATCTATTTGTCAAGAAGTTAGGAAAGGTGGGCGGAGGAGAGGATGGTGTGGACATGCAGAAGTGGTTCATCTATTTTGGATTTGATTTGATTGGAGAGATGAGTTTCGGGGAAAGCTTTGGATGTATTGAGAGAGGTAAGTCATCGTCAATGTTAAGCCGCTCATTCAGATGGTTAACTGCGAAATTCAGAGGCGTCGCATGAGTGGCTCGATCTCATGCTCAAATTGCTATTCGTTGTGAACTTGATGGACAATGTCCGACGCTTTCCGCTAGCACTGACAATAGCTGGTTTGGTGCCCTCTAAGTGGACGGTTGGTATCCGTGATAAGCTTGTCAAGTATGGCAAAGATATGACCGCAAAGTAAGCATTCTCTTCGACGATTGTTAATGACAACGGACTCATACCTACTTCAGACGGCTCCAAAAATTTGGTCCACAGCATGACTTCCTCGACAATGTCGCTGAGAAAGTCCGTAATGGTGAGGTCAACGAAGAAGAAATGGCAGCCCACTCGTGGAACATGTCTCTGGCAGGCGGCGAAACCACTGGTACTTCGATGGCTGCAACCCTGTTCTACCTCCTCAAGGATCCTTCTGTTCACGAAAAATTGAAGCAAGAGGTCCGTGCCGCTTACAGTAACTCCGATGATATCACATATGCCTCCACGATGCAGTTGCCCTATTTGATGGCCGTACTTAAAGAAGGCATGCGCATCTTTCCGACGGCACCCCAAGGCACACCACGTAAGTCACCTGGAGTCCAAATCGATGGAAATTACGTACCGGCTGGGGTAAGACTCAACTAGCCCTTACTTTTTGTTGCTTTCCATTAACTCGAGAATAGACGGAGATGTATGTCTCGCCCTGGACAGTTACGCACGATGAGCGCTACTTTCATGAGCCATACTTGTTCAAGCCAGAGAGATGGATCGACCCGCATTGCAAGGATTTCAAAGATGCCAGCCAACCGTTCTCAATTGGCCCGCGCGTGTGTCCCGGCAAGCTGTAAGTCAATGTCCGTCTGGCTTCGACTTCCGTATCACTGACATGAAGCAGATTTGCTCAAGCACAAATGTCACTTCAACTCGCGAAAATGGTATATTCGTACGATATGGAGCTTTTAGATAAGAGCTTAGATTGGGAGCCGTCGTGCGAGATGCACTTCCTCTGGTGGAAGCCTGCGCTGAACGTACGTTTCTCACCGCGCGAGGTATGACGGCTATGACGTCAGAAAACATTTACCTATTGTAAATCAGGCAGGCATCGGGTGAAGAGTATATATTGGAACTTATGGTTGCAAATAAAAACGAAGTAAAGGAAATTCTACACATTGCTTTTATTTGAACTAGTAGCTTCTAAGAATATAGGAAGAACTTGGGCTAGGGAGGAATCTCATCCCTGGTGCACAGCCACAATTCCTCGTCATCATGAACCCTCCCTGAATTAATAAATCATACATGTTCTGCATCCAGCGATGGACCGTCAGAGACACGATCTGTCATCAAATGCGCAGAGCGCACAAATATTATACCGAAACGAATCGTTCCGCTTTAACAATTCTGCGATGGACAATTTCTCGGACGCAACAAAAAAAAGCAGAGCAAAATCTTGCACATCGTGTCGACAAGTAAAAGTAGGCAAGGTTTTGACTCCGTGTCGGAAGCACAAATGACGCCTAATAGCTGCGATGTGATGCTCGAGAGAAGTATCCAGAGCCTTGTTCTCGATGCATCGCGAGGAAGCAAGAGTGTAGGATGGATTCTCAATTCAAGAGAGTAAATACACGAAGGTTCACTTCCTCCTCCGTTAGATAATAATCTTCTATGGTAATTCTTACTATAAACAGGCCTTTTGGACCTGCTTCTGAGATTCAAAATCGAACCCATTCCACAGAAATGTCGGAAACTTTACAAACTCAGTCTAGAAAGGTCCCCTTGAGCTCCCCAGGACCTCAAGATGAAACTTCGTTGGCACAAGAGAGATGGCTTGATGTTGTTTCGACTTCTGCTGATCGACATCACCTCACATCCTGGACATTAGGGGCTCTTAGGATCCAAGAAGACATAATTCTGGACCTTTACAAACAGTAAGCAAATCCTTTGCATAGCAATACCGTTAGAGCGACTTATAAATCAAGGTTCGACGAGTACTACTATACTCATTTTCCCATTCTAGAGCCGGTTAGATCGCTTCAAAAGCTTCACGAGGATAGTCCGGCTCTCTTTTGGGCCATCGCGTTTACGACCAGTCGACACCATCCTGATCATTCTCACTTGTATACCCAAATGCGAGAGCCATTTCAGCTGTTGATCTCAAATCTCCTTACCAGCCCTGTTCAGATTCTTAAGGACCTACAGGCCTTGCTGATCGTTTGTCAATGGCCCTTAGAGGTCGAAACAGGGGCAGAAGACCCATCTTGGATGCTAAGCGGTTTTGTAGTCAACGCCGCACTACATATGGGCATTGACAAGGTTGAGGACGAAGTTTTGTTCGGTCATCGTCGAGCAAAACACTCGTTGGGTCTCTATTCTCGCAAGTATCGGAGAAGAACCTGGATGAAAGTTTTTCAGATAAGTACACAGTATGGGCCAAACGTTAAACCGAATAGAGGTACTGGCACAACTGACTTTGACTAGGCTTAGCGCATGGCACGGATTGCGACCTCATATTTCTTCCGGTTCCGCTCTCCAGAGCCTCTCCGATTTCTGCAAGGGAGAGACTGCCGGAGAAATCGTCGCCATGACTGAGATCCAGAGGCAAGTCGCGCGGAACACCACCAGCTTAGACGACCTCACGATCCACGGCCCGCAAGTATCGCTTGTGTATCATCTCACTCAAGAGATGAATGCAGTCCGAACACACTTTGTAAATGATTGGTCCGAAGCCCTAGAGATCAATTTCCAGGGCGCTTCGTTATCTCTACTTACACATTGTCTTGTGTTGGCGGAGTATGAAAATCACGAAGTAGGAAAGAACTCAGATGCTGACCATTTCATTGCAATGATTATGCAAAGAGGCTACGGAGCAGCCCTACAGCTGATCAAAGTAGTCAAAGAGTTAGGATTTGCTAGTGCCATCGACCCAGCCTGCACCGACGCGAAAGATGGCGGTTGTAGACTACTGGCACACCCAAAACAGCACTTTAGACTTGCGTTTCAAGCCTGCATCTTCCTGCTGAAATATCTCGACTATGACATCAAAGCTTCGACCAGTGACCAGGACGCTGCACGTAACGCAGTCTCGACGGTATACCAAATCTTCAAGCAATTTCTCTCTCGGGAAGAAATTCAACGCGCTGCGCGTACTATAGAGGTACTTGCTCGATCAATAATACCAGGCGAAAGGCGTATCCAGACGATGGTCAATACTAGAATGGGCGCTTCATTAAGTTATAATGCTATCTGGACCGCGGCAAAACTGCGGGGCCGTCAACACGATCCGGAATTCACTGTTGCGGTGTCAGCGTCCGCAGATTCTACCGAATCTTACCCGTTGGTCGATTCATTCAATGGAGACACAGTCTTCCCCTGGGGCATTTGGGATGATGAGGCATATGACGAGCTCCTACTTGGGCCGGATAATCAGTCATTCTCAGGATTTCCTACTCCTACCGACCTCTTCTAGAGTATCGAAGACTATGCATAGAAATGACTCCTCAACAAAACCCTCAATTCGACTGTGAATTTCACTATATGTTGCCAGCGTAAAGAGCAAAGGTACCGAGTCACAACATACAGCATTTCTTCTCCATCAAGCAGCCTCTCGCTTTTGTCTATCTATTGTTCTATTACCGATCTTTTTGTAATGCTTCTCCCACCAAACTTGATCATTTAATCGAGCTGATATTTCAGCTCCTTTGTACCCAGCCCTTAACGGCGAGGCAGACGGTGGTCGATGCCATTAAAAATGTCGTGAAGCCCGTTGTGATATTGAACACAAACATAACATCTAGTGAGTTGTACTCAAGCAATTTTACGGTGTCCTTGTTACTCAGCATGAGCGTGATGCCTCCTGCCATGACGCAGAAACTGGCTATAATCTCCGTAGGGGGACATTAGGGACGGTACGATAGAGGCAACCTCAGGTATAGCATTATATAGGTTGCAATCCTGACGGCTTCCATTACCATATTGAGCCATATAAGACAAACAGTCTCTGACAGAAAGCTACGTATACATTGGGTGAAGCTCTTTTCACAGGAAACAGACAGGTAACTGCAGGAAGCCCGAAGGATTATTTTGGAAAATATTACTCACGCACTTATAGTTTAACAAGGCAACATCGGGCTAAAACACTCAAGATAGTAGCTGCTTTCAGTGCTAAATATCGGAATAGCATTGCACTCGTGATCTCTAACTCTGTAGCTGAACACCTGGGATGTTTCTTCCCGCATGACTATACTTTTTGTCGCTGCTTCGAAAATGTGGAAGGATACCAGATGTTAAAAATGGCCATCACTGCCACCATAGGTACAGCGTCAAGAGCAAAAAGATATACCTCATGTAATATGATTGTCCCCTGAAATCCTTCGACGAATTCTGCAACGCGCACAATCGATCGAAACATGATGAACGCGCTTGCAACATACAATATGTAGAGAAACTTCTTCCACGGCTTTGAGGAGTCAGGGTGCCCACTGGGAGGTTCCACACGCAGTCGAAGATGGAAGACTAGAGCGACGACCACAAAGAAGCCGAAGACCAGTATCTGAGCCACCAGTCCAGCCAAGACGATATTGGAGCCTCGCTTTGCCGTTGATGCCTGTGAACTAGCCATCAACCCGCCACCTATAGAGAATTAGTCCCCAATTAGCACGGTCTCACAAAGGCGTCGCAGGACTTGAACCCAGCGTACAATGGGATAGATTGCCAAAATTAAGCACAACGTACCAGCAAGCTGGATGAAGAATGAGATCACATCGCTGACCACAAACACCTTGGTCAACCATCGTGTCTTGATCAGACTGTGTGCTTCTGCATGTACACTGATGATAATACGTCCCAAGATCATGTATATACTCGCTGCAAAGAGTGCTGGAGCAACTAGCAGCAGAAGCGTGGAGATAACGTAGGGAGCAATGGTTGGGTTTGGCGCTTGTCCATGGGATATTCCGCGGGCCGCATATCCAATGACTTCAACTGTAACATGTAGCCTTAGTATGATAGATTTGAAGACAATGAGATGCGGTGTAGTGAACATTACCAAGAATATACTTACATACTCCGCCTACGAGCAAAGGGAAAAAGTACCAGGTCCTATGCTTGGCAATGAGGAGAGCATGCCAAACGGTTGACACGCCGAACAGAACTGCAAAAACACAGGCTCCCACTAGAGAGGGATCATAGTGATAGTACTTAAAGTGTGGACCCGAGTTGGTTGGCATACTGATAACGTATCTTAAGGGGACGAGAGGACACGGGACCTAGGATCCAAGAGCGGCAGAAGCAAGAAATTCGGAACGTTGTATGAGAGTTCGCGAAAGGCGGCATGAGCTAATATTAACACAGTTTGCTACCAATTGTACTTGCGAACGCCTTATATATTGATCCATGCGAATTGCGAACTGCGAACTGCGAACTGCCAACTGCGAGTTGCGAGATGTGAACTGCGAATTGCGAATCGTGAACTCCGAACTGCGAATATCGCATCTGACTTACAAGCCTGAGGCCCCATTTGGTGTTTGGTCACACTCTACTAACTACAGGGGGAATCTTTTACTCAACATCGAGTCTCTTCCTTCTCACCGATCAGGTTCCTATGATTCAGTGCTATTCGTTACTTATCCCTTCCCATGGGAAAGCAACCTTCTAGCTCCTCCTTCATCTTGCCTCCAATATCAGGGGATCTCTGCCGAGCTGAAGGCAACAAGGACTATGAGTGAAGCATTTTATTTCCTTGTGGGTACGCTCCCCAAGTCGTACATGTACTTGGTCAACTGAGTCTAGCAAGTCGAGGGACATCTACACCAACTATAGGACGGCTAAGAATACAAACAAGAATGTTGAAAACTCCCTAACACCTGCAAAATGCCTATACAAACCATGCAGAGCACGGGAGAGCACCACTGATTTCAAAGGTCTGGACCGAAGGAAAGACAATGAGTCATGTTGAGACCGTGCACAGGATGATTAATGATGATGCTGCTTGTACCCCACCACCACCACCACCACTACCTCGTTTCCCCAGAAAAACTTCACTTATGTCATTCAACCCGTCTTGAGCCACCCATTACTAGCCTTACTTCCTACTCGGATCCTATAGTATTCCAGCGCCTTACAATCTGCAAAATGCCCGCAGCTGCACGACGGAAAGCCTGCATTGCTTGCGCCAATTCGAAGCGCAGGTGCGACAAGACTCTTCCTGAATGCCAGCGATGCTTGGATAGAGACATTGATTGCGCTTATCCGCGGCCTAAAGGACGGCGGAGAGAGCCTATTGTGCGAGATGTCGAGCCTGCGGCGCACCCCGCTCTTCAAAATCATAGCAACGCCAATAGACTGGGGGACAGCCTCAATTTCGAGGACTGGGACGCAATGGACGCTGCTGATCTCGGTGTTTCTTTATCGGATGTTATCATCCCGTACATCCCAACACTATCAACGTCTGAAACTTGTCTGTCGCCCAACGGCGCCATCCTTGGGAGCGGGAATTTGTCCGGCACATCATGCCCCTGGTTTCTCCAAGACGAAACCTGGGTAATGAGACACTGCACCGAGGGACCAGCTTGTGTAAGCTTTCTCGAATTAGAGCCGTTTATTCGTGACGTAGAAGGAATGCTACAGTGCTGGATCAGGAATGGCTATAATCACTTTATTCATCGGCGACTATACGAGAAGGGCATGCCTATATGCCTCCAAGATGCCTTTACCACCCTTGCGGCATATACTAATCGCACTGCAGCAGTGGAGGGGACAATATTGCAAATTGCCGAGGAACGCTCTAATATACTCGTCCATCAGAGCCCAGTCACGACGGGCGGCGCGCAAGGTATACTGATTCAATTGGCACGTGTTCAGTCCTTGTTTGTATACGCGTTTATACAACTGTTTGATGGTTCGGTTCGCGTGCGTGCATCTGCTGAACGACAGCTCCCGACGCTTCGTCAATGGGTGATGCAGATGTGGGAGACAGTGAAACAATATGGAGGGGAAGAACTTTCTTTAGGTGACCGTCAAACCGAGTGGACTGCAAGTGAGTTCGACAGAGAATATGATGCCGCCTCAGAGATGTGGCAGCTTTGGATTTTGACTGAAAGTGTTCGGCGGTCCCATCTCATTGTCGATGCTATCGCCAATATATACCAGATAATGACCAATGCGTTGGCCGAATGCGCTGGGGCTGTCATGTTCACTGCACGGCGTGGCCTGTGGGAAGCCGAATCTGCGGTGAAATGGCTTGAACTGTCTTGCGCTCAAAACCCGCTTTTGGTGCCATCTCTACACCCTGGGCCTTTGGTGTCAGAATATACGGTAGAGGATATCGACGAATTTGCGATGATATATTGGACATACATAATTGGCAAAGACAGGGTTCAATATTGGGTTGATAAAAGCCACTCAAAATGCGACACATAGTCTATGTAAGGCCCCGTTTCTTCAACGGCTATAGTATATTCATTCAGAATGTAGCAAATGTTTAGATTCATATAAATCCTGTCTTCATGTACAGTCTAGTTCTCTGGTCGATCCAAGTGAGCTTGCGAAAAGACTTTGCCACAAAGTTGCCTAAACTGATCTACTTCTTCTGAGCCTTTGTGCGATCATATAATACGTAAATGTTCTCGTAGTATATTATGAAAAGTATCTCAAAAGAATAAGGGGTCCATGATTAAATTTTCGGTTCATCGAACCCCTAGTTTCAAGCTTGAGAAATCAAGGTGCACTGGGTAACAATAACACTTTACTCTTCAGCAATGCGCAAAGAAAATATTTAGCTACCGCTAGCGTCTATTTGAATGGATGAGTACGCGAGTCGACCCTCGCGTGATTCCAAGGCGGGCGGTTACCCAGGCAGCGTGCGGGAAAAAAGCGGCCAGTTTGCGGGAAAGTTGCGGAGGTCCAACTTTGAGTCCGCAACACAATCCTATCATTAGAGAACGGTTTCTAGAATTCCGCATAGATCCGCAGACAGCTTAAATACTCAATCTCTATAAATTGGACGGAAGCTGCCCGCTTTAACGTAAGTTTCTTCACATCTCACCTCTCCAAAGCTTTCATTTACCAGCTATGTCTCTCAAAACGCCTGTGAAATTGATTCTCGGAACTCATACGGTATGAAATCTATATGACCTGCCTTTAGTTACTTCTAATCGAATAATGACAGGTCGGCGATGCGGCTGCGGCCCCGGGAATTGTGCACTTCGATGCCGCAAAAGACGTCCAAGCCCTCCTAGACGCATTCTATAGTCGCGGTTATAGGGAGATTGACACGGCCCGTGATTACTCTCCTACTTCTCAAGGTGCCTCTGAAGAACGTCTTGGCAATGCTGATGCTCCCTCTCGGTTCTTAATCCATTCGAAAGTCCATAGTGGTACAGCCGGCGACCATGAGCCCCAGAAAATTGATCAAAGCATTGGGCAGTCACTCAACGCCCTCAAGGTCTCTTCCGTAGAGACCATGTTTCTCCACGTACCGGATCGCCAGACACCTCTCGAAGATACAGCAAAGGCAATGCACGATGCTCTCCAGGGGGGCAAATTTAAGACATTTGGGCTTTCTAATTACACTGCAGCGGAAGTTCAAGATATACTCGAGATATGCTGTAAAAAAGGATATACCAAACCTAGCGTGTTTCAAGGTCATTACAACGCCATAGCTAGGGGAGGCGAAAAGGAATTGTTTCCACTCTTACGTAAATACAACATAGCTTTCTGGGCCTATAGGTAGGCTGCTATAGGAGCTATGTTTAGCCTTGAACTAACTTCTATATCAGTCCTGCAGCCGGCGGCTTTTTCTCTGATCATGCTAGCACTGCGGCTCGGTGGGATAACAATGTAAGTTACAGAAGTAGTCATGTCTGCGTTAATCTAACACTATATGAGAATATTGTTGGAAAGCTGTACAATAGCCATTATGGTTCGCCTGCCGTTCGGGCCTCAGTAGCTACGGTTCGCGATGCTGCGAAGAAGCATGGTATCAACGGACACTCAGCAGCATTACGGTGGACAGCATTTCATAGTACGTTGGATGGAAAGCTTGGTGATGGGATAATCTTTGGAGTTTCTAAGGTCGAGCAGCTCCATAATACTCTCGACGCACTCGAGTCCGGGCCCCTCCCCGTGGAACTCGCCGATGCTATCACTGGTATCTACGCTACAATGGAGGGCACTGAACCTCCCTATCATCTCTAAAGTAGTGAATCAATCGAGTATCTTTTTGGTGGTTTGGCTTCTACTGCCTCTCAAATTCATCCCCTTGCTAAACTCAGCTCGGAAGCGCGGATTTTCCTTAGAACTAAACACTCGCGTACTACACATACCTTGACTTGTCTAACACTCCTTACTTCTGCGAAGAGTATTAGAAAGGCACCCAGCCTCTGCTTTGCTATGAGTTGTGAACCAAACTAATAGAGTACGTACATGTGGCAGGATATTCGCGAATTTAGTCGCGCTAAGCAGCCGACCCGTTACCTGCAGATGCTGCGATATCGGGGAATTATGATCTTTGCAGAAACTGTTTTGCAAAGGTTCTAGAAAGTAGCTCACTGGCCATGATATAGTGATGAAGGAAGATAAAACAAGAGATACATAAATCAACGGGCAAGGCAAGAGCTAAGATAGCCCCCAAGCATCATAATGTAGATATACGGCTCAATATGCCATCCTAGGGAGATAATAAGTCGCGGCAAACGCGAAATTCCAAGAAAAATTCAAATTGAGCCCTACTTGGTAATGATAAAGTCATATTAGTCCTTACTTGATCATTAAGAGATCTTTACCTAATTCCCTCAGCCTCCGATCTCCGATCTAGCATTCTGAGATCGTATAGAGATCCATCGATCCCTGTGTACTTTATACTGATCATCCTTGACGGTTTTTATAGCCCTTTGTTTTAGGTTCCTAGGTTGATCATAACCAGCCTAGCACCAAATGCATCCTGCGCCTCTTTCAAACACTGAAGCATTCTTAGCATACAGGCGAGTACGTATAGTATGCAGTGTTGATTTTCTTCTCTCAACAGTGCATGGTCGTTGAATGTAGTATTATGGCAAAGTAGTCTATCTCTATATTTCGTGCTTTTGTAGGTTCTAACAAGAGCTATAGTCTATATTACATAATCTCTTTCTATTTTTCATGATGTTTGATAAATTCAATGCGAACTTTTATGTATGCTTCACCGACGTGATGTTTGTCTTAAACCCCGCTTCTTGCGCATTGCAGCTCCAGTTACTCTGCCCATCATCGTCGCGAAGGCATGAGCTCACATTGAAAGTCTGCTCGATCACTACGATGCCATCAGCCATGTCACTGCTACCCTTCTCGGTCGGATCAATCTGTGACGATCGCGAGGCGCTCCTTGGCACAGCTATCAACTCTGTGTCTGAATGGCCCGCCCCCTTCGACTCGACCGTCGATTGCAGCTCAAACGTATCAAGGCCATAGCTGCTCTTTCTGGGTCGAGAACGACCATACAATGAGGTCTTGAAGCTATCAGACACATAACCACCAGAGCGCCAGAAGCTACGGTTAAACATGGGCCGCAGAATAGGAATGTTAACCGTCAAAATACCCACAATGGTCTCACGGACACCCCAGCGGTTAATGTTCAGGCCCGATGGCGTAGATCCGAGAGTAAGGACGGCGCGTACAATGGCGGCGGTAATTACGAAGAGACCGGAGCATATAAGCAAGCCAATAGCGATCTTCTTAGTGATCTTTATCCGTAGCCTCCAGAGCATTGGTATAGGAATGGCGAGAATGACGCCATCAGTGATAACATTAAGGACTGCGCCGACGTAGAAATTCTGTGGTTTGAATGTGCAAGCTCGTGGCGGGAGCGGACGGACTTGCCAATTTTTCGAAGTACTATAAGCACTGAGTTAGCAAGTATTGAAACGGAAGTACTCCGTACTCATAAGGATGGAGCCTCACGGGTGGCAACCAAGGGTGATGGTGAGAAAGACGGCGATATATGTAACTCCACATATCCAGAAGCAATATCGGACAAGGCGCGCTTCGAATGTCGCAAAAGTCAATCGTTGATAGAAGAAAAGTAACATGAATTTCATGCACCCTACGATGTGTTAGTGCGCGTTCGAAACTTTCTCGCCGTCTTCATAAGGGAAGTTCAATTACAAATCAAGCCGGTATACGTGTACCATGCGGCTATTTGTGCCTTCGACCCAGCCATAACGGCCTGAACCTCAGCATCGGTGAGAGAATCGACCACTGTGGGGCTGATATCAACATTGGTGCCTTTATGGTCTTAGGGAAGACAGTTAGCCTCTACAATACTTGATCAAATGAACAAAAATTACTCACAGCAGATATGCACGAGGATAGCATCCGCAGTGTACAATGCCAGGCTCTTACATCTGGTCAATTATGGAAGGAACCAAGGTGGACGATGTACGCGTACAAGAATGGCGATGTAATCATCTCCTTGGAATCCAGTAAAACCAACAGAACGAATGCGCACAATATAGCGCAGAGTTATGACAGTTACGCCAATGGCATACCATGTCTAATTTGGTGTGAGTTGCTTTCCTGTTAAGCACACAGTGACAAACGCACCCAAACTTCGGCCAAGAAGCTAGAATCAGTGGCTAATACAATATGGGAGTCTCCCATAATGACTTGATTGACAGCAAACTATACGAGAACAACGATTGCAAATTTCAAGGACTGTGATGGGAGAGGGCGGGTCTCGAGAGGTTATTGAGAGTGGTAACTTTGATGACACAACCATGGCACAGTACATGCATTTTCGGAAATATGGCCGAGCGGTCCAGCGGCTCCGGTTTGGAAGCAGCTAAGGTCCTAGTTATGTTCGAGAAATTCTATTTGATGGTGCTAACAAACCAGACTGTCGTTACGTCGCTCAAGCGCATACCCAGACCCGGGTGCGCGTGGCCAATATTAGCGCACGCCGGATGCTGACAATTGCATCGACTAGCCTATCACAATTGCTCATGTGTGACACTCACGAGTGAGGATGAGCGCATCGCCGCTAGAGTTGCCTAGCTGAACCATGGCTCCCACCTCTAAAGAGCCGTGTCCAAATGGGCGAAGGGCAGGTTTCAGAATACAAATGTTGTGTAGAGTAATTCATGAGGAGCAAAACTAAAGCTTGAAACTCTATCATGCCTGGCGGTGGAGCAGAATTCGATATGTTCATTTCCGACAAGGGACTGTCACGTGGGTCTACAGCATAGCAATGGTGGGGAACCGGAAATCGCGGCAGAGATCTAGATGTGTGATCAGCAGCGGCGATCACTCCGAATGGCGCTCACAAGAAACTTAGTGTGTGGGTCATGATTCGTCCCGAATCTATGGTTTCCCCGGAAGAAGCTACAAGCCTTAGTGCAGACGAAGAGGATGACAACCTTAGATAGACTTATCTGCTTTAACACCACAACTGATGGCACCCAAGTTCTTAATTCCTAATAATTTAAAAAGCCAGCAGCCTTACTAGTTGTATCTCTCTCCCGTGTACAGGATTGTATGGATATCCATAAGCTTGCAGATATCAGAATGGCGAAAAAGGAGATTCGCCGAAGCAAATCAAGGCTCCCCTACTATCAATCATGCATCATCGGCTACACCTTCACATGCTAGAAAAATGGATCTTGCTAGACCCTAATTGCGCGTTATACAGTAATCACCTTTCATCAAGCTTGTTCTTATGGATGCTTCACACGAAATTGCTGCTGAAGGTACCTTCATATTAATGTCAACCGTAGGGTCAGGCTTGAAGCAGGCATTGCTACTTTTAGTACCCCTGACTTTTTGCCCTCCCTGCAGATATCATGCTGAGATACATCAAAGGCCAGAAAGCCACGCTCACTAGTTCCCGCCGCATGCAGTTGTTTCTGGAATCTATTTGTGCCAATTAATACCACATGGCATGGCTGGACTACGCACCTAGTCATGCGTCTCTTTGAGCATAGCAAAGCTAGTGAATATAATCCTGCCAGGAAGTTAGTGACGATCAAATATCTAAAACCCTAAATTCGAGATTGGAATCTTAGGTAATAGAATGCGCGACCATTTTTCAGAGCTACCCCGATGGCAACTTTTTACAACATATCTGCAGATAGACCGGACTGATTCCACTAAGAGATTAGACATTGGTCTTTGGTTATGTTAATTTCAGAGCCGGTCTTGTAACCTGCATTGACTCCCATACCGCGCAGCTGATCGATGCCATCCCTGACTTGGGGAGGAATGTTTGGAAGAACTGGAGCTTTCATTCGAGGGAATGTGGACAATGATAGATGCACATATATTTGAAGGTGAAACTATGCAGTAGCTTAAAGGAGAAAGTCGACAAGCAATATTACCCCTAAGACTACAATCTTTCACAAACAATAGCAGGCCATTGGGTGCATTAAAACGTATATTAGGCGTATTCACGTTGATGAGCGCGGCATTTCAATGATCCTAGTCATGTCATAAAGGTAGTATCATGCTGTGAATGAAAAGCTTATCACGGCTAACATACTGACATACTGACTAGAAGCTTTGGACAAAGGTAGTAAAATGGGACCTGAAGCCAACATTTTAGAATTGAGATGCCGAGGCGAAGTCCGCGATTTGAAAAACCGCAAAGAGACATTATAGATTAACAACGCTTCCCTCGCTCCTCTTTGACGATACTGCTAAAGGCATACCAACAAGGTATTTTTGTTTTGAAGTCGTTGTGCCATTGCCATCGATACCTGTGGCACCGAGAATCTTAACGTCGGCGCCCTTCTCAAACACGAGCACAATGTCCGACCCGCCGAATTGGAAGTGTGAAATTTCGTCACCTTTGTTGATTGTAGTGTTCGGAAAGAGCGGGTAGCTTTCTCCTTCCTGTGGCTCCCAGACGAGTTTGACGGATGAAACTTGAGCCATGCCAATTGGTAGGACAGCCACTTTGCCGAGCAGTGGGTTGTCTATGATGACTAAGCCGCGGGTTTGCAGGAATTGATATCCAGTACTATCTGGCGCGTCGAGTTCTGAATATAAGTCGTCTGGGACATCATCTGTAACGTCTCTTTTACGGAGTCGGGCCTCTGAAGCGCGTTGTAAATGCAATTCTCCATTCTTCACGGCTACCACTTCGAGATACGCAAGGCCTTGGATGACATTAGCTTCGACTACAGTCCCGCTCACAGGTGCATGCTGTCGATGATAGTCGTACGGTCCAAGAAACGCGTGCATGAAATGTCCACCCGCGAAGTTTGAGGCGTATTTGCTGTCCTTTAGTAAGTCCGCAATTGGCCAATCTATGTGTTTAACCGAAACAGTGTTGGATTTGTTCCCAGGGCTGCCAGCGTCGTTTATTGGCAAGGCTTCTTTGAATGTAGAGTCGGCAGGATACACAACCACGCTGTCGTCGCCTGGGGAGCTTATCGGCCGCATTCCCGGCTTCAGTTTACGGGCAAACAGGCTGTTGAACGTGTCGAATCCTTCAGGGGGTACATACGCCTCATCGAAATGGTATAGAGGGGATTCTTGAAAGCTTTTGACTGCCTCCTGAGAAATAGAACCGGGCTGGTCCATATACTCCCCGACTTTGATAGCGAATTTAACAATCCAGTCGTCGAGCGGTAATTTTTGGTCCTTGGACTGCGGCACAATAGGTACAGAGAACGGCCAATTACCCAACGGTGGTTGGTCCATTATGAAATAGAACAAGACCAGAACCCAGTATATCAATTTGCCACTGGATATTTCGGAAGGCTTCCAATAGAGCATGCCACTGGTGAAAAGTAGAAATCGTTGAGAATCTGTGATCCCCCAGTCCTGCATCTGATGTATTCCTTTCTCCAGTGCCGCATTGATGGCCTGGTCGAGATATATCAAGTTGCCGCCTAAAACACCATCGACGAAGGTTTCTTGGACCCAAGGGTCTACAGTCGTAGGGATAGGGAAGGGGAGAGGTATCGTTGAGGCCGGAGCAGGAGTACCAGCAGGCGACGCGGGTATTGAAGTGTTGACGGGTGACTCCAGAGGCGCGGATGAACGTCGATCATATTTGATTGCAGCGCCAAATTGTACACCCAGTGTAGGTAGCAAAGCGATGAGAATGAATAGCCTCATTTTAAGGGGAAATGGAATTCTAGAAGCCTTCAAGTCTTTATCAGCGAACAATTTCACTTTTCTGAATTGTAATGCTTAGATACAGGAACTCATTTTATAGTGTTGAAATGGCAGTACCAGACTGCCTCTTACTGAATATCATAACCCTTGTATTGCCACAATACCGTACCAGCATGACCATGGAAATATTGAATAGTTCCTGGAGCATCTTTTGTGCTGCCTTGGCTCGTTCCAGTGTGTCCCTTCTTGCAGAAGCGTTTATGTGAGCGACTAATTATTTTTCTCCATCTCTCGGGCATTGCATTGAACATTCCGATGTAACATAAATCTGCGTGATGGCTTTGATATCACAATCACATTCCCTAGTTCATTTATCATATGGAAATAATCCCCGAGCTGTTGAATATGCTTCATTGGCTGTCTTCATATTCGGATATGGATATCTGCTCTATACAGACAATCTTGCACCGCATATCTGCATTTCGAATGCACGGGCTGTAACGCTCTATATGTCTGATGTTCCACCCAATCTAAGAAACACAAAAGACTCAACATTTTTTGTACGAGTCTCTGACACCGCTTCGGTTTTCAGAACAGTTATACCGAAGGGTTATCCCCGACTTGCGAAGCGTCAATTCTAACATGAATGACTCCATGAAGTTTTCAACCCTGATCTAAAAAGTAGCTCTCAGTGCGAGTGCTGACATGGGATATCAGCCATCGCAATTATCATTAGTTGTCCTAGTATTGAACAGAGTGATATTCTAACGCTTTAAACTTTATTTTAACCGGACAGCCCACAAAGTAATACCATGAACGACAACGCGCCATAATATTGGTTCGTAAAACAAAGTACTTTTATGCACACAGAGCGTTGAAAAGGTTCATTTGGATAACAAGTGTACGCTTGTGGTCGTCAATTAAAGCACCTATTCGAACCCTTGAATATGAGGATGATGGCAACAGCGACACGGTCTGCACTCCATTGATCAATCTAAGAGGGAATAGTCGCAAAGTTTGTTTTGTCTAATCATATTGGGTGTGCAACTCTCAGCAATAGGAGACAGAAGAATGATGAACATCCAATCTGCTTACGGAAGCAATCAAGCTTTTCTTTAGGTTGTCAATTCTCAGATCATCGACACAGTGTATACTACCGCCATCTCGCTAGAAGCTAGTCTTTGCGTACCGGTCACTCTACTACTCAAGGTGCGTATAGAAACTATTTCACTTAGTGGTCCGATGAGACGTTCCAGTTCCGCGAGATCGCAGACTTTGTTTCACTTCGATGCGGGGGTTAGCACAGATAATCTCTACATGGGCAGTATGTACGAGCCAGAATGAGTGAGTGGTTGTATCGACTACAAGGTAGGGGGCAGAAATGCGTGAACATCTGCCCATACAACTTAACAAGTGCCGATAACGCGCTGCATGCAAGGGTATCGTATGACCAAGGTAGGTTTTGTCCCCAGTTCTATGCTCCAAGGGGCTGACCCCACTCATTCATACCAAGCAAGTGCTCAAAGGCCCAAGATCGGAGCACGAAAAGTCGTAAGCCGCAGGCTATCTAAGTGGATAGGCTGAAATAAGTAGACAGCTCTAGCCGTAAATGCCTCGTGAAAGGAATGGCATATCCGTTGCCATACCTAGTAAAACAGTGTGTGAATTGATGGGACTGGAGTCGACGACCACACAGTCTTACCCGTGCGCCCGCACTATTGTAAACGTGTATTCTTGGAGCTTCGCCACCATCTTGGGAAACCACATACTTTGCGTCGATACCCGTCGGCTGTGGTCGACAATGCAAGTTCCTCCCGCGGCGGGGGGGCCCGCTCGGTACCAGGATGGCGGCGCATGATAGCATGGCCATTGGCTCGGGGAACCTGACTTCCATGTTCGACGTGGAATCCGACGTTCGGAAAATATGTAAAGCCTTGGTTGCAGATTGTCCTGAGCGTTAAACAATGGTCACACGTATCAAGTCACTTGGACATTGTCAATATTGCATGTCAAACGGTGATTGACAAATCGGGACGATATTGATTTCTTTGGGGGAATCATGTGTCCCTTTGAGATTTCACCGTACTATAGGCACTGTTCTTCAAGACATAGCACCTTGTCAAACTGCGTTCCCAAATATCACCGCTACGTGTGTAGGTGTTCGAATCGGTGCCATGTTCCATATCAAATTTTATCGATGGTATGACAGAATGTTCCGCGTTCCACTCAGATCAGGCATTGTGACAATCTACCAGATAAGAATTGTCCTACATCTATATTTGTCCTCTTCAAGCTGGATTCAACATTCCACCGCCTATTCACCAAGTAGTGTTAGCATTTGTGCACGGCACCGTGCATTCATCATGCAACGCCTCTACAGTGATACATCCCATATAGACTATTCCTCCAAGCCCAGACAAGTCGTGAACCCACGTAGTCCAAAGCATACCAAGTTGGAAAAGCGTATTTCAATAGTTTCAACGTCTAGCGCCTCGGCATCGCTGAATATAGCAATGGCCGAGTAAGATAATCGGGGGCCGGTGAAGTCATAGGGCCGACTCCGAATCCTGCATAGTCGGGCCATAGTTTGGCTGACAAAAATGATGAGTACACAAGCTAGTTGATGAAAAAACAATGGGAACAACAATCTATCAAGTCAGCAACCAACACCGAGAAAGTTGCGCACAGGCTGTTTAATGCAGGCTGAGTCATGTACCAGAGTGTTCTCGTCGTTTTTGTAAGCTACTATGGAGACACTCTGGTACATGACTCAGCCTGCATCTATGGGGTGGTGGTTGTTAACTTATTAGACTGTTGTCCTCAATTTTTTGTCAAACCAGTGTGGGCTTTACTGGCTCCTTCAAGCTTAACATCTGTCGCCTCTTCCAACCACACATCTTACCACTGCATATTAAACCAGCTCGCCGCCTACAGCCCGTCCTCAATATACTTCTTAATACAAACATGACGCTTACAAAACCCCCCTCTCACGTTGCCATCATCGGAGGCGGTCTTGCGGTACACGGTGTCTCTACACAGAAATAACAAAAACTGCGTCGCTGACATCTTGCACCCAGGGTCTCACACTTGCTCTAGCCCTGCATGACCTGAACATCCCGTCTACAGTGTACGAGTCCCGCCCAGAAGACTACGACCAGGGCGGCGGTGTCATGCTATCCCCCAACGCACTCCGAGTGCTCGACAGCGTGGGCGTCTACCAGCGTGTCCGCGAGCGATCGTTCCACCTGGACATCCTTGCCTTCAAGGATGGCCAGGACAAGACGACCGACGAGTACTACTTTGGATCGAAGGAATTGTACGGCTATTCGGCGATCCGCATCATGCGCAAGGAGCTGCTTGATGAGATGAAGGCTATGCTGCGAGAGAGGCAGATTCCCATCTACTTCGACAGCAAGCTGGCTTCCATCAGCTCGGACGGGCCCGATCAGGTCGACTTCACGCTGGAAAACGGCCAGACTGCATCTGCTCCCCTCCTGATCGGCGCCGACGGCATCCACTCCACCGTACGCAAGAGCTTCCTACCGCAGGTGAAACCCATGTATGCAGGTTTCATGGGCATCAACAGCGTAGTCCAGCGATCACAGCTCCGCGTTCCCGACGGCTACCACCTCCCCGCAACCGTCATGGCCAAGCCGGGTGCCTTCCTGCTCGTCCCCCAGAAGCCTGACGGCTCCGAGCTCTTCATCGGCGCGCAGCGACGCTTCGAAGAGCTGGATCAAGCCGGCTGGGAAGCACTGCGCAAGGACAAGGCAAAGCTGTACGACATGCTCCAGGAGAACAAGCAGGACTGGCCCGACGTGGTGCAATCTGCTCTGGAAGCTACGCCGGTCGACAGAATGGGCTTCTGGGCCTTCTACGGCATCCCGCCGCTGCCCTCGTGGCTGTCCGCATCCAAGCGGATCGTCCTAGTGGGCGATGCCGCGCACGCCATCCCCCCGACAGCCGGCCAGGGCGCGAACCAAGCCTTCGAAGACGTCCGCAGCCTGGCCACGCTTCTGTCCAGACTGTCTCCCAAGGTGCCGCTGGACAAGGCCGCCGAGAAATGGCAAGCGTACCGGCAAGCGAGGATCGACAAAGTCCTCGACCTGACCAAGCAGATGAATGCCAAACGCTTGCCTGAGGCGGAGAGAGCCAAGCTGCCGCCGGGTGCCATCTGGAGCGATCAATCGCTCACGAGAGGCGACGGGGGAGAGCTGCGGTGGTTGTATGAGCCGGATCTTGCTCAGGAGGCTGAAGCGTGGGTGGAGGAGCTTGCAAACGCGGCGTAGATATTTGAAATTCTGCAAAGAAAAAGCCTCGTTAGATAGCATAGATATGAAATTATTCAATGGAGTATGCAATCCGATCTGTTACAAGATGTTCAATTTTTGCCCTATGAAAAGGTACATCTTGTGGAGAGGCTGCAAGAGAAGTTATTGATCCGGCCTCCTGAAAGTACTTCAGCATAGCATACCCTTGTAGTACAGTACTCTAGTCACAATAATCCACCAGCTCAGGCCCTTTGGTGGCCTCAGCTAAGCTGTGGCAAATAGCGTGGCTCGGAGCGCATCAAGAAGGTATGGCTGACGCAGGATCGATGCTGGCCTAACTTCGTATTTTTACATGCCACCATGAATTGTAGAAGTAGAGATGATGGGAAAGAAAAAAGGCATGAGTACATGATAGCATTACCGCATGTTCATTTTGCTTCTTCGAAGCAGGCTATTCCATTTCTAAACGCCCTTGAAGCACGACCGTCACAATGCTCGAAGCCTACACGACTCGCGAGATTGGGACAAGAAGGTAAAGAAAATAATGTGCAGAATCCACCCCTCCACCAGGTCTAAGCAAACCAAAAGAAGATGCCGAATGACACGAAACCGTGTGCCCAGACATGCCATGGGCAAGAAGAATGCCAGACTGCCTGAACACCTCCAAATGCAAAGATTCTTCATCACTTGCTCGGCGCCACCGCCACTTACTATGGTAGCTGCCATGCTCTCATTTCCAACCATGAATCCATGCGTGTCTGTCATAAGCTCGTTCCACTTCCTTATCCCCCAAACGCCTATCACCCCATTTGCTTACTGAGATGCGCACTGTACACGTTCGGCACCAGGATGCATTTCGTCATCCTCATCATCCATGCCTGCCATGCCTCGTGCGCGAGCGTTTTCCCGCGTAGGGTCAACGTCGTCAAGGGTAAAGTCCTCCACCATGGCATCTGGAGGGGGCAGGGAGGCTTGGGGGGCGCGTGGGGGCAGCACGCTCTCGAGGGCACGGATCTGCTCAGGGCTCATTGCCTGGCCGTCGGGACCACCTAATTGTTCGGGGAATTTGACGTCGAACTGGATGTAGAGATTACCGAAATCGTGGTGTCGGTACGAAGGCATACCCTGTTCACGGATGACCTTGACCTCGCCTGTCTCTGTTAGTCTCTCGTCGTCATACATGTGAGATTTGCGGGGGGGGTTTCCGAAACATACCAGGGCTAATGCACTCGCCAGGGATGATGTCGACGGTCAACCACCGCTCGTCAAGGTGTTCGATATGAATCTGACCGCCCGCAAGAGCCGTAAGCAGATCGATTTCGGCATGGTAGAACAGATCATCGTCCTTGCGCTGGAATCGCGGGTGAGGCTTTTGCTCAATCTCAAATACAACGTCTCCGGGCTCGACACCAGGGAGCTGATCGCCCTCGCCTCGGAACTCGATGCGGTGGCCTGACTTGACACCGCGGTCGACGTGAACATGGAGGACCTTGCGCTCGATGATGGTCTTCTTGCCGTTGCACTGCTTACACCTGTCGCGGTCGCGGATGATCTCGCCCTCACCCTGGCAGTCGGGGCAGACAGTTTGGAAACGCTGGATCATGGGTCCCATCTGCCGCATCATGTGCTTCATGCCCCTGCCTTCGCAGCCAGCGCACTTCTTGACCGCACCTTCCTTTCCGCCGCGGCCTTCGCATTTGGGACAAATGACGGACTTCTGGAGGGCGAGCTTGGAGACTTTTCCGCGGTAGATGTCTTCGAGCGAGACCTTGTGAACATGTGAGATTGTCCGCGCCTTCTTGGGACCGGTCTCTCTCATTCCGCCACCAAACATGCCACCGAAGGGGCCGCCGCCGCCTCCGAAGAATTGTGCGAACAGGTCTTCAGCGGCCATACCGCCTCCGCCCATGCCGCCCTGCTCAAGTCCCTCCTCACCATACTGATCGTATATCGCACGCTTTTCGCGATCTGAGAGGACTTCATAAGCATGGGAGAGGTCTTTGAACTTCTCGGCGGCTTCGGGATTGTGCGCGTTCTTGTCTATGCAGCGTCAGTTTCTGAGGGTTGCATCGCATGGCCGGGAATCTCGAGTACATACCGGGATGGTGCTTCAGGGCGCCTTTCTTGTATGCGGATTTGAGCTGTGCATCCGAGGCATCTGGTGGCACCCCGAGGATGTCGTAGAATTTGTTGTCTTTGACCATCTTCGCAGCGAGCGACTCGAGGTCCGGTGGTGCGACTTGGAGCTGAGGGAGAAGGCTGGAGTATCAATATCTTTTTACAGAATCAGCGAAGGGCGCTTCTTAAGAGCCAAATGTGCCTATTCACCAGCGGCGGTCTTGCTGTTTGCTTCAGGTTGCGGTGGCTGGGTCGCGGAGGGGCAGCAGGCTGAGGGGGGGTGCGAAGTACCTACAGAGGCTGACGGATGGTATTTGTACTGCGAGGGTGGGTAGGAGAAGTAGCACAGGGGAGACAGACTCGACAAAGGGTGCGAGTGCAGACAATGCAGAATTATGTCTTGGACAATGAGCTCCGCCGTGGGCGAGAATCTTTGGGAGTTAAAGTAGGCGACCGGGATGGGTGCAAATGCACCGACTGCGCCGAGCGACCGAAGTTTCGCTGCGCTTCCACGCACTTCCACGGCCAACCCTGCCGCCTTCCACGGCCGCAAAGGCGCCCGCAGGCTGCACCACCAGCACGCCGCCGGCCTGTGCAATTCAGCGCACGGCAGGGCACGGGGCTCTGGCCAGGACCGGGCGCGGTGCAGCGGGCGCAAGAGCAAGCAAAGCAAGCAAAGCAAGCAAAGCATGCAAGCAAGCAAGCAAGCTGCGGCGTCTGGGCGTCCCTCTGCCATTCCGAGAATCGAGCAGTGGTGCCCGCGCTGGCCGGCCAATCACAGCCCGCGACGCGTTATCGGCTGCCCGATTGGCGAGGGCTCGACCCGGTGAAGGGAAGGGAAGCGAAGGGAAAGGCGTTTGCAGGCCCTGTCCGTCCTCGTCCCTGTCCATCTCCGTCTGTCTGTCTCTGTCTCTGTCTCTGTCTCTGTCTCTGTCTCTGTCTGTCTCTGCTTGTCCAAGCCACATCGCTACAAGTATACCATCTCGCTCGCCGTCTCGCCAGCCATGGACTCAGACGCCGGCTTCCAAGCAGCCCTGGCCGAGGCCCAGAAAGGCAGCGACCAGGGCGGCGTGCCCATCGGCGCCGCCCTGGTCGCTGCTGACGGCACCATTCTGGGACGCGGCCACAATCTGCGCATCCAGAAAGGCAGCGCCACATTTCATGTACGTCCGTGATCGAATGGGCCTCTCTGCCAGCCCGCCTGCCTGCCTTGCCTTGCTTTGCTTTTTCACAATGTCCGTCGCCTGACCGTGTCGCTCCCAGGCTGAGATCTCTGCCTTGGAAAACGCCGGACGGCTGCCGGCTTCTGCCTACCGCGGTGCAACCATGTATACCACTCTTTCCCCATGTGACATGTGCACCGGAGCCTGTGTCATGTACAAGGTCAAACGCGTCGTGATCGGTATGCCCTTCCCATCTTCACGCTAACTGCCTCATGTTAATCATATCAGGCGAAAACAAGACGTTTGTCGGAGGCGAGGACTACTTGAAGCAAAAGGGCATAGAGGTCGTGGTGCTGCAGAACGAAAAGTGCCGGGAGCTGATGAACAAGTTCATCAAGGAGAAGCCCGACGACTGGTACCAACCACCCACATGTCATCGAGTCTTGGTCGCTGATGGTGCACTAGGAACGAGGACATTGGCGAAGAAGAAAACTGATCATGGCATGATTCCATTCCGTTCACGCCGGTATGCTTCACCACGTCTCATGACGACGTATATCTATGAATCTCTTCGAAAAAGAACTTTAGATCCTCGGGTTTCACAAACGGCGTTATCCCTAGACGTAGTCAGCATCCTGGGCCATAGAATAGGTATAGAACGGTACGCACCGTGGCCAAGGTTAGCAATCCACCCTTGTTTGCCACCGCCGAAGCCCGCAACCATCTCCTTGACAACAGCCGTTATAGCCTCATGTCCACCATATAACACACCCGGGTCTGCATTACCTTGGACTGTCTTCCCGTTTGCTCGTGCCACCTTGTACGCCTCGGCCGGATCGTGTAGCCAGTCTAGGCCAATGACATTATAGTTGGTACTGCACAAATCCTCCAATGCATACCATGCTCCTTTTGCAAACACCGTCATGGGGACCCGCTCGAGGCCAAGTTCCGACAGGCGTTTCGGTAGGTTGTCGGCAATGTAGGTGAGGTACGGAAAGGAGAAGACTTTGAACGAAGAGGGAGAGAGCTCGCCCGCCCAAGAATCAAAGACTTGGATCATCTGTGACTCGTCAGCCATGCCACGCCATTTAGATAACAAACGCACCTGTGCACCCGCCTGTACCTGCAAGGCTAGATACTCGACGCATAGCTCTGCGATTTTCTGCAGCAATGCCTTGCTCTCTTCTGAATACTTGAACACCCACGTTTTGGACTGTTTAAATAGCTTGGTACCACCGCCCTCGACCATGTAGCAGAGCAAGGTCCACGGGGCTCCGCAGAAGCCTATCAATGGCACTCTCCCCGCAAGCTTTGTCCGTGTCACTGTTATAGCCTTGTAAACATAGTCTAACGATTCCTTCACATCCACCTTGCGCGCCATAATCTCCTGGTACTGCTTGTCATCCGGCGAGAGCAGCGGTTCCGGAAAGTGCGGTCCCTTCTTGTCCACCATGATAACCTCCATGCCCATTGCTTGGGGAATCACGAGGATGTCTGAAAAGATGATGGCAGCATCGATGAGCCCTGCGTAGCGATCGATGGGCTGGAGCGTGAGGGTGGAGGCAATTTCCGGCGATCGGCAACACTCGAAGAAGTCATGACTTCCTTTGGCTTCGTGATATTCCGGGAGATATCTTCCAGCTGTATTGCGGTGAGCAATTGGCGCTTTCTGGCCTACTGCCACCGCGGCACTCACCTTGACGCATAACCCACATGGGCGGACGCTCCACTTTCTCTCCTGCCCACTCGGTCAGAACACTGCGACGCACGGTATTGGTGATGACAAAGTACCTCTCGCTGCCCGCAGGATCAAGTCATTTTTCAGCGGCTCGAATTGCGGCGCCATATTTGCGATTGAGAAAAGTCGTGGGTAACGTCTGCTGCCGGGCTTTTGCTTTCTCCCAATAGTCTTCGCCTGCCCCGCCATTCCGCGTTCCGAGATCCGCTAGCTGCATCTAGACAGGTGCCTCAGATCGGGCAACCGCACCCCCCACGTTAGCTTGCCTTGCCTTGCATCGCAACTTCCGCGAACTTTACCAACCTAGCATCTTGCTGTTGCATACCATGCTGCTGGGGCATTCTTGGTGTCTCGCTTGCATTCGAACCTCAAGTCGCCCAACAAATTCAAATATCCAGCATCGAGCGTATCGGCTTGCTACCTCTGCCCCTATTCCAAGCGCGACGCGCCTATGGCACGCTTCACGTGCGCAGCGCCCAGCATGGCACCATGCCATCCAAGTCCGAGGCGCAAAGAGAAGAGCCACTGTACAGCTCGATGACATTCCACAGGGCCCCATTACAACTCGTTCGCCAGTGACACCTGAGGATGAAGAGCCAGAATATCCTCCATTGCTGCAGCAAGTACGCAACAATATGCTCAAGTTTAGCCACTGCGTGCTCTTGACGCGAGTAGGCGGCTTTTACGAGGTAAGTCCAATGCCACGTCCAAAGTCAGCGCTAATGGTTGCAGCTATATTTCGAACACGCCGATGAGTTTGCGCCTTTACTAAACATCAAGAAGACACGAAGGAAGGTGCTGAGAGGCAGCAGCAGGCCTCCCGTTCCGATGGTGAGCATTCCCGAGAATTGTCACATCTCTAGCTCATGCCTAAGCTAGGCCGGCTTTCCCGTCTACCAACTTGATCGTTACCTGAAGATCCTCGTACAGGACCTCAACAAGCACGTTGCAATTAGCAACGAGTTCCTCAATGATGCACCAAAGAGAGCGAAAGGGGAGCTCCAGTACACGCGGAGAGTATGTCGCATTGTGACACCGGGCACTCTGATTGACGAGCATTTCATGGACCCTTGGGAGAACAATTATCTTCTCAGCATTCATATCAGTCCGGACGCACTCAAGAAGGACGACACGATGAAGCTCGGCCTTGGAGCATCAAGCGTTTCATCTGTGCTAAATTTGCCGCGAACAGAGGTCGGACTTGCTTGGCTTGATCTATCGAGTGGAGATTTCTTTACCCAGAGTTCCGACATCGCCTCGCTCCCCTCAGCGGTGGCGCGTATCAAGCCGCGCGAGATGCTTCTTGACAGCGTTTTTGAGCAAGAAGAGCATTCGAAAATTGTCTCTGTCCTGCAAGAGGACGGGCATATCATTACTTTTCAAGATCCCACCGAACAACCCTCAACTCTCTCCGACTGGATTCCCATGCTCGAAGATGTAGTCGAAGATTTCGAAAAAGAACAATTCACCGCCAGCGAGATAGCTGCTGGGGGCTCACTGCTACACTACGTTAAACACCAGCTTCTTGGCTCCAGGACGCGTCTACAAGCACCCGTACGACACCAACCAACAGACTACATGAGCATCGATAAGAACAGCCTAAGAGCACTAGAAATCAGAAGCACTATACGTGATGGAACGTATCAGGGCAGCTTGCTCCATTCTCTGAAGAAGACTGTCACCAAGAGCGGTACCAGACTTCTTACTCAAAGGCTTTCGGCGCCGTCAATGTCACTTTCAACAATCAATGACAGGCTTGATCTAGTGGAGGAGATGATCATGCATCCCCAACTCAGACAAGATATCGTAGCCCTCCTTGGACACACGTTTGACTCGCTTCGGCTGGTTACAAAATTCACTGTCGGTCGAGGCGATGCAGATGACCTCATAGAATTATCCAGAACGATCTTCACCACAGCGGAAATTGTAAATACTTTGAAAATTCACACAAAATCGAAGGAAGTCACAATGCTTGATCCAGTGGAAAAGGCAGGAGAGACGCGACGGCGCCAGTGTTTACTAGCACTCCAGACTCGTTTTGAGCTTGCCTTGCCTCTTAAGCTGGCTAATAGAGTCCAAGACACCATTGATGAAGAAGGATTATCTGAGTATCATAGACTAGAGGATGATGAAGCGGCGGAAATGGGAGAATTCGCACAAGACGTCCTTGGGAGGGAAGCTGGGGAAGAAGATTTGAAGCAAATGCCCAAGCGTCTCCAGCCAAAGGCTCATGCTATTACTCCCAGCTTCAAAAGCGCCACTGATGGTCGAGACGATGTGTGGATTATGAAGCCAAGTGCGAGCGCAACCTTGGAGCAGCTACACAGTTTACTTCATTCTCTAGCCGAGAACAAGACGGTGCTAGAGCAGCAGCTTCGCCAGAAGTTGGGCGCAGAGAGTCTGACTCTCAAATGGACCCCCAACCTCGCCCACATTGCACATGTTAAAGGCAAAGATGTATCTCGAGTCACCGCCCAATATCCGAAAAGTCTAAGCAGTAGCAAGTCCACGCGCTCCTTTCAAGTTCCCGAGTGGACGCAACTAGGCGCGCGGGCTGATGAAACCCGTTTCCGAATCCGCAATGAAGAGCAAAGATTGTTAGGGGAGCTTCGCGAGCAAGTGGTGAGCAACATAGTAAAACTGCGACGGAACGCAGGCGTTCTCGATGAGCTCGATGTAGCCTGTGCATTCGCAATGCTCGCCGTCGAGAAAGATTTCGTGCGGCCTTTGCTTCGTTCGGGCACTTCTCACAATATAGTCGGAGGAAGGCATCCAGTCGTTGAAGCAGGATTAGGAGAGCAAGGTCGAAAGTTCGCTCCCAACGATTGTTTGCTTGGCGACAACGAGCGTATTTGGCTGATCACTGGGCCTAATATGGCAGGCAAAAGTACATATCTTCGCCAGAATGCGCTGATTTCCATTCTCGCTCAGACCGGTTCGTTTGTTCCTGCAGATTTCGCCGAAATTGGACTTGTCGACAAGATATTCAGTAGGGTGGGTTCAGCGGATAATCTTTACCAAGATCAATCCACATTTATGGTGGAGATGTTGGAAACTGCACACATACTCAAAGAAGCGACACCTCGATCCTTCGTGATCATGGACGAAGTCGGACGCGGTACTACGCCCGAAGACGGAATCGCCGTTGGGTACGCTTGCCTTTATCACCTCCATCATGTCAACAAGTGTCGCACATTGTTTGCGACTCACTTTCATGTCTTGACCGACATGACGAGCGACTTCCAAAAACTGGGCTGTTATTGCAATGACGTCGCTGAAGAACCAGATGGTAATTTTTCATACGTACACCGATTGCGAAAGGGCATAAATCGAAAGAGCCATGCAATAAAGGTTGCCAGGGTTGCTGGTCTTCCAGAAGAGGCCATTACAGTTGCCTCACAGGTATTGGAGAAGCTGAAGTCGCATGGAGCCTGTGGAAGAGAAGGAGTCAACGACCCGCCAATTCGACGAGCTGTTGCTGCATGATTCACTTCAAAAGGTTTGATTCTTTGCCATCCCACATCACTACTCCGCTTATCCATCGCTTCGCTTTTTCTAAGCATCCCAGTCATACTTTTCGTTATTGATACCCCATAAGTAATTTCAGCTTTTTCCATTAGCAACAACCACATCTCACAACAAATTCACTCTTGAACTTGACATTAATTGGTGAAAACGTCACCGTCACCGTCCAATCATAAAGGCTATATGTCGTCAATACCTAAGCGGCCGGGTCTTTATGGCGCGAAAGTCTTATACCATCACTTTCAGACCAATTATCACAGCGCGCAATGGAATAATTTGGTGGAACAACTTGAGCAGCAGACACGGTCCAGCACCAACACAATTGTCGCACGCTCGAATTCCCCTCATGATACAAATGCGGACAATCTCGCATCGTCGTCTCCATCACAATCGCCTCTAGGCCAAGCTAATCTGGAAGAGGCGCCATCGTCACCCTCCACGATTTCTATAGACCAAGAGATCATACACCAGCAATCGCAGCCGCTTCCTGAACAGCAAAGCCAGTCAACTTCACAAGTAGAAACGGAAATACAGTCAACTTCACAAGTGGAAACGGAAATACAGTCAACTTCACATGCAGAAACGAAAATACAGCCCCCTACATTATTGACACTCGACCAGTTCCCGTCGCCGGTCTCGCAACCACTCCCTTATCCGGTCCAAGCGCGATCACGTTCCCCGCTACCTCTAGGGGATTTGTTCCTCATAGAAGGTGCAGAGCAAACGGCCAGGCCTGTTTGTCGCCTACCACCACCAGTGAGTCAGGGGCAAGAGCAATCACCATCAGCTCAACGTGTTCCAATGGAGTTTCCCGGCTCATATCCATTACGACGATGCGTCCTGTGTTGGAAGAGTTCACAAGACTGTCCGCACTTGTCTTTCAGCATGCTAGATGATCAAGATCATGAGCTAGACTATCTACGAGATTCCGATCTGACCGATGGTTCATACCCTTCGTCACCGCGAAAGGTAAAGTCTCGTCTACGGCCAAAGAGGCTTTGCGTCCAATGCTGGAATCAGCCACTTGGATGTGAATTATGCTTAGCGTGCCCGCCGCCGAAACATCAAGGAGGCATAGGAGAGCATAAGACTATGTCTTTGGCCGAGCGGCGAGCAGAGTGGGAGGTAGCCTTGCGACAACTGACCTGTCAATGGTTGAAGTTAGTAGTAGGTCTGTGGGAAGAGCAGTGGGACGCAAACTGGGACGTACAAGTGAAGGATTCATGCCTGAAATGGCTAGAGCAAATGCTGCTTGACTTGATGAAAAATCGAAACAAAGGTTAGCATTGCCTTCAGGGCGGGCGGTAGCGCTGCCTTGTGTATCAATTTCAAGACCATCAAGAAAAAGATCCAATGTACAGCCCATCACCCTCGATCCCCGTACGCTCTAAAAAGTCATTCATGAAGCACAAGCGCAGAAATCAAAGCTCATCTGCTTGAGAAAAAAAAAAAAAAGAGAGAGAGAGAAATACTTTACCCTCGTCTTTTGCGTCAATAATTTGATGATTCCTACCTGCCCTCATACTCTCTCTAACCTATTGGAGCACCCCTCGCTAGCGTGCGCCACAAGCACCGCCCCACATAATTCTGCACAACGGGTACATGTAGCCTACCATACCGCGACGCCACCCCGCTCGTGCATAAGCGAGCCCGCTCGCCGCTATCACCTTGCGAGCGGCATCGTCGTTAGAACGCCGCTCCTTGGGCGATTTGTAGGCGGGGACGGGCGGCCTCGGGCATTCGGACTTATGGGACATACGTGTTTTGTCAAAGGGCATATGGGACGTTAGTTAGTTGGGAAAAAGGGTATATAAGGGAGGTATGAAAGTTAAATGTTGGTGCTATCAGCAAAGTTCACTACATCACTCGAGATTGTATCATTTATAACTTGTACTCTTTGAAATCCCAGGATATATATCGTATATACCTCGGCGAACGTTGTGCGGATCTTCTAGACAACAATCATTTAAGCAACAAAGCACCGAACCATGGCACACCCCAACCGCCTTCTAAACGCCCGTGTCCTCGTCTTCGGCGGGACTTCAGGCATCGGCTACGGCGTTGCCAATATGGCGCTCTCCAATGGCGCCCAGGTCATCATATCAGGTTCGACGCAAGAAAAAGTCGACGCCAAAGTAAAGGAGCTGCAGTCGGCCTACCCGAACCTGCCAGGCTCTCAGGTATCCGGCCTTGCTTGCGATTTGTCCGACGTGCCCAATCTCGAATCCAACCTGAAGAAGCTTTTTGATACAGTCACCGAAAACGGAAACAAGAAGCTCGATCACGTTGCTTTTAGCGCGGGCAATGCGGTCAAGTTGCCGACGATTCGGGACTTCACCGTTGATGAGGCGTTGGCGGGCTTTCAGATGCGATTTTTAGGCGGTGCCATGATCGGGAAGCATCTCCTCACTGGGCTATACATGCATCGCACGACTTCCTCATCGCTAACGCTGACGTCTGGCACCAACTCGGAGAAGCCCTTCCCCGACTGGTCCTTCGGTGCCTCCTGGGGCTGCTCAGTCGAAGGCCTTTCACGCGGTCTCGCCGTCGATCTCAGGCCAATTCGCGTCAATGTGGTTGCACCGGGAGCAATCGAGACGCCGCTTTTGCAAAAGTTCGTAAAAAACGTGGGTGAAGAGAGGGCAACTGAGGTCAGAGAGAGAGGATCCTTGCTGGCAAAGTTTGGATCGCCCGAGGATCTTGGGGAGACTTATGGATGGCTCATGCGAGATTGGTTCGTTACAGGAATCCGCGCAGAGTCGAATGGAGGAAGGATGCTTGTTTGAGTGACAACAATAGTGCAATCTTCCATAGTCTTCCGGCTTTAGATGGACGCCCGATGGTACCTTGTAATAGATCGCCTTTGAGCTGACTGCAATCATTCCCTCGTCGCAAGAACCGATAGCTTCCATAACTGTCCTGGAGGGTCTTACTGTATTGACATGCCCATCTTCGCAATTTCATTTTGCACAAAGCCCCATTTCGAGCAGTCCGCCAGCAAACCTCTGTATCCAGCGTCTTTCAAACGGATGAGTTCTTCCTCGCTTCTCTCCATGTCCCTCTTCAAAGCCAATGTGAATTTTATACCTATGACACTAAACACATCATTCATCCTATCATAGACTAACCCAAAAAGCTCGATATCACCCTTTAAACTCTTGTCTCTAGCCAAGCGGGAATGAATGACCAAGACTATGGAGGATAAATACAATGACGAAGCGATGTGCGCGCTAAGAAGAAGATCGATCGATACGAGGGAGGCATCTTTCACAATCCGAGCTGTATTTCTGGCGGCAATAATCGCTTTCGCAAAATGCCCTTCTGTATCTACCGGAGTAGAGATTTTCGCGCGTCGGTAATGTAGAAGGATTGACATTGTATTCAGGACGCAGTTCAACCAGACAACATGTCCTCTCACTTCGCAAGGAGCTTCAATGATAGACGTCGCAGTACGAGGAAGACTAAGTCGAAGCTTCACAAGAAGATTGTCCAGCTCTTCGCATTGTTCAGCGTATTCGGGAGTGTCTGGCGAGTCGTGAAGCGAATGTATTAGCTCGGTCACGCGGCCAAGTAGTACATGTGCGATGATGAGGTAGTGGAACAAGTTGAGCGGCCCCTTTGCTGTTGTCACCGAGGCAATTAGAGCATCTATACTCCGCTTGAAGGGGGTGTTCATAGGCTCCGAGTCGTCCGGTTCAGAGTTCATCGATTGGAAGACTGATTCAGCCACTGGAATATCAATCTTGAACTGGCGTTCGTCGATCGCATGTGGCCATCCCGTTGGCCATGATTGGTTACGATCCATTAAGAATAACAGCCAAAGTGCTCGCCTGCACTCCTCGCGTTCTATTGGGGTTTTCCCTTCCCACTCGATCCTGTTGTAGTATCCACGCCGCTCTATTTCTATATCCTGTGCATTCAAAGCCATTATTACCGCGTGCGAAGAGTCCATACGGTTCATCCCCATTGCAGCAGCTTGTCGCCACGCCTTGCCAAGGAACAGCCAACAACTAGAGAAATCACCTCGAGTATAGGCGTGGTAGATGAGGCAAAGCGCAGCCTGCATGGTTCGGACTGCCGGGTGTGGATCGCGGCCCATTAGTTCATAGAGGAGCTTGGCTTGTTCGTACCAGTCATTTTGGCGGTTTTTAACATCGGGATTTGGATGCCGCCTCGCTGCAATGCAGCACATGGCGTACAATAAGATGGGCGAATGTATTTGGAGATGTTGATTGTAGGCGTCCTTCATGAAGCTTGCTTTATGAAAACAAGGGAAGACGTCATAGAAATTATCAAAAAAGATTGCAATCAACTCCAACAGAATGTCTTGTGAAGGGAGTCCCACATCAGCAATAATGTCTTGATCAAAATCTGGTTCGTTACTCGTGTGATTTGAATCAAGACCGGAAGTTGGTGTCGGGTAACCCATCTGAATCGGTACATCCAGTTCAGTCGAGTAAAGGTTCACATTGGGAAATTGCAAGGAATCGAGGCCGATTTGTTCAACATTTGTAGATAAGAAGGGCTGCCGTCCGAATAGCGTAGGCGTAAACGGGAGAGACGAAAAGTCAATGCTTGACTGACTCGAAGCTGGTACTGTATATTCGCATCTAAGACTCCATTTCTTGCACAAGGCGCATTGCGGTCGCTCTCCCTGAAAGAGTTAGCACAAAGTACCTTGAATTAATGTCAAGGTATCGTACATCGCAACGTTTCTTACGTTGACGACAACTCTTGCACGCTTGCTTCCTCTTTGACACAGACGCAGAGACTGTTAGGGATTGCATAATGGTGTTTGGCACGGCTGTGGCGTGCGCCAGAGGATAGGATCAAAAGGCAATTGTCATACTATAGAGGTTGAAGAGGCAGAAACACCGACAAGTAGTACCCTGAGGCAGACAGGACGAATTCTTGGGAATGGTACTCGTTCGAAGTTCTCTCAGGTTACCATTCTCGAAGGGGAAGAGGGAGGATATGTAGAGATGCTGATGTCGTAAGCTGTCGAAGATGTTGAGCCGACGTTCACGGATTTACCCCGGAATTAAAAATACGATTTGATTGGCTACCACGGCTTCTCTTTCAACAAGAACCTACACAGCAGCCCTAACTTTCAAAGTGTTTCGACTCCCTTTAATTACTGTATGCATTGACCGTCCTCATGAGACTAGCTTGTATATATCCCCACCACTCAACATCTCGTACACCGCTCCTTTGCGGTCCCCAACAACGGATACCGCATCCGTTCGGCCATCTAGCTGCTCCCACACCCCCGGCGTACCGGTATATCGCCAGATACTTCCATCTCCATGCCTACTATAAAGGTATGTCCCTACGGCATATATCGCGACACTGCCCGCCGTTTCGATCGTGCTCCAGTAGTATTCCTTCAAGTTAAGCCACACTACACTGCCATCAGTCTGCAATTTGTAGAACTCCTCACCGCCAGTGGTAATCTGAGCGTTAGCAGCATTTTGATCCACAATCTGCCAGCCTTCTGCAGTGTAGGGCCACTCAGACCGCACAAGGTCACCGTTCGTGAGAAGATTCCAGAGAGTCTTCGAGTCCGTGATGGCAATTTGTTTCGAGGCAGGAGCAGAAGGCTGTTGGATTGTAGTCCAAGTCTGCCCAGAGCCAGACCAGCGGGCGATCCAGCCGTCCTTTCGGCGCATGTAGACTTGGTCGGCGGCGGCAACAATCTCAATCACATTATCAGATGCAGCACCGATTAACTGCCAGTCAGAGCCACTTCCTGTGTACTTATATGTGCTACCGTCGGCGCGTCGTTGATAGAGCAAGCCGTTTGCACCAGCGATCTGGACTGTATTCTTGTTGTTGTCTCGGATGGTCCAAGTGCCACTAGGGCTGTACCAGAGAATCTGGCCCGTTGAGCGTAGCTGATATAAACCTTCAACTAGAGAGGTCGAAGTGGCCGATGCAGAGGAAACTGTCGAGACCTGGATTAGATTCTTTATTGCTGTGTTGCCATCGATTCTATTCCAGCGCGGATCTTTCCAGCCATAGACATTGTGTATAGCAGCTTGGTCGTCAGGATGCATCGGACGGATAGCACCTTCGTAGTACGCAAACATAACGGCTTCCTCGACTTTGCTATGGCTGAGGCCTAGGGCATGTCCAATCTCGTGGACAGCTGTGAAGTTGAACATGCGATCGTCGCTCCAGTTGTAATCATCATTGAATGTGATATTGATTAGTCCAGTGGAAAGGGCCAGACCATCTGCAATCATGTTGGTAAAAGCATATGCGCTCTCACTTCCCATAGACATGAAGCGTATGTGGATGTCAGCATGTGACGCACTCGCAGGTGCTTGGCTGATTGTCACAGGAAAGTACTGCGACCATTTGGCAAAGGCGGCACTTGACATCAGTCAGCAGCAAGTCAAGAGTAGTAAATAGCGAGCAGCAAAGCCAACCGCAAGAAGCTAATGATAAGTCGGCATTAACATATCCTGAAGCGTTACCTACCTAACGATCGATTGCTGCTGACTAGACGGCAGGTCTGCAGTATAATTGATGAATTGATATGTAATAGTCGAATGGTCCCACTTTGGGCCCCAAATTACATACCGCGTACGGATGCCTTCATCTTCGGCGTCGGTTGCGTTGTATGGCGGGAGTGTCCCGCATCGCGGTCTGCTCATGACTGATTGCAAACGATCATCATAGACGCCAGTTTCAGGTTCCCGCAAGGCTTTCTGAATTTTGCGAATAGCAGCAGGTAGTTTCGCATCCGGAATGCTCTCATTGTGTCTTAACCATCCATATGCTTTGAAGAAATCGTGCACGTACTTCGACTGCAGCTTCTTATCTGTTCGCCATGCATCCGGCGGACCTGGTGTAGGAGTTGGCCGCGGTGGAGAGCTTGGAATCAGTGATATTCCCGATTTAGCCTGATTGTCATGGGCATGAATCAATTGTAGCTTCTCATCCCTACGCAGCAGACCTGGTGCGCCTGGAGTGGGAGTGGGTCGTGGGGGAGCACTTGGAATGAGATAGGTGCCAGTGTGGGCTTGGTTGTCATGAAGTCGAGCAGCACCACAAGAGAAGACGCCGATAAAGACCGTAGCACATGAGACTCTCATGCTTGGAAATGACCAGCAAAGTGAAATCAAGTAGAGTAGTGGGCCCTAGAGTCTCACTTGTGTAAGGAATTGCTAGCGTCAAGCGGACGTGACGTATAGCAGAAGGAAACCGGATCTCGTTTCGGTCGGAGAACTCGCGCGTAGCTCGCGGTCGGGTATCTCGACCCACAGGTCTTTGTGCTGCCTGCAAGAGTTCGAAATAGTCTACACTCCGTGGTAATCCACCATCCGGGCTTGCGATTTTGAGAATCAACTGGAGAAATCGATAATCCGGTCACTCAGGCGGTTCGGTGGTCAGTGGGACCCATGGACAGGACGGTGCTGTCCTTATATCCAGGTGGATGGGAAATGGCGCACACTACGATTACCTTATAAGGCGTATGCATGTTGTTTATCTTGAGTGAATGATAGCAACATATGGCGCTCAATAATGTCGGTTGAGTTAATATACGCAGCCGCGTTTACTTAGAAGCCAGAGAATGGCGGTCTTTCGTATTCGGTGTACGGGGGCTTTTCTCGGCCCTTCCTGTGATCGAAATTTGGGACGCGTATATTGGAAAGTCCTGTCTAACTTATAGAATATGGGAGTACTTTGCGGGGCGACTTAGATGGCTGTGACTGGCTCTGAGAACCCTACCCCGGCGCGAATCTATGGCATCAGCAGGTGAGGCTACCTTAATTTGGCGCATGCATATGGAGTCAGCACAGATCTGCGCTGGCATCCGCAAGATCTGGCCGGTCGTGCAGAAAGGGTGGGGGAGGACGAGTCGAGATTGGATGACTTTCTAGATGAAACTTCCGACGAATTTGTACCATTGCCGAGACTTCCCCACGAGAATAGCCGATAAGAGACTCCCTTTGGAGGAAACTAGGACTTACTACTTGGCAATCCCGGAACATTTTCTACATGCTACTATAATGTTCAAATGATGAATCTGGTTTGACGATCAAAAGCGTGTAACCTTATCTTGATAGCCAGTTCTTGGGGGTCGCAGCACACCGAAACCTGTCAAAGACACAAGGGAACAAGAAGCTCGGCGACAGCAAGACAATGACATATAGAAATAAGAAGACAACAAATTAAAAGAGGGGCAATGTCACTGACCAGGGTAGTGGTAAGGTATAAGTCGCACCTTGCGTCTTCAATGGGTGGGCGTGAGCTGTTCTATGACAAGTCCTCGACTTCTACAAGACCTGGGATTGGCGTGGATATTCATAGATGGAATCAGGACGACAGCTAGCATGCCATTCCATGGGCGTAAGACTCTTCAGTGCAAGTGGGCCAGTCGCCGACCGAAACGTCATTCATTCGTATTTTCGTGTCTACATGTTGTTTTCCGTATCATGTCGTGCCTCTACCTTCCCATGCTATTGATCATCTCCCTTTGCGTTGCCCTATCCCTGTTGGTTTGACTGAGGGGCGGGATACCTAGGAATTCCGTCAGTGAAAAACGTCTCCCACGGCGTTTCCGTGTTGCCATACTTCGCAGATCGCCCACAACGTCCTTGGCCTTTCCGAAGTACACTTCCTGCAGGAGATTGCGCATCTTTAGCTCCATATCCTCCACCATCTTGCCGATGTTGGCCACGTGGGACGTGTCGTCCTCGACAGCCATGTCCTGCTCGACCTGGCGCACCATGTTGCCAGAGAGGTCGAGCCCACCGAGAGCTTCCGAATCGGTGCCGAGCGAGAGAATGACGGTAGATGTGAGCTTGTAGTGGGCGGTCCGCGCGCGATCCTGGGCGTCAAAGACATGGATGCTGTCCCAGCTGCCGGAGCTCTTTGGCGTGGGGGAGACGGCTGTTCCGAGTCAGCATACCTTCAGAGACGCAAAGTACAGGACCTAGGCATACACTTTTTAAGCAGCACACAGCCTGCAAAGCCATCATCCATGTCCCATAGGTATACGCTGGATATACCGCCTTCAAAGTATCTGCCTCGTTATCAGCCCTGTACGGCATGGCCGCTTCTCCTTTCGGTTCACGAAGCTCTACTCTCAACCGAGACTACACTCACAGCTCCCTATACACATCGAATGCTTCATTGGCCCGTACCTCCATCTTGCGAATGCGGTCGCTCGGTGTTACGCCTTCGTCGATCGGCGGTTCGAACTCATTGCTCCACGGGCTCCGCCAACTGTCACCGTCCCGATTGTAGTCGCAGCATAAAAAGTCGCGCTTTGTCTTGGAGCATTTCTTCACCGTCAGGGGGATGTCGACCGACTCGAGAAGGTCCTCTTCCAGCGAGGGGTTTAGGCTGACGATGTGGTCGACGTTACGCTTGACATCCTTGGGGTTCAGCCGCCGAAGCAGGTCGCTCGACAATATTAGTACATGAAGGAAGCTGGATAGTGCCGAGAGATACTTACAGCGCGCTATCTATGGGGTCTGCCATGTTGCCAATGTGATGTTGTAGTGCAAGATGATCCGAGACGCGGAGTGCGGGCGAGACAGCTCTGCCCTGCCCCTCCAACGCTGCTGCGTCGGTGCACGAGTCAGGTTCCATTTGGCCTTTTCTGGTTTAGCGCACCACGCACATTACCTCAGTGATGCCCTCTTTAAACCTTGGATGGTTCAATGGAAGAGAGTAAACTGGCATAGACCACGGGCCCTAGGAATTAGAAAAGGTGAGTGGCTCTAGCACAATTTCGCCATTCATTGTGGGCGCGACCTTTGTTGTGCCTGCCGTTTGTGGTCCCGAGGAATCTATCTACTGACCGGAGCATCCTTTCACTCCTGATAGCTCACGTTGTATACGCCTATTCTTTAGCTGACTTTCAAGTAGACTATCTCAAATCTGAAAATGTTTCTTCCCTTAGGGCTGAACCAATAGCCTTGCCCACAACGCCATGAGTCAGAGTGCCCTGAGCGGTATCAAGCTACAATACGAGGGCCAGCATACAGCGGCCTACTTACACATTGGAGTGAAAGTAGATTTCGTTGTTGTGCTCCCGTATGCCCCCGTCATACTGTGCTCACCGCCTCTCGTCTGCCTGACGTTAATCCCAAAGTGAAGTTGGATCGTGTTGCATACGCGAGCACTGTAAAGCATTCTTTCACACTCACCTTCACCTCGCCGTCACCTGCGCAAGAGTATCCTACGTCGTATATTTAATGCCACTGCTGCCCCGCCCTTCGGACCGTCACTTGTTCTCTTCATCACATTTGTTCTGCGCCCGTGACCACGACCACCTTTTCAAATTCCATTCCCATACCACATCGCTTCATCCTCGACATACTCGCCATGTCTGATATCGCAAAAGGAACTGCTGCTGAGGCTACTGGCCCCACTGCATCATTCACCGAGCGCGAGATGCAGATGCTCGCCTGGGCTATGCAGTCGCTCAAGTCTGGACCGCCCGAGGTATGTCGCCACTTGGCGCCTCTCTCTAATGTATAGTAACCTTTGCAGATCGACTACGACAAGCTCGCTGGTTTCGCCGGCATGTCCAACCCTCGCTCCGCCTCCAATGCCTGGGCTAAGATCAGGAGCAAGCTCAACGTTGCGACCGGAGAGGGAGCCATGACAACCCCGAAGAAAGGTGGCGCAAAGAAGAAAGCTGTTTCCGAGACCGATGGTGCTGATGGCGAGACCCCGAAGAAGAGTCCTCGCAAGCGCGCTCCCAAGAAGCAGGATGTTGATGGCGAGGGATCTCCCAAGAAGAAGACTCGCGCCCCCAAGGGCAAGAAGAACGCCAACGGCGACGATCGTAAGTAGACCCCTCGAACCGGCCCTAGATGGTATTGACGCATCCTAGTCCAAGCCAAGACGGAGGATGACACCAAGGAGGAGGGTTCCGCAGAATCCCAAGAACCTGAGCAGGCCAGCGACAGCAAGCCGAGCGACCCCGATATGGTTGAGGCTGATGAAATCTAGGCGGCTCTCGTGAGGCTTGATGAGAGGGTAAGCATTTCTTGAGCACTGCTCAATTCGGGTCAAAACATTGGACGCTTTGTCTGCTCGGGGGGCGCCTGGGACGTGACAGTATTCTATAAATATCAATAGCTCTTTTGCGAAGGCTCATCGTGAGCGACGCCAGCGGTTCTCGATGGCTATCGACAGAACTAACTACCTTGAACAATGAAACACTTGATACCATCATACTTCCCTTGTTTTCCACGCAACTGGTCCAGATTCGCGGGTCTTTCGACTCGGATAGCATGATTTCCAGAAGTGTACTGGCCACCCGGGCGTCATACACTATCGGCGTACAGAGTGATGGCCTATTCTGCAATAGAGAAACGTAAAGTTCAGAAGCCAAGTATACGAACAAGGTCGTTCACGACATCTCGGACTAGTGAGAAGTTGAACGAACTGATGGTCTGGCCCAACGTCCCGACCCACCGGTTTGCGATCCCGCGCAGCATCGTAACTAGCACCATGCACACTGCCGTAGCCATCTCCCCTCACGGCCCATCTCCAGACACGCGACCCGCCTTTGCACCATTTGACGACGGCTCTTAGGCTCTCCTGGAGTTTGGCGACGAGTCCATTGCCCATTCACGCCTCGTACTAATCCTACGTATTTCACTAGCGCACCCTGCTAACGCAGATCTGCAAATCACGACATCCAACCCTGCGATTCCGTTTCCCACGGCTTTCCATCACAGAGCCTACACAGTACAATCGCGTCGGACGTTAGTCCAGATTTCGTCACACTGAGCGTCCCGATAAGCTTTCCTCGGAGGATGACTTTGCATCAGCCCAATGGCATACTAGAGTCCCTCGCGTGGGTCTTTCCCGCCTGCCTGGGGTGCGCATTGTGCCCCGTTTCGCTGGGAAATCCACAAAATTGCATCATTCTTGAGCATTGGAGGGTGATTTTCAATGGTGGCTTTAAAGATGTTGCATGGCCCGCTGCAGTTGTACTTGTGCGCCCAGGCAGTCCCAGAGGCTACAAGAGAAGTCATTGATCCGGCCTACTGAAGTACTTTGATATACCGCAATACAATACTCTAGTCACAGTAATCCACCAGCTCGGACCCTCAGCGGCCTTACCAGTCGCAGCCCGCGGTGCCATGGCTTTGGAATCCGAAAAGAATGATCCTGCGCTTGAGAGGCCGGGTGCCTCGACTCTGTCAGATTCCGATCTCGAGATCATCGTAGAGGGTGCTGTGAATGAGAAACGCTTGCTCAGAAAGCTTGACTTGCGGCTCCTCCCGGCCGTGTCTGTTCTGTACCTGCTCTCGTTCCTAGATCGTAGCAATGGTATACTACTCACTTGGCCCACTGTCTAGTAAAATGCTGATAAGCGATAGTTGCCAATGCTAGAGTGGAGGGTCTCACCAAGGACCTCGGAATGACGGGCAACCAATACCTCACGGGTCTCACACTTTACTTTCTCGGCTACGTCCTCTTCGAAATTCCTTGCAACATCATCCTCAAGAGAACAACTCCAAAGTTCTGGCTTCCTACTCTGACGGTCGCCTGGGGGGTTGTGGCGACACTCATGGGTGTCACACAGAATCTTTCGGGCTTCTTTGCGGTTCGCTTCTTGTGCGTGCTTAGAATCCCTCCTCATCGTCTCGTGTCGCTAACGTACTTTTAGCCTCGGTGTAACAGAATCCGGCTTGTTCCCAGGCGTTGTCTACTATTTGTCAATGTGGTATAAACGCGAGGAACGCCAGTACCGTATCTCCCTCTTCTTCAGTTGCGCTTCGCTCGCCGGTGCATTCGGTGGTATTCTTGCCTGGGGAATTGCTCATATGAAAAATGTTGGAGGCTACCATGGTTGGCGCTGGATTTTTATCTTGGTACGGTTATCCTGCTTCATCGAGAGCGGCTTGAGCTTACAAGACTTCAGGAGGGACTTCTTACTGTTGTCGTTGCCATCATCGCCTACTGGTTCATCTCGAACTACCCTGAGAGCGTCAGCTGGCTATCCAAAGATGAACGATCCTTCATTCAAGCTCGTCTAAGAGCCGACAGCGATTCGACCCACGACGAAAAGTTTACTTGGGCGGCCGTGAAGTCTGCTGCCGGAGATGTCAAAGTATGGCTGTATGGCGCTTGCTTCCATACCATGAGCTTGCCATTGTATACACTCTCATTGTTTCTGGTAAGATCATTTTCGCAGCTCCGCCGTAAGGCAATAGCTGACCACCTCTCTAGCCGACCATCATCAAGGATATGGGATACACGTCTGCGCAGTCTCAACTCCTGACAATACCGCCCTACGCCATGGCAACGATTTTTACAGTAGTCTGGGCCGTACTCGCCGAGAAGTTCAAACGCCGTGCCCTCTTCACCTTGATCACCTCGTCTATTGCTATAATTGGCTACATCATCCTTCTTACGAACGAGAATCCAACCAAGAAGCCTGGAGTCTCGTACGTCGGAACCTTCTTCGCCGCGATGGGCATCTATCCTTCGGTGGCTCTAGTTCTGTCTTGGCCCGCCATCAATGTTTCTGGCCAGACGAAACGTGCCACGGCCAATGCCATGCAAATCTCCATCGGCAATCTTGGTGCTGTGATTGGAACGCAGCTCTACCGCCCAGCAACTGCGCCGCGATACATTCTCGGGCACTCCGTTGCGCTTGGATATCTTGTTGGCAATCTCATTGTCGTCTCTACGCTCTGGTGGATATTGTCGAGGGAGAACAAGAGTAAACAGGAGCATCTTGCTGCGCACCCCGAAACAAACGGCTTTCATGATACAGATGAGGACCTTAAGCAAGGTGACAGGCACCCAAGGTGGCATTTCAACACTTAAATATTGTAGATGCCTGAACAATGGGAGCTACGCATCCTACATTCTTAGCAAAGCTTCCCTACTAACAATACAGAATGCTTGATACAAATCAATCCCAACATACATGTCGTAGGAAAATAAGGCACTGTCATGTGCTTCATGATTCCTTGGCCCCCGATGTCTTTCACCTGTGAGAATAGATTCGTGGAATGTTTTCGCTTAAGCATGGAAGCTCAACGAAGCAGCATAGATTAAACCCCAGTATATCAACATGCAGGGTTCCCCACCCAACGATATTACCCCAGATTCTCGCGCATGGACACAGGCTGTTCTAATCCCGGTAACCTACTATGGAAATCCACCACCGACTCCGAGTCGAAGGTTTTCCAGCCAATGGGAGGGTCCAAAATAGCTGTGGTGCTTCAGCGTTGTCAGAATACTTCTTTATGCTGTGCAACAGTCAAACGATCCGTCTCAGGCCACGCGTTCGGGCGATGGCAAATGTCCGATATTAGTAGACTTGTTCCATTGGGGCTGTTGACATCTTTTTGTCTTTTTCGATTTTCACCGTCGCCATGGCGAACGCAAGGGAGACGCCGAGCAAGCCAACCCAGCCGTCGCGAGGGAGGGGAAAGGCGGGCTTTGTACGTGTACTGAACCTTGTAACTTCTTGAGGAGATGCTCATAGAGTGAGTTTTTAGTCGCCACTTGAAATCATGGGTCTCGCTACATGCTTCATCCTCCCGCTTCTTCTACCAACGATATGGTCGGGACAGCTCCAGCAGTGGCTCCCATCGCGGTTGAAACCGTTTTTCCCTTCCACTCTGGAGACTCGCCCAGCACAGGAGACGCCAGCGGAGCAGTCTCTGCTTGAAAAGTGCCACTCACACAGCTACACCACCGAAATCATATCTCTTGACCCGCTTGTCATCTACATCAACAACTTCACCTCCAGCGACGAAGCCGAAGCTCTCGTTCAACTCGGGTACCGAACCCCCCAAATTCATAGCTTCTCCTCCAAGAACCTCATACTGACGATTTTCTTTTCAGAGAGGAAGACTTTGAAGACTCCTTCATCTCCCGCGCTCGCGGCGGCACGCAAAAGGTCTCGGGCCGCACCTCTCAATCCGCACCCCTCCCCATGGAGCACCCGCTCGTCTCCTGCATTCTAGATCGAGCCCGCACGTTTCTCGGCACCATGCTCCAGCCCACCGAGCCCTTTTCCATCCCTCAGCTGGTCCGCTATTTCCCCTCACAACGGTACGATCTGCATACGGATTTCTGGCCGCGGCACCAGATCATGAACGATGGGTCTGGCCGGCTGTTCAATCGTCCCGCTTCCTTCTTCGTCTTCTTGCGTGACAATTGTACGCGGGGAGAGACGTATTTCCCAAGCGTGGATGTTTTGGACAAGGACACTACGAGCAGGGGGGGAGGTGGTCTCCAAGGGTTGTTCAAGGGCAAGGTGGAAAGGGGCGAGAGGGACGGGAATAAACAAGGTGTCAAGTTCAGGCCGATCCAGGGAAACGCCGTGTTTTGGGTGAATCTTGATGGCGAAGGGGTTGGGGATAGGAGGGTTGTGCATGCGGGGTTGCCAGTAGGTGAAGGGGAAAAAATTGGAATGAATCTTTGGCCAAGGAAATTCTTTGGGTGGGAGGATTGATAGGCATCCATGTCGTGAACAAAAAGAGTCCTATGAGTGCGAGGGCAAATCCCCGAAGACACACAGGCTATCATACAATGGTAAGATATGCGCCTATCAAACATGGAAACACGATGAAATAGAAGTTTGGTTTGGAAAAGTGCGAGCATATAATTTCAAAAGCTCGCAAAGTCATGTCGTGTAATTTCAATCTCATCACTACTAGGGAATGATGATTTACGGAGAACCAAATGATATGTATATTTGCCGGAGTCAAATGCAGACAGACATTGCCTCGAAGCTCTCATTGAAACTAGACCAACACCCAACCCAATGCATATGCACATGCAAATGTGGATGCACCAACCCATACCTCAAGAAAGGAAAACAGACCCATCTAGACCCTAATGCTGCTTTTTGTTCCTTTTTGTACATGCAAGATGAGTATCATGTCTGAAAGCTAAGAATGCTACCTTCCAGCGTGAACCATACACAATGGAGAATGTTCCCGGCCATGCTGTAAAGTCGTTTATGTACCGTACCATAATTCATCCAGTCGTAATTGATATAAATATCCTCGTCATCATCCCTCTATAGGCTGTTGCTACTTCTCACTGTCGTCGGAATTGTCCTTGTTGGTGTGCAAATCGTGCAGCTGCTTGCGCTTGGTCAAAACTCGCGCCATACGGCTGCGTGACATGCTGCTGTTGTATCGGTTGCTGTTGCTGTTGCATGAAATACTGCCCTTGCATCTGCTGAGGATTTGGAGTGCCCCAGCCTTGCTGAATCGCCGGCGACATGCCCTGTTGAGGGAAGTAACCCTGTTGCTGTTGGTACATTTGCTGCATTTGGGCAGGACTTGAATATGCAAAGGCTTGAGTGTACGCTGGCGGAGTGCCCATCATTGTTGGGGTTGGGTATCCTCCAGGCATGGCCATCTGTTGATTCATCTGCATCTGCTGGCCCATTTGTTGCATCTCCATCATTTGTCGTTGCTGGGCAGCCATCATGCGGCGATCGATCTCTGCCTGCATCGCAACGCTGTTCCGGCTCGCCTTTGCGGCAGCCTTCTCTTTCTCCCTATGCTCGATGTGTGCCGTCAGGCCCGTAGAAGAGGGCCTTTGCTCCTTGTTTGGATTTTTCGTTAGATCGATAAGTGGAGTGTTTGTCATTCGGGCTACTTGTTCCTGCTCACGAGCGGATAGCGATGTCGGACGTTGGTCAAGTAGACGTTCGGCGCCTCGCGATGTCGGACGTTGCTCAAGTAGGCGTTCGGCGCCTCGCGAGAGCGGTCGGCTCAGAGGTCGGCTGGGAGGACGTGCGGGGCTTGCCTCAGGAGTGCGTTGCAACTGTGACCAGTCTCCTGATTGTATCCTATCAAGAGGTGGGGGGGTGTGTGATTTGCTCCGGCCGTGGGCATAACCGGGCGGTGGTCGAGGTTGCCCAGCGGCAGCAGCACGTTGAGCCACCCATTCCTCTGGGTCGAGCTTCTGCTTATCAAGTTGAGGCTGGTACTGCGGGGACATTCCAGGTTGCCAAGCTACACTACGCACGTCCGCAAGCTGCGGAGACGCAGAAGATGTGCGCATGTGGGCGGCAGCGATAGGCGTTGTCCTACCCGTGTACGAAAGCCGCTTCTGTTCATTCGATGAAGCTGCAAGATTCTCCCTGGATTGTGAAAATCCATTGTCGTGTAAGTTTTGAGTCATGGTGCCACTAGTACCGGGACGTCTGGCATTGGGATCGAGCGAGTAAGTAGGACCGAAATCGATCGAGGGGATATCAGACGACGCTTCTGCTGGCTTCGTATCAGGCTTGTAATGCACGTCGCCAACGACCACCTCAGGTTTGTCTTTCTGATCTGGGTTTCCGACAAACTTCAGCATGCCACTTCGCGGGCGCTCTGGTCGTGCGACAGGTTTTTGAGGCGGCTCCTCTTCAATCGTGCTGGCATAATCAGGTGTGGACGTAGACATGGCATCGTCACGGCTATAGCGACTGCTTGACTGGCTGGCTTGTCTTAGTAGCGCAGGGTCAGTGTAATTCAGGCGGTCGAGAGCTTCGGGATCAATCACGTCGTTTCGTAAACTGCCAAGACTTGAGCTGGTTGCCGAGCGGGTTGAGTGGGTATCATCCCCTCGGGGGGAATATGAAAACCGACCTGGTACTGGCTTACGAAGTATTTGCTGATTACCTTGGCTACCAGGACGAGATTGGGCCTGTTCCAAACTCGGGCGTGACTGTGGCAGTTCGGAGTGTTCGGGAACGGGCGGTGGCACCGGCTGATACTGCGTTGGGGAGTCCACAAACTGTTCATGCTCCACAAAAGGAGACGCGGGAATCGTAGGAAGACGCTGGCCTGATTGTCCAGATCGACTCTGCATGTACTGGTCACCTGAATAGCCTCGATAGTTAGCGTTCGGATGACTCTGGACATCTCCATCATAATCTGCACTTCTCCTGTTACTCAAGCTATCCTGGCTCTTCCATGCCGCAGCTGCACCTGACACAGCAAGCCCCGGGGGTAAGGGCGTGTTGGTAGCGTCCGCCATCTGATGAAGTGTCGCGGGGTCCATGTGAGTGCTCGGCTTCATCCCGGCAGCGAGCTGCGGCTGTACTGGTGGTTTCTGGCTTGGTGCATGCGCAAAGGTAGGGGGAAGGTCTACAGGGCCTTGAGGTGGAGCAGTGGGCGCAATTTGCACCTCTGGTAGATTGCGCGCATCCGGACTTGGACTTGGAGGTTCGTCGGCAGTCTCATAGCCTTCGTGATGGTCTGGGTGCTCAGGGCTCGGAGGCATTCCATTGAGGTCGCCATGGGGAGGCGGCATGGGTGGGCTAACATAATCATCCACGCCCTGAGCATGTGCCAGGCGAGACGGAGTGTCTGCGTGATATTGCTTGTACCCATTCACCTGCTCGGATACAGAGCGCTGGTGGCGTGGCGTCGCAAACGACGTAGTTGGCGGTGCTGAATCCACTCTGCGTGGGCCTTGTACATCTAGATCGTTGGGTCGGGTCGGCGATGCCTGGCGAGTGGACGGCTGGGAGCGTATGGAACCGCGTTCCTCAAATCTAAGCGTTCCGCTGCGAGAAGGAGGCATGCTAGTGCGGCCCACCGTGTTCCTACGGGAACTGGCCCGGCTGCGGTCGCGCGGGGTGGTCGCCATACGCTTGGATGTCAAGTCCTTCAACTGCTTCCTCCACTGTCGTTCCGACCAAGCATTACTCCCTTCAGGGTGGATGAGGCCAACCACATCCCACATTTCCAAGTACCCGTAACGCCTGTCGGGTGGCATGGCAAACATCAAGCCACGCGAGTCCAAAACGTCCGCAATCAGCTTGTTGGGCCGCCCGTAAAGGGCGAATGTGTCGAACACGGGAAACAAGAACTGGAGCATGATCTCGAAACCTGTGACAGCCGGCCGCGCCTCGGGCATGACAAACACGAACCCTTCCGTAGTTTTTTCCGGTTGAGAGTGGACGGTGACGTTACCCTCGATCTTGACCAGTGTCGACTGATCGATGAGCTGCTTGGACTGCGGATAGATGGAGTAGCACGAGTAGGCATCCTTGACGGACGCAATTGGCCGGGTCTTCTTGGTCACCTTTTTGGTGTCGTAAAACTTGATATCGCCCTTGAGCACGACGGGGGACCGATTGTAGATGTCCTTCTTTTTCTGTATCTTGGATTGCTTCGCGTACTCTTTCTCGTCGGGGGGACTGACGACACACCAGCAGCGTCGCCAGGGGGTCCCGGCACCAAACCGCACACGCACCCAGTCTTCATACTTTGAGCGCTGGCGATCCAGAATCGCACGAATGTTGTTCACCTGCCTGCCCTTTCCGGCGATTAGAGCGCCAGTGTATGCCTCCTGCAATGATGTGTGCTCGAACATGGACAATCGGATGCCAGCAGTCCATTGGGTAAGCGAGTTGAAGGAATTAAAATGGAACAGATATTTATTGCTGGCTGCGGTGGATATGCTGAGGATATTGTCGAGCTTCTTGCCGTCGCTCAGAACCATGGACGGCATCTATTAGGTCAGCACGGAGTTGGCGCGATGAATTTGCTTGTCTACGCACCATGTGAATTGCAGCATCTGTCAGGTTGATGAAGGTGGGCAGCACCTCGGCGTCGCCGCTGACTTTGTCGAGTTCGCTTGCGTCCCAGAGCGAAAGAATGGTTCCGACCAATTGGGCAAAGCATTCTTGCCATACTCGATCTGGAGCTGGGCGGCCACCTGCAGATGTCAGTGTCACGAGCGGGCAGAGGGATGCAGCATCAACATACGCGCGTCGGTGTCGTGGAACTTGAGAAAATATCCCTCCTGGTACAGCTTGTTGGAATGGCTGTTGAGAAACATGAAGATGCGCTGGAGCTCGGGCAGGGTGTCCTGGCTAACCTCCATGATAGGCGGCTGGTACGTCTGTATCATGGACATGGGTCGCGAGGAGGGTCTCGAGTCGGGGCGCGGCTGCGCCTGGGGACTGTGGGAGAAGTCGTGGTTCTCGGAAATGGACGTGACGGAGAAGGACGAGGCATGGGCCTGCTTCGAGGGCGAGGCTGGTGCAGGCGAGGACGACGGGGAGGAGGGATTGCGGCGGTGTGGATTATTGCCTCCCCATTCTGACATGAAAGAGAGGACTGGGACGGAGCGAACAGCCCGCAACATCAGCGCAAGTTCTAGGGAGGCAAGGAGACGAGTGGGTGACGGGGAAGCCAGCAACGGGCAAGCAGGCGGGGGAGGGAGGCTTACCTCTCTTTGAGCGGACCATGGCTGGTTCCCGGGCAGAGATGAGCAATTGGGCTCACGTGTGGTGTGCAGGCGAGCTGGGCTGGACCAGACAGCTTGTGCGAGGGCGTATGCGCAAAAGGCGCGTGGTGTTGTACAGATCAGCCGCGCACGCCACGGATGCGCCGGGTCGACGCAAGGGCAGCTCGACCGGCAAAAAACAAGTGAACGAGGGCGAAGCGAGCGGAAACAACAGCAGCCGGAGCGCGTTGTGTGAGGGCGAGGATATGCAGGGCGCGTGAGGGACAGCTGGCGGTGGAGAGGAGAGAGATGGCTTGGGGAGCGGAACGTGGTAGCAGGTGGGTAGCAGCCGTAGTAGTAGTAAGCCAGCAAGCGGACGACGACGACGACGACGACGTAGCTTCGATAATGACAAGGTAGTTGCGGTGGACGGCTGCAAGAGGAAGTGGATCTGGCGGAGAAATTCTGGGCATGGCGACCGCAAGCGGGCGCGCGGCAGGGGTATGGGCGATGACGAAAGCCCGCCCGCGGCAGGGAAGCGATCCGCCGGCCGGGCGAGCGATTGACGGCAGATCGTGGGCTGCGGCGGCGGCGGCGGCGCTGGTGGTTGTGGTGGTAGTGGTGGTGGTGATTGACGACGGACACGTCGCACCCAACCAAGAGCGTCGTCTGGCCGTCGTCTACTACACGGGAGGTGTGTCTCCACGGTGCCTGGGCGGGCAGGAGCGCATCATAGGACGGGCAGGAGCTCCCTAGCGCCAGCGCGGCTTCCTGAAGCAGCAACGGACGAGCTGACCAAGTGCTGGGCTGTCGCTGTCAATAGACTCTAGACTCTAGACTCTAGCACCTCTACTCTAAACTATACCGAGTACCACATTATGCTTTTGCTCTGGCTCCACCGGCCACGCCCTGCCAACCTGCCAGCCCGCCAGCCTGCTCCTCGTATCCAACCGTGCCATCGTATACTTGTATGGCCACCTCGACGCCCGCGCGCGAACCAGGGCCGCCCCGTCCATCAGTCATCCCCCCCCCTCTCTCCTCTCCTGGCTGCCCTTGCTCCCGCGACATCCGGTCTGAGGTCACCGTGTGCGCGCGTGTGGTTGCTGCAGAGGAGGCTGTGCGCTTGGCTGTCCCTTTGCGGGCGACATGGTGCCAGCGACTGGTCGCAAGGGGAGATTCGTACGCATTGCCTCGATCCGTACCAGAGCAAAGTACGGCAGCGCCAGCAACAAAGTTCTGACAGCTGCAGCACTCGTCGCCGGCCCTGTGGCTCGGTGGCTGGCTCCGACCGGGGCCTCTCCAGCTCCAACTGCGGCAGTCTCAGGCCAGGGAACAGGCCTGCGGCTAAGCTTGCCCACTCCCAGGCGGCCGTCTGATGCGGCGCCATGCTGCGAAGATGCGTTGGTCGCACACGCTCCGTCAGAGTGCATGGTGGAAAGGCTCGCCAGGGCCCGTCTGCCCGCAATGCAGATACGTGTCGGCGCGACGATGAGGCCCGTAATCATAGCAGCCGGAGGAGAGAGCAGACCATCACGTGATCTCGGAATGCCTGCTTAGCGGGGAGCTTGTCGCGTAGAGCAGAGCTTCATTGTCGCGTCTCAACTCGCGCTGCCAGCTGACCCCATCACCGTCTTGTCTCCTTCCCCGTACCCACCGCGGTCGCAATGGCGCGCAGGTCGAACACCGTCTCTGGCCCTCGCCCGAGCAAGGTTACCAAAGTATGTTTTGTATTATACCAGCTGCTCCATGTTGACCGATTACTCAGACCTATAAGCCACAGGCTAGCCTCAAAACTGGCTCCCATGTGAGCTCAAAGGCCGCCTCCAAGGACGTACAGCCCACGATCAACTGGCCCACTATTGAGATAGACCGTGGCTTCAATGGCTTCGACCTTTTGCCCATGCCTCTGCCCAGAAAGGGTAGCCTGCTAGAGGAAGCCCGCAAACCCTCCAATATCATTCAGTCTAATCCTTTCAAAGGAGCAAGTCTCAATCCCACCCATCACCATGTCGTACAGGAGCAAGAGTGGGCTGCAGCGAGTCAATACAAGCAATGCACCATGGGGAATGACGTAGCCATCAATATTGGCGATTGTGTCCATGTCCAGCCAGATCCAAGCCAGGCCGGCGACCCCAATGCTCCTGTCAAGGGCTGGTTTGCCAAGGTCCTCGAAATCCGCGCCGGCGACTCTGTACGTCTTGATCTTGGTCTCTGCCGCTCTCTGCAACAGCGCTGATCATCTAAATCTAGGCTCATGTCTTTTTTCGCATCTACTGGCTTTATCGGCCCGAGGACCTGCCCAAAGGAAGACAGCCGTACCATGCTGCGAATGAACTCATCGCTAGCAATGATATGGCTATTATCGACAGTCTAACTGTCCACGACGTTGCCGACGTAGTTCACTGGAACGAGGACGAAAGTCAGGCTGAGACCTTGTACACTACCCAGCTGTTTTGGCGACAGACGCTGGACGTTACTGGGAAAACACCACGTCTGTCCACGCTGCCCAAACATTGCATCGAAAGGACACCCCTTAACCCAGATTTCCTTACCGTCCAATGTCAATCATGTAAGAAGTGGTTGCACGGTCCCTGCCTCAAGACCGAGGCTCTCCGCAAGGTGTACAATAGAAACAGTATCCCGTTTCCCATTAAAGTAACTACGTCTTCGAAGGGCAAAGGCCACCTAGAGCAAAAGGGCGATAACAAGCCAGCTTTCACTGCCGATCTCGATGAACTAGCATCTGGCAAGGTTCAACTCATCATTACAGATCATCGACCACTCAAGGGGCCGACGAGCCGTCCTGAACCAATCGAGTGCATCCTTTGCTCGACAACTATCGAGGAGGCCGTTACCAACGAGGAACCAACAACAGCGGTAAGCTTCCTGGGGCCACGGACACCCGCGAAACAATGCGCCGACACTGATGAGGAGGAAGATACACCAGCAAGCAATACAATCAGCAGTCCCGCCATTCTTCGAGAGACCGCCATCGGAGGATCTCAATGCAAAGTACTAAACCAAAAGCCAACGGAACCGGCACAGAACTACCATGGTAAGGACCTCTCCAGTGCTACCTCAGCTACCGCTCTCTAGATTCGCTAACGCCTTGTCAGTGGTCTACGCGCGCAAAGCGTCTAGAAAAAGGAAATGGTTGACCAAAGAGAAGCCCAAGGAAAACAAAGCAAAGAAGATAAAAGTAGATCAACCTCCTACTACCCCACCCCCACCCCCATCCCAAGATGTCACCCCAGGCGTTCTTCTATCCGCGTCCCGAACACTTTCCCGTTTCCTGCCGTGGCCGGCGCGCTGAAACGTGTGCATTTGATATCATTCACGATCTTTTCGCATTACCTTGAATAACTGTAGAAAATGGTGTTGATGGGGCATATCGGCGTTGTGCCATGCTCGAGGCATACATACATAGTAGTGCTAGCATGATGGTGGCATTGTTGATATCGAACAAGTCGATGCATTTTTACCTGTTGGATAAATTACCTTGGGCCAGAACAGCCCTGGCCTTGAAGATGACCGTTGCGAAAAACTTGATTGAACTCCTTCCTCCCAATGACACAGTATTAGTAGCAAATGTAAAAAAAAAGAAAACAAGATATCCACACCATTGGTAACAAGATCAGTTGTCTTGAGATGTACGAGGATGAAAACATGCATGTGGCCTGAATTTCACAACATTCCACAGTCAGCCATCAAAAGCTGTTTTTCAACGACTTGCACACACAGAACAGCAGTCATAGTCAATCATGGATTGTATTCAGTCTGTCGATTCAGGGCCTTCGTCCTATCGAACAGCTCGGCTGTACAAGGAAGGGGTAGGGGTATATATCCATGCCGCAAGTTGGGAACCCAGAAAACGCCGCCGCTAGATGCTTCCTTGCCTTTCCTCCCTTTTCCGTCCAAGAGCAGGTCAAAGCCGTGCCCACTCAAATTTGTTCCTTCAACGCCGTGAAATGCATAATTTGCTCAAGCCGAATATTCCAATCTTACAGACAGGCTCGCCCAGGGCGCACCGTTGTGGCAGACAGGTATGCCTGCTGAGCGAACTAGAACCAGCAGTAATTTTACATACCCTCTCGATCGAGTCGTGACTCTATTCTCATGACTCCCATCGTGTACCTCATCGTGTACAATTTATAGTTTACTCGGCAGGTAACCTCCCCTTGCTGACATTAATTTTAAGAAGGAGGCGCGGCTTTTCACCCCTTGTCCGCTCAATCGCCACAAGCCCGGATCCCTTCGACGTGCCATTCATCAGCGGCTCTGTACTCCGCCTCTTCGCTGGTGGCTCGATCAGACTCTCAGCCTTGCGCTTCTTGCTGCCATCATTCAGGGTAGCAAGCATCGCTGGCGGGAGATGCAGCTTCACAATCCGGCTCTTCTTGCCCTTAGGCGTTTTGGCCTGCTTGGGCGTTTTCGGTAGTGGCTTTGGTTTGTTCACCTTGAGCGTTGGGCCTGGGGTGGAAACAGGAGGTGGCGCTGGAGAGGATGACGGTGCGGAAATAGATGGGGGTGCCGCATTCGAAATAGGGGTAGTGAACTCAATGCCATCCATAGGTGTTGATGATTTTCTAGGCGGTATTGATGCTGGGGATGCAGATTTCGCCGGTATAGCTGGCGCAGACATTACCTGTGACGAGGTAGCTGCAGGAATTGGCGAAGGACTCTTCTGCACCGCCGGAGGGGCCATACTACCCTGCGAAGCCAACGAGCCAGCTCTCTGCGCAGATGCGGCGGATGCGGGGTCCCCAAGAATGTTGGTAGGCGTAGATGATGGAGCAGGAGTAGTCGGGGACGGTCCCAGTGTCGATCCACTAGCTTTCAATTTCAACTTCATCTTGGGTACGGCAACTGGTAACGGGGGTGCCGGAGGGGCCACTGGAGTAGCTGTGACCTGTGGTTGTGGCGCCTGAACAGGCTGCTGTGGAGGCCTTAGCATCTGAGTTCGAACGCGATCGGTCTTGAAGAATCGCATCACTAGCCCAGGTGAGGACATCCTCTCAACTTGCCAGTACCGCGGATAATGGAGCGTGACCTCAAGTTTATTAACCTGCTCGAAAATCATGCTGCAGAAGTCCAGCAATTCGCACACGTCTCTCAAGGACATGGTCTTCTCGGATAAGGCAGCTTCGAGCGACCTCTTCAGTGCTGGGTTGTTTGCTAGATCGGCTCGAAGCCCCCGCAAAGCACCACCCAGCTTGCGGCGGGCAAGTTCAGCTGCACGGTCGGACACATCGACGTTTTCCTCGAGCACGAGACCGCCAGGAGCCGCCTCATTAAGATCCTCCAGATTAAAGGCATCTCCAACTGCGACTTGTCCCACCGCAGTAGCAAAGATGCGTAGCATCTGTGCCCTAAAGTAAGGAGAAGGGTCGGACGAGAGTTCGTGGATCATGTAGTCGGTGATGCTTTCTTGCCTGTTGAAGGTGCCTAGGTGGATGAGGCACTCCCAGGCTTTTAAGCGGACGTTGTCGGCGTTTCCGATCTGTGTATATTGTAGAAACTCAGACACCTTGAACGTTTCCACTCGGTTTTTCATGAGTTTGACCAAGCAATCTAGTGCCTCGATCGTGTAGACATTATGATAGGTAGGTATCCACTCATCAAGGCGCTGATGTCTTCGCAGCTCACCAATTGCTTTATCCCTGAACTCATGTTCCTCGTTTTCGGCGATTAGGTTAAGTGTAGGGTCCCAATTGAAAGAGTTGGTCTTGGTACTAACGAGGCACTCGGTCAGACAGCGCATGAGGATTGCGAGGTAATGGTCGTCGCTGTAGTCATTTCCACGGTTGTCGTTGTAGCGCATGACATCGAGGAGGAAACGTTTAGCATCCATCGGAGCCTTGCCGTCTGGCCCCTTAATCTTCGCTATTGCTTTCGGAATCGCACACTGAATCAGATACGAGGCTCGGTCGGAAAAGTCGTTCGATCGCGTCATCGGCGAATTTGGTATGCAATAGAGCTCCCGGAATGCTTTCATCAAGTGGAACAAGCCAATGTAACTGGTCTCATAGGATGCGCTCAAGACCATGACGTCGGCCGACATTGTCCGGATCCCATGGAAGTATCGATTGTCCATGAGCGTTTTGACCAGAAAGCTGGAAATGAGAGGGTGACCTGCCTTGCGAGCGAGATACTGGATAGATTCGGCCTGAGCAACAACATCCTTGTCCTGCTGTAGTTGTGACACGTACATGTACGAGGGCATGTCATTGATATTGATCCTGCAGATCCATTCGAAATCAGCATCTATCCGGATCCATTCGTAGGCCTCGTTGTCCATCTTCACTTCATCTTCTGCAGGCCAGTCATGAATTCTCCATTCCTCAGCCTCCTCTGGGGTCTGGAACAAATCGCCCAAAGAATACAAGGTCACGTCATCTTGGGTCTCTCCGGTCGCATCGAATCCTTGAGCAGCCTGTTGTCGCTCTCTAGCCAGCTTATTGCGCTTTAGTCGTTTGTACTTAGTATTGTAAGGTATTTCGACTTTCATATTCGACTGATTGATATCCACGATGTGTTCATATGGTGTGCCGTCCGCTTCATGGATCCGGATAGTCATAGGCCCGACGAATGCAGGCCAGTCGGCGTCGGGGGTGAAGCCACGATTCTTTTCCTTGGCCTCTCGTACGAAGTCGTCGGCAGCCAGGGAGCGATCCTCGGTCAGTACTGTTGGATTGGCCTGCGTTTGGACGATGGAGATATTGACCACTTGCTTTTTCTTGTTGAACGATGGGGTACATTCAAAAGTAGGACAGCCGGATCCGTAGACCCATTGTTTGAAAAAGTTCTCCAGCTTTTGATGCCCAACCTTCTCGCAGATAGCGAGAAAGCCGTCAGTAGAAATAGCGCCGTTGGGCAATGCGCCATTTCCATGATTGAAGAGCATTCGATACAGACATCTATCCACGCCGTTCTTGCCGCTCGCCTTAACAAGACGGTTGTGGAGGATAGAAAGGACGGAAAGCGCCTTGAGGTCCATAAAGTCGCGCTCGCCAGGGTCTAATTGCAGAAACGTGCCCAAGTCGTAGAGAGAGGGTCGGCGAGAGTCCATTTGCATGATTTTATCCACCATCAGTTTCTGCCGGAATCGATGATCGTTACGACCGAACAGCTCGCGGAGGTAGAACTCTGTCATGAACCACGACCCGCCGACTATGACCCAGTGATCACGGGGTTCCTGGGCAATTACATCAACGCCAATCCACTGACTGGCAACAGCGTGGACAAGAACTCTCGTAGTATGCTCGAGCGGCTCCCACACGGTCTCCGGGAAAAGCAGACGAGAGCTGCAGACGGTGAGTGACATAGTATGGGCTGCATCGCAGTCCAGGTCGTCTACAAATGCCAGCTTATAGGATTTTCCAAAGCGGTATGTCTGGTAACGATCGGTGAAGCTGTCCAGAGTCCTTGGTATCATCATGGCGCTGTTGCGAACCTCATCCTCCTTTCCAGGAAGACAGAATGCGTGTACCTTGATAGCTTCGTCCTGCAAACGATCATCTTCGGAGGTATCACGGTACTCAGAGAGATCCACGTGCTGAAATGGGCCGATAACGATGCCGATATGATTCGGGAGGACGCCCACGGAGGTATCGATTTGGAAGCTTGCCGTCATTCGAGTCGGGTCGTTAGGATCAACAATCTGCAATCGTCAGCAAGATCTCGGTATCGCAAGAGGCAGACATACATCATCGGTCAGCAGCCCAGAGCAGATAACTGCCATTTCTAAAGCTTTTTCCTCCTCGCTCAAATCGCTAGGATCATCGTCAGACTCGCTCACAACGCTATCTGCCTTGTGCACTCCATTCGTCTGGGCCTTGTCTCCTAGCACACGAGTTCTGGATAGGGCATCACCGACTGTCCGTGGGTACCGGATCGAGACCTCAAATGGACACCGTGTGCTGCCGTCGTCAACGCAGGGGAATAAGCAAGAAGCCATGCCAGGAAAGGGGGAGTTGCGTGTGTAGCAGTGTGGATAACGCGAATCACCCTCTTCAACGCCAGCGAAATATAGAGCATCCCGGAAGCCGTCCAACGTATATTCGATCTCGACGCTAAGCGGCTCGTACGATGTTTCCTGCAATCCTGGAAGCCGCATCTCTTTGATCCGCGTTCCCTTCGGCACCAACACCACCAGCTCCTCCTCTATTCCTGCTTCATGTCTCCGCACTCTGCCTTGCGGAAAGTGGTGCTGCTGGATGCCGGTACCGGGATAGAGCGTCATGCGATCGTAGAGGTCCGAGTAGTTGTATTCAGCTTTTCGGCCCTGAACACGAATTCGGGTCGGTTTGAGCTGGCGACAGTTGAGGTGAATCTCTTTGAGTCCCGGCGACAATGGTTGCACATCTATTGTCGCTTTTCCTTTGACGCGCCGTGGGCAGAAGCTAAAGTCGAGCTCTAACGTCTGACCCTGCACGGTAAAGGCCGTCGCAGCCGTCGCGTCGGCGACCGAGGCGTCCATGTTGAGCGGCCACAGCGAACAGTGCAGGATCGACCTGCCCGAGTCGTGTCGTCGTCGCGATGGGCGTGGGCGTGAACTTGGTAGTCGCTTCGCGGTTGAGTGGTGTCGGAAAGTTGGGGTTGCTTGAGCTTGACCCTCGGACGCCGGAACGGAAAAACAGCGCGGTTGGTAGGTCTTGGCATGATTAGAGCAAGCGCGGATGTTCTTTCATTTACCTTCCTTTCATCACTACTACTCTCAACTGGTACTAGCCTCGTGCTTTCAACATTTGTCTCACCTTTCATGATAAATCCAATGAGCATGCAAGCAACCTGTGACTGTGATAGTGCCACTCTCCTAGTCATACGTCCTCTTTTTTTTGCGTAAAATAGGTCCGCTTTGGCCATTGGGTGAGAACTCAATGCACTCCTCCGTGTCACTGTGCAATATAGAGATATTCCGTCATTGCCAATGCTCGAATTATCTGGGTTCTGCTTCGTCTTGACTAGCCCCATTTCCTCGCTATCAGGTATAGCATCACTTACCTTTCCAGGATTTCGTAAACCATTGTACTAGCACATGTACATTCAACGTCGCACATGTATCTCTTCGCTCTAAAATCATGGCATAAAAAGCCTGAGTACCTCCCTCTCATCTCCATTCAACCATCACGATGCGTCACCTATCCGTCTTCGCCGTTCTCGCGCTTGCTGCCGCTACTCCCCTTACAAGCGAAGCTCCCAACTTCCGCCTAATAGCTAGCGACATTGACTGCGAGTCACCTTTGAGTGTCGCCAACGGATGGAGTCTCTCCTCCTACCATATCATTCCATGCTACGACTACTCCGTCTTCTCTGAATACCCCGGCCGCATATTCTACGCCAACGGGACCGCTGGGGAATTCTCCGCTCACACATCGAACATACTCAGCGATGGCGGGCGACCTGCAGTTCCTTGGGGTCTGAAGATATCGTCCACGGATGCTCTTGATGAGTTAGGACGACGCAATGTCTTCACTGGTTGTGGGGAAGGGTCACCTGGGGTGTACGTTTCGAACAATTCCTCAACCCTATCTTATGGAACTGGAACTGGAACATTTTATGTCTGCAACAGTACCTTGTTGTTTGGGCCAGCAATTACATTGTACTATAGGGAGCCAGAGGACTATACAGCGCCCGAAGAATGCTCGAACGTTACCTTGAAGGCATGGTGCTTGGATCAAGAAGAGGAGCATTTGTTTGGGGGCAACGTTACCTGCTTGGATTCAACCTGAGATGCGCGTTTAATATCGGTTCTCCCGCCATAGTTGACCTGCTAATCTCGCCCACATGGCCAGGGACACAATTGTACGGCCGAGTTTTATTTGATAGGTACAACCAATGTGATTAATGGTTTCATCCATGAACCCGAGAAGTACACTTTATTGTTTCTCTCTAACCCAAGATTCTGCTACATTTTGTCCACCAACACACTCTCAAAGCCTCACAGTGTACTCCTAGGTTTCTCCATCTCCTTCATTTCCCTAACCATGCCCAGCGCCGCGTCCAAGCTCTTCTTGGTCGTCTCAAAGTAAATGTGCGAGAACTCGCTGCTAGCCTGCCCGCTGATGGTTCGCGCTTGAATCCCGTGGGAAATGGTACCACCCTAATGTCACGCCGCATTAGTAAGGTACACGAGGCACCAATTCACACTCGGCGGATGCATCATCGGACAGAAGGGGGGAAAACGTACCCTCATTAGGTGGAAAACTTTGGCAATGTTCCACCGATCCTTCCTCGGATCCCAGCCCACAATCCTGCTGTACTCATCCATCAATTCGTCCATGCTGGGCATGCCGCTCTTGGTCTGATTCTCGGGGTCGTAGACCGCGCCTCCCTGGTCATCTCTTGCTTTCGCTGCCGGGCCGCCTGATATTCCCGATTTGCTGGCTCGATTCCAGTATGGACCAACCACATACACAGCATCCATGAGCGGATGTCCCACCGTACTCAACTCCCAATCTAGAATTGCAATGACGCGCGGCTCTGTCGGATGGAGGATAATATTGTCGAATTTGTAATCTCCGTGGACGATGCTTGCTCGGTCTGTTGGTACATTGCGGCGAATATAGTCTACAATTTCATCGAAGTTGGCATGTGCGCGACCAAGTTCTTTGCCCGTCTTGACGTCGGTTACTTTGGCTTGTTGAGCTTCTATACGAGAGAATGTGTTACAATGGCGTGTGTAGAAGCCCGTTTTCTTGCCGAAACCTTGCAGACCGATGGAGTCAGGGTCGATGGAGTGGAGCCAGGCCAGAGTAGAGACAACAGAGAACCAAGCAGAACGACGTTCAGTAGGCGGTAGTGTTGAGAGATCAGGGTCAGTTATTATGCGACCCTTGACAAACTCCATTACCTTTTGGTAAATCAGCTAAAGACCTTGGATATTTGGCGCATGCACGAGGTCGTAAATGATTCTGACTGGGAAGGCACAAAGACTCACATAGAAGGCGGTGCCAATAATTTTATCATCCATACACAAACAATACACCTTTGGAACCGGGAACCCCTCTACCGTGCCTAATGCTTTCATAACCCTGTACTCGCGATCCACTTGATGTGCCACTGGCGATATGATTGTACCGGAGGGTTTCTTCCTAAGGATATATCTCGTGTTACCAGCATCGTCGACGAAGTACGTTGGATTACTTTGGCCATATCCAATCTTCGTTGATACTATAGGTAATTTAAGGTTTGGAAGGTATGGCTGTAGATATTTGCCCAGCGCGGTATCATCGAGATCGTGTCGTGTCTTTTCTCTGACGCCCGACATGGTGAATGTCATAGGAAGAGTTGGTCTCTCTCATTAATGACTGAGGTTTGCATCTCTCCCAATGTTGAGAGTGTTCTGAGAAGGAAACGTCTTGCTTCGAGTAAGCTTCAGCGACCTGATGTTAGCCTCGGCGATGAGCCTCATAGCCGTCCCAAAGCGGCAGACGGCTGCGGGGTTCGGAAGGACAGGAAGAGGCTCGACGAATTTCAGCCTCAGGATAATCCTATTCAATGAGATCCACGAATTTTAATGTAGATAGATTTCTTTACTTTATTACAGACGTAACTTCTCAATCCATTTGCTGGTGCCAGGTGTGCGAGGGGACGTCTTCGGAATCATCGGAATGACTTAGCAGTGGAATACCGAATTATACCGCCACCCGCGTAGGTGTGGGAATCGAGTATACATGAGAATTGCCGGGCTCGTGGAGTATTCCATCAATTCATTCAGGTCACAGGACCAGACGGCTGGGATCTCCATTGCCGGCTTACGGTTCCACAGCACCAGTCTCGTGAACTCAAGTTCTTGACAGGCATCCCCGAGTCCCCCTTGACCCAAGTATTATCAAAACCTTCATTGTTCTCCGTCTGGCCAACACTCCCAAGACGAGTTCCACAGCATCTGCAAGTGCAAGGCTTTCCACATGGCCTCGCCAGACAAACCTTTGATCCTGGTTCTTCTCGACTGCTAGGCGGGATTGGACACTACAGCAGATTAACTTACCTCGCGACATCCCTCACCCTTCTCACTGGCCCATCAACCTGCAGCCGTTGAAACTGATCGTCAATGCAGGTATAGCCGGCAGTTACGAGCAACCATAAGCCCCCTGGTCTCGGAGAGAAGATGGCCTACGTGGTAGGGCGCAAAGCGTAAGCATGCATATATCCAAGCGCCACGCGAGTTTCTCCTACTGCGCTCCCTTCCCTTGGGAGAGACAACAGGCGTTTTCACGCGTGAGATTGATTATCTGGCCCCCTAGTCGACTCTCACGACATCCTTAGGTCAACCTCAAGGTTGCGGCCGGGCTTTAATGAACGCGGTCACGCACGTTTTATTACAAGATGCTTCCGACTCGACTGTAAGTAGGCCTAGAGGGCTCTTGGCAGCCTCGGTAACACTTCGATGATGCAACCGTGGGAGGCCTTGTATCGTCGAATTTCAAGTTTTGATGGGGTGTTGTGGAGTCTCGCACAATGCAGCGATATGAGGGCCGAAGGGAATGGCTGAGAGTTGAGGGTAGGACATGCAGTAGTATCATCGGGAGCATCCGTCGTGGGTGGGACGTGACTGTGGGACGGAAGGGATGCCTATCGCGCTACGATCGGGCTGATGGGTGTTATCGAAATTCAAAATCAGGTTTGTTGCGTCACCAAAGCGGACGACGGCTCCTATCACAGTGAACGGATGCTAGACCGCATTTACACCAGATGGTGCAGAGGCTCATGAACGTGTCCAGACACTGGAAGGATGAAATGTAGGCGGCATGGGAGGCTTGCGGGTTCAAGCCAAGCTGAGCATCGTCGACTACCACGAGGTTACTAAGCTCAGCCTTATGACGCAACTTAGCACCCTCCAAGCACCCACATCATCTCAGTCTACCACGTTGCGCACTGCACAGACAAACACCTGCTATCGCATGCGCCTTCGCATCGCGAGACGCGATTGAGCGATAAACCCCTCACAGCCTGACCGGTTATAGGAGAAATTGTGCTCGAGCGCTGATCTCAACATGTCAAGCGTCTAATTTCTCACCTACATTGCATCCACATGAGTGCACCAGTGCCTGGACGACGCCCACCCCCCCAACCCCATTGCTGACTGTTTGACCCTGACCGCCCACTTCTGCGCGCCGCCAACCGACACAGAGGAACCGTCCAAGCCACCCGCCCACACGACTCCAATCACGACGAGCCGCCCGCCCCGTTGGAATCCACCACAGGCCGCCACCTGACTCTCTGACTGGCGGCATGATACGTATATTGCGTCTGTCGCATCATCCCATAAGCCCACGAAGCAAAGAAAAGCAAAGCAAGGCAAGGCAAGGCAAAACATGACCAGCTCGACACGTAGCTCCATGCTCCGAGACACTGCAAACGCATTCTGCAAGGCTCTCCTCTCGCCGCCACCACCGCCTCCTGAGCTGCTTGCTAAGTACTTTGTCTCTAGTCCACAGATAACCGAGCATGGCCCCGCCTGGGCAGGCTCGCGATTACCCTTTCTAGGGAAGACGTTTAGGGGGAAGCAGGGTTGCGAGCAGTACTTCCAGCTTCTAGCTGAGACACTTGAAATGAAGCTATCGGATGACGCATTCCCTGGGCCTGAAGGCTTCGTTGTAGATGCTGAGTCGGGTATGGTCAGCGTAGTGGGAAAGGGGCGGTTTGCGAGTAAGAAGACGGGAAGGGGGTGGGATGAGGAGTTCATTTATCGGCTCAGTGGGTTTGATGACGAGGGCAAGATTGGCCATTGGGAAATCTGGGCAGATCCATTGAGTGCATGGGACGCGGTTGGGGAGTAGGGGAAGACGGAGTAAGGAGGCGAGGATCATGGTATCAAAATGTTGATTGTGCGCAGCTGTCTATATGAGAGCAGCGTGGCCGACTAAAGAAGTAATGGGTGAGAAAGTAATAATGAAAGCTCGCCGGAGCAGCCCTGGATGACTCCACGCTCTAGTAATGAAGACACGAGTGCTCTAAACGCGTTCCCTCGCTGAGCAGAGACCTGATAACGCCTGGTATCCATGCCAAAACCCGTGCCGCTGCAATGCCATATTCATATCGTAACATCCGTCCAGAAAGAATCGCTAACAGATTAAAAACATCACCTAGAATACGGCTCGGTGTCGCAACATCGTTTGGTTGCTTGTACCCGCCTCTTTGATAACCACAATTTACTCCATGGCCGTAAACAAACACACCTGCCGAGCCATCTGGCTTGCCAGTAGCAGCTCACGGAAAACCTGATCCACACCACCTGCAAAGTGGATCGTGTAGTTTTCCACCTTGCCCTTCCTCTTCTTCTCGCCCCATACCAATTTGGTTGGCTGCGCGTCATCCATACGCTTGCCGCTTCGGCTGCCTGGCTTGCCCCAATCACGTTGGAATTCGTACAGCGTCTCGGGCATCACGTCATCATGGGGGTCTCCAGGCTTCCAGACAAAACGGCGACCGCCGTATTTGAAGCGTCGCGGGGACCAAGGAATTTTCTGCTGTCGGTCCGGATACTCTTTTATCGGTGTGCTGAAGGGGCCGCGGAGATGGATGCATCGCGACTTGTACGCGGCTTTTGCGTCACGCTTGTCGATGCCTGACAGGAGGACTGAAATGCATGGCTGGGGGTACTCTGCGACGCGGAAAAAGTCGGCAGCGGTGACCTGGTTGTCGTCCCTGTGCGAGGCTTCCAGTGTGTAAAGAGAGTATTTGTCCGAATACTCTCGTGCCGTGTAAATGTACTTGCGGCAGCCTGATGTTGTCCATTCGCGGGTCCGATGTAGATGGTAGGTGATGGGCGGTTGGGTGGGATCCAGCATGGTGTAGTAGGGTATGTCAGGTGAGGGGAGCTCTTCGTAGAGGGGTGTGTAGGACATGGGAGAGTAGTTTGCTTGCCATGTGAGGAGGTTGTGTACCTAGGGCCGTTAGTCGGTGTTCGCCAACATTAGATGAACAAATGTGGGGAACCTGTCAATACATACCGAAGATAGGCTCCCGCTCTCCTCGTCTAAGTCACCGTTGGCACCCCAGTGGTTAGGAGCCGGCACGAAAACGCACTCGTTCCCCTCTTCATCTTCGACACCACTCCCACTCTCCAAGTGCGGCCGTAACGCCCGCTGGCGCTCGCGATGGATGGTGATTTGGGTCCTCGCGATGCGTCTATGCTCGTCTGAGTTCTCGTCCGGTGAGATGCTGGCCAGCGACTGCTGAATCTCGTGCTCCAAGGCAAAGGCGGCGGCCTCGTGCTGCATATAGGATGTGTCGTAGAGTTGCGCATGTTCGCTCTCGAAGGCCGAGCTGCGCAGCAGCTCCAGGTGCTCGCGCGTCATCAGGTCCATGCTCCCCATGGCAGGCTTTCTTTCTTTCCTCTGGACAGAATGGGTAGAGAAGAAAGAAGAAAAGAGGGTGAGGTGGCAGACGGGCGTCTAAGTGCGGAGTGCAGCCGCGGATGCTGGAGCTTACATGTCAGGTTGGCCTGGAGGGATGGAAGCCTGCGCAAGCCAACGCAGCTCAAGATTAAGCGACCGGGGGGTCATGGCACGCCCGCAGAGAGGGCTGAAAGGGCACAGGACGAGCGGGCTAGCTGAGGGAGGGTGTGAGAGTGCGCCAGCGCCAGCCAGAGGGGACCGCCTGGGGTGGGCAGGGGCCGCGCGCTGGAGTCCGTAATCCGCATCCCTGCCCACCTGCACACATCATCAGCCTGTTTTGCGTGACCTTGCCCCGGTGCCCATCGCTGTAGAGTAGATTGTCTCCAATGCAACTGACAGACGCAATGCCAATTCATCCTGCCGCTGCTGCTATCCTTAGGGCGCTGCTATCTGCCCATATTGTGTGCCCGCACGCCGGAGCATTCCAACGACCCGTCTTGCAGCATGAGCGATGAAGCAGCCCCAAGGCACCGTCATGGCCGCTCACATCTGTACAACCTCATCAGGTGCAGTCTGACGCGCCAGTCTCACCCCTTGGCTGGCATGGGCGTCTGCAGGCCCAGCTTCGCATGGCGCTTGAGCGCCATCGGACTCCGAACAGACAGACCCCATCACCGTGCAACCACCTCCCCGTCCACTCAGCAGCCTCTCTTGCCAGCCCGCTATCCCCTATTCATGCCCTGTCCTCGCCTTCACTCCGATTAACTTCTTCTCGAAGCATTCGAAACCTTCCATACGGCACTCTTACCCATTACCTCGATACTGCCAATTTACCTCTCCCTGCCCTGACAATCCCCGGCCATGGTGACGGCGGCCTACCCCACGAAAGCCACCATGGATGCCCCTGGACAACAGTCACTTTCCTTCCGGCTCCTCAAGCCCGAGCCCGACCATGTGCTAGCGGCTCATAGGCGGCTTCAGTAGAGCTCTTCAGCGTGGTGCAGTGGAGGTCCCAGCTTGATCGCCTTATCATTGGCACCCAACTGCCCAACATGCCGAAGCGCATCGCCTTCTCCTCTGTCATGCGTTTGGTTTTGCATGCCGGTAAGGCAATGGCAGAATATACCCCTTCGGGCGTTTTGTGCAAGGAAGGATTGTACCTGGTTCGCCCGATTACAGACGCATGAAGCGCCTGTTGATGAACGCATGACTTGCCAACCTCCAATGTCCACCTTTCCTCGATTAGACAAGACGACCCACTTGCCGAAAGTTTAAGAAACAGCGTTTACTATATCGCTCAGCCGACTCTGTCCAAGCGTCCTGGAATTTGGATGCGAAGAGCAGCGTCAGTGTGGGCCGCTGGGGAATGACGATCCAAACAACAACCTCCTAGTGGAGGAAGATAGAGCATCCTTATGCGCTTGATACAGCCCTTTCTCCGCGATACGCCTTACAATCCGTCGCAATAAGATATTCGTGCTTTGGTGGCAACCCATGGAACCCCGCCGTCGCGCGACAGAAAACGGCCGGGAGCGATCCTAGCCGCCGAACCACCCGCCGAACTAGATTACCTTGCGGTATAGCTCAAAGCTGAGCTCAATCTACAGGTACATACTGTAAAGCATCTGCCAAGTCGCTGTCCGCCTAGTCCTAGTAGCACCTTGCTTTTCAGCCTTGTAAATGCTACCTTGTCCACCGACATTCCGCCCGTCCTCCGCTCCGCTCGTATCGCTCGCCGCGGCCGCAACTCGCGGTGAGGCTGGACCGCCGCCCGGGAACCCCTTTCCTTTCGGGTAAGGTGGACTGCGGAGCTTAAAAAGCTTATTGAGCCCGCCCATCCAGCACTGGACCGTTGCGGTCCCCTCGTCACCATCCTGTGGTTGGGCCAACGTGCGGGCCGGTCAGATTGGTGAGATGCCAACTGCGGGCTAGCTACATTGGGAACGTGGTATGCGACCCAATTCAAATCTGTGTGCGAGGGTGACGCCTTTGATTGCCTCACCGGTTCGCCTCGCGGGGTTCGCCTATGCAAACCGATGGCCCCAGAGTCATGCCGCAGCGGCAACATCCATTGTTCTTGTGCTAGTACAGGGTAGGGGTCAAGGGTGGCCTTCAACCTTACCTTTTCTCCTGCGTATCCGGCTCCTCGTTCATCTCCTTCCTCTTTCTCTTTGACTAACCAATAGAACTCTGACAACCCTTCATGTACACCTGCGGACGACTTTATACATACAGCAATCACGTCCGACAAACTAGTGTTGGAAGTTGATTCCCCGTTACTCAACGAGATGCGCCGTCTTCCAACCGCTCGAAAACTGTGTCTGCTGTCGGTAGACCACCAGCTAAAGCAAGGACGTGGGAAGATTGAGAAGGCAGGATTTCGCCTGTTCTAGATCACGGTGACCGTCATAGTTATACGCCCGCCATCGGATTAGGAAGCCGGACATGAACGGAATGAGAATTACAAAAGTCTCGGCTGTACCGCTTACTGCGACCAATACCACACAGAGTACTGACGCCAGCACGTACAATCTGACTTTACTAGGAATTCTAGAGCGATCGGTTGAAGATTGTTCTAGTCGTCAATGTCTGAGAATTTGAGTTCTTTATTCATGTCGAGATGACCAAGGGCATGTGCCTCCCGGGACTGCAAACCCTTCCGGACTTACTTCTGCCCGCTACCCGCATCTTTCAAAAACGTGCCAAGACTTTCCATCGATTTTTCGTTACTTCCACGTCGTTTGACGTAGATGCCATCTTCTAGTCCTATCGATTGAACGATTGTGCGGCTAGCAATATGATGAAAGTGCATTGAAGGTTACCTTACCGGACTAAAATCGGAGGATACATCGTTGACAGCGTCTGTTCTAACATCACAAGATAAGACTATCCAACACAGCACCAAGCGAATGGCGGCCGATACGGCTTTGCCGAAAGATTCAAGAGATATGACGCGACGCGCGGAAACGAGGTAGCACCTTATTTCTCAGGTGTTTGGGTGTTTTTCCAAACCAAGACGTGTTAGGAGATTGGTAACAGTTTCGATGGTGTATGCAAGACTTTACTCACCGGGCTCAATTTGTAGATCCCAACGGAGTTGGTGATTTGTAAGAAGGGACTCGGGTTGATGGACCTCTAAGCCTCGGGCCGCTAATAATGTGGATCATGAGTCGTGTTAGTGCGAATATAAGTTCCCTTCCCCTCTTCTCTCCGCTCCAGGTATCGAAAGGTCCCAGCGAAATTAGTAGTAAGACACAACGGTATGCTCAATGATCCCCATGTAACCAAGTATCTCTAATGAATTACAGGTCAACATATCACTGAACAACATGGCCAAACCCGCTCAAGTTACCGTCCTTTACCCCCAAAAAGAAGGCTCGACTTTCGACATGTCCTACTACCTTGCCACGCACATGCCACTTGTCGCTAAGCACTGGACAAAATACGGGCTCGAGACCTACAATGTAGCACAGCATGGGAAGGATGCGCCATACAGCGTGCAGGCAACGATGCAGTGGGAGAGTTTAGAGGCATTCCAAAAGGCCGCTGCGGGTGCCGAGGCTCCCGAGATCATGGGCGATGTCGCAAACTTTTCGAACGAGCAACCGGTGCTTCTAGCCGGTGAGGTTGTTAGCAGCAGCTAAATGGCAAGCTGGTATATGTTGATGGCTGATACATTGGTGGACTTGATGCTGTTCGGAATCAAATTCCGAGATAGGAGCTCTAGGCGGTTAGCGACTTTCCTAGCTGAGATCTAAGAGACATGTTCAACCCCGCATCATAAACCAAACCTCCCGAGGCAACTTTTCAATTGTCGGAGTATTGCGCACTGAAACTCACTGACACTAAGACAGCGAGTCGCTCTGGCCTAGCTACGTGTCTTGCTGTCGGCTGGCAGCATGTGCTCCTCACTTTCTTCTCAAGCCGTCCGTACAGGACCGATCTAGACCTCCCTTGCACAAAGTTTTAGCCAGCCTCCGCCACAGCAGCATGCCTTTCCTAGCAAAAGAGTTTATTAACATTCCGAACAAGGATCTCTTGTCTTGGATGTTTGATGACCAGTCGTATGATGTGGATAAACCTGTAAGCTTGTGCTGTTTTGACTCTTCGGTAGCAATGTCAGGACTAATCTAATCTGGAGATATACATTGATGCCGCCCAACCTGAACGTACCATTAACGCTCGCCAAGCCAGAAGTGTCATCCGCAGGCTATGCGCAGGCTTCAAAGATGCAGGACTCCAACAAGGCGATTGTGTCTGCATGCTTTCATTCAATGATGTATGTGTCTTGTGATGTTGCGGTGTTCGCCCATAACCTATCATAATACCGTGAAAAGTCATATTATATCAAAAACAGATCACTGACAGCTGTAGATATACTACTCTATGGCATTTCTTGGTATCCTAGCATTTGGAGGGATATTTGCAGGCTCCAATCCTTCACACACCCCATATGAACTTGCACATGCGTTCAAAATCGCTCACGTCAAGGCCATCGTCGTTGAGCCTGAATTACTGCCCAGCGCTCTCAAAGCCGCCAAAGAGGTCGGTATTCCCCAGTCAAGAATGTTTGTCTTCGATCACCATACACCGGTAAGCACGCCATATAGCCCAAGTGAGGGTTGGGGCGAAGGTCTAGGCTCAGAAGAGAAGTGGGGTGGCTTGAGGAGCTGGAGGTCTTTATTGCAATATGGTGAGAGCGACTGGGTAAGATGGGATGATGAAAAAAGGAGTAAGGACACCACTGCAGCACGACTCTTCAGCAGTGGCACGACTGGGATGCCTAAGGCTGTGGACATGACGCATTACAATTTCATCGCACAGCACACAATGGTGCTGGAATACAAGCCTAGAGACTACGAGGCAAGTTCTTCCCCCAGTGACAGCTTTACTTCATCAATAACTAGTTGGGCTAGGTGGTCCGCCTTCTTTGTACACCCATGTTTCACGTGTCCAACGTTCCTCGTGCTCACACCTCTCCACTACGCTCCGGTATGAAAACTTATATAATGCGCCGATTCGAGCTTGAGCCTTGGCTCCGTAACATTGAGCGATTCCAGATCACGGAGTGCAACATGGTTCCACCTATGGTCATTCAAGTCATCAACTCGCCTCTCACTCGCAAGTACTCGATGAAGTCCATCCGATACGGTTGGTGTGGTGCAGCGCCATTAGCAGCCGAGCCGCAAGCCAGAATGAAGGCGTTGCTAAGTGCAGATGCGGGATTTAATCAAGTCTGGGGCATGAGCGAAACAAGTTGCATAGCGACAATGGTTCACTACCCAGAGCACGATCCCACCGGGAGTGTGGGGAGATTCCTGCCTAATTTAGATGCGAAGCTTGTTGATGATGAAGGCAAAGACATCACGGATTACGACGTCGTGGGAGAGCTTTGCGTGCGTGGACCGCTGATTGTCAAAGAATATTTCAACAATCCTGAGGCCAACAGAGAGTCTTTCGATGCGGATGGGTATTTTCACACGGGGGACATTGCTCTCTGCAAGCGAGAGAATGGACTATGGTACATTGTGGACCGCAAGAAAGAACTCATCAAGGTTCGCGGGTTTCAGGTGGCACCCGCTGAGCTAGAGGGCGTGTTATTGTCCCATGCGGAAATCAGTGATGCTGCAGTCCTAGGTGTTCCAGCAGGTGGCTCGGGAGCGAGTGCAGCGGAAAAGGGTAGCGAGATCCCGAGAGCGTACATTGTGCTGAAGAAGGGTAGCCAGTTGACAGAGAGGGATGTGCAGGCTTATATGAAGGAAAGATTGGCGGGTTACAAACAGCTCGTAGGTGGAGTGAAGTTTTTGGATAGCATTCCGAAGAATGCTTCAGGGAAGATATTGAAGAAGGATATGCGAGAGATGGCGAGGAGAGAGGTGGGTGCGAAACTATAGACGTCTAGATAGGAAAGAATAGAGAGACCAATACTGCAAGAAGCGATTGTGGGTTTCCCACTGACTGTCATGATTTAAAGATACTCTGCCTTCTGGAAATGTGGTTGCAGGGCATTCAAAATTAAGGTAAACTTAATCTTGAGCATCGTGAAGTTGGCTCTGAATGCGTGTAAAGCAAATATCGGATGTAAATAGAGATGATCGTTCAGACATGCTTGCTCATCACGGACAAATTCCAACAATGAAGGCTCAAATTATCACCAGTCCACACAAGATCAAACAATAAAACTTGCTCAAGTCTGGACATCTTCGGTATATAACAGGCTATTGACCACTAGGCTATTGACCCCTAGGCTATTGACCATTATTCAAGGCAGTGATCATATGTTGGAGCTACAATGGAGCTACAGTCTTGTTTAACCCACGGTGAAATTCATGCCTTACAAAGATTTACTATCATGAGGGCCAAGAGTGTTGTCATCATATGGCTGACCATCTCCGAAGCTCGTTATGCCGACAACAGATGCATCTTCGTCAAGAGGTACGACGCCAATTCTCCGCGCTTCTGCAGCTGTGAAGGTACCGTAGACGTCCACTTCGTCAATCTGGTCCATATCTTGGACCGGAAAGATAAGGTTAAGTGCGTAGAACACAACGGCGCTGATAAAGAAGCCTAGATAATTAAGTCAATAGATGATTTCAAGCATGTTCTTGAAGAGCTCACCAATTAAGAAAGCCATATAATACAGCTGGACTAGAGGCCTTGGTGGATTCGCATCCATCCGAACGGTCACCACAAGGCCTCCTATTGTTGGAGCCCATCCGCATATCCAGGCTGGAATGGCTCGCCAATTGATACCTTTCCAGAAGTAATAGCTCGATTCATGTGTCCGATAAAGGTGACTCAGTCTGATTCTCCGCCGGCGCAGAAGGTAATAGTCACACGCCATAATTCCTATGATCGGCGCAAGAAAGACGGAGAAAGACGATAATACCGCTATGAATGTAGTCGCCCGATTGATTAGTTGCCATGGCTGAACGATCCACGCCGCAACAAATGTTATGATGGCTCCTCTGCGGATGTCGATGTATCGCGGGAAAAGGCCAGCCAAATCGATGCCACCTGCAATGGCATTTCCGCAAATGTTCTCAAACATAGCCGTGAATGCAAACCCAGCGGAGAGGAAGAAGACACCTGCACGGGATTTCGATGAACCATTTCCATTATCCATCATTCGCATCAGTAGATCCGGTGGATTCCAGTACACTTCATCGTATATCTTCTGAGCAGCTGCAGCAGTCACGAGACCAACGAAAGAGACCATTACCCCAGTAATAAGACAGCTGGTGATAGTGCCAATAACGTAGTGTCGTCGGGCGTGAGCATATCGTGAGAAGTCGGAGCCATTTGTTATTCCAGCAGCAAGACTCCCGACACTCTGGTTGATACCGGCCATGATCAGCCAGGACGAGCTCCAAGCCGAACCTTCAGGGAGCTGTTGTCCAGTGTTCCAGAGTGGGCCAACCCCTTTTGCAGTTGCGAGAGCCCAAATCATCCACACGAGCATACCCAGGCCACACCAAGTACACACAATCAGGAAAGGAATCCTAAACTTCTCAGGTCGAAGCCATAGGAAAGGTGCTGATAAGAACCAAAACACGACAAAACCAACGAATTCGTACGTTGTAGTCGGCATGTTGGGGCCGAAGGTATTCTTGATACGGGCAAATGATGGCCAGATAGCAGTGATACAGACGGCGCAAAGTCGACCTCCATTCCAACCTGCACGAGTTCTAGCCTTTGGGAGTGGACAGACTGGCAGGAGACTTACATTGCACAGCATTCCAGATGAAGTTCAACAGAATTCTTTGCAAAAGCGGAATATAACTTGCCCGCATACCCCACGAGTATCGATTCTGCACTGTGAAGCCTATGTGCCATTTAAGACCCGCCCAAGCAATTAGGGTCGAGAACGTCGCGATTAGAATTCTTCCAACAACGATGATAAGCATGGCTTGTCGGACCGAAAGGCCCATAGCTACCCTCAATCAGCACAAGTCAGCGAAACCATCGATGGTAGCCTACTCAGATATGTGCTCGGGGTTTGCCAATTTGCGACATTCAAACTGGCAATGGACCAGAAGCCGAAGAAATTGAACCATCCCCATGTCCTCCGCGAAGGTGGAAGAGGGATTAGATCTCGGTTGCTCCATGCGTCGGTCTGCTCATGTTGAGCTGCGTCGCCTTTGAGCTGGATCTTGTGGTTGAGCGAGACGAGTCGTTGGCGAACTGCCATCGTCGACCGTCAGTCTTGGTGAGGTCGATGTAGTTGGAAAGGCAGAAGAAGTCGATCCGGGGACGGCATGCTGAAGACAACTCAGAGGTCTGGTTAGCCAAGAGCAATCCATGTCTAGACTCTTGATAGGTAGGCAAGGGTGCAATGTTGAAAGCGGAGGCGTTGATAGGAAACGGTACCACATACAGCGTAGAGAGACGTAGGTGGGGGTCAAATCTAATCAGATTGATAAAATTCTGCACGGGCACGGCATTGGCGCATGGGATGGCAGCGAGTGACGTTGTGCACATCGTGCAGATCGCAGGTGGATCTAGCGCAAAGAGAGAAGGTGTTTCGGGGATAGCACGTCCGGTATTCGGAGGTCGGCTTTCGTCTTTGATCTTATCTGATGTGATTGTTTCAATCGACCATGCATGGGAGCTTCGATTTCCGTCTGACGACTGTCATCATTTCTCCAGCCCCTCAGTAGCCATGGATACCGCTCCTCACAAGAACCTACGCATCGGCGTAGATGTTGGCGGGTGAGCCAAGCGACCTCGTCAGACCTTCATACAGCTCATTGACCAGAGCCCAGAACCAATACAGATGGAGTCATCATCGACCCTACACAGTCGGCAGAAGCCAACAGAGGCATTATTGCATGGTAAGCATACTCGGTGTTTCAGTCAAAATCACGTGATTATATATTCACTACGCTGCAACTCTCACTGCGTTTAACCAAGTCACGTATACTATCGACTTCGTACACATTAGTTAAGATGCTATTTTCCTAATCCGCCCGATTATTTTAGGCATAAATCGCCCACAACTGCAGACCCTAGCCATGGCATTGCCAATGCTATCACCACCATGTTCCGCACAGCTTCTGTTAATCCGTCCTCCATAGCCAGCATAACGATAGGCACAACACACTTTGTTAATGCTGTCATAACCCGCGACCGTACACGTTTGTCTCGTGTCGCCGTGCTTCGTCTGTCCGGTCCATTCAGCAAGCATGCGCCACCTTGTGTCGACTGGCCGACACCTCTAAGAGATATAATTCTACAGCATTATGCTCTTCTAAAGGGGGGGCTAGAGGTTGATGGTAGTCTAATCTTTGATATTCGTGAAGATGAGATCGTTGAGCAATGCAGATTGATAAAAGAGAAGGGTATCAAGAGTATAGTGGTCAATGGTATATTCTCTCCCATCGACACCATTCATCGTCAAGAGGAGCGCGTCGCCGAAATCATTAAACGAGAGCTCCACGACGTTGATGTAGTGTTGAGTAATACAGTGGCCAATCTTGGTTTCTTGGAGCGCGAGAATGCCGCTATTCTTAACGCCGCCATCCTCTCTTTTGCTCGCGCAACAATTTCTTCTTTTCAAGATCCCATTAGAAAACTTGGCCTAGATTGTCCCGTTTTCATAACGCAGAATGACGGCACAATTCTATCTGGAGAGGCGGCTGCCGCTCTACCCATCCGTACATTCAGCTCAGGACCCACAAATAGCATGCGTGGTGCTGCGTTTCTCGTAGGCAGTCAAGGAAAGGGAGAAGCTATGATGGTAGTCGACGTGGGCGGCACCACCACGGATGTAGGATTGCTGTTGGCCAATGGGTTTCCAAGACAACAGGCTGCGTATTCAGAATTGAGTGGTGTGAGGATGAATTTTTCATATCCGGATGTTAAGAGTATTGGCTTAGGAGGAGGTTCCCTCGTTAGAAGAATTGATGATAAACTGCAGGTTGGACCAGAGTCAGTGGGATACAAGCTATCGGAGGAGGCGCTAGTGTTCGGTGGGCACATACCAACTGCCACAGATTACATCGTTTCTGCATCACCGGATCTAGCTATTGGTGATTCTAGTAAGGTGAGCGAAAAGCTCGTACGCGAAGACATCGATGCATTTAAAGACGAGACAAAGCGCATGTTAGAACGTATTATTGATACAATGAAGACGTCTCCTGAAGACTTGCCGGTACTACTAGTGGGTGGGGGCGCTGTCATTGCGCCAGACGAATTGAAAGGAGCAAGTCGGGTTATTAAACCCGAATGGTCGGGCGTAGCAAACGCAATTGGTGCTGCAATGGCGAGAGTAAGCGCCGTCATAGATACTGTGCGATCGACTGAGACAAAGACGACGAAAGAATTGGTAGCCGAGATTGGAGAAGAAGTTCGGGAAAAGACTATTCAAGCCGGGGCTTTAAAGAGTTCGGTCGAGATCGTGGAGGTGGAGTCGTTGCCTCTACCGTATATTGCGCATAAGACACGCTTTATCATCAGAGCAGCGGGTGATTTCGACTACTCGCGGTCAGGGGACTTCGCGAGAGTTAATCTCTCTGGTTCCAGCCCAGATTCTACTAATCACGCAGGACCGGGAGAGAACGATATCGCACCTGCCTCAACTTCAGACACTCGTGCAGAAGAAGACCCGGCTGTCGACGTTGATTTCACGAAATATACACCCAGGGTCGTTGACCGTGTATGGTACATCTCGGAGACTGATTTACAATGGATTACAATTGGCTGCTACATACTCGGCACGGGGGGTGGCGGCTCACCTTATTCAACAATGTTACGTGTACGCGGAATACTACGTGCGGGTGGCACCATCCGCGTCACTAACCCAGATGACCTTAAAGACAATGACCGAGTAGGATGTGGAGGAGGTGCTGGAAGCCCGACAGTAGGAATCGAGAAGCTTGCTGGCGATGAGATGATGGACGCACAAGAACACCTCTATAAGCTGTTCCCAGGAGGCCGGGCGACGCATATCATACCGATAGAAATTGGAGGGTCGAACGGGCTACAAGGTCTTGTTCTTGGGGCCTCCACCAATATGGACATTCCGTGCGTAGATGGGGACTGGATGGGAAGAGCATATCCTACGAAATGGCAGACAACACCCGTAGTCTTCGGAGAGCGCGAGATCGTCTTCGCGCCCGTTTGTGTGGCTGATGGAAATGGCAACATACTCTACATGCCAACAGCAACGAGCGATCTGAAAGTCGAGCAAGTGATTAGGGCTGCACTAAGCCAGATGGGAAGCCATGTAGCCTCTGCTGATGGACCTGTTACAGGTGCCGAGACAAGAAGATGGGCTGTGGAGCATACTCTGAGTTTGTCCTGGCGAATCGGCCGAGAAGTCGCGAGGGCAAGGAAAGAGTCTCAGATCGACAATGTCGCGGAAGCCATTATCAACGCTGTCGGTGGCCCTGAGACTGGTACTGTTCTGTTCAAGGGTAAAATTGTCGGCGTAGAACGCAAGCTCTGGATGGGCCATATTTATGGCGAAGTCATAATCGAAGGATCTGAGCCGTCTTACTCTGGCAAGATTAAGATACCATTCAAGAACGAGAACATCGCAGCGATACGAATGCATGACGACAAAGAAAGCAAGACAGGAGAAGAGAAGAATGAGGATGTCCTGGCTATTGTGCCCGATTTGATATCGATAATTGATGCTCAAAATGGGGAAGCTATTGGAACGCCAGAGTATAGGTATGGGTTGCTTGTCCTCGTGCTCGGCATAACTGCGAGCGAGAGATGGACGAGCCCGCGTGGCATAGAGATTGGAGGGCCCAAGTCTTTTGGACTAGACCATTTGGAGTATAAACCGATCGGGAAGTTCGTGAAGCCGGTTAGTGTCATTGACGAATATGAAGGAACAGCATGATGTAGAATTCGAATAGGTTGGTGGTTGAATTGATTCTATCGTGTTTGCGGTGTGACAAAGATTGAGGTTGAAAAATCTAGTCTATGCAGTTTCAACGCCGACGTCATGCTTGATCCCTTGGTATAATGGCAGAATAACCTTTACAGCCGCCTCGTAAGATGTAAAAAGAATGCCACCGCTAAACACGGTTCTTCCCAGCCTCATCGTTGTTCCTTTCCAAAACCCTTTTACCCCGTAATCAATCAAAATACTCTTAACAGCCTCGGCAGTGCTCGTTCCGTGCGCGCTCTGTGATCGTGTTTTGATCACATCAAATGGCTGAGTGCACAACGTTGTAACAACACCCGCTACGGAACCATTGGCAAAGTTAATGAGAGTATTTTGCTGAATATCTCTCTTCGTCTCGAAGTCTTTGAGGATATTGTACGTGCCCATACGGAATGCCGTCGCAGAAGCTTGCTTCAAAGTTGTACCAGCGAAACCACGGTAAAGGCCTAGGATGCCGTGCTCTTGCCAAATGACCTTGGTTGCATGAACACCTGAGCGAAATCGCCTTTCGTTCCGGGCATCATCGATAAGAGCAGTTTTGATACGCTCAGTGGGCGTGACGGCCGTGATTGAAGCAACAACTCCCGCGGTCATGCCAGCCCCAAGATTGCGTAAGGGGGAGAGTGTGCCGGTTTCTGGATCAGCAAACGCATGTTTGATTTGGTCGAAAAAGAGGAAGCGAACGCCATCTTTTGCTATTGAGCCCTAAGTATTGTGTCAATATGGGGTGAACACATTGGACAGATAGCGCTAGGCGGGATTGCCCGGAAAAGTAAACCCGATGAAGAACGAAGGAAGGAAGGAAGCTCTCAGCGAAGTAAAGTAAGGAAACAAAGAATAATTTTTTTTCAATAAGATACTTACGACTACGAGAGCAGCGCAGCCTTTGTACAGGGCTCGTAATCCCTCTTTTTGATAAACCTGGGTAACAACAAGGAAAGGGTTCCTTGGTGTTGGAATGCCTTTCTGGCTTCTCAATTGCACTCTGGTCTTTGCAAATTCTAAAGGATACTACCGTATGTTGTTAGCCTGCATTAGGAATTCTGATTCCAGTAACGATGCGTACCGATGTGAACGCTTCGATACCGCCTGCCACACCGCCAGCAGTTAAGGAGACTATGGGCGGCGTTTTCGAGTCCTTACAATCGTTAGCGATATATTAATCTAGTTTGTATGGACATGTGTACATCAGAACCGGAAACCATTTGTACATAAGAATGTAGAATGTTAATACAAGTAAAGGTGCTCTTTAACGATGTCGAAAGCCCCTGTCCGGTGCGTTAGCCGACAGCCGATTGGAGGGATTAGCGCATATCCTTTCGTCATAGTCACGTGCCAGCGTATTTACCTACAAACGTCATACAACTTAAGTTCAGCACGTAATGTTAGGGCGCAAGACATCGAGAAATGTATTCGATACTCTTTTATCTCTTATTGTATCAAACATCCGGTATCACCCCTCTACGGTAAGGACAGGAAGTTCGATAACTCGTCACTCGCCATCGTCTTTTATTCACCCTTGGCTACCAGTACTGCTCGGTACCGCATCTTGTTTTTATTGAGCTTATCAACAGCCTCCTGAATTCCCTTCTCATTCAACTCGAACTTCTCAATCCAAGGTTTTACATCGTGCGCTGCGGCGAATGCAAGCATCTCATCGTGCCGACCACGAGATGCAACAAGACTGGAGCGAACGTTGTATCCATCAAAAAGGACTGGAGACGACCTGCAAATTTTGTCAACCATCAGAAACTTTTTATGGACACGTATACTTACGGGAGTTCCAGTGGCCCATGAGGAGCAGACAACGGTACGATGTTCCCAGCGCGGGCAAGAACGTTTTTGACCAGAAATCTAAATAGTCAGTCAGCTATACTTCAACAGCATTCTCGTCTACGACTTACTTTTCCCAGTCTGGGTATCTATTTCCTGCGATAAGAAGTGTATTGACTGGCTTGCGGACTTTGTCCAGCTCATCCAGGAGATAGAACTCTGAAGCACCAAAATTGCGGGCCTCGTCCTCCTTATTCTTGCTTGTGCTAAACACCACAACCTCGGTTCCAAGCTTTTTCGCGAACTGGATGGCGAGATGCCCAAGTCCTCCTATGCCGATGACACCGACACGCTCACCAGGCCTGGTCGTAGAGACGAGCGCACTGTACACTGTAGCTCCTGCACATTGTAGTGGTGCCGCCACCTCGCTCGACATGTTATCCGGAATTTTGTGGAGATACGTCTCGATACCAATATAGTACTCACTGTCGGTGACTTTTAGTGATACCTTCACGTATGTGGAGATTGAGACTTACCCAAAGGTACCGTTGTCGACGTCCCTCTCGCCAAAGACAGTCCGCTCGTAGCACCAGATGTCTTGGCCTGTGAGGCAATAACTGCAATGGCCACACGAATCTCGGTGGTAGCCGCCCCCAACTCGGTCTCCAATCTTGAGCTGTGTCACCTGACTGCCAGTTGCTTCGACTGTGCCTACACCCTCATGACCGAGTGCTATCCCAGAGGGGCCATATACAACATCCGTTCCACATAGGCCCGAATGTGTGATTTTTACAAGTACATTTTTTGGGCCGAGCTTCGGCAGCTTCGAAATGCTCTTCTTAATGCTGCCGTTATCCTCGCGATAGACAGAATATTCGACTGCCGGCATCTCTTTATTAGATGTTGACGAAATGCTTGTTGTGGCTTCTTGCTAATGATTTTCTTTGTTGATATGTGTCTAACGTGAAAGCAGTTGAAAATGAGGCTACCATGCAGAGAAAAAGTTGTTGCCCATCAATGGAAAGAATGCGCTCTTTAAATACACCGTGATTGATAATTTGCATCTACGAAGATGCGTTGTATCGACTTTTGTGTTTACTAAACCCCAGTCGCTCCTCTCTAGAATGTTGCATGATTTGACGTCAATATAGGAGCTGATACAGGACTTTGCCTACGAATTCTCTATTTCATAATCACAATCTTCAACAAGCTAAGAAGTGTAGGGGTTGCGGAGTATGGAACCAATCGCAGCAATGCAGGAAATATGGCTTTGTAAGGTCGGCAAATTGCGGCCTCCTGCAGAAATGCTTCTATAGGTAAGAGATCCTGGACGCGAAAGTAGAGTAATCTATTCCCAGGGTTCCCTTTTCGGAGTTAGTGCAATGCCCGCGCTTATCAAGACAATTCACTTGCTACCCGACGGGGATGTTCTCTGTAATGTAGCCTTGGTGGTTTGCCTATGCGAGGCTTCTGGGCCTCTGATTGCCAAATCTACAATGCCTGAGGCATTCAATATTAATATAGGGAGCGTGGCAGCATCACCAATTGCTTGAAAAAGAAAATGCATCGTGATGGTCCTACGGCATTTTAAGAGGATGTGCGATGTCGGACGGTAGAGCACTTTGAGTGATTTGGGTAGATCCAGCGAGTGAGCAGGGTCTGATCTCATCAGGCTACGCAGCTCTAATCTTCCTACTTTAGACAATACGATATCCTGAATTTCTCCGGGACCCATTCCTGACGTATTTCGAATGCCTTTATCTACCGTATGGTGGATATGTGCATATGTAAACACTCTTCGGGCCTCATTTTGCCTTCAATGACCTCAAACGTGGCAAGTTTTCCGCAGGACATAAGGTTTACAAATGCCCAATTCCATAATCATACAGAACAGATAGTCAGGGGGGATGACGGCCATTTCCTACGGCGTGCATGGAATACGTTTGTCATGGCTTTTGTAGCGGGGATGGCTCGGTCGTAGCTCGCGAATGATTCTAGCCAATCAAAAGGAATGCCGGCTTAATAATCCTCTACGCTTCAATTAACAAACTTTCAGTAGACTTAAGATTAAACTACATGTGAGATGATCATAACCCTAGACTCTAGAGTCCATTGCTAGCAGTGTTATCGTGAAAGGTAAAGGGAAGTCTATAATATCGGATGCACTTCGTGCGCTTCTTCGCAACACCTGTAGTGGGGACAAAAATGACAATCGAGCAGAGTGAACTTGAAAGTCAGGTATCAATCGGCACAATGTATAGTACAGAAAGTATCAAATGTGTCATGCTGCAGAAAAGGGAAAGGTTCGGTCTTGACAATTGCTTGTATTTATTCATGCTACCTTCTGTCTTCCTAATCCTCTACTTACGTTATTTCTCGTTTTAGTCCACTTGCGTAATTAAATCTTACCTCTAAGGTCAATGACATGACTAGCAAGTTTTAAGTCTTTCACAGCAACGGCAAGTGTTGCTCGTGTGACCACGTGATGACGTATCTCAGCACCTTGATGTCAGGAAGCGAGAGCCATCATGGTACACTCCGATACATTTACAACTCTATAGTTCGGTCTTCATATATCTTTCCCTCAAAATCATGATTTTATATCAAATCAATAATGCATGTTCACGATGTTCTCATTATCGGCGCTGGTCCATGCGGACTTGCTGTCGCGGCCAGACTGCATGAGCATACTCCTTCCGCTACCTTTACTGATGATGAACATCAACGATACCATTGGATTCGCAAGCATGGCCGTAAGATGAACATTAAAAACTATCGTCGCAATACAGATTCTCTCACTAGATCTTCAATCAACAGAGCTGATAGCGACTGCGAACATGATTCGAAGAAGAAAGTCGACAACATTGATATGCTCATTCTAGACGCAGACGGCGCTCAATGGATGTCGAAGTGGGATCGCCTCTTCAAGACCTTCGGCATCGAGCATCTTCGAAGCCCAATGTTCTTCCATATCGATGCTGCGGATCGTGATGGACTAATTGGATACACATACGAAAGAAATAGAGAAGACGAGCTTATAGCCCTTCCAGGCTGTGTCGGAAAAGAAGTGAGCAAGCACAAGAGAAAGAAGAAGTTGAGTGGAGGAAGAAGACTGGGGATATCGCAAAGTGGACCTGATGTGGATGAGCGTGAACGGAAAGATTACTTTGTTCCTTCTAGGGAGTTGTTTAAAAGTCATTGCGTAGAGGTGGCAAGGAAATACTCACTCGAAAAAGATGTGATAAGACAAGAAATGGTAATCGATATCGAGTACGATGATCTCGGCACTTTCACAGACGTGGAAGAGGATAGAATCAGCATAGGAGATGGATTGGATATTGACTCGAAAATCTTCCGCGTTACCACGAGTGTAGGGGTCCACTACGCCCAAGTTGTTGTACTAGCTATCGGTCCTGGTAATGCCCCAAAAGTACCTCCGATCCCCGGTCTAACCTCTAACGCCATTCATGACGGCTACTGTCACGCAATGCGACTCAAAACATTCCCACCACCTCATGTAGCATCCAAGATCAGTCGTCGGATTCCTAGTAATTTGCTCATTGTTGGTGGTGGGCTTACAAGCGTCCAGCTCGCCGACCTTGCACTCAAGCGTGGAGTCAGTAAGATATGGCTGTTAATGCGTGGTGGCGTGAAGGTAAAGTACTTTGATATGGACTTAGATTGGGTTGGCAAGTTTCGCAATGTCAATCAGGCAGCATTCTGGTCGGCCGATACGGATGAAGGTACGTCCATGGCATCGATGATCACCAGGAAATTTAGGATGTTATGAGCTGAGTTGATGCAGAACGCTTCGATATGATCAACCGAGCTCGGAATGGCGGAAGCATGCCTCCACGATACCGCAAGATTCTCGATGCGCATATTGCCAGTGGGAAGATTTCGCTGCACACCAACACCATGCTAAAGACTGTGAAGTGGGATGCAGATAGGCAAAGCTGGACCGTATCAACTACCATTCCGAACTTGAATTTACCGCTCGTTGACTACATCATCTTTGCGACTGGAATCCAATCAGATATCTCAACAATTCCCTTCTTGCAAAGATTTCAGAGACAATACCCGATTGAGTACGTCGGTGGTCTACCCTGTTTAAATGACGACTTGATGTGGACAGACGATGTGCCATTGTTCCTCACCGGGTAAGTAGCGCCCACTCTCTGCTTGACCAGATTTCTGATTCTCCTTAGGAGGCTTGCTGCGTTGAGACTCGGTCCTGGTGCACCGAATTTGGTTGGGGCAAGGGTTGGAGCTGAGAGGATTGCGTGGAATGTAGAGGAGTTGATAAGGCAGATTAGTCGGAGGAGAGGGTCGACGACTTTTCGAGACGAGCATGGTGACACTGACGATGAAAAATTGGCAGCGTATGCCTCAGGTCGTCGAAATAGATTTGATAGCTTAGTGGAGGGGTTGACCGCTTGAGTAATTAGAAGCACTTCCCTGAAAATATGAATACGAACTGGCTCGTTTGTCATTTTGTGGCGCCGATGAGAGAAATCTGGTCTTTCGGGATCTCACATGCTGCAAATTTGAACAAGTGATAGATCACTAATTTCATCGCCGAACCCTAGCTTAATATAACGCTTCGAGTCTGCACACCACATCCACAGTTTTTACACAACTGGTAGCACGATAGATCCATCGAGTCTGGAGCGCATATTATTAAAGAGGTCAACAGAGTACTTCGAATGTTCATTGTGAGGCACACATATGAGAGGTATAGTTTGGCAGTTCAGACCAACAAGGAGGGTCGAGTTATCCAAGGTCGCCATATCCCTCTCCCATCTGCCATTCTTCGATCTTCTGGGGCCCAATGGGCCATTCCTAATGCAAATACCATTGAGTCCAAGTATGCCTATTACCGCTCCCAAATTCCTTTAAGCTAGGGCTCAGAACATACTCAGGGCACGTTTTATACATGGACAGAAGAACAGGACATCCCGTACGAAGTGAGAAACGTCTACCGTTTGAAGTTGTTCATGGAAATATCAAAACAATTCGAAAATCTACGGATGCGGACAAAGCGGGGGTTAGATAGGTGCGCTGAACTGCACGCCGGAGTAGGCTGCCACCATTCCGCCATGTTGCTAACGGGAAATACCCAAAACGCAACAACTAAAAATTGTAGAAAGCTGCCGAGGGATGACAATGAAGATTGGATCTCCCACACAGAGATGCCTCGTGAATGACTTTCCTACTGCGGAAGAGTCCGTCATTTTGTAGAGGCAGGAAATTTAAAAAGCAGGCCCACTTGGGCACAGAATCTTCTTCAACAAAGTGACGATTCTGTGACAGTTCCGTGCGCCACCATTGTAGAAAGATAGTGGCCTGTTGCAGGCTCCGCCATGCTCATAGCGCCGAATGCACGGATCACAAAACTTCGGAACGTTCATGTTGTGGGCAGAAATGCAAATGGTACTTGACTAACAGACAGTCGGGATGTTAAAGCGACTACCGTGGGTCTCTTGAGATGTCAAGCTCTTTGGTTGGTTCACCCTCGGCTAGACTCTTGACTTCCATTCGTTTCCGCCCCTCAACAATCACTCCTCGACTGCAGCACAGTAATCCGAACGCCCCCAACCGTCAAGCATTAATTTCATTCGATGTTTGGGACTCAATGTCAACGTTAGCGCATGCTTGAGAATTGTTTTGCACTCTGCTCAATGAGCAACCAATACTTGGCAGATCCACGATCTCCGTTGCCCAGCCCAATTGGAGTAGGGATATGCAGGGGCGGATACTTAGCGGATATTTGAGATTCATGAGGCTCCGCCGTCTTGTTGCATTACAGATTCGCGAGCCGATACCTCGTCATCGACCTAAATTTTCCACCGCTTCCTTCGGCTTCCACGTGAATATTTCCTTGATCAACAATTCGCGGTCAAACGCACTGGTAGCTGAGGCACTGGTACTCTTCTCACAAGGTCAAATACCGGAGAGCGAAGGCTTTCGTAGGTTCCGACGAGTTCACTGCTTGCTACGAATATTTCTCTGCGTACCAAGACGATGCTGCAAGCGTGCTAAACAACCAACTCCCTCAACACCGCCAAAGCCATTGAATACCAAGCCGAATTTGGCGGCGTGTAGGTCTGAAAGAGGTGGGGGCACACCCGTCCACGCGTTTTACGTGGGGTGCTTGGCTTCTTAGGCAATCCACTTTGGGCGTTTCGACGTGGGTTTCAAGCTCTTCCGGGCGGCAGGCACCGCTTTTCAGCCGCATCGACTTCTTGTTGACCATCTCCCGCCGTCCATTCAACCCTGGCCCAGCTTCTTATCGGAAAATTTCGGACGGCGCGTTCAGAGTCTCAACACCTCTCGCAAGAGGCTAGCGAAGCGATGTGTTTCTGGGAAGGATACACCCTGTTACGCGGCGCTTCCCGTTTCCCCTACGGAGCCGCATGCGTATTAAAATTTAGAAGCCTATCGTCCTTCCAGAGCTCCATTTTTCTAGATCTTTCACATGTCGCCAAGCCCTCCACGATGGCTCATCGATACCGTCTCGAAGATATGTCGTAGCAGCTGGTTTACTCTATGTAGGATCAGATGCCCGCCTTAGCGTTCAAAAGTTCATCTAGGCAAAATTTATAAAACTTGACCGACCATCGCTTGCAGAAGTACCTGAATTCAATGATGTCGATCACTGCGGCTCTTTCCCGGTGTCTCCCAACATTGGGCTGCAAAGTCAAGACAGCTTGGCGGCCGCGGAGCGGAGCCTGCCAAGGTGAAATTACCATTCAGAGCTCCTCAGCGCCAGCATGCGCCAGAGCGCCGCTGCACGTGCATTTGTGTTGACACAAACCCTTATCTGAAGCTTCACAGTGGGTACAAGGAGAAGCACCCAAGTAACACCTCATCTCCGCCAAGCTTGTCAAGATTCCACCACAGCCCCTACTTCGAAGTTTATGTTGCTATTCTAACCGCCACTAGGGCTGATTGACTATGATCACTTCCCAGTTTGAAACAGCGTCAAGATATGATTGTATCGTGCTGCAAAGGTCTCATAAGTTATGCTATCAGTGCTTCGCCCCCTCTTATGCTCTCGTGCTATCGTTCTCTCCTTTCCTAGCGGCCTGGTGCTGAAATAATTATCTTCTCTTTTGTCCCTTTTGTCCCAATTCCAATATACTGCTATTCTGTCGCTCCTTACCACGGTGCAGGCCACCACTTCCCAGTCTCCTGCAATGGATTCAAGATATCAGACCGCCGATATCTCGTTCGAGAGCAATCGCTTCGACCCTAAATTCGACAACAGCCCTCCGGACCAGTCAGGGCAATCGTCTCGAACAATCACTCGGGTGCAAACACCTGTCACCTCTTATCCCCTCAATACACAGCAAATGTCCTACTTTCCAGACCCTCAAAATGGACAAGACTATCATATCGATGTCAAAGGCAAGCAGCCATGGGTCGAAGAAAAATCAGTGCAGCCAACACCGAATGAATCTCCAAGGGACTCCTTTGACTTGGAGAAGCATGGGAAAGTCACCGATACCGAGCTCCACGATCCGCATAAAAAGGATCCCAACCAACCGAAGCTTCCATGGGGACAACGCCTACGACACTTTACATGGGCTTGGTATACTTTGACTATGAGCACTGGTGGCATATCAACACTCATAGCTATCCAACCACACCGATTTCCCGGACTCATATCCATCGGCGCGACTTTCTACGTGGTCAACCTCATCTTCTTCACCATTCTCTGTTCCACCATGGTCCTTCGTTTCACAAAATTCCCTGGTTCCTTCAAAGAGTCTATCAAACATGAGCGTGAGGCTCTGTTCATACCAACATTCTTCCTTTCCATTGCGACTATAATCACTGGAACTCAAAAGTACATTGTGGAAATGTATGAGGCAAACCATCCGATGCGTGGGTGGATCGTCACAAGCATGGCTATCGCGTTCTGGGCATACGTCTTCCTTACTTTCTGCCTAGCAGTCTTCCAGTACTCTTTCCTTTTCGCACATCACACCTACCTGCTCACCAAATTCATGCCATCATGGCTCCTTCCCATCTTCCCGGTCATGCTTGCTGGTACTGTTGCGTCAGTCATTGCTAAAGACCAGCCGATTGGAGCCAGAATGCCAATGCTCGTAGCTGGTCTTGCGTGTCAAGGCTTGGGCTTCACTGTTAGTATCTTGATGTATGCCCATTATATTGGCCGTCTGATGCAAGTTGGATACCCCAATCGCGAGCATCGGGGCGCCATGTTCATTGGCGTGGGCCCGCCATCCTTCACATGCTTAGCTTTTATTGGCATGGCAAATGCATTACCGGACGACTTCGATCTGCAGCGCGATGGACTCTTAGACGGAAATCTACTGCGTACACTGGCTCTCGTATCCGCGATCTTCCTTTGGGTTCTCGCCATGTGGTTCTTCATGATCGCTTTCATTGCTGTAAGTTCTTATACACGTTTCGGTCGAAAGTCTGCTATTTCGTACTTATCCTTACTAGGTCCTTCACTCCCGGCCAGAATATTTTCATCTTGGTTGGTGGGCCATGGTATTTCCAAATACGGGTTTCATCATCGCAACCATCAATATTGGCAACAGTCTGAAGGACGAGACCTTGCTTTTCGTTGGCAATGGGTTAACCGTTGCCATCATTTGCATGTGGGCTTTCGTGCTATATCACAACATCCGCGCCGTTCTAGTAGCGGATATCATGTATCCTGGCCGCGATGAAGATGTTGAAGATTAAGCTTATCTCATCTTTCTACGTTCAGCGATCTCGCTGTTGTTCGACGAAGCCCAACTAGCTATCGTGCCGAACCGACCTCTTATGGTCATGCGAGATCATTTCTAGCATGACTAAGATGGACAATCTACTACGTAAAAAACAGGATTTCTTTTGCCTCATTCACCCATTTTTTTATTTCATTTCCAGTACAGATGGCTTTATCGGCAGTGTCAAAATAATCATTTCTTAGCGACAATCACTTTTCTCATTAGGCGGCCATCCTCGCCACGGACGGCCAAGGTGGATTTTTAGAACTACTAGATATAGACTAGACAGCACGCATCGCATACGCAGCATCGCTTCACATGTTTTCATTCTTTTTTAAGGGTTGCATAGCGATGGCGTCTGGGGAACGGGGCAAGAGCATACCCAGCTCTTCTGAGCAACATAGATTTCATACTGGCTGCACGAATAATCTAGATCTTCGTACAATTGTATCGATTGCCTCTTCCCTATATTAATCGAACTGTTGGGTTGACCATGAAAAATACTGTAGTAAGAGGATGATGTGACATTTAGAGTCGTGGCTAAGCTCTAGATATCATCACAAATGACTAGGCTAGTGACAGGCGATTGTTTGAGGATTCGGATTTGAGCCGTCCGACCAGCAATGCATGACAGTCCCCTGCTAAAGCCTATGCCGGAGAGTCTTGTTCCACCAAAACACATACACGCCTACGGGCAATGATATTCCGAAAATAGGACAATCAAGTCACCATGTCAACTCATGTGTGGCAAATCCGCACCTTGCATCTAGGTACTCAAGTGAGCAGATTGCGGACTTTTTTTGGGTTTTCAAGATGACGCTTCCAAAATTGGTATCTCTAGCTCAATGACCAGAGTGTCTAATCACAGTTTAGTGTTTCAGATCATCTGAGTATGTGATATCGCACTTGTTGAGCTCAAAAGTCAATGCAAATCATGATGCTTCTCAAGATTGAGCTCTGTCTGGTGCCGAAAAGGTTAGTAGGGAGCACAGTACGATTGTATATACATTTATAACTCCCTACGAGGTTATCAAATCATTAGATCCATACAGAAGGCGAGTTTCATACTTCTAAACACTCGATTCCTGATTAATATGTGCCAGTGGTCCGTCTGGTGACATTGTTCCTATTTGCTGCGCAGGGCATCTCCGGGTTTATTTTCAATCTTCGAGCAATGGAAGCGTCACATAGAGCGACTTCAAGAGACCAGTGAGTTGATAGAGATAACCAAAGGTGAGAGTAAAACTCCTAAGACAAGAAGCTACGTCAATACACACTATTTAGTTTAGAATAAGGCACATAGGGTAAGCTCGGGTGCGTTCGGAAATCCGTCGCTCTGAGGTGTGCATGTGCGAGGAGATTTTCCTCCAATTAGAACGGGAATGCGCACCAAGCCAAATCATGCAAGAATTCTTTATCGTCCGCACGAACATTTCTTTTCGATGGAACCCCAGAGTCTGCATACATACACGATCATGTCCCAAATGGAATCTTCTGCCCTTCTCTCTTCTCTCTCTGCAGCCGCACTTTTTCCATCGCCGCTCATACCTGAATCTTTCAAACCATCAGCCCGATTGTCTATCTCCTTTAACGACAAACCTGTAACTCTAGGAAATCTCTTCAGAGCCAGTGAATGCAAAAATGCACCAGTAGTGACATTCGCACTGGATTCAAAAGCAGAATCCTCCACAACCTATACCCTACTGCTCGTCGACCCTGATGCTCCGACTCCAGATGAGCCAAAATTTGCCTATTGGCGACACTGGGTAGTGTCCCATATACCGAGCTCATTCCCTTCCGAATCTTCAACTTCAAACCAATTAGTAAATGCACAAACCCTGACAGAATATCTGGCGCCAGGCCCCAAGGATGAATCTAAGCCACATCGGTACATGTTTCTTCTGTATCAGGAACCTGAGGGATTGGAAGACCTGTCTAAGAAGGACGTTGGGGGAGAAGAATTTGTTCAGCGACGAAGCTTTGCAGCGAAGGAGTGGACGGAGAAGCATGTTCTAAGGCTTATTGGCGTGAATTGGATGCTGGGCGTCGGGGATGGTTGGACAGCTGTAAAAGATGAACTCTGAGTCCCCTCCGGCATCACTTCCAGCCGAGATCAAGACGTTCAAGCCAGTCGCTTGATTTTTTAATAATGATAGCCCTCACCCTCCCAGAAATTTTTGACTGCCTTGGAAACGTCTCTCTGCGCACTTCCATCCTTCCATACATTTTCCATACGCTCTATGACCTCCAACCACTCTTTCATCGGCTCTTCCTTCTCCCACGGTCCTGCAAAATGCAGTAGAAAATCTCCTCTCCTAGCTTGAAAATAATCTAAACCCTCCTCGTCTTTCCTGTCCCTGAATGCTGTAGGACCAAATTCCGAATTTGGGTATGCATTGAACCACTCCCAGGGAACGTATTCGATATGTGACGAGAATTCGGGTGATTCAAGTACTTTCGCCATGGCAGATTGCTCAGTGAAGCGTAATTCTTCTTTCGGATTGTAGAAGCGATAGGCGAGTACGTTCTCGAGTAGACGTATGCTCCATTGATTGACACGGAGGAAGAAAACGCCCGCATTGAGGCCGTTGCCATCGCGAGCTGCTACTAGATGGATTCGTCTTCCTTTAGTATCTTGACGAGACTCGGGAGGTAGAAATGTCGAGGAAGATCGACATTGATCGATAACAATGGCATCGCGATCTACCCAGAATAGCCAGTCGTAGCGGTCTGCTTGCGGTAAAAGCATCTGGTCGAAAAGGATCTTCAATAGAAACGCCTCTTTGTTCCACATATCATCGACCATTGATTGGCACATAATATGCATATCATCTCTGTGGATCATACTATGTAGCATGAGTGTTCGAAGGGCCCTCTGTATATAATCCTTCTGTTCGCCATAGGACACTGTTATCGTTGCGAGGGAAGGCCCACCTGGGAGATGTGGAAATGGAGAATATTGCCGGCATGATGTATTCCAGGCGGTGGTTTCTCTGATTAGCTCGTCCGTAATAGGCGGTAGGCAGCGCGATGGTCCGTAGCAGGAGATCTGAGGCACGAGAGTATGGCTGTTTGTCTCACTAGATCTATAAGGAACGTAGTCATTACGATTGTGAAATCGGGTAGTCAAGATAATTAGCGCGAGTGTGAAGAGGGATATAGGAATAGCAAATTTGCGAGCCACCGCAGCCAAATAGACCATGAGGAAACCCCATAGAAGCCCCGAACAAAGGTACGGGTTGATGTAAAGAGTACAAGGAGAGATGTTAATGCTGACAAGTGTGCGTGTGCTGGAAAATATCAGAGGCAAAGGTAATGTTCACGAAGTCTACGTTGCACAGTGAGCGAGTGAAAATCAAGACTATGCAGAAGCGCCGGCGAAACGGAATTGCGAAACATCATATAGACGGTCTTGCTCTGGTCAACTATTCGCGCGCCAACTCGCAGGAAAAGCGCACTCGTTCTCTTCGACCCTGGCTAAAGTTAATATATTATAAAATTGGAGCTTAGCCTTGCCGTTATCGCACACTTCCACCACTCGGCGCCGCTATTCCACAGACGTAGGTGCATAGGTCGGCAGGATAATATAGAATACTGCTTGCCTGTCGCGCCAAGCGTCTCGCACGAGAGCACATCTACCAAAAGAGATTGCTCGAGGTCATCTTTCGACTTTCTAGCCGCACACGAACGAGCAAAGATGCTAAGGCTTTCCAAAAACATTGGCGAAGAATAATAGAACTCCAAGCGGGAGGATAATATTGCTTCTGATACCATGATTGCACTAGACAGGAGAAATGCCCGGGTTCGCGCCGCGGTTTCTGTAGATTCACGTTATAAGAATCCGCAGGGGAGGAAAATAAGACACTCTCGCGAGTTCTATGCACTGTCTCCCGAATAGATGCATGCGGAACAATACTTATGTCAGCACTTTTGGATAGTAGAATGCCGTAATTTGCGTTGAGAAACGTGTGCTCACCGAAAGCATGACATCTTGAATTAATCATGCCGATATTTGAAGCGGGCAACTTGGCGCTCTAATCCACTATCGTTCTATCAACTGTAGGTCAATTGAAGCGGAGTTCGCCACTCTACATGTTAAGGCGACTCAATTGTGAATCACTTTTGAGCATGCCAAAATTACATAAATGGACTTGGGTATTCCGTTGATGTCTGTATTCATTATTCATCAATCGTCCCACCTACTCATCGTTGCATGCTAGTCGGCAACGTTTCGCTACTAACCTCCATCTTTACCGTCTGTCGAATTACCCTCCCCTCTTCATTCAATATGTACTCCTCGCTGTCATCGTCTCTACTTTTCCCACTTCCAATCTCCGCATAACTCTTGCCCCCAAGGTGACCTGTTCCAATTGAGTTTAGCGCGTATGCTCCGCGCTTAGGTCCTAGGCCAGAAGAATGCTCAGATACGCCTTTAGAGGAGAGCGTGAAGCGTGGAAAAAGCCAAGTTACTAATGGCCGGATGGTGGGAACGGAAGCAGTGGTGATAGCGGAACCGAGCTCGGCAATCGACCAAGTAGCTACGTCGGTGACGCCCCAGGTAGGATCTTTAGATTGATTTAGGTCATGCAGGAAAGGAAGTCTAATAATACTTGTGATAAGGGTGCTACTCATTGTCAGCATAACGTCAAATTGATAGAGCGTATTCGGGGGGCCTACAAGCACCCCACTGAACAGATTGCTAGCAATGCATATTTCTTCCTCCGTGGCACTTGAAGACCTACAAGAAATTAGTATAACTCGGCCACCATGGTCCGCTTAACTTCAACCCACTAGAAAATATGAACCATGGCAGGGACAAAATCATCAAGTCGGTTGTGATATTTACCGAGGCATCCACGTAATAGAAGACAGGTTGGTTGATGCATGTGCCGGGAGGAACCATCTCCTTATTCCAGTAGTAGCTTGTTGGCCGACACTGGAGGAACAGGGTAATGGTAAAAGCACTCTCCTGGCATGCAACAAAAATCGCGATGGCCCAGATTCGCTTACGCCATCTCGATGAAGAAGGTATGACGCGCGAGAGGAAAAGGAGTATAGAGAGCTTCACGCAACCTTGGGAAGCTGGGTAGAGGACTTGAGAGCTAAAGCCGCACTGTTAATTGTGTTAGCATTGTGACCACATTAATCCAACTCAATGACCCTCAATCTCTTAGAGCGGTCTGAAAACCCACCTTTTGCATACTCACACCTGTCCTCGGATAGTCTACGTCCCATATATGGATTCCCAAGCCGTACTTTGTCGCAAAAATTGTTGCAATAATAAGGCCCACAAAAAGGATATAGGCGATTCCAATCAATATATCGTCGGCACCAATCTTAGAGAACTTCGCTCGAGAAATGAAGCGGAGAGTGATCGCGATGGTCGCAAGAGGCAGAAAACCGCCCATGAAACCCCATATTTGGGGGAAACGGTTTGGTGGTGTCTGGCCGGGCTGGTGAGTGACACATCAGTATGCTTATTCGTTTGTAATAATAGTGGGAAATGCTAGGTCCGACATATATTGAGATGCTAGAACGATTATAACATTGTAACAAATGCTGTCTTGGTGGTGCGATGCGAGACCTACCGGGGATGGTATGGGTGCAGCATCCGCCCTAGCGAGTACTGAACCCGAAATGTCCATGAAGAGAACAACAGCGTGTACCTGCGTCAGACGATTCGTACCTGTACAGTGAGTAGCGACGAAAGAAAGCTCTGACCAACTTGAACCGAATATCTGGTCGAGAGGAACGAGATCTCTTTCTATAACAGTGGTGACGAGGGTCAGCCTGATATCGACTGCACGACATTCCAAACCCGTCTCTAGATTCTCCCCAGTACTGGGGTGGCTGTCAACGCTCAAACTTTAATGCCTTCACATCTTCCCATGGGGGTTTTACCGCAGCTTCCAGACATGAACACTGCTGATCCTTTGCATGCCACCATGCAATGGCATCACTTTGCATTCTCGCTCACCTGCGCCTGTTCCGATTGGCTCAAGCCATGATGTCTGCGCGTCCCAGCGCTGGTGTGTTCGTATGAATTAATGAGAAATGCAACACGTGACCGTAAGGCCTGTAAACGTGTTCGCCGGTACCTTTGTATTACTATGTACGTGCATATCACTCGCTAACTGCAACGAGCAAATTCCCCGCAAGTCCCGGCAACTCTCCGCACACCGTCGCTGTCATCCACGTTTTGGCATCCCGTCCCTCAAACTTTAAATACCCTTTGATCACTCCCAGGCAAAGAACCGAACTTTCAGTCATCTCTCATAGGCCGCACATCAAGAACGTGCCTTGATGAGATCCGCTGCCTGCAAACTTTGTCAGCAAATGTTGTTCCTGATCGTACGAGGGCTGGTTTCAGTCTCGGTACGATGACTTCTAGCTATGTGGAGTGGTCCGGCTAAATTATTAATGGGCTCAGCACCAAGGTCAACCTGGTTCACAGCTTCCAAGGTTTGGGTAATTATAAGCCTCGTCGACTATTATGCAACATAGAGATTTTGAGAACGGAGAGGCGGAGAGAGGATTGCATACCTTTTCAGCGACTGCATAGACAGTTTCGCAAAGATGCGTGCCAGGAATAAGAGGCATGATGGATGCATCCACCACGCTAAGGTTTTTGACTCCGTATACAAGCAAATCTGTGTCTACTACTCCACCTTTTGCCCGTGGCATCATCGCCGCGGTGCAACATGGATGGAAGAACGATGGCTGAACAAGAAGCGACCTAAACATGGCAGTGATAGACTCTTCGGAGGAGACGTTTGCGCCTGGCAAAAGCTCGACAGGACCAAGTTGCGCCATGGTAGGTGTGCTAAAGTACTGACGCACATACTGCAGGATCCTAACCATGACTTTGAGATCTACAGGGTTAGACAAGGTTCGAAAATCAATTGCAGGTTCAGTAAATGCATCTCGGCTCGTGATCTTTACAATACCCCTCGAATTTGGCTTCAGGAACGCGAACACAGGACCAGTTGACGCAGAGAAAGGAAACTCCATGACAGCGCTGTCAATGTTCTGGTACCGATCAACCAGAATCTGCTTCTGGGCAGCATAGCCAAGAAGGACTGAAGGCGGGGTAGAAGGATCTGCAAAGGTCGATACATTCTGAGCGGATAAAGTGGAGGCGATGATATGATAGTCGCTAGTCAGGTTGTGGAGCGGAACGAAGGCACCTGTATTGCCCACGCCTAGTTCATACGGGCCTGTGGATTGTAAATGTTGAAACTCCGTCGGAGAAAAGAGATTTTATGGCTGACCTGTTTTGTTTCTCCAGTATTGGGCATAGGCAGCGACCGCATATGTCTGATTTTCCGTGAGCAATTCGGGATAAGGATACACATTGGTAGTAACTGCACCGAGTTATTTCGAAATATAACTTTACGCTTTTGCAGGACAATGTGCCTCTTACAGTTGTATTGCATGAAGAAGAACGGATGGTCTTGAAAATTCTGACCCACTCCGTCCAACGACGTAATGGAATCGATTCCAGCTGCCTTTAGGATGGATGTAGGACCAATTCCACTGAGCTGCAGAAGCTGGGGAGTGTGCACAGTACCTGCTGCTATTACGACCTCCTTGGCAGCTTGAATTGATTTTGTATTATTAGTGCCGTCGCGAGATACAACTTGTACTCCTGAAGCAGTTAGATTTGCAAAGTTTATCTTTGTAACCTTGTGTCGTGTCAGGAGGTGGTAGTTGGATCGCGACTTGACACGCTCATAGTGACCTAGGCGTGCATCAGATCGCGTCTCTGTTTTGGGGCTCTGAGATGATGGGACCCAAAACCGTCCTACTGCATGACCTTTTGCTCCTTCTTTTTCCACTGTTAGATTCATGTCTCCAAATGCGTCCCATTCGATCTCAGCATTAAAATCAGTAAAACGCCCGTTCACGTAAACTTCGTAAAACACTTACTGACACCCGGCCACTGGAAGTCCGGATAGCTCAGTTCAATAGGCCCCTGGCCCCCATATGCCGATATATCATAGGTCACATCAAAGTCTCTTTGTAACCGCTGCGAAGGTGGGGTGAACTTAACAGCCTACAGCTTATCGGTTACACCTTCTCTACCGTTTAATATTTGTTACTCACCTTTCGGAAGTATGGTACAAGATCATTCCAGCCCCATCCGGTGTTTCCGAGCTCAACCCAGGCATCGTAGTCTGCTTTCGCACCGCGGTCGAAGAACATCGCGTTGATGGCTGAGCCGCCGCCCACAATGTTCGATGCAGGGACACTCGATGTCCGATTGTCTAGATTAGACTGAGGTACCGAGGTCAAGTCGTACATGTATTGAGTTGGAAACGGATTGCCCTTAGAAGGCATGGTGAGATTCGCGTCACTAGAAACGATTTCGCCATACTCGACAACTAGAACTGTTTCTAGATGAGAGTTAGCTTTTGTTTCGTGCCTCTGGGCCGTTAAATCACTTACTAGTAGAATCCTCAGTCAATCTGTCTGCAACTGTAAGCCCACTCGCTCCCCCGCCTACAATGACATAGTCATAGGATTCTGCAACCTCTGACAATGACGTTATCGGTGTCGCTCGCTTCCCTCGTTCGTTCGAGAGAGCGCGACAGGAAATCAGAAGCTCAATACACAGAACTGCGACCGCAGACTTCAAGGCCATCTCTTTGAATAAACGTCAGTTGAGCGTGAAGGACAGAACATTGCCTCTGAGTGGTCATGGATCTTTCTGTGAACATTAGACCATGCTGCGCATTGATATATCAGGTGATCCTATGGTCTTGCGATCACGATTGCCATGCCGACAACGAGGCGTAAACAAAATTCCAGGTCACAGAAAGCATACGTACGTCTGTCCCAAAACGACCCTGCACCGTGGGGGCTAGGTATTGGAGGGCCGGCGCGAAGTGCTTTATTTGGTAAAAGCCGTAGCCTCTTGATTCCGCGGAACGTAGGGCACATTAATCAATCTAGAGCAGCCCCTGCATTAAAAGGTGATTTGTAGCGAATTGCATTGCAGCAGGGAACGCCTGGGCCGAGCTTCACCAGGCAAAGTAGCTATGGCGATTGGTCGTTGAAAATGACGAACATGACGGTCTAGGATCATAAGTTTTCGATGATATAAATAGTTACAAAGCCAGAGTGCTGGAATGGTATTTTAAAAAAGCCTAAGAGTATGACTATCTCGAGGTTAGTACCTAATAGAGACAGTGTTCGCTAGCGGCAACTCATTCTCTGTCAATGTCCCAAATAAGTCAAAGCTAGAAGCATGATGTAGATGTTCAAGCTACCAGGTCATGAAGCAAGTCATAAATAAGATAACATAACAGTAGGGTATCAAAGCGCAGGACGATCTATCCAAACTGCCAAACAAATTACAAAATTTACAAATGCCAATTCATCCCCGCCACATCTTGCAAATCGTCGACATTAATTCTGTCAACCCCTGAGTCGATCATGTCCTGCCACTTATCCTTTGCTGGAATATCCCAATACCTGATCTTGAATCCCTTTCTATGAGCTTCTTCCAACTTGTCCTTCGCCGACCCGGAAATCGGTATACCATCAGGAACAGCATCAGAAAACTTAGCGCTCGCGTAGTATGCATTTGATGAATCAAACTTGGCCATGTTCTTATCTATCCGTGCGTCGACAAAAATCGCCTTCGTCGGATTCGTCTGTTCGTCGAGAGCTTTTGGGAGAGGAGCAGGCGTGTTGGAGGACGAATCTGCAATGGCGTTTCCAGAAGCGATGATGGTAATATGACTTTCTTTAAATGATTCATCCCAATGACTCAGATATCCAGCATCGCGTAGTGGAGCAAGCGCCTTTACTAATTGATCCCATGTCTCATCTCCTCCAGATTTGAAGTCAATTAACAGTGAAAGTGACTGATCGGGATGCGCTGGAAACACGGATCCCCGCTCGTCAATGAGCTTCTTCAGAGGGCTAACATATAGGTCGTCTAATGTTGGTCCATTCGATCCGGGATCTTCGTGTCCGACAATGAGCTTCTCGCCATGTACCCATATATCTGCTTCTACGCTCATGCAACCTGCGCTGAGAGCGGAGTACAATGGTGTATCGCGTGTATAATCATTATGACTGTGACACGCGACGGGAGTGATGTCGTTGAATGAGTACGTAGGGAAAGGGTCGAGTTGATTGCCTTTGATCTTGCCTAGCGGTTCAATAGCTTTGTCTAACACGATAGGTTTATCGAGTGAGGAGAAGTCCGGCGGTATTTTGTTCGCAAGCGCATGGTAGGAGACATCACCGGAGCCCACTTGCCAGGTTCCACCTTTCGTATCGTCGTAGTTGGAACCGTAGCACTTTTTGCCTTTTTCCGAGAGGTGTTTGAGATATTCTTTACAGCTCTCGCCTACCATACCATTAGTCCACAGTTTTTGTACTTTGCTGCCGATCCTACCTTCTACGACATGTTCGCTATCCAAGTTATTGTGAATTTCGAAATACACATATCCATTAATGCCAGTGTAGGTAGCATTACCGCCATAATCTAGCCAGACTCGTGTAGCCATTGATAAGTACTGCTTCCCGTCGACTTTTGCTCCATCAGCCTTGGAGCAGAAAGAATCAACCGCAGTGTTGAAACCGACGCGCTTGATTTGCCCGTGATTGGTTGAGACATCGTTGACGGGCATCCATGAGTTGCCGCAGCTAGAAATGTAATTTGAATCTCTTTTCTCGGTAGGAGCCGTGTGGCAGGCCTTGTGTCAAAGACGTCAAAAATTTCATCTTACAGGGAAACCGGCAATGAAGCGTACCGAACTGAAAAGCGTAAAGGCCGTCAGAGCGCCTATTTTCATATTCGTAGAGCGGTGTATCCTACAAGTCGCAGCAAGTAAATGGAGCAATCATTGGGAACAGAGATGGGTTTCGGGGACATAATTAAATGAACGGGAGAGCAGGTAGGATGCGGATAGCTGCATGCCTCCGCCTCATATTATGTACAAGGGCCATGACCATGTCGAGTACACATTGACGATCGGAATGTCATCAATCTTGCTTCTATGTGTCCAAGCCAATGGCGGCGTTGTAGGATCCGAGCAAGCTCGTCTACTTCATACATTCATTTAAACACAGGTGCAAGTTCAGTGGACTTGGGGGCTAAACCTCCTGATCTTGGGCAGAACGGAGATGATGGGGCTGCAAGGCGCACCAAATAGTTACTGGCCAATGGTCGACCGACGTGGTCGCTTATGAAGTCCGTTCTCGAATTACGACAGTAGCAACATTAAAAATGGAAAGGATAAGCAACACGGATTAGGCAAGTCAAAAGGGAAATAATGAATCCCTAAAAGACAAAGAAGTAGTGGCCTATCTTCAAGCCAACTAGAGATGTCACTACGATTGTGCAACCGGCTGTACGGCTTTCGTCGCTAATATCGTTGGCTGAGGTAGCAGAGCCCAACTGCGCGAAGGACGTCCAGTGCTCGTATCGGTCTTGGCGATTCGGAGTTTGCGTTGGCATTATTATCGTGTCCTTGGGGCTAAAATATAAGCTTAAAGCATTGACAACATGCAGAGAATGGAGCTCCGTTATGTCGACTTCAAGGGTCCAGATTATACATTATGTCACATTAATAGACTTGCATTTCAGCCTTGGACTCGACAAAAAGTCTCATCCTTGCCATTGTGGCGGGTTAACACACAAGTACGGAGATGGTTGCATGATGAAACAAAGCTTGGCAGTTTCAAGGCACCGCATCATTATCAAGCGTGATCTGTATATACTGTGCATCCTTCAGCTTCACCATCATCAATCTTGTGAGTACTTGGGCTGTTTGTCGAAATGTTATCAAAACCTGCTGGCGATGAACCTGCTCATTGGCCGGGCTGACGCCACGGATCGCCCGGCTGATGCCAACCTTGGAAGTTTGTAAGCCGCCGTCCGGAACGCGGCAACCCTGTTGCAGGTCCATGAACTTTGCGCCACGAAATGATGGGATTGCTTGACTTTACAATGCCCAGAGCCTCCGAGAATGGATGAAGCGGGCAGTGAAGATGGCACACGTCGAGGACCGCCGACCGTTTCTTCGACAACCACTACCCATGGCCCTACCATTACCACGACGAGCTACACGTCCGCCAGCCCTCATCCCACGACGACAATAACTACGCCGCAATCGACTACGACAGCGCATCCCACAGTTACGACGACACACCAACTCGCGCTTCCAGTCACCCCATCAGCTTCTGCCTCGACCCAAACGGAACGGCGTCCCTCCATCCGCATTCGCAAACAAGGCGCAGACCAAAACACACAGACACAAGCAATTGAGAGCGATGATCACCATGGGAATCGCAGGCGGAGCTCGTCCGAACCCCAGCGACCATTGCAGGCGTTTCTCATTCCACAAGACGATCTTGAGATACGGCGCCAGGCATCGGCTACCCCGCTACAGACGCTACACGAAGAGGGCTCAAGTAATATAGTTCCCCAGTTAGACGTCACTCCTTCTGTACCTCTTAGAAATCTACGAAGGCCAGGTTTCGGTAGACAGGCCTCGGCCATAAGCTTGCGTCGGCGGCAGGCGCTGGGCCGGACTCGAGATCAAGAGTCGCGAGAATATGGGCCTGAAATGGTAGATGTGCTTGACGTCATTGGTATGTATTGCAACATCAACGTAGCAAGTCATAACTCACATACCATGCAGACCCTGAGGTTTCAACTCTCACGACGCTTAACAACGTTCAGAATTCACTGTTTCTTCCGAATCTCGGTTGGCTGTACGATCGCCGTCCGACATACGATATCTCACAGTCACAAAACACCACGTCTGATGAAGAGACGAGCATTGGAGAAGAGAATGTCGAGCAAGAAGAGCAAGCGGACGAAGCTCGTGACAGTCAAGGCCAGCTACGACCCCAGACAAATCGGCTGACGACCGTCGATACCATTTCGTCGGTTCTCACTGGCGTATCTGAAGGTCACAACTACGCCGTCCTTCCACACGGAACGGAACTGCCTGGATGGACGGCCGAAGAGAAGGCCATGCTCAACGATCGTGTGCGACACTTGTTACACTCTCGCCGAGCGAAGTTCAAGCGTGCTATGCGAGGTTTCAGAGGTTACCTTCGCAAACCCGTTGGCTTCCTCGTAACGTTATACGCTTTCCTCCTGACCTTCTGGGGCGCTGCATGGGTACTCTTCCTCATTGGATGGATCAGCGTCGGCGGTCGACAAGCCTACTTCATCGAGATCTGCGACCAGATCTTGACGGCGCTTTTCTGCGTGGTCGGCATCGGAATGGCTCCATGGCGCGCTGTTGATACTTATCATATGATATTTGTTGCTAAATATGCTCATAAGACTTGGAGGCTTCGAAAAGAACAAGGGCTTCCCGCATTAAAAAATCGGAATGAACTACCATCACGTCCCAAATCACATGCGTGGGAGACTGGCGAAGATACAAATAGCGACTTTGAAGAACCTGTGCTGAACTCGGCAGAACAAGAGCAGCTAGAACATCACCAGAACAAACTTTCCGCATCACACACATTCTACAAGCCGCATGAGACGACTACCCACAATGCCTTCTCTGTTCGCTTGTTGATCACAATAGTTGTCCTTCTGGACTGTCATTCGCTGTTTCAGATGGCGCTTGGCGGTACTACCTGGGGTATTTATTATAAACATCGACCGAAGGCCTTGACTGCTGTAATCCTTTCATGTAGCATCAGCTGCAATATATCGGCCGGTATCACTATCAGCATAGGTGACAGGAGAAGCAGGAAGACCTTAGTGGTTGAACAAATGTTTAGGCAAGGCTTAACTGAGGAGGCTCTGAAATCCCTTCGAGAAGAGAAGGGACTAGTAGCAAGGGGATTAGGAAGACAGAGCTCCAAGAGAAAGTCCAAGAAAAATTCCAAGATAACTGGCAAAGAAAAGGAGTAGACTAATCGGCCCGGCGTAGTAGTCGATGTTGGTCGATGTTGATCGATCTTAAGCATAATCAACCTTACCCTACGGAGTACATTCATCCGCTTCAATCTGGATGAATCCTGATATCTTCTTCGTTTCGTATTCTTGTCTTACCCATTAGGTGCCTATCGCTGTTGCGGCAAAGTTTCCTGCTGTCGTTTACTGACGAGGCGCCTAACAAGGCTTACTCTGCACCCCAGTGCCCTGAAGGTTTCTACGTCACTATAGATGTGATGCTATCTAGATTATATTAACAAGCATGCAACGTCTTACACGCCCCGTCTAGGCACCAACGATTGAGCGAGGAGCCGGTTAAGTATCCCATTTGGGAAGCCTAGACGAACACACCGATCTCTCCAATTAATTATCGAATTCTCATCAGGTGGCATTGGCATGAAAATCCCCAGATCTCGTATCTTGTGTGTTTAATAGAACGAATTCCGATTTGTACGGTAGATACGGATGTCAGACTGCCTGGGTCGGAGTTGTAGACTGCTCTTCCGCATATAAATATACTTAGCGAGCTCCCAGTAATGGAAGAATCACTACACCGTTTGGAAGCGCCATGTCTGTATCAGCGGCCCTTTTGGTTCTACTGAACGGGATTGTACTGGCCTCTCCTATTGACGCCGAAAGTGTATCTATAATCAAGGCCAATGCCCCCCGAGCAGACTTTTCCATTGCGGCCTTCCAACCCAGAACCCCGAGACGGGACCTACATAGTATCGCATGTTTTGCATGTGTATTAGAAGAATGTCCGGAAGTACGACGGTACCCTCCGAATGAGACGATCTGGATGAAGTGCGACGTGTACGGCACACTATATCCACAATTTGGGGAGTAAGTACCTTCCTTCTCCCAATATCACTTGTCGTAACAATCCCCTGTAGCTATTGGTCTGAAACAGTTGATGGATGCTTCCTCGTAAGTTTAGTCACGGACTTTTGGCACAGAAATTAGTCACAAATACATGCAGATGTCCTCGGATTACACTTACTATCCGCACGACCCCAACAAGCGCGAGATCTCTACAAACCCTATATGTGACGAAGACAAATCAAAGCAGCTACCTAACACCACATCTCCGCACTTAGTGCATAGACAAGAAGATGAGCCGCCGCCCAAGTACATTCCAGCAAGCATCAATTCCCCTTATGACGTCAAATGCCTCCAGTGTGCCGACCCTTTATGCCAGAAAGATTCGACTCTAGCCAAGAACGCTTCTATTGAGCTCGAATGCTGGACCGTATCCACTATGGGGCCTGGCGAAGTTATCTCATTTCCGAGATATGAAGAGAAGTGGCTTATGACAAAAGAAGGCTGTTATCTACCTTGGAACGAAGTCACGATCCACAACTGTACGAATTATAAAGACTGCATGCCGTATTGTGAGCCTCCCCCGCATTATTGGGCTGCCATCAAAGATTCCAGTTTAGAACGTGCCTGTCCACATAACTGCTCAGGACCTCACGGGTACGCTAGCAAACAATATACTGCGGACTTTGATTGTTGGGCGATTGGGGACACAGTGCAGGGGAACAAGTAAGTAAAGAAAGAGGGGAAGAGATTAATTCAAAATTGAGCTTAATACTTGTTTAGCACCTGGTACAGAGAAACGGAGTTTTATTACGCTGGTAGATGGTATACTTACTGGTGGCCAAAGGCTGCACTCGGGGCCTTTGGAGGTAAGTTCGTAATTTCTAATGACTTCGCAATTGGTGAAAGAATATCTGCAAAACAAAAGCTCATTACAAACTCGACTAGGCACGGGAGAGCCGATCACCGAATGTCCTACAAATGAAACGGGACCAGTTCCTCCGCAACAAAGTGCACCCCGCGGACGAGCACAGATATTGTCATGGACAAGAGCGATTGGTCACGCTTCTCCAAGAGCAGTACAGAATGTCTACGCGGTCGTGAACCGTAAGCGTTCCATTTCACGGTTCATCGTTTCAGTAGCCTGACTCCCTAGAAATTGATGTGCGATGTCGCCTCTGTACCAAAAGGATCTGCCCCTACTATACTCTCTATCAGCCAGGAGATCAGATGAACTTCGAATGTTTCGTGTACGGTAGCTCCGTCGAAGGAAGCGAGTATGTTTTACCCTTGAATATATGATACAAGAAAATCTCTAACACATTCTAGTGTATGGTTCAAGTCTGCGGAAAATACCCGCTGTTACGTTCCACGACGTTATGTCACCCTTAATGGTGGCTCTTCTATTAGCTACTGTCACGGAGACAAACGCTCCGCTCCATTGCTTGGTCACCTTTCAAACAATGCTACGCCTCCAACATCGCTTGTCGAACGTGTTCCTAAACCTCGAGTTTCAGATCCCTCGCAAAGCCCTGATCCTCCCCCAATCGATCGCTGCCAGGATGATCCTAATTGGTGGGAGACATATTGCTTCAACCAAGCCCTAAGATGCTGTGCTCAGAAAACGCCAGTGGACTGGTACTGGTGGTGCACAGATGAAAGGGCGCAGAAAGACTGGAAGGGCGCTTGCAAGGATTTAAGGTCGAATACAAATTGTACGGTAGCAATGAGGTTGGGGGACCAGATGGAGGGTTGTGAAGGTGGAGATGTTTGGAGGGATCCGTCCTGATGCATCATCGAAATGGAGTGAGAACATTGTCAGATTAGGGAAGTGCATTACTTTTCAAGAGTCTAGTCCATCACTATAAGGAAGGTTAGGAATATAAGGAAGGATCAAAGTCCTCAATCAAACGATGACCTTAATCGTAGCAATGATTACTTGCAGTTCACGTCGTACGGGCTGACAGACTGACCGCGCATTACCATGCGCGATGACGGTTAATGAAAGTCTAGCAAGACAAAATGCAGCTTGTACATTAATTTTGTCGGGGTGAGATGGGAGAGCATAGGATGCCCACAACTTCTGGGTCGATTTGGAGTATTTGTATAGTAAAATATGTTCCCGCATACAGGCCGATTGCTATCGTAAAATAAGAATATTCTCAACGATACTATATGCCGTTAGTTCTTTCTCTAGGTCAGTTATCTAGAAAAAGGAACTAACCTTGACGAATCCAATGTCCGCTGCCTTTTCTCTAAACGCTTGTCGACTCATGTTAAGCCCATACTTGCGAATCAGGCCAGCACGTTTTTTCTCTCCCGTCACCACACTACAACTAGAATTAGCTCGGCTAATGCACCAAGCCAAAAAATCTTGTTACCAGTTTCGTGAACCTTTTCCGTAGGTTCGTGGTCTTGAGTACCAGACCGTATCATGCGACATGTTGAACTGTGACTTGTGGTTCTTTCTTGTTTATAAGACTTCGGCAGATCAACAAGAGAAGAGAGTATATTTTTCAGCGAGCCTGTGGGTGAGGGGTAACATTCTAGCAGTATGTATGTGGGGGGACACCGTTATAAATCTCTGTCGATGTTTAGTACCCTGATGGACAGACAGCCTCAACATTGGTTCCGCATCAGTCGACGACCACTTCAACGATTGGTCTATGACATTTCGACACGATTAAAACACAGGGAGATCTCGCAACTTGGAAGCTTCATGGAATGACCGTTTGAATTAATGACGCTTGATCGTTCTGTACATGCCCTTCGGAACAATTGTTCTTATGCCAGCCTGGGAAGTCGACCAAAGGTCCAATCGCCCGTTTTGATTGCATTCTCACATTGCCAAATTGTTTGATCGATCGCCTCCTCCCTTTCCTCTTCAAATCCATTATAGGAGTCTAAAATGTCGCCCGCCGAAAGAATCAGACCTGGTCCCGACTCAAGAATGACACGCCTACCCAGCTTGTTCACAATAGTCACCCCGCTCCCAAACCGTGCCTTCAATTTACCCACGAGATCCAGACTGTTTTCGTTCGTCTCTAGACTGTTCGTTTCGAATCCGAAGAGCATGATGGATTGCAGATTTGGCCAGTCTGCATCTTCTAACAATGAGGGAAGGACAATGTCCATGAAACGTTTGTAGCCAGGACCATTGCAGTAATACTCCATATATTCATCGTTCGATGTAGATTCTGGTTCAGTTTCTTCGGCAACAGGCCGCTGGTCGAGCGTCAAGCAAACAAGCGTGTCTTTACTTGTGCGAATTAGAGCGGCCCACTCGCTGAGCACACGTAAATCAGACTTAGCCGATACATATATCTCGTAGAACGTATCGCCTTTCGAAAGGGCCTCACATGGCCTAGAGAGTGACAAGCGCGTCAAGAAGGTAAAATGGGAAATGATCGCTGGACTAAGGCATGCGAGAGGTCGGGGTGCGACCAATTCCTGATCTAAATCTTCTTCCTCAGAGTCAGAGTCAATCTCTGGAGGCGGATTTTGTTGTTTTTTGGAGAGAATAGATCCTATAGGTACATCTAGCACAGCCAGCTGGAGCTCGTTGATGATTGGCGAATTACTACAGGCATGTCGTACAAACTCAGGTGGGATGTGGCCTCGCAACTTGAGTGTTGTCAGCTTTGCCATCGTGGTTTCTGGACGCTCAAAGGGTACAATCTCCTCTGGCTGCTTCCAGAACGCGGATATTTCAAGATATTCAACGTTGATGAACATCGCGAGTGCATTCCAAGGATCGAATTTTCCTTGGTCATCTCTCAAATAAGTATATTCGCCATTTACGGGTAAGCACAACCAGCGCACCAATTTTGCCAAATATTCAGCTCGATCTCGATCCACGATGCTCTGGTTGGTGAAAATCTCGAGGAATTGCATCGCTCTCTCATCTTGATCTCTACCCATCTCATCAATGATAAATTTATCGGCTCTCGCCGCATCGGATTCATCGGCGGGTAATAGATACGGTCGTTGGAGACTAGCTTCTTGCTCTCGTAACTCTTCGGGGATGTAATCTTCGTGGAACGACAGACGGTGAAGTTCAATCTTCGCCCAAAAAACGGGTTCGATGAGTGCGTGAAATCGATGTGCCACACGCATCAGCTGTGTCAAGTCGTGATGTCGAAGATACTTTGAGACCTGTAGCAGGAGCTCATTCGGAAGGGCCTCGAACGTCGGTGGCATGTTTCTAAGATAGTAGAGGTGCTAAGGTACTGGCTTGCTGTACGTGCGCAGTCGCCTCTATGTTGTTTGTTGATAGATTAAGGGGTCCGAACAGGGCGGTTTTGTCGTATTATGTTCAGGCCGTGCGAGGCAGACGAATGCGCCCTATCTCGTGCGCACAACCTCACTCCCACATGGCTTTTACTCCAATAGCCTAAGCATAACTAATTAAATAAGTGCACTCGTGATCGATGTCGGTCTTTTTTATATTACTGAGCAGAGAGGCACGGGTGTGCGAGGAGGAAAGTATATGTATAAGGACCCCTCTACCTAACTATACCCTTCTAGGCTAGTCCCTCCCGTCTATCCAGGTATTCTTAGTAACAAACTAGGCTACCTTACAACATGAAAGCAAAAGCATGCATAGGTGACATCATGCAAGAGATAGCAAGCCATGGTAAGCAGAGATAAGTTAGCTAGGTTATGTACTGTGCGCAAATTCAACAACCCCCAAGACAAGTGATAGGGTTTGTTGTCTCGTTTCCTCGTAGAAATGGCAATTACTCGTTCAAGCACCAAAACGACGTTCTCCTACACCCGATATCTGGCGAACGGTTCCCCATATGGGTCCCTCTAGTACGCTAGAAAGCAAACAATCGACCGACAATCAAAACTTGCCTGATGAGCCGAGTTGCACTGCGCAATATTGCAATGTACATATCACAGGTAGCCACACGTTTTAGAGAAGCGGCCAACAATCTCATAAATTTTCAATGAACTGTGGAGTAATATCAAATGAGTGACAAAGAATGATAAATCGTCGTCTTTTCACACCCGCTTACATCTTGAGAATTTTCATTCCCCCACGCTCGTCTCTTGGCCCGATGCCCTTGTGTCTACTATCTAGCAGGTGCCACTAGCTCTGGCGCTGCGAATGAATTGGCCAGCGCCAAAAGTGAAGCAACGTCCAGAAACTGGAACCGTAATTACATTTACACTGCTGCAAGTGGAGTCTGAGTAAACCGTAACTATTCACCTCCATTAGCTACTTGGCCCTTACATATACCAGTTCAATATCAGATTAGGGTACTTACTGCTGCATCCGGGAGGAACAGTATATTGAGTGTCATCTATGAGTCCAGAGTCCGTGTTCCCAGAAACGATAGGGGAAATGCCGAAGCAGGAACCATCCGTAGGAACGTTGGCAACGGTCACGGGGGTTGGGCTAGAGTTGCAACCTGGCCCCTCAAAGATAGAGATAGGGACAGAGGCAGCGCGAGGAGCCAAGGAGGGGGCAGCATTCGCAGCTGCAAAAAGAGCAATGAGGACGGCTTTAGTCTGCATTTTCTTGGTTGCTTTGAAGAGAGCTTTGAACCTAAGGCTCTAATACGCAAGTATCCTTATAGCTAGAAGTAAAAGTAGAGGCTAGATTGCTTCGAGGGGATGAGCTGGATGAGATTGATGGAGATGAGTGCAGTTTGACGAGATATTTATACGCACGTAGAGCCAGTCATTCAGTTCCATTCCTGCTCCTTTCTGTATTGATTTCCATCACGGTGTGCGCCTCGCTGACATGAAATAGCCGCCCACTGTCGTGATAAGCAAGAATTATACTAAGATCACAATGGTTCCCTCTGTAAGCAACCTAAAACTACCCTAAGAGGAAGTAAGAAGGTAAGACATATGCAAGATAGACATAGCTATCACACAGGTAGACTAAGAGATCATTGGTTTCATGCTACTCCCTAATTGCCTTTGAATTTACGCGATGATACCGTGGCTTGCGGGCGGTGATGAACATCCCAGTGCAAGCGGGTTGTCTGACCAACAACTACTGGCCACTTACCATTGAGTAGAGATGCTACGGCCTTGACCTATAACTTCCCTTTTCTCCAAGCTACCCAGGAAATGTATATGCAGATGTGTCTCTAAGATCTCAGGAATATAAACTGTAGCTGCAGCAGCTCCATTGATGTGATGGCATGTCTAGCAAAGTTTAGAGTATATAAGAGAAACCTTGTATTTGTACTAGTCCCTCAAAACAATGTAACGTTTCGAGCACTTCGTGCACGTCCAGGAACGCCATCTGACCCTGTGTGATGGCCAGCATAAATTCAATGATAGGCGATGAGCTTACCAGGCCCACCTCCTATATGTCAGCCACATAAGGTGGTATGCTCGTGTCTTGCGCAACTGATCGAAATTCAGTACATCGCAATTAGGTCTTACTTATGTCTCCACCCACACATAGTCAAAATAAGCGGTGAGGCACCGGTCTGTCTAATAGAACGTGTGCTGTGCGATCAGTTTCCTCAAGTCCAGCTGGTAGCATGGACTATTGGAAAGAATGGCTAGACGGAGGTCTCCGCAGACAACGCACATCTGTAGTTTGGGGAAGATATGGGGCGGCATAAGGTGTGGCTTCATCCCGTATAACGCCATAATCCTTCTTATTTCCCACGTGTGCTTTTCGCGACCTTAATCATACCCACACGAGGTTCAGCTGTTCCGAACATGAATCATACGAGTCACATGTTTGAATATTTTAACAATGTTTTCATAACCTAAAGCCCGCTATGTCGGTCTCCGGTACACGACAGAGAAAGTATGTTACCAAGACTCCATTGATCTGGTGCAGTCGATATCTTGATCGCCACCCAATAACCCGGTTAATGCAACTTCTGCAAGGTCATGCTCGGCAAGACCATGTGCGCAAGTCACGTCGAAACAAAAACGGGCCCCCAAGGCTGACCGCGTAAGACGAAGGTCTGGTTATGAAGCGCGATGAGCTCCCATTGGCGACACATTTGCAAACGAGTGGAGCCCTCAGCATGTTAAAACTCGCATGATGTCAGTATTGTGTGCAAACATGTAGATTTGCGAGTTGGCCTGAGCTGACAGTCACGCCCATTCTTGGGCGTGCAAACATTTTCAGATCGAGATCAAAGCATGGTTCCCAAGTTCTAGCCGACGATATCGACTTCAATTTTGTTATAGGCTAAGCGGTACCGGCAATGAAACCAATATTGATAAGTGAACTGAAGAAAGGAGAACACCAAGAGCCTATGGAAGCGTCAGCAAAAGAACGTGTAGGCAACGGCTACTGACTCACGGACCACCTTGCTGTAGGCTAAAATAAAATAAAGCCTAGAACGCCACCCTGCAGTCATTGAAGAGCGAAAGGAACAGCGGGCCGGTAGAATCCACCTGCAGCCGCCACGTTTTATAGAATGGCACATGCATGCAAGCACGACAACATCAAATTGGCAATTCCTCCACAGTAAGCTGCACAGCACACAAGTTGTGCAGGATAGGCAACTAAAGTTCGTGAATGTAAGCCATTAAGACTCTAGACTGTCTGACTCTTGAACCCCGAACATGCTGAGGTCTAGCAAAGTCCATGAACGAGACAAGAGATACGGTAATGCTAGTTCGCAAGTGCTGGCAGGTTGACCGGTTAATGCAGGGACGAAGAATCAAGGACGGTAGGTACGAGCCACAAATCACCTATGAGGTGAGTTTGACGCACGCTTACGAATCTTGTTGCAAGACTTCATTCGCAGAATCCGAATCTTCTCAGCTTTTAGCGTCGCACACCACATCCAAGGAAGCTATACGAGCTACGGAGACTGCCCGTATTCAGGGACTGAAGGAAAGAACAACCAGACACTTCTCTCGCTCTTATAATTTGAAAATTATTTTGTTGACCAACATGTCAACATGTTTCCGCATGACGAATGAGCTATTCAGTCGACTTCATGAACAGCTGTTGGGAGGCCTCAAGCTCGTCGCTCGGTGACATAAAAAGACGGCTGTCAACGAAGGCTACACGGCCCGTCTGACACTGTAGCTGACGTATCGTGAAGATTATTCGGCACGTCAAACCCAAAAGTGCGCTATTTTATCGAGTATCATGTGTAAACACGCTTCGTACCTAGCTGTAATATTTTACACATGTTAGCTAGTGCAAGAAAGCGCCATGCGGCATTCTGCGACAAGAATTCTCAGCGCTGGTCTAGTAACCGTATATCGGGTATATTGAATGTATCGATAGTTATAATTCAAACGCCAGAGTCCGAACGACTTTTTTATAAACATTGATAGTAGTACGGCGGTGAAACGCCCTTGCACTGGTACGGTGACTGTAAAATCATTTGGTTAGCAATTTACCCCGCAGGAATGGAAGTGACATACTTCGCAAGTTGTACAACCTTTCCAATCATTTCCGCCACACTGATCCCAATGCTTTTGCTTGCATCCTCCACCTCCTCCAGGATTCCCGGGTGTACTTGTCGGCGGTCTCGGGCTCGAGGTGGGAGGCGATGGACGCATTGACGTTGTCGTGGGCGGGCGAGGCGTCGATGTGGGTGGCCTAGGTATTGAGGTTGGTGGTCTTGAAGTGGACTTCGGGGGAGAAGGAGCCCTAGACGAAGATTTAGGTGGTGGACGCGAAGTACCACCTTTAGTAGGCGTGTCCACTTGGCTGCCGTCGCAGTATATCGCTGGTCCATCTAACGCCAAATTTTTTAGAATTGTACTCATACCGGCGACACCAGGGCCTTTGCAGTAATTTGAATTGACTTGGCTGGTATTGAGGGGTGTTGGATATTCGATGTGGAAGACTGGCTTAGACAAGGCCAGGAAATTAGCGTATCTGGCACATTCGTTGTACGATGGTGCTGCGCACTCTTCGTTGACCGCGAAGTCCATGATTGAAGAGATTCTATCGATGATGTCGATACTATTCTTAAGGCCAATTTTCATATTGTATTTTGCCGCCTCTTTTTGCATCCATTGCATATAGGAAATAGAATCGGTGTCTTTTAAATTAAGCCCATTATCGTTTTGCTACAATGCGTCAGCAGATGATATCAAGTCATATCCTTCTTGTTGCTGCAATGAATCCAGCAATTGAAAAGGAAGTTTCATATCGATGGTAAGAGTGATTAACATACGTAGCCATCTGTTGGTAATGATTAGCCATCTTGTGGAATACATTTCAAACACTCCACCATGGGTGAGGAGCGCAAACAAAATGTCTAGAAGTGCACTCTGTATTTTGTGAATACGTACCGACATTGTCTGGGTCTATCGCATCGCAACCTTTGTCCCCAGCCATCTTAATGCGCTTCGCCATGATGTCTCTAATCTTCTGACTCCCTAGTCGTATCCATTTCTCGTCTGGCCATTTTTCAAGTACCTTGCCAGTATCAGCGGCGGGAAAGTCTTTCGCGTCGTCTCTCCAGTTTTCTAGTGTACCCGCGCTAAAGTAGCATATGACAATCTTTCCTGCCGACTGCAGCGCCTTGATTGTCGAGACATCGTTGTCAAACAGATCAATATCCCATACCGGAGCATCTGTTGGTGGAAGGGGCATTTTCGATGTGTCTGGTTGGCCGGTCAAAATGATCTGAAATTTTTGGCCTATGAGAAATTGTCCAAAGGCTGGGACAGCGAAGAGCGCTGCCCATATCAGCCAAAGCAGCATGGCGAGGAAATTTTCAGTCCAACAGGCTTGAAAGGAGTGAAGTGAAGCTCAAGTTATGCTCCAGGAAGCAAATGAAAGATTGCACGAGAGCGAAATGTAGGAGCCATGCGGCGAAGACCTCGTGTGGCGGATGATCTCCCAGATTCGGCATCCAGAGTATATAGGAAGCGGCGAGCTAATAACGTAGTTGGCCAGGTGTTTTGGTTTACGTATTGTAGTCGACAAGGCGCATTGCGAGGAGATTAACCGTCGAAAGGTAAACTCTCAGGAAAGCCTGTCCTTACCCATATTTCATGAAGATTGCGACGTCGTAGCCGAACCAACCAGGCTAACTAGGTGCAAATATAATGATATTTTGTCACACCTGGGTGCTCAGTGCCACAGACAATCCACTTTGACTGCCAACGCCACAGCACGTCATCAGCTGTGTGAGAACTGGCTTTCCTCCTTCAAGACCAAATAGTATCGTGCTTTTTGGAAATTTCATAGTGACTGCAAAAATATTCTCAAATGTATCAGTTCTAAGGCGTGATTCTAGAAGGCGGAGAGATTGCTGAATAGAGTCATTCCGCTCTAACTTTTGAGACCGTTTGCATCTTCGGCAGATGAATGCATTGCGGGGGAAAGCTTAAATGCGAGATCCGCATGGTCAATTTCGAGAATCATGGTCGGGAGATCTGATGTTGCTAGCGCGCGAGATGAACGTTCTCGACAACGGCTAAATTGATCGACAATATCGGCGACTCCACATAGACAACACAGATGAGCGAATCTCGTGCGCGGGGCCTGAACTTTAGAGAAAAAATAGATTGGCAAAAGAAAAGTTGATCTCGGACATTTTGGGTTACCAGTATGTTGGGTCCACAGGCCGATTACTCCACCAATTGGTTCACCTCATCTTACCGGAGTACAGGGGAGGGAGAAGCAGGTACTCACGTTCTTGCATGCAAGCATGCATGAGAGCGAGACCCTTGTGAGCCTCGTAAGCTTCACTGCTGGTGTGAACTGTACCTAAGTTATGCTGCGAGTCTCCTATCTTCCAACACCCAAGTAGGTACCCAGCCGCGTTGTTGAGCTTCAACTCAAAACCGGGCTTGGAAAATGGATCGATCCAGGTTCTGAGATCGATATACATGAGAGTTGAGCCAAATATGGTGACGCGTATGTCTGGTCACATTGTTTCTATCCAGGCCTGACAAGGTGTATATGGTGGCGCATAATTTGTAGGGAAAGCCATCGTGACGAGACTCAGATTTCCCATTTACTTTTCTCAACAGAATGACATAGCGAGTGTCATATGTGATTTTCTAGGCAACCTTGGTATCTGTGCGACTAAGTAACGTCCATGCTCTAAGATGAGAATTTTTTGTTGTATCTCAGACCATTTCTTAGCGCAGCAACAAACATGTAGTGGCCTCGAAAACTCATTTTCACACTAGATGCGATGATATTTGTATATACAAAGATTCTTAAACGTATCGTGTCCGTTTTAGATATGGACGTGTGGCATCGTAGGTTCTGGTGAGTCGTTATCGATAAAATCACGTGTGGTCGGCCCGATCCGAGTCCGACCATCTTTTTCTAGGAGGCACGCGCTGCAGCAGTTTGAAGAGTATTACATTTCTTCACGAGTGCCACAACCTTCCATTGTTATTTGATTCAGATGGAACTCTGCTCGCCGCGAGATTTCGGTCTGCTCGATCGCTCTTTTCAATTCTTCGGGCACTGATGCGATCGTTCCTCCGCCTCCGAACCGCTCCTCGCTCCTCGTATGCACAGCGATTCTTGACCACCCTTCCAAAGCCGATAGCCACGTACGAAAAGTCATGGGATCCTACCAAACATGTCCCATCTCGATCCAAGCCATGGCCACCGCCCTACGTGACCGCCCAGGATGCGGTGGTACACAACAGACGAAAGGCTGAGCGCGAAGAGCTGCGAGACACCCAAGGGGTAACAATAGCACCCAAGGAAGCGCTAAGTCTCGGCCAGCGCCATGCTATCAATCGTCTAAACAGGGCTCTTACCCTCGCAGACACAAAGAGGACTATCCAAACAATACCTTCGCTCCCATTATGGAGAGCCTACTGCTTTGCCAAGCACCAGGTCCCTGGTGTCCTTTCTATGTTGCCGGACAGAGCTTGGGATGTTTTGTGGGCAGCACAAGCGGCGAACAGCCCTCTACTTCGGTCTCGGCGCGCACATCTTCGGGAACTTTACCTTGATATGCACTCCATAGAGAAGTCAGCAACATTAGCGCAACGACTCACGTACTTGGAAAGCGTCTTCCTTAGTGGGAAAGAGGAGCAGGCTCTAGAAGAGTGGGAGCAAGACTACGGCAGCACCGCTTCCTGTCGACAAGACTACAAGCCAGAATTTCTTGAGCTAGGGGCAAGACTGCATGCTATAACTGGAAATGCTGAGCGGGCACAATTGATCATGGAGGAACTGTTTGATCTTTATCCGGCCTGGGACCCTTCCATTATGATCAATGTGTTCCGAGCTCACACCGCGAAAGAGTCGAGCCAGCACCATGACACAGCTCGAGCAATCTATCTCAAATGGAAGGATCGATTAGGAACGGAGCCAAAGCTGAGAGATTTTGACGCCTACTTCGTCGGCTTTCTCGAAGCTCGAAATCTTCGTTATGCTAAACAAGTATTCCGAGACATGATCAAGGATGGTCATTTGGAAACTTGCACAAATCCCGAAGCTATCAACGCAGTTCTTGAGAGGCTTCACATGCTCTACCGCCTTGGGACGGATATAGAGAAGATGACCAGCATCGCCCTTCAAGCGCTATCTATATTGCCGCAAGGTTACTTCACGCACATATTTGGCAGCTGGATGAAGTCTGCGGTTGTCCAGAAAGCTCCACAGGCGGCAACACAGATTCTTGACATGATGTTCGGTAGAGGATACCAACCAGAGACGATCCATTTTAATCTCTTTCTGAAAGCTCTTTTGCGGACTAAAGTCGAGTCACGCGTACTCAAGGCCGAAAACATCGGATGGCACATGATCGAGGCGGCTAGGAAGCTAGGTCCAAGGAAGCCATCGGACGAATCGGCATCTGAAATCATATCTAAATCAGCAACAGGAATGGCGAGATCCAAATTAGACAACTTGGATACTAGAGAGGTACCGGTAGCGAACGTGACAACGTTTGCCCTTCTCATGCAACATCACGCCACCAACTTACAATGGGAGCATGTCGATTATCTCATCCGGTATATGAAGGAGACGAGCATCCAGCCCAATGCTACTCTAATGAATATTCTGATGGATAAGTCGTGTCGTCAAGGAAGATATAGTGAGGCCTGGAAGACGTATAAGTCCCTCACTGAAGTACTCGAGGGCGCTCCAGGCGTATACCCGGACGGAGCCACCATTCGCTGCCTTTGGAGAACCCTCAGACTAGCACTTGGAGACCACGCAACACGAAATGATCCGGAATTGCCCACGCCACGCGAGTTGCTAGCTGAGACGGTGCAATGGTGGACCCTCTGCCGCCGTCGACTTGATGCGAAGCAATTTCGAATGGGCCTGGCTGCGGCTGATGGTGGTGCCATAACGAGTTTGATGATACACTGCTTTAGCTATACGAAAGATTTTGCAGGCTCACTGGTGGCTCTGCACGTCATGAGGAAGATGTTTGATATCTTCCCCTCAGATAAGGCAGCTGCGACTCTTCAAAAACAGGCTGCCTGGGTCGACATGCACCGCGACACGCAGTCCCACCGTTTCCAATATCACCACAGTACGCTCAATAAGAACATGGACAGACTCGGCCGTGTTTACTATATTCTGATGGAGAGAAGGTTTGAACGTATGAACCTGACTGGGGATCAGTACGCTTCTCTAAGCGAAGAAGAGGTAGGAGATCTTGGTCTCAACATTTTGTCGGAGTTCGTCCGCGTAGTACTGAAGCGATCGTATACCCCTGAATTAGTCGAAGATCTAATTCAAAAGGCCAAAGACGAGGTCGGCGTTCCAGATATGGGAACTGGGGACCTGGACGCTTTCGGTGTTTCTTAGGTTTCAATGAGACCTTTCCTGTATTTGACGGCTTTTTTCCATGCACATACGAATCACAGCAAGATGTGTGGAGAATGATGTAGTAGTATTCGCTTTTCCCTCTGTTTCTAAACCTGTGATCATATACCAAATTCGCAAAGAAAGCCAACATTACTCCTGTATACTACATAGATAACGACTAGCAAAGTCCTGTAACCCCTGTTACATAGATACTCCTATCGATCTCATTTCTCATTGTTACAAGCCCAGTGGATTATTTGAAGTTCCCTTTCTTGGTGTAGGACCCGTCCGCGAGCCCATACTAGCTCTCGCACCAGACGGAGTACTCGCAAGGCCCAGTGGGTTCTTGTTGGTACCGGCTCGTGCGCCAGAGGCGCCAGTCGCATCTTTGATCGAATTGCCGTAATCACGGATTACATCTCCCCATCCGCGAGACGTATTTGCTACACTGAGCACGAGTTAGCGATCTGCCATGAATAATGTTGCTTCAAAGGTAGTAGAGGATCGCACCTCGAGCCTGCACCTTTCCCCGCTCCCGCGACGCCATTACCCGCCGCAGTGACAATAGCTCCCGCAAAATTGCCAACGCCCGAGGCAGCGGCATTGGTAGAGCGTGTAAGCCAGCTCTTTTGCTGTTGTGGTTGTTTCTTGGGTGGCATGTTGGATATGTGGTTGAATCAGGATGGAGAAATCTTGGTCAACATGGAGATATGCAATGACGGTGTTGTGGCGGTGACGTCAAGCAGTCCAGAACGCCGCACGGCCCTTGTGGCTGGTATGAAAGCGTCTAGCCACATAGATTAAGGTTGCATTAGCCGGACGGTGGAAAGCTTAGCCGGTCCGGTTGTTCGACCCAACTTCAGACTTCGAGTGCGCGTGTCGGGAATGCATGTACCCAACGCCGCTTTTCTCTTTTCGCCTGCAACATTGCAGCTGGTCTGCTGCATCTCCCCTCTCTTGCTACTCAGCTCACACGCCAGTAATGTGACGTGTTGGAGTCCTACCACGGCACCTCTCCGCCCAAATCTGGGAAAGCGGAATTAACAGTTCGAGTACGCAACGGCTTCACACCGACAACGGCCAGGCAACACAATGACCTTCACTCACCGCCGAGAATTCTAGAGGAGCACTCCCGCAAACTTGTAAGTCGTGCCGCTTCTTCTTGTTTCCGTGCACTCCTACAACCGCAACCACGACCAACGCACCACCATGACATGACGCTTGTACCACCGCCGCCATGATCAGGCTCAAGCGCTCCAAAACGAGCGTATCGGACCTCGCAGGGCTCGATCCCGATCTCAACGGTGGTTCCGAGACTCCGCAGTCCATCCAAAAGCCTGAACGCGCCCGTCCCAAACGTGGCTTTTCAATGTCTAAACTGACCGCCCAAGTAGGACGACGCCAGAGTCCACGCACGTCGATTGACAGGGCTCTAATTTCGCGACCCATTATAGATGCTCGAAATCCCATAATCCCCCCGTCACCAACGACCTTACTCGGTGAGGTCTCGCCACCGCCGTCCGTCTACAACCTCTCCACATCGAGCTCCGGTTCGAATCCCGCCCCACCAAGTACTTTACGCTCCGACGAAACTCACGAACACTTAACTTCTGAGCCTACAATATCCAAATTACTCCCGCCGAATCGACCCCCACCGCTGTGTCCTGCCGGCCCCGATAGTTTATCACACCGCGTAAACGCGCAAAATTGCCTTCTCGAGATACCGGAGCTGCCCTTCGAGCTCGAACACGCTATCAACTTAGTGAGGTATAGCAGTACTGCAGAAGACATCAAGATGGACCCTCCTCGATTACAGCTGCCGGCTGTCGGCACCAAAGGCCGCGCTATGCAGCAGGCCAAGGAAATGGAGGATCTGGTTGCAGAGAGAGCAAAGCGCAGCGGGGACGAGCCGCCCCCATACGACTTTTACGAATTGATTGGCAAAGGTGCTTACGGTCGCGTATTCAAGGGGTGCGTCTACATAGCCATGAAATGGTAAAATACTAATCCTCATCTAGCAAAAATCGCAACACAGGAGGCCTGGTTGCCATTAAGATTATTGACATTGACAAAGTTGACTATGAAGAGATGACGACGAAGAATCTGTCTGAGACGCTCAAGGAAATCAATATCCTACAGCAGCTGAGAGACAGCAAGGCGCGGCCGTATGTCAACATCATCGAGGAGGCACGACCTGTTCACAACGAACTCTGGATCGTTAGCGAGTACGCAAGTGGCGGTAGTGTAAATACACTCATGAAGCCAGCTATGGCTGCGAACCAACCCGGGTTGCCTGACAAGTTCATCAAACCCATTGCGCGAGAACTTGCATTGGGACTAAAGTACATTCATGAAGCGGGAGTCTTACATCGCGATCTAAAGTGTAAGTCCAATCGGTGCACAGCTCTCCAAAATGCTAATGTCTCCCAGGCAACAATATTCTCATCCTTGAAGATGGTCGCGTGCAACTTTGCGATTTTGGTGTTTCGGGTACACTTGAGCCTGAGATTTCCAAGCGTTCGACAATTGTAGGGACACCGTACTGGATGGCTCCTGAACTTCAGAAGGAGTGGATCAAAGATGCGCATCCCCACAGCAGCATGCGCCCTAACGAAATTCTTTACGGGTCAGAGGTCGACATATGGGCCTATGGCTGCACTGTTTACGAGATGGCTACAGGATTTCCCCCCTTCCACAAGACGATTCAGTGGGACCTTCCTGACAGTGGCGTTCCCGTGCTAGAGGGAGACTACGACCCGCAACTCAAAGACTTTATCGCCTTTGTACTACAACCTGACCCAGAAACTCGACCCACCCCAGACCAGATCCTGGAGCATCCCTTCCTCGCCAATTCAATCAAGATGTACCCAACCGTCATGCTCGTCAAGCTTGTGGAGGACTACTACAAGTGGGAACGAGAAGGAGGTGCTCGCGCGTCACTTTTCAACCCATACGGGGCTCAAGCTCCCGATCCGCTTGCCCCAGAGCCTGAGGATGAGGATGACGACTGGACCTTTAGCACTAGCGACGAATTTGAAAACAGACTTTCCAGGGCCTTTCCCGACCCATTCACCGCCCCTGGCCAGACCTTTACTGGTATGAATGTTCCACCCGCAGATGACGACCGGTTCGCAAAGCTACAAGCGAGCATCAAGGAAGAACAAATAAACCGAGGAGAGAAACGTCTGAATCGCTTGTTCGACAAAGATTTAACGCCCTATCGCTACAGCGCGATTGACGACGGCAGTGGCCGGCCGCCATCCGATCTTATTTTGCGAGACTTCAATCCGGGCGCGCCTAACCGAGAGACGGTAATTGACCTCGACTTTGCGGCCCCTACGGCCAGTGACATGGTCCCCAGTATTGATTTGGCGGAAGTGCCTACGGTGAAGGCCAACCGCATGCAAAAACTTCTACGCGAGATGGAGATGGAAGATGAAGAGAGAGACAGTTTCAATCAGGATCAACTTGCCAAGCGCGCCACGCGAGATTGGAAATTCCCAGCTATGAATGAACCGCCGCTACCGAATCGCCGTACCCAAGACTGGAAGTTTCCACCCATGCCACCCAAGCCAAACAGAGCAACTCGGGAGTGGACGTTCGATGCCGCCATGGCTGAGGCAAATTACCAAGCCCAAAGAAATTCCCGCCGGGAAACCAAAGACTGGAAGTTTCCTGTCATGCAACAAGAGCCCAGTCGACGCACTCAAGACTTCAAATTTCCCATGAGGGACCCGATGGATAGCCAGACTAGTACCCTGGTGGATCCAGACAATAACTTCTCTTCGTCTCCCACACTTGGTCCTGAAATCCGACCGACCTTGAGGCATGCTACAACAGAGCCCGCGACATCATTTGACGATTACCCGCGTATAAACTCGGCACCTGGGTCTCCATTGCGGACTTCGATGATCGATTTGGACATGGCCAACATCGATGACTATCGTCCGTCCACCTCGGGTTCAGCGTCGACCACCACCTACACAGCAGGCACGGAGCAGATGAATGAGAATCCATTCAATCTAGAGGACCAAGTTCACCTCTCCCAGAACAACAACCGCGCTTCCTACCACATGAAGTCGCAATCTGAGCCCAACCATGCAATCCCCGGTCTACTGACCCCGCAAACCTTCGATGAGCAGGGTCAGCCGACAAATCAAGACCCACATCATCCAAGCATGCACGCCCGCGGTGTCTCCTCCGTGTCGCAGATGCAAGCCCAGCTCAAGCCGCCACCGAACAATGTTGCCCCGGGCTACCATCGCGCAAACCAGCGCTCACAGCAGCTCATATGGGATGGTTGGTCTCATTCTGCCGCTTACGGTATTGGAAGCGATGAGTCACCGCCTACAAGTGTCACGACGGACAATTCTGCGGATGATGAGGACATTGACGAAGTGTGGGACAACTATGAGAAATTGACTCTTTCTCGTAGGAGCTACACCAGGTCTCGTCGCACCAACAGCCGTGACGACGACCCACGCGCCTCCGACGCCGACGCCGAAGATGAGGACGATTTTGCCCGCCCGATCCGTGTATCGGTGGGTATGAACGGCAAACCGTTGGTAGACTTTCCAGTCCCGCGAGGTCCAGATGCAGAAGCCCTTCTGGGCGTCGACTCGGATGCAGGGCTAATGCAGCATGCACTGTGGAAGAGTACCGTGGAATTAAGAGAAGGTCTGAGGGCGAGTCGAGACTTGTTGAAGGCGATGAGACTAGAGGATGTGAAGCCATTGGAGGGCTTGACGGAGGAGAATGGGCTAGACGGTGATGTACAGGGTACTGTGAGGATAATCAAGCCTGACAGGTGAAGAGTAAATGTATCATGATACGGGCTTGTCGGTTTCTCGTTGCCGACTTCTATCAAGAAATGAGCGGATTGAGTAGTGCACTCTATGTTTGGCTTCTAGAAGTTGCGAACGGCGTTTTGGACATTCGGAAAGGTAGAGCATGGACGCAGCTCCCATCTTATTGAAATTCGCGCTCAGGAGCGCGAAAAGATTCATCATGCATGGCGTTGGAACTGATCATGGGCGTTGGATTGACATGGGTGCGGTATATCCTCGTCGCGTTGCATGATTCATCCACATCTGGTGCAAGGCACGGGAGAGTTTCAGGGAATTTCAGCTCGTAGCCCGAGCACAGGCGTTCACTCCAAATTACACCTGTAGGATATATATAGTATTTTCCATCCCCGACATCAGCGCTACCCGAGGTAGATGTACGTGACGGAAATATACAAGAGAGTATCCAACATCTCGCCCGTGACGCGCCCAACCCCCCCAAAACGAAAACAACAACAAAAAAAAAACTCTCAAAAAAGCCCAACAACCTTCCTTGTATCCTTGCATCCTTTTTTCCCCCTATCCCTATAAGAATATAAGACAATTGTTACATGTTCCTCAATGCCCTCCCCTTCCCCTCTCTTTTTTGTTTCTTTACTCTTCTACTCTTCTCCTCGGAGAAAGGCCCCCCGACCATTCATGCCGCAATAAGGAGCAACTCTAGCATCATGCCCCGCTAAGCCGCATGCGCGCTTTTTCACGTAAACGACATTTCTCTGGCCTTTGACACCATTTACATATATAAACAGATCAATCTGGCGAGTTGTCAGAGGGGGAAATCAAATCACAGTCAAAAAACGGATCGTTCAGTTGGATGTATGTATTCCATCATTTCGTTTATTTGTTCCGCAAGAAATTCTCATTGGATCCCAATCAAAGACAGTGGCTTTCCTGTCAGCGCCCTTTCGAAAATGTCCCTCTATATGTCGTAACAGAACAATGCCCTCGCCAAACCCGTAGGTTGGTCAGTCGGAGTCGCAAGCAAAAAAGAAAAGGAAAAAGAAAAGGATGCTGATACAACCACCCTCATTCATATCCATCGTAACATCTAAAGGCTCTAAATCGCTGAGTCGTCAAATCACGTAAAAAGGGTCCATGATAAAAGAAGAAGAGAAGGAGCCACCGAGTCGCAGTCCCTCAATCATCCAAATATCGTTGGTTCGTTACATCTCGTTCCAACGTCTGCACCACGCTTCCTGGTCGACTGGAAAACTGCTCGTTGCTGAATCCGCGGAAGCTTTCGTACGAATTATCTCGCTTCAGCTCCCCGCCCTCCAGCATCTGTACATCTGGCGGGGTCTGCTGGCCGTGTGTCCGTGGTGGTCCCATGTTTCCCGGCGATGACCTGGCAGGTGCCGCTGGAGGGACGCCGGCGCTGCTAATCTGCTGCGCCAGGCTCGGTTTCTCGGCGAGATTGTTCAACATGGCGCGACTCGCATCCAACATGGAGACGGCGTAATCCAGGAATTCAGCGCGCTTGCTCGATACGCTGAGCGTCCATCTATACTCGCGCAACCGCGTCTTGTAAAACTCTGCTTCTTCCTGCGCGGGAGCAGTGGCCCACAGAAGCGATCCAAAGGTGCCAATCAGAGTAAAATTGATCTTGGAGGCAAAGAACCAAAACGACCGGAGATGCTCCGGCTTGAGGCGGTTGACAAAGTCCATGGCGGAGATAAGCCGTGTTTTGGCGGCATTTCGACACATGAAGAAGCCATAGGGGTCGTGATTTTTAGCGTCGAGAGACTGCACAATACGCCTGTGTAGTGTGATCTCCGTCGCAAAGTATGCGAGATGCAAGTATCCTGAATTCGTTAGCACGAATGCAATCTCTGAGCGAAGCATGACTGACGTACCTAGCGAGGAGAGCTGGCTCTTGGTCGGCGCATTCATCTTGACTACCGCGGGCAACTTCTCATGCCACTGCCTAAGTTTGATCTGAACCGGCTTTGCTCGAGCGAGGATCAGGTCTGTCGATCCTTTCCCAGCATTCGCAAAGTCCTGAATTGCTACCTGGGTATAAAAAGTGTCCATGACCTCGGCCATGATCTGTGTCAACCCAATCATCTGCGCAAAGAGAATCTGGCCCCGTTCATTCTCTTCCTTTTCTTCCTCGGTATCTTCCTGTCGGGTATCATATCCATCGCCTTCCTCCCTGAAATCGTCATCACTGATGGGTTTTACTGCCCAATTGGCGCTGAAGATGTGGGAAGGACGGCCGTGGATCAGCGAGCTCCACTTGTCCTGCATGTACAGTGCCCACGCGATTCGTTTTCTCAATCCTCGTTCCCACGCGGGAATGGACCATCCCGAGCAGTCAAGATGCAGGCCCAGCTCTTGGCCAATGGCGACCAACTGCGTCGTCAGACTCCAAGAATCGGCTTCTGGGCGCTGCAGCAACAGCAGCCCCGCCTGGACTGTCGACAACTTTGGTCGTTCCATGGCTCTTGATAGCGACTTCATGGCCACAGCCTCTAGTCGGGCTGCATCCGGTTTGGGTTGGTGTGCCAACCTTGGGTCGAGCGACCACCAGTTGAGAGCCAGTATGTACATACCAGCCAGGAGCGACGGCGAAAAGGTGCGATCGCCATTCCGATACCGCTCCACAAAGAGATGCTTTTGGATAATAGGAAAACTTGGATGCACGACACGAAAGTACAGGTCCAACAAGGCGGGGCCATGTGGGCGGACGCACTGCTCGACGTGGTTCAGAGTCTCGACCTCGTCAGCATAATCTTGGGTGTTCTCGTCAGGCAGCATGATGAAACATTCATGATCATTAACACGACGAAGGGTGCCAAGGTCGAACGTGGACTCGTTCCGGGTATCGAACGAGGACAAGCCAATGAGCAAAGAGTCGAAGGGAGAACTTAAACCAATATATCTACTGTGTTGGCGGCGTTGGAGGCCCAACGTCTCTCCCAGATGGGGGATATGGACGCTGGCCAATGAGGGTTGAGGTGGTGGAGGGCTAGGGGCAGTGGCAGTTATCGTGGGCGTCGGCAGCGCTAGTGGAGGCGGCTCTGCGTCGACCGATCTATCGGCGGATTAGCGGGGCTGATAAGGATATAATTACGACCGTGGACGAAGCATGGTATTTCCGGGAAATCGGACTTGAAAAAGGGTGGGGCGCGAGGGCCCAGTGGTCCGACGACATGTCAACAACCACTTGGGAGCTCCCTTGGATACAGGCACCTGACATATATCCCAACGAGGACTAGGGGCAAGTGCGAACATGAGGCCCTACCGTAGGGCTCTCGCTTGGAAGACGGCGAGGTTCCATTATGGGAAATGACGCACGCGAGGGATCAAAGTGAAAGATGGGCACATACCGCTTCTTCTGGTTGTTTGGCGAGTCCTTTTTGCCGTCGTCGACCACCTTGCGCTTGCGGGGCAGCGGGCTCTGGACAAAGGTGCACTCCTGCTTGTGGAACTCGCAGAGCACGCAGAGCACGGCGCCCTCGTGGATGACACAGCGGCTCTTCCTCCTGCGGCAGGCGTCACAGGGCCGCTCTCTGCGGGTGCGGATGTTGGCAATGGGGCCGGTGGCAGAGACGGGCTTGCCTTGGACCACGTTCTCCTTGTCGGGCGAGGGCTTCTGGGATTTTTTGGGGCGGGCGGCGGCGATGGGGACAGGAGTCGGACGCGGCATGGCAGGCTGTATGGCTACGACGGTCGTCATATCGCCGTGATGCAGGCTTGGACAGCGTGCGGTCGCGATAAGGATGCCGGGGCTAGCTGGCCCAGGACGGCGGGCTGCACAGGGAAATGTACGGGGCGGGGCGCAACCGCTGCTAGTGTGCCGGCACGCTCTATGGCGGTCTCGCCAGTCACAAGAGACCAAGCTGTAGGTGAGGCTCCAGATTGGGATAGCAGCCGGCTTATCGCGTGGGAGATGCGTCTGCAGCCCACGGCGAGATATTGGATTCCTGCAAAAGCACCGAGGGGTGGAACCGCGGGCGGAGGTGCGGGCGGAGCTTGGGGGGGAAGAGGGGGGGAGGTCGCTATTAGGGGCCTAGATTGCCCGTGATGGCGGCGAGGAGAATGAGGTGGTGTATGCTACGTGCCGTCATTGAAGGTCTCGCGGGCGTGCGGGCGGGGCGGACAGCTTTGGGGAAGCTTGGGGGGGGGGGGAAACCGCGGGCGGGTGCAGCGTCCAGATCTGGCGGCGGGGCGGCAGGGGCGACCTAGAACCGTGGGCGGCGGAGGGGCAGGTGCATGCTCTGTCGAGGCAGGAGCTGAGCAGCTGGCAGACGGCAGGTGGCAGGCGGAGGTGGTTGCGAGGGCGACAAGAGGGCAGACGGAGTTGTTGACGCTGGCGATGGGGAGTCTTTTTGAGCACTGGCACCCGGGCGCTGGGGCAGCGACATGTGCCTGGCGGGGCCGTGCGCAAACGGTTAAGTAATGGATACCGCGCAGTTTGGGTTGGCGCCAGTCTTGAAATTCCCGAGCCCCAGCCCAGCCGGGCGCAGAGCTCGACGCTGCGATAAGCTGCCCTGCCCGGCCAATCGCCGCCCGCCCTGCCCCCACTAGCGACTGCCTGCGCGTAAAGCCATTAGGTCTCCTCCCAGCGCGCAGAGATAACTGCTGCGATCGCCCTGCCCGCCAGCCAAGCGCTGAGTTGCTGTTAGGTACGAGTTTGGGCGTCTGTGTCACTGCCCGTGCATTATCAGTCCCGTCGTGCATCACCGCGCCCACACATACACACACACCGACCTCGCTGCATCCCTCCGACGACCTCAACTGGCACCGTTGCTGTGCTACACGACATTGAACGGTGCACTCAGCTCCTCCGTACATGATGCACAGATCGCCCATCTCGCAGCCTCACGCGCCCCTCCAGCCCACGCCCACGTCACCCCGCCATGGCTGCAACCCACACGTCCATGCCTGCAATCTCGACTATGCGTACACAGCAGTACATTCGTACATGCACCATGTCCCATGTCCAGTCCGCCTCCGCTCCACCCTGCCCTCACCGCCTGCAGCCTCCGAAGACCGGTCGCCCTCCGTCTCCAGAGATCCACCCGACCCCCTCCGCCCATCCCTGCCGCACTTCATGTCATCCGCTCCCCCCGGCACCGCATTCGCTACAATCTCCTCCTAGCTTCTTGTAATAGTACTCCCAGCCTTACCCTTGGGCTTGGCCCACTCTTGCTCACCACCCGCTTGCCCATTCCCTCGGCTTGCCCTTCCCATTTCCCGCCCGGATGCAGTTAGCCGCACCCTGCCCCCCCCTTGGCGTTACCACATACGATACACCTTGAATGCATGTCATGGACGGCTCCCGGCCGCCTCCGTCATGCCAGATGTCCTGCGATCCCCTCATCCTGGTCGGGTTGTCAGCCGCACCTTCCCCAATCGGGATACACATCACGTGAGTGGCACACGACAGTCCAGAGGCTCCCAATGTCTGGTAAGATGTGGTAAGAGATTGCATCAAGTCTGCGTCTAGTACAGAATATATGTCTAGCGCAGAGTCTATGTCTGGCGCACAAAGAACGTCTAGTGCAGAGAGTATATGTCCACCGAGTTCGTCATCCTGGCCGGAGTAGCTCCCACAAGCGAGCTGTGGAGCACCAGCCCGCCAAATGCACTCGCCGGCAACCTCCTAAACAACCGCTCCGAGTTCTTTGACAGCGGCCCTTCACTCTCGTCCCGCAAATACAGCCGGTTCCTCGTCGATGCGTCCAGTCTTCTTCGATAGAATTTGGGGCACGAGTTGACCGCGTCCACGGGATGCGACGCCACAGGATATCCAGCCTTGTGCTGCGGCAGCATGTACTGGACTCCATTGGGCCCCATCCGTGGCGACGGCGAAGCAGACTCTCCATACACGAGATCAATCGTCGCCGCCCGCGTGAAGAAGTTGGTGGAGTTCCTCACTTCTCGATCAGCCTTGTCCGGCATCGTCTGCGTCGAATGCTTCCGTCGCAGCTTCCTCTTAGGTACCGATGACGTTTGAGGCGTTTCGGAAAAGTCCATAAAGTTCATCTTGGGCATCTGTGCCTCCTCCCTCTCCTTCTCTTTCTCTTTCTTCTTGCTCTGCTGTTTGCTCGTAATCGCGCTGGGATCCGTGTACGCACGCCGCATCGCTGACGGATCAACGGCTTCATAGACGGCAGGCCTCTGCTTCCTGCTCGATTTGAGCAGCAACGTCCAGCCAGCGAACAAAGTTCCATCAAAGTTGGTCTTGTGGCTGTCTTGGAGATGCTGTCGGAATCGCTGCCCCGAAAAGTACAGCCTCTGGTTGCAATTTCGGAAGTTGTGCTGGGTGATGTGCTCTTTCAATGCCGCCCCTTTGACCTTTCCGTTGCCTCGCACCAGAGTCTCGTTGCAGTAGCAGCACACAGCTTCGAGGTGAGGGCGGTAACCTGACGGATAAATTGTGTACTGCATCCCCGGAAGGAAACTGCACGAGTACATGGTGCACACAGGATGCAATTTCTGTGCAGCCGCAAGGTTTTCATATGTACGTTCACAGTAACAACATCTGTGAGGCGAATTGCTAGCTGCTTGTTAGCACATGTGCTGTTTTCTACGAAAGACTTTCTTACGGGTTGTGGCTTGCTTCTTTAGATGGAGTCACCTCGTGACCGATTCGTGCGTTCCACCATGAGACCATATCTAATCCCGCCATGAAATGCCCGGAAACGTGCTCGGTACGCTCATGGTATGTAGGAAATGTAAGACCGCAGAACCCACAGTGCAGTGCTTGGTGGCCCTTTTGAAGGGGCAGAGGGTGCCGCCATGCCTCCAGAAGCTCCGTCAGGCGAAGGGGCTTCTGTCCTGGGCTGACTTTGTGCTCTTGTGAGATGTGTTGAAGGAAGAAATCCTTCCGATTAAAAGTCCGCTCAGAAAGAGGCTTGGCTTGACATGATAGATAGTTGTGGTCGGCAAGATGGGACGGACTAGGGTTACTTTTGGCGCAAAACGGACACCGTTCTGGAAAGTCCCCTGTTCGCGGACAGCACACCCAGAGCTCCTCAGGCATGTGGATGTTCTGCTCATGTCTCATCCACTCAAGTCGACTGTGGAATCGCTTCTGGCAAAAGGTGCAGTAGAATCTTGAGCGCTTGCTAGCCTTGCGTTCAGGTATAGGCCTCTTGTCAACCGCTGCCTGGCGAGCCCTGTCGTCTAGAGCGCCACTTGACCTGGTGCGCCTGGGGATTCTGCTTGGTGGACCTTCAACCAACGTCCCACTCGTGCTTGGCCGTTCCATGATGTCGTCGGTCGTGCTCGCTACCAGACTTCCGCTCGATTTTGGTCTTCTAATGCTCTTCGCATCGATCGTGTCACTTCCAAGAATCCAGGCCAGCTTTGGCTTTTCCGCCATTCGCTCATAAGCCATCTCGTTGGTGATCCTCGGCACGAGTAACTCGGAATTCTCTCTTTCTTCCATGTACCGTCTGATCTGTCCCTCCAAGATCTTGGCCTTTTCTTGTATCCTTGCGATTTCCTCTTCGGCTTTCGCTTTGTAATCGATCCGCTTGTCTGGTGAATAACCTGGCATGACCATATCCAGCTGCTCCGCCCACGTCTTTTCTGTGTCTACTGTCCTGCTTGTCGTAGGTCTCTCTGGCGATTGTACCAGTGCGCTTCTGGACTCTATGCCTTGTGGTCTTGGCGACTCTGGCATGTCTGGCATAGTGGGATGCATCTTACTTCTTTGGTGATGATTGGCTCTCGAAATAGCACTGTATGACGTTCCAGTAGAGTCCGGGGCGCTTCCCGAGGTGTAGAACGTACGTCGCCCTTCTGAGTTGGCATCATATGAACTATCGCGAGAGTGCATTTTGCGATTATCGCGGCTTTGAGAGTCTTGCCTCTTCAGCGCCGCGTTAATCGCTGGCACAGAGGCAGGCTCATCTTCCAGAGGGGCACTCAGGTACCGCTCGATTGACATTCGGCTGGCGGTTTGAGACGCTGCGATTCTAGCTGCACCCTCCACTCGGCTGGGTATGGCTGGCAGGGGCCGAAATGGTCCCATGTCGTCAATGTCTGAAGACTCATACCTCTGAATCGGCAGCGCCGTCTCTGGTTAGATGTTAGCAAGCGTTGTGATGGCTGTGCGAATCACATACCCGAGCGTTGCTTTCGAATACGATGACTGTGGAACCAGGACTTCATCCTCGCGAGCGACTTCGCCAAAGCGAGATGAATACTCGTTAACAGATCCTGTCTGGAATCAATCCAAAACTGGAGGCCTGCTTTGGCCTTGACGGATCTCTCCCGTATTTACATCAAGCTCTGCCCTTCGCACCTCCAACCACCACTGATGAGACAGATTTAGCCTGCTGCGGGAGAGTATCAACATTCTGGTACCGAGCCACACACCTCCCATTCTGATGGGTTGTACTATCCACTCAGCAAAAGAGGAAACTCTGAATATCGAGCATATTGATGAGCACGGATCAAAGTGTGCCTGAAACTCGTTATGCCTGGTTTGCGGTCAGTCTGGGGAAGTCCATGCAGGGGTATCTGCCAAGACACTGCGTGCTCGAGGCAACAGCCGAGAGTGTATTGGAGTCAAGGAGGTGGCAACCCGTCGATAGCATCACAGATAGGCAGGCCGGTGACACCATGTCGACCATGATGGCGCCGTGCTTGACGTCGACGGATCATCGCCCTTTCAATGCACCACGGTGGACTGATTCGGAACTTTTCGACGGACGTTTTGAGTAACAGTAAGCAGAAACAAAGATCGACCATGTACCATGTAGTCTCTATAGTTGACAAGCGACGGTTCATGTTGAGCGGTCGCTTGATACGCGAGAATGGAACTACGAAGGAAGCGAAGAGCTACAACTCCATTTGACCGAAGAACAGTGTACAAAAACACATGGGGAATCTAGAGCTGTGTTCCCCCAGCCGCAAGTACCGTTCAACGATAGACGGAGCGCAGCCTCCGTTCAAGCCTGGAATGTGCGTCTCAACCGCCGACAGAGGCGGGCGCCCAGGATCAACGGCATCCCAGACGGACCGTTGAACCAGGGTGTAGATTACATCGACGATCAAAAACTGGAACAGTTTTGGTCAAAGGCATTTATCCAGATGACGCCTTTGAGGCGTGATGCAGCAAGGGGAAGGGCAAACCAGAGGAAGTTTGGATAATTGCGGGGAACGCTAACCCGCTTTTGAACATGTTCGATGCTTCAGACCCTTTCACAACTTCATGCAATGCGAGCTTCTAGAAGCCGATTCCGATCCCGTGCCGAGTGATACGAGAACAGAAGGCATGACGTTATCCTTCTAGAAGGACGTAATTAGGGCTAAAACAGAGGCTTTATGGCACCAAAGACGTGCGCTCATGCCACGAACACGGGAGACGGCAGGCTCCGAATAATATTCCGACTGAATTATGTGCTAGGGCCCTGGGTGGACCGATTCTCGTGTGCTGTGGTCAGGCTACTGTTCGCGTAGTGTTGCTGAGACGGCTGCTGGGGAGAGGTGCTTGTAATAGTCATTCATTCCCACGCATTAGCAGTACACTCACATACGCATACACAGTGAGCAGAATACGACCACCTCAGTCATTACCATTCAGTGCCTAATTGTCCTTCGTATCCTTCATGTTGGCATATATGTACAAAGCTGAGCATTCATCATCAGGTCCAGATGCGATTGGAAGTTCCAATGCGTCGTCCAGTCCGATTCAATCATTCGTTTCGCCATGATCATGCCGTCGTCACAAACTTCTAACCGAATCCGCTCAAAATAGACAAGGAAGGCTAAAGGAATCGCCGGGGCGCCGAGGCGGCGCTCGAGGAATAAGCACGCCAGACCACGGTCGATGCGCCGTAAAAGTCGGAGGTTAAAGATCCCGAGATTGAGAAGGGAATTGACGGCTAGCTCAGTTGACAAATCGCCTACTAAGGATTAGAAAAGTAGCTTCTCGCGCTTGATGCAACATACTTGAAGAGAAGGATGTGAGGCTCAGGCTCGTGGACCTCGTAATGTTCCCAGCCCAGGCTCTAAACTCCAGTCAGCACCGACAATCCTAGGCCTGGGACAAGAACCTGATCTCATACCTGGGTGATACCTAGACCTCTCCATTCATCCTCCCACAGCAGCTTCAATGTGCCCCGCGTTCCATCGAAGTAATCTTTGGGTATCACCTTCAACATTTGCTTCGGGAGCTGGACATGGCGGTACTCGAATTGGGAGTCTGAGTACCTGGACGCGCATCAGCAAGATCACGACGAGCTTGACATGTAAACAACCTACCGCGCCGAGTAGTGAATCGCGTCGATAAACTCGTCGAGCTTCTCCTTCTCAGATTCCGTAGGAGGTCGCGGTACCTCGTTGCGACGTGTCAAATCTATGCCCATCTTGCTAGCCGTAGCCATGTTAGCTCGTGTGCTACGCCTAGAGGGAGTGGTCGTGTGCGTTTGGGGGCAGCGGGGTTCGCAGGCGTTGGTGGGGCAGGCAGCAGTGCAGGCAAGCGAGAGGTGCGCGAGCTGAATGCTGAGAGCGTGTTTAAGGATGCTTAGGGCTTGCAGAGCCTTTCGAGGGTGGGAACTGGTCAACGAAGGAGAGGTGAGGGAGAACTGTTTGCAAAACAATCATGTCATGGTCTGTTTACGCTTCGGGACGTCGGCGCAAAAAGACCATAGCTCTCGGCGCCGGGTTTTTCCGGCCATGTCTACCTGCGCGGCCCACATGTACACGCTCTGCACATGCTGTAGCTCCTTCGACACGTGCCGTAGCCGTTTTTTCTTGTCTTTGCATGCATTTGGAGACAGGGGAGCTCCCGCATTAGCTCGGTCTCATTGTGGATTACAGTCGTCCTCGGATGTTGCTCGCCCACCCAGGCCATGGTTAGGCAGTTGTGCTATAGAGCCAGAGAGAGCCAACGCAGGCTGGGAAGCCTCATATCACCCTGACATTTGATGGACGCATCCAGCGGCGGAGACGGTTGTTGTTGTTGTGGGACGTCTGACGGATATGACGAAACAGTACAGTAAGCAGGTCCCGTCCAACTTAGGCTAGTCGAAAGAAGCAGCCGCCGATCACGACGAGGGTATACGGAGAGACCTATATGTTAGCCTGTCCTCGGGTTGTCGTTCCACGTCCATGGTACAGCTCGACTTCTATCACTATGAAGTTGTTTGGTCTCGGTCTTTTGTGGGCGGCTCTGGCAAGCGCAAAGTGCTACGAGCCCAACATAGCGCATCTGCCACCGGACTACGACCCTAACGACGCATTGCTTCAGAGCGCTTTCGCCCGCGTTACTGCAGCCTTGACCTCCGCTGCCGGCCAACAAGACTTCGCAGCTACTTCGTTCTCTGTAGAGATCACATCGTCGAAACAGTCGCTATGGTCTTACCACCACACCGCGCCGGAGCGTAACACGTCCCGCCCAGACATTCCCAAAGTTAACAGCGATGCCGTATACCGCATTGCGAGCATCACAAAGTCGTTCACGGTACTTGCCCTCCTTTATCAGCATGTAGCAGGCAATTTGAGTTTGGACAACTCCATTGATCTGTACATCGACGAATTGAAGGGAGAGCAAGTAGGCAGCTTACCGTGGAAGGACATCACGCTAAGGACTTTGGCAAGCCAGCTCAGCGGCATCCCGTCGGATTGTAGACTCCACGGGGGCGAGTATTGCCAGACTCTAGAAGGTACGGTGACCAGTTCCTGTTTTTGAAGACGTTTCACTTTTAAAAAAAAATCAATAGAGTGAGTGCAGGGCAAGTATTGAAATTGTGCTTCCTTCAAGTAGCCTGCCCCGTTTTCCTATGGTTATACGAGTTTTTACATATCTAGGCACCACCTTCATCGACAATTTAGACTAGAGAAGAAAACTAGCTTGTTAGAACATTGCTGACTCGCATTTTGCAGATCTCATGAAAGTCGTCAAGTCAAGATTACCCGTCTTCGCGCCTAAGCAAGCTTCCACCTACTCTAACATAGCGTTCGATCTCCTTGGCGTTGCCATCGCGAACGTCACAGATCAGTCATACGAGTCGTACATTACCAAAGCAATCTTCGAGCCCCTAAACATGAGCCTGAGCTCGTTCTCACAGCCACCTGACCATGCTGGAGTGATACCGCTTCAGCCGCACTTCTGGGATGCTGATATAGGCATCAATGCTCCAACAGGTGGCATCTATAGCTCCACCACAGATCTTTCGAAGTATCTACGCTATGTCTTGACCCGCTACAATGGGATTACTTCTGCCTTGAATTGGCTACACCCCGCTTCACCATCTTTTGGCTTACACTCGTTCTACGGCACACCGTGGGAGATTTTTCGCACAGACAGGATCCTCGCTCAATCCAAAAGGGCAGTCACTTTTGTGACTAAATCTGGTGGAATGCCGAACTACTCTTCCATCATCATCACAATTCCTGAGTACGACCTTGGCATAACTATTCTATTAGCCGGAAACCCTGGCCTTTTCGACAAAATACGAGAGATTGTGACTGTGGAAGTAGTGCGTGCAGCCGAAGAAGTGGCTGGGCGGCAACTTCAAGAACAATACGCCGGAACATATACCTCGGAAATGCCTGGTGTAAACTCTTCACTTACCCTTGTGGCCGACCAACGCGGTCTTGTGTTCAAGGAGTTCATCGTTGACACAAATGATATTCTAAAGTCCCTCCCCTCCCTCATCAGGGCTCCGAAGGACCAACCTTTGTTCGCTCAGTTGACTCCAACTTTGCTTTACCGCAATGAATCCAAGGAAGAGGGTGAACGGTGGAGAGTCCTGATCCAGGACGAGCGGACGGAAGATGATGGCGACGTCTGGGATGACTTTTGCATGTCTAACATCGATGGCATAAGCTTGGGTGACTTGCCAATGAATGAAGTCGTCTTTTGGAAAAATGACAAAGGTATTGTTCAGAACGTTGAGCTCATAGCTTTTAAAGAAAAGCTGATACGGCAAGAGCCAAGTACCAGTACTGCAATGATGGAGAACGAATATGCCATGGAACTATAAACGTAAAGACACTTAGTATTCCAAGCCGCCCTTAAGGTAGTTTCAAGCACGCCAAGAGCATTCCAATATCAATTTTTAGCGACAGTCATCGCTTTCGTTCATGCCGAGTATTGCAAACCCAACGCTCGTCATGCAGAGAGATAGGAGCAGTCGAATGGTAGACCTCCCTGCTGTAGTGGCTTCTGTCAATCGAAGTCAACCCAAAGCCAATAATGTCTTGCAACGTGTATACGCCATCTGCACGATTGTGTCCCGATATGTTTCACCGGTGAGGATTTGCATCGCATGTACAAGGCTGAGGGTTCTGGACTTTGCCGCATCAGTGTAATCAGCAATGCCACTCGCCAATCACATACGGTTTTATATGAACTGCATTACCTCCTTATTCCAGCAGCTTTGGATCTGTCATAATCAAGGCATCCACAAAGCTGCCTGAAAGTCAATCGAAAATCTCTCTCAGAACGCTACAAACGTCGGCTTTCATTCCATCGATCGCGGAGACTACTTAGCAGTTGAGGCTGGCCTTGACTCAATCTTCATGATGGCCCAAACGCCGACTTCTTCATGTCCAGAGACCAACGTTGATGGTACTCTCCGAGATGTCATGGGAAGGTACAAAGTCAGCCAAAACAGGCGCGAGGAAGCGGCCTCAAGGCTGGACATGCAACGTGCAAAGACACAATCCGAGATAGACTCTGCGTGTAGAAAAGCGCTGCCGATCAACAGTACAAAACACACCAACAAGGACGATGGTGACATGAAGAATATCACGAAAGACAGAAGGCCTCGGGTCGATTCAGCGGTACGACCGGATAGCTGGGAGGAGCAGAGAAATACACTCTCATCTTCAGATCCTTCCGCGAAAGCAAAATTGCAATTAGAGACTGAACTAAAACAAGAGAGGGACCGTAGCACGCAGCTTGAAGTGGCAATACAGTCAAAAGACGAGGAGATCAAGGACTTGAAGCAGCGGTGCACTAATGCTGCCAATGAACGGATGAAACTAATCGACGCCGGCGATTTCGTCGGCAACGAGATGCTGCAAAAGAAATACGAAAGTTTAAAGCAGCTGTGGAAAGAGCAAGAAGTGGAGAAGAGACAGCTCCGGCAGCAGCTAGAAGAAGCAGAGGATAAGATTAGAGAATTGGAAGGGCGTCTTCGGGAGATGAAGAATGATGTTGATATGAAGGAAGACGAAATAGCCTTTTGGAAGAATAGGTTGAGTGCAAGAGACGAGGCGATTAAGCTTTCGGACGCGACAAGGAACTCGTCGAGTGCAGGCTCCTGTTTTTCTACTGTACTGCACTCGCAATCCCCTTCTTGTCCATGTCTAAGCCAGACGGGAATCCATGGAGTATTCACGACCACGTTGAGGCCAATAGACCAACATGATGCACCGGTTCCGACTCTCATTGACTCATCCGGTCAGCAAGTTCCGTCTAGCAGCGGAGAGACATCTCCTAGCCAAGACAAAAACACAAAGAGTCGGAGAACTTCTATGTCCTCCAAGAAGCGGTCGGCTTTGAGAATGGCTTCTGGCCAGAAGCCCATATGGAAGCCCTAAGCCAAGAGCACGATCACTCGGAAGATGATAACCTCGGTGGGAGCAATACTCGGCTAGTCTACTAGGAAGCCGTTTTTGGGTAGCTTTGACATGGATTTCATGTGTGCCGTTTCGGTGGACGCTACGGTCGATACGATCTCAATGGATAAATACACAGACATACTCTCTTACCAATTTTTAGAGGCAGCACACATTTCATTTTCGGACCAGAACATTTCGATCAAATGTTGACACGCCGCATCAGGGACATGCGAAGTGCAGTAAATGCGTTTATCCAAAACCGAGAGGCTTAACTTTCCATGCTTACAGTCCACAATCATATAACGTGAAGCTCCCCAGAAACTGCAGCTGTCCTCGTAAGCGAAGACCAAACGCTATTTTAGCTAACGAGGAGCAGGAGCAGAAAGTGCAGGTCTAACAATCACGAGCCATACGGTGCCTCCATCCAAGCGAGGTCGTCACCCTCAGCTACGATTGACCCCATCGTTGATAAAGAGAACTATTAATACATCAGACAAAGAACACGACGTCAAGCCACAAGGACTTCTCCATGCAAGCACTGCACACCATCTTTCAAGCCTCAAACATGTCCCACTCTAGCTCTCCCGGATTCGGGTTCGCATTTCCCCCCTTCCCAACCCGAAGCCCCATCCACCCCCTCTGAACTTGCTCGCCCGCACGCCAGCCATCCGCAGAAAGCCACCATGCCCTTCCAGAACGCAGGACCAATCGCCAGTTCCGATCGCTCGCCAACTTATCTTGGAACTTCGTATCCTGAGGCACGAGGTCGCCGAACTACATGCGCCACTCACCTGACCTCGCGTCGCCCCGCGCGCGCCATCACGTTATGATTCGCCGGGGACGCGTTTTGGGTCCCACCGCGGGCTTGATGGACGGGCGTAGCGCTGCCGTGTGACGCTGCGTTATGCTTTACCCGAGGAGTGTTCTAGAGCTCGTGAAGGCACTGAGCGCTGCTGTGCGTGTTGGGCGGGGTATATAAGGAAGGGGGTTCGTCTTTGATCTCCATCTCCATCTCCATCTAGACTACTTATCTTAGCATCGCCCATTCTCGCCGTGCTACACCCAATCAACTCCAGTTGTCATCTTGGTTACTCGAACATCGTGCACCACCCACCATGTCCTCCGCAAACACACCCTCCGAAACGGCTCCACCCAGCACTACTGCTACATACAACGGCTCCTGCCACTGCAACCGCTTCACGTACACGGTCGAGCAATCCCCCCCGCTCGACGATCCCGCCTGCCAAGTCACAGACTGCAACTGCAGCATCTGCTCTCGCAACGGCTACCTCCTCATCTACGTCCCCGACAGCAGCATCAAGTTTGAAAAGGGTTCCGCCGACGAATTCACGGTACGTTGAATTCCCCCGTATAACCTAAATTGTCCTGCCCCCACTCACACCTCCCTTGTCCGCTTTCATCTGTCCAAGGAGATATGGGCAGGAGATAAGATAAGATGGGAGACTAAGACTGAGACTGACTGATTCATGTATTTTGTGTGTGTGTAGAAATACACCTTCGCCCCCAAGCACAAGATTGCGCATTATTTCTGCCCCATGTGCGGGACCAGCTGCTTCGCCAAGAGCACGGATCCGGAGTTTTATGCCGATTACATGGCCGTCAATGTGAGGACGTTTGTGGGCGTGGATATCAAGGCTTTGACGCTCAAGTTTACGGATGGGAAGAGTCTGTAGGTTTCGTTCGTTGCGGGACGTCACACCAAGACGGGGAGACCAAAAATTGTTCCGTTTCGCGACAAATCGAGCCATAGAAAAGCATGCTTCAATGATGGTTTTATGTTCCGTTTTGCCCTTTCTAATACATATCTCGAAATAAACTCCATTGGTGCTCATATGCGATGAAATGCATATCGCAACAGTCGCCCCCTGCTACAAACTTCATCTCTCCTCAAGTTTCAAACGCTCAAACTGCTCCAGACTCCTCTGGAGACTCCTGCCCTCCACCTCGGCTGCCTTCAACCTCTCCTTCTCCTGCTCCTTCACGGCTTCACTGACTTTCTCCTCCCAATCCTTGTCCATGATCTTCTTCTGCTTCTCCACTGCCTCGTTAGTCTTCTTGATCTTGTCCTTTGCCTTGGCGATCTCCTTGTCAACATCAATGCGACCCTTGATATCGAGGAAGACAGTGGCTGATGCACCAACGGTATACACAGCACAGCCTGTAGGGGCCGAGTCGGAAGGCGAGAGTATGTCGATGGAAGACACGGTCTTGCCCGCGAGGGAACGGATGGATGGGAGGGAGGTAGGGTGTTCGAGGACAGTATGAGTCGAGGAGTCAAGGGGCTGAATGAATGTCGATCCGGCCTCTTTAATGCCATATTCACTTGTGAGTGAGCGGAGACCCTTTGAGCACCCAACGAGGAGTTCGTCTATTGCTTGTAAGTACTTGTAGTAGATCATGAGAAAGGTCATAACTGACATTGTTCTTCTGCAGCCGCATCATCAAAGTCCTGTCTATACTCGGGGAATGCAGCCACGGTGATGGATGGTGTCTTGTCACCTTGCCTTCGGGGCAAACGCTGCCAAAGCTCCTCCTACGATGGTGTCAGACAGTCACACATTAAACTAACAACAGGTCTACTTACAGTCAAGAACGGCATGAATGGGTGGATCATAAGAAGTCCCTAGTGGGCATGGTTAGCAATAGTCTAGAGATTATGAGCTTCCCGGCTTGACCCACCCCTTCGATCGCAGTGTATAGCGTCTGCTTAGCGCTCTCCTTCGCTTCATCGCTACCCTCTTCGAAAATAGCCTTCGAGTTTTCAATGTACGTATCGCACAAGAATTCGTAGAAGTACTTATACACAACCTGCGTTGCAAGGGAGAATTCTCGCTTCTCGAGATGATCATTGACCTTCTTAGAAGAGATGGATAGCTTGTGCAGTATCCAGCGCTCTGGTAGTGTCTCCTGTCCGGTCTTGATGACTTCAGAGCGAGGGTTGAGCTCGCCCACATACTTAAGGGCGTATTTGGTGGCTTGGTACATCTGTCACGATTAAGCTGTGGTTAGCGAATGTCTCAACTCCGAATTTTTGGAATGGGTACCTTATTGCCAAAACGTCCTATGATCAAGTCAGACTATGTTACAGAATCATGGTGAGAGGACTTACGGAAGCCGTGAATTACAGCAACATCGAATGCAATATCACCACCTCCAGTAGTGTAGGAAATCAAAGCCATACGAAGAGCATCCGCGCCGCACTACGCACGTTTAGTGACCGACAGAGATTTAACTATTGTGGCACATACCTCAGGAATACCTTGCGGGAAAGCAGTCTTCTGATACTTTTCGGCCGTCTTAAGCTCTTTGGGATCCAAATTGCCAACCTTCAGTTTATCATTGAGTTCCTGGAGAGTGATTCCCTCCATGATGTCGATCTGTTCACAGTGTTGTCAGTTTATGTTCTAAGACGACTATTGGGTCCTTTCATTTTGCTTACAGGATCAATAACGTTGCCTAGTGACTTGCTCATCTTCCGACCATCGCTGTCACGAATCAACGAGTGGCAGTACACCTCATTGAAGGGTATTTTCCCCGTCAGATGCAGCGAGAGCATGATCATTCTCGCAACCCAGAAAAATAGAATATCCCAACCTGTTTCGAGCACCGACGTTGGGAACAGGTTGCGCATATCGAGCGTGTCATTCGGCCAGCCAAGCGTGGAAAAGGGCCACAGCCCGGAGGAGAACCAGGTGTCCAAGACATCTTCGTCTCGTTTAAGGTCGAATTTCTTTCCAGGGAACTTCGCCTCAGCCTTCTTCCTAGCTTCCTCTTCAGTCCTGCCAGTCACCCAAAGCTCATTATCGGTTGAATCGCCAGAATCGCCTTCGAGTTGGACGAAGTAGGCGGGGATCTGGTGGCCCCACCAGAGCTGTCTGCTCAAGCACCAGTCATTGATATTATTAAGCCAGTGTTTATAGATCTTCTCAGAATTTTCTGGTCGGATCTTGATGTCACCCTTCTCTACTGCCTCAACAGCTGGCTGCGCAAGAGTCTTCATCTTCATCCACCATTGTGGCTTTACCAGTGGCTCAATGACATCTTTCGACTTCTCACACAAGGGAATTTTCATTGGGTTATCCTCTTTCTTCACGAAAAGACCCAATTTTGTGAGCTCGTCAACAACACTGTATCGTACATCGAACCTACGCTGTCCTTGGAACTTGCCGGCGTTCTTGTTCATAACACCGTCGTCGGTGAGGATATTGATGAACTCGAGATTGTGACGTTTACCAATATCAAAATCATTGGGATCATGTGCAGGAGTAATCTTGACAGCCCCAGTACCAAAGTCCTTGTCCACGTAGTCGTCCGCGACAATAGGCAGGCTTCGCTCGATAAAGGGATGTTTTGCTTTCTTTCCCACGAGATGCTTGTAGCGTTCGTCGTTGGGATTCACGGCGATCGCAGTATCTCCAAGCATCGTCTCAGGTCGGGTAGTCGCTACCTCAAGAAACTCTTCTGTACCCTCAATGGGATATTTGAAGTGCGTAAGCACACCAAACTCGACCTTCTTTTCATACCCGGGTACGTCAAGCAGCGTGCGTCCAGAGATCTCTTTGTTAACAACCTCTAGGTTGGACAACGCTGTGTTGAGTTTTGTACACCAATTCACGAGGCGATTCGAGCGGTAAATGAGCCCCTCCTCGTGCAATCGTACAAAAGTCTCCGTCACAGCAGCCGAAAGGTTCTGATCCATGGTAAACGCTTCTCTTGTCCAGTCGAAGGAGCCACCTAGGCGCTTGAGCACAGACTTGATTGAGTCGTGGTACTCATTCTTCCACTGGAAAGTTCGTTCGAGAAAGGCTGGTCTGCCAAGATCGTATCGAGTCTGGGACTTGTCAGAAAGGGATTCCTTTAGTGTAATGGCAAATTACCTTCTTCTCTCTCCGCCAGAGCATGTTCTCCACGACACTCTGTGTTGAAATACCCGCATGGTCGCACCCAGGCAGGAACAACGTAGTGTAGCCCCGCTGGCGATGCCACCGAATGAGCAAATCCTGCAGTGCAGTCGCAAGTGCATGGCCACAGTGAAGCTTCCCCGTAACATTAGGCGGAGGAATGGGGATAACGAATGTGCCCTTGTCGTTGACTTTCCCGTCATTGAACCCTGGGGTTGTGTACTCTGGCTTGAAGAAGCCTTCCTTTTCCCACCAGTCATACCATGCTGACTCTACGACTTCGGGTTTATATGCGATCCGGTGGGGATCATCGAGGCTCTTGAGGATCTTCTTCTCGCCCTTGGGCGTCTCTTCGACATATGGTGGGAGCACTTCCTTCTCCTTCTTCTCTTTCTTCCTGGTGGTGGGTTCTTTTGCAGGGCCTGCGGAGGCTTGGGCTGCTTTTTTGGCTTTGAATTTGGCGTCCTAGAGAGTGGATACGTCAGCGTCACATACTCAGTCAAATAGACATGGGATAGATAATTCGAAGAGATGAGAGGGCAAACATGAGCCCTTTCTCAGCCTTCCACTTCTCCAACCCCCTAAAGTAACTTCATACATACCTTTTCCGCTTTCTTCCTCTCCTTCTCCAGCTCCTTTGCTGTCTTCACTTTCTTTCCCTCCTCCGCGGGCTTCTCGACGTCCTTGCCCGGCGCATTCTGACCGGTCCCCTCGGTCTGTGCATGTTCCAGTAAGTCCTTCTTGCTCTCGTCGGCGACGGGCGGGGGCGCAGCGCTATTTGGTCCCGTTGCTTCACCGGTAACGTTATGGCTCGAGGCGTTGAGCGCCATGCTGGGCTTGGTATACGCTCTACTCTGCGGAGTAAGCAAGGTGCGGTTGGAAGGACTGGATGACCGCAATTGAGACGAATGCGGAGGGTATGCGTGTGTATATGAGCAGGCGCGTGGAGGACGACTGCGCAGGCAGTATTTGCAGGTGGGACAGCGCAGGACGGGCGCTCGGCGGGGCAGCATATAGGCTCAGAAATTTGGGTCGTCGACTCACAGCTTCGTGCAGCAAAATGTCTTGGCATCGTTGACTCAAATCACCGTCCACGCCCCCGCAACACCAAAAACAAAATCTCGCTTCCACTATCGGCCATCGATAACGAACCCGGTTGCATCACCATGGCATCATACAGAGCAAAAGCAATGGATCGCAACTGTTTTCGATTGGATATCTGCTGAATTACTGAACGCCTCAAAAATGCAAGGTGACCCAACTACCCGCGGAGCTCCCCGGCCCTGCTTCATCCCTCTTCCAAATCCAGCGCGTAAACGTAATGCAAGGAAACCATGATGCCAAAAGTCCTGTGATGGTCCGCCAAGGCCGATGAATTTTGAATGAGACCGCAAAGCCGTATCTGACCGTAAGATTCCCGCCTAGTCTATTCGGAGCTCCTTGTCTGCATAACTCGTCACATTAGATAGGCTACAGATGAATGGGTATAAATCATGAATGAGACGTGCCCGCATTGTGGTTCTGCGCGGCCGCCTGCCGGACGGGCGCAAAGTACGGGTGATTCATCGCTTCCTTGGCGGTGAGACGTTCCTACAGTCGTGAGTCAATGCTACTTTTCAACATAGGAGTAGGCATACCTGGTGATCATAGCGTAGCAGCTTGTCAAGGAAATCAATCGCGTCATTGCTAACAAAGCGCTGATTATCGGCGTTGATGAAAGAATGCCAGGGCTTCTTCGGGTACCGCGACAGGATGTCGTCGTACTGCGCATCAAGCTCAATGTCGTATTTGTCAAGATAATCGAATAGATCCTCCGTCCCGAGCACCTTGGCAATCTTTACAAGCTGATCCGAATTGCTGTTGCCATGGAAGAAAGGTTCTCGTCGGAAGATCATCGAGGCAAACATGGCACCGAGAGACCACATGTCAAGGGAGTAGTCGTACTCTTGGTAGTCGACGAGTAGTTCTGGGCCCTTGAAGTAGCGAGATGCAACGCGAACGTTGTATTCGGTGCCAGCATGGTAGAATTCAGCCAAACCCCAATCAATCAGTCGGAGCTACCCTGGTTAGCACACGTGCCATCTTGTCTGTGATCTGTGCCTACCTTGCGCTTTTCGTGATCAATCATGACGTTGTGTGGCTTAACGTCTCGGTGCATGATGCCCTTGCTGTGGCAGTAATCGAGCGCCTTGAGCAGCTCAAAAATATAATAGCGCACATCGTAGTCGGTAAACTTGGGGTACAGACTACGGAAGTCGGTGTTGTTGACGTATTCAAATATAAGCGACGGTGTTTTACTCTGTGCCCCAAGAACATCAGTATACTTGTACGACATTACGGGAAAGGCATCGGAGTACCCAATCGCCAACCCAATCGGAGCCATCACTAACCTGGTTGTCGCGCACCACGTCCAGCAGCGAGACGATGTTGGGACCGCCGCTCAGATTCTGCAGGATCTTGATTTCACGCTTTATCTTCTTCTTCTTGACAGGCTTCAACACCTTGATGACGCATTTTTGGTAGTTAACCACGTTGATGCCCTCGAAGACCTCTGAGTACTTGCCGCGGCCGATCTTGCGCACGACTTCGTAATTCTCAAGCACGCCCCACGAGATATTGACGCTGTCGTAATCCCAGTAGGCGCGGGGCATGTTGGAGTTGACGTCGGCGTAGACGCGGGCGACGCTCGTGGCGGCGCCGCTGCTGTTGAGCGCCATGACGGTGCGGATTCTAGGAGCGAAGGTGTATTCGAGAGGAGAGCCTGGCGCGGTGGCCGTGTGGTTCGCAATGGGGTCGAGGTGGGATGTTGACAGCAGGGATGGCGGGGTGGTGGCTCGGAGGCCGGCAGCCCACAGGAACGCAAAACCTGCAACGGCAAGAACAACGGCGCAGGCGGCAGCCCTGTCCAAGTCACGGAACGCGGCGAGAGGCCCTTCACGCAGCAGGCGACGGTTGCGCGGGCGGTGGAGATGCGGCGGGGAGAAGGTCGCTGGCGGAGGGCTCGGATGGTGAGGCGGGCCGTCGTCGAGCACGATTGTGGTGGCTGCACCGTGTGAGTTCGAATGGTCGCACGTGACGCGGGACAAGCTTTAACGCGGCCAGGCCCCTGCAACCATCTCGGGCCCAGGGTTTGTACTCACCAGCAGCATCTCTCCTGCGCATCCCGCTGCGCTGCTCGCCCGTCGTCACCATGTTCTACGATCTGAATGTGCCTTGGACAAAGGACCCGACCGACCTGCAGCGGACAGTCGCATTTCTCAACGAGTGTAAGCACGCCCCGGCTCCCTTGCTTGCTCGAGTCCAAAAAGAGTTGAAGCAGCAGCAACCAGGCGCGATGGAAACTGACCCAGCGCAGTAGGATACGACGTGGTCGCGCTCACGCACACTTATTCTGGACGACTTCCAGCTGACCTGGTAAGTCCTTCTCATTACGTTGCGACTAGTTTCCCCCTTTCGCCCTCTCCATCTTTGCTCCGTGTTCTAGAGTGTCCCTAGGCGACGCTATTCGCGGTCACGTTGCGCCTCATCGAACCATGACTGGTGTGCTCATCATACCGGTAGACCTCTCCCGTGCCGCTTCCACTACCCTTTGCAACGCCATCGCACATTCGACTGCTGAGGAGATGCAACATCTTTCTCACCGATGCCGTCTCTAATTTCCGCATTCCTCAATTGCAGCAACACTACGACTTGATCGCAGCCCGGCCCACGGACGAGAAAACATTGCAGCAAGCATGTCAAAGTCTGGACATCGACATCATTTCCCTCGATCTGACTAAAAAGTTTGAAAAACACTTCAAGTTCCCCATGCTTGGTACCGCCATCGCCAGAGGTGTAAAAATCGAGCTATGCTACAGTCAGGCTATTCTCTCGAATGACCCAACAGCCAAAAGGAACTTGATCAGCAACGCCACGCAACTTATTCGGGTATCCAGAGGCCGAGGTCTAATCTTCAGCTCCGAAGCAAAAAGCGTACTTGGTGTAAGAGCACCGAGCGATGTCATCAATCTAGCGTCGGTCTGGGGACTAGGTATGGAAAAGGGAAAGGACGCATTGACCAAAGGACCTCGCAGTATTGTAGAGTTTGCGCGATTGAAGCGCCAAAGCTACAAGGGAATAGTAGACGTCGTGTATGGAGGCGAGAAGCCTGCAGCTGAAAAAGATGAAGGAAAGGATCAGGTGCAACAGAAAAGGAAGGCACGCGGTGGTCTCGAAGGAGCACCTGTGAGCCAGTCTGGAGAAGACAAATCTATCTCTAAGCGACAGATGAAGCGAAACAAGAAGGCAAAACTAGACGCGGAGCTGCAGAGTGGCCAGTAAGGGGCGTGAGGAGGGATGTTCATTCTATGATACCCCGGCAATTCAGCCAGCTTCTTTTGCTATTATCTATCAGATGACTGCTTTCAGCCATGATGCTCTTTGCACCAAGGCCATCTGCGCCTTGCCTTCTTTTGACCATACTTGTAAAATGCAGGGCTGAGAGCACGTTCAGTGGTTCAACGCTACTATTACCCCGTGTTCATGACTCAGGCTGGCTCGCCGAATTGCGTGTTCACCAGCCATAGGCCAACAACCCCAAGCCACACAAATTTAATATTTTCTAGACACGGCTCTTACCCTGTCGGTTCAGCTTCCGACTCTTCATGATTTGGTCCACGGTAACCCAAGTTTCTTCATCTCCACAGCCAGCTGCAGGATGTAGTCGATGCTCTCGCACTGTGTCTTAGCCTTGTGCACGTTGTCTCCCCACACATAACTAAGCCTGTCAGAAATTGCATCCACAAAGCTTGGTGCAAATTAGACTTACATGCCGTGCCTCCTCACTAGAATCGCATATGCATCCGGATATTTCTCCATGGCTGCCTCCAAGCTCTCGGTCAAGTCCTCCTCACTAGCACAACAAATTAGCAAAACCCTCCCCCCGTCTATAGACCCATAGCATCTCCATGGGGGCATTCATTTTGTCCCCTCAACCAACCCAGCGAAAGAGGTAAACTTACTGCGCCGTGTTCTCAATAATCGGAATCCTCAATCTCTCAAAATATCCAAGATTGCCCGCTTTCCCCCTCCCCTTTGGAATCCCCTTTATCTGCTCAATCTCCTCAATTTCAAAGCACGCGTCCTTTCCAAAGTCGCGCTCGACGAGTAGCGTGACGAGCACAGCCCATTGCGAATGCGTATGGATGCAGCAGCCGGCGCCGCGGTCGAAGGCAGCGAGGAAGAGCGGAGTGCAGGCGGAGGGTTTGTGGACCTTGACAAATACGCGTCAGCATGGAAAGAGGTTGGAGGTTGGGGGGAAACGATAGAACATACCTCTGGTCGTCGCAAATACTCTCTTTTGGCAAAGTCCATTACGAACATGTCGGTCGGCTTCATGAGCTCTTTCTGTACGCCGCTGGGCGCAATGAAGATCTTGTCGCCATGCTTGATGCTGGTTCCTCCGCCGGTACCTGTAACCTAAACACGCACCCGTGTCAGCCCTCCAATCCTTCGACGGGATCCATTTGGGCATCTCCTGTGGACGACCTACCCAACCGAGCTTGTAGAAATTCGCGCAAAGCGTGCAGATGTGGTTTGCGGGGTGGTGTGGGTCGTCTGAAAGAACGAGCGCGTCCACGTCTTGCGCAGTAGAACCCATTGTTACGATTACGGGAGGCAAGGAAGCAACAGATGGATTTTTTTTTTCGCAATCAATTCGTAAGTTTTTCGCGCAAAGCAAAATGACGCGATGGACCCTCGTTCCCACCGACCCCACGTGTTGTGTCCGTGCGTCACTATTCACCCCTCCCCCGCAGTTGGTCCATGCTGTCAGGCTGAATATATTACTTTACATGGGATCACATCACACCACTGAAAAAATTGGAAGCAGTACTTTAGCAATCCTGAGATTCAATTGTAGAAGCTATCCAAAGGAAACACAGGCCGCTTGTCTCTGGCAGAGGCAGGGCCAGCCGTGAGGTATCATCGTCACAAAATCCGTCTATACGCCGAAGCAACCATCCTATAACCCTTAATGTTGCTGTAGGGTATCGCGGGGTCTGAAACCACATTGATTACTTCTCTTCCTTGGAAAGGGGAGAAGGCTCTTCAGGCTTCTTGTCCTTATCAAGGTGAAGAGCATGCTTGATTTTGTCTCCAAAGCCCTTCCTGTCGGGCGAGTGGCTGTGGCCACCATACTTCTCCTTGTAGACATTGCCTCCTCCGCCGCGCTGTAATCTTCATCAGTACCATGCTCTTCGGGTTGTGCTTGAGTGACGTACGCCCGTGTGGAAGTTCTCCTGCGGCTGACGGAGTGATTGCTCAGGAATGTAGTCTGCCGAGTGACGAGGACTTCCGTCCTGCGCTGCGATGCGAGGAGACCTTCCCATATTACCTGCGCCGCCGCGCTAGATTGATGTTAGCATGGATGGAACTGGACTTGATGCTGATACATACGCCGGTGGAGAAGTCGCCGTGGTCTCCTTCTCCCTGAATGCCCTCGCGGACGATGCCTCCATCGCTGTATCTAGTGGAGACTTAGCGACTAGTACAAACCAACTCGTCTTGAACTAATCGCCAGTAGACCGAGATTGTACGACAGGGACGTACACAGTGGAATCAGGACCGATATTGCCGGCACCTGCGTACCTTGTCAGTACATCGTCTTCGTACCTGAGCCCTAGTAACACTTACCACCACGACCGGTAGAATGAATTGGATTTTCAGACATGCTTACGAGTTTGTACGGGAAGCTGCAGGGAAAAAAAGTAAGGTGTAAATCGCGCGGTTGAGATGATGTGAAGGGGCAAAGATGAACAGGCAGATGGGAAGCGTAGCCTGCAGGTATCTTCTTATATTTGTTCTTTCACATTCTGGCAGCAGCCGCTCTTAATATGACGCAAACAGACGCCTCTCTATTGGCGCGGGATGAGCATGCGCGCCGTACCAGAACCGGCTACTTGCACATCTACATTGGCGCGTTCAATGAAGCCGCCGTATTTTCACCGAATGGAAAGGGTTGTTTGGCAGATTGGCTGTTCGGCCAAGCATTTCTTTACATACATCATTGTTGCAAGATGGAAATCCGGCTCGTTGTCAATGTTGACGTGGGAGCCCTTAGTGTACACGTGAGGTGATGTTTTTGGTGGCTCTGATAAGGAAGGCATATCTGATTTGCTGAGGTAGCTTAGTCAGCTACAGCCTAGCGCTGCACGAAAATGGTATCCCACTGTTTGACAGGTCCGATGTACGTATGAGCACCTGAAAGTCTTGGAATGGCGTTCGGGAGAGTAGAGTTGGATGAGGCGCGAGAAAACTTGGGAAACTTGGGCGAGGCACAGGGCGGTAATAATCCAAGCAACATTAGCACAACTTCAATGCATACAAATTCTGCAAAAAATTGCTATTCGAATGAACTATCTACCGAACTGGGATTGATATGGGGAGTGAGGATATTTCCGGCAGCTTATTACCTACATTGACGAAACACTTCCATGTGCAAGGTATTCCAAAGGCTGTAGGTTTTACTATCAAGCCTTGGCCTTCTCCTCTGGTGGGGCGGCGCCACCGGTCGTCGGCAGACCCATGAAGATCTTGAAGTAGTCATAACTGCAAGAGTTAGAAGAGACACAGATTTTGTTGCACGTGCACATACATCATCCATTGCAAGCCGGTAAGTGTTCCAATCATGACGATACGGATCGGAAGACCATTCCAGAGGCCTTTGAATCCGATATCCTTGTAGATTCGGCCGGTCGCAGCTCCGAAGCTCTCGCCAGCTTCCCGGTTGGCATTGAGTTTCGAAACCATGACATCGGCAGGATGGCTAACAATGGCACAGAGAATACCGGCAATGTAACCACCCGTGAAGGATACTGCGGTTTGCGCGCCTTTGCCGTAATCACTCTTGCTTCCGGGGAGGTAGTTATAAATCATTTCGACGACTGTTTCGAACGAAGCAAACTGCGAAACGTCAATCACACGAATTAGTTCATTCTCCAGGGTCACCCCACCTTCATCATTGTGTATGGGATCTGGCGACCCCAAAGTGGGTACAGACCCTTGTAAAGTCTGAGATTGTCAGTTCGACATTGCTCAAACAAGCTCCTCCAAGCTTTGTCTTACCCGCCAAAACCCTCCTTGCTTGTTACGGCTGCCATGCCGCCAAGGGTTGTCCTCGCGAAGGGAGGAATTGTTGTTTGCATCCTGACCTTGATAGCTTCGAATGGGCAGAGACCTATGTCAGCGATGAATTCGGCAGAGGCACTTCCTGCTAGGTAGACAAGAGTCTTGTACTTGTGGAAGTTCTCCTCGCCCACGAGATCGGCGTAGTATTTCTTGAAGAATTCATAACCTCCATACTTCAAGCCACCTTGTACAGAGTAGCCCCAGAAGGTTGGTCCCCAGCCAGTCATAATTCCACGCAAGCCTTCCGCGCGACCAATCTTACCCCAAGCTTCGAAATTGCCTTTGTACATTTTCGAATCCACCTGGCGACGGCATTTCACGAGATCGAGTGGGGTCATGGCGGTATGGGTGAGACCGCATGCCAAAACACCACCGATAGTGCACGCACCGTAGAATTTCGCTGAATACAACTCGATATGCCCAGCTTTAGCCTGTGCCTTACTACTTGCTTTCTCGAATTCGGCAACGGCAGCATCACTAAGCTTATTGGCTTTGTCTTTGGCATCGTCGACGGCACTCCAAACTGGATACAGCTCATGTCGGGCGTTCCACTTGGAGGCGCGTTTCTGTAGAGCTTCGGGATTACGCTGAGGGAAGGCCGAGCAGCCAGCAAAGGCCTGGCTCAGAGTGGCCGGCGCAGGAAATGCGTACGGCATCGTGGGAAGAACGTTTCTGTTATCTGTTAGAGGGGTGTCTCGACTTGGCGCTAGTGATATCGAGCAACCAACCGTCAAAGATGAGTAACAGAATATGCGTCGTCGCACTACTCTAAGACGTGCAATTCCAGCCGAGAAATTCACGATCGCACGGAATCAGCAGAAGAGACGGCGTGTTGAACCTGCAAAAGTCGCAAGGTGTTGAAACCCGGGGAGCTTGGACGCGCCTGACTACCAGGGGCTGCAGGTTGACTCGGCGTTAACAGTGCTGCAAAGCCGACGTCATTTGGTCGCACGCTTATTGCCGCTTACTCCGTGAGGTTGCTACATGAGGAAAATACCTCACAAACTCAGACCATTGATACGGAGACTGGCAAACATAACATGGCAATGTCTAAATTGATCATTGAAATATGATGGAGAGGAGCACTTTTCAATCCCTTCCGCCTCGAACAATGTCTTGCCTCACGAGCGCAGACCCTGTTCATCGCTTGATCTAGCCCTTCCTTCTTCCGCGGACGTCGCCTGGACTTTACTCTGATCTGCATGCCTCGCTGGATCAAAGACATATATGGGAAACTCTAAGAATATGGTCCTTTTCAGGAATACTGGCATTTTCTCGTAAAGCTGGGGGGGAAATGGGATGAGTATGCTCGTCCGCTGGAGGTAGCGCTCGTACTCGGCCCACTTGATACCTTTTTCGTATCGCTTCTTCGCTCCTGGCCGTTCTTGCAGAGGTAATCCAGACAGAAACATGAGAAGTGCTGTCAGGAAGAAAGGCCCCAGAATGGATGCGTACAGGGCAGAATACGCTCCACCAGAGACGTAACCGTAGGCGGCCGGCGAAACGGCGATCATGAAGATGGCTATGCACGCACGTCAGCCTCTTTACTCGCATAATGCCTCAGGCTTCACCGACCAAATTGAATGATGATTTCTCCAAAGTAGTTTGGATGGCGGGTCCAGGCGAAGAAGCCCACATCGCATACCGCGCTGTCACTTCCATGCGCGCTTCTGAAGCGATACTTTTGGACGTCGGATACACTTTCCATGATCAAACCAATGGAATATAACACGACTCCGGCGATGTCGCGGCCTGTTCCAAAGGCTGGTTGCCTGAATTGCGCAACATTTGGCGAATTCAGAATGGTCACTGGAAGTGACACCGTCCAGACCCACAGCATTTGACTACAACGTATTAGTTTCCGGTATGTCGTGTTGTGGAGCAACTTACAAGACCCAGAACCCAAGGAAAGACCAGAATTTGTCTCGCTTGTCGTCGAAACGGTCGTCTTTACCCGTTTTCAAAATCCTAAACAGTAAGAAACCCGACAGGCGTGCTGCCCATACCATGATGAAGACCGAGGCGACGATGTTGCGCGCATTGTCTCTATCACCGCTGAAAGCAAGCGTCAAGATGGCAAGGAGAACAAAGTTGGTGCCCCCTGCAAAGTCGGTCAACTTGTCGAATTTGAATGTGAATGCAATGGAGAAGAAGAACAGCTGGTAGGCAACGGTAATGAGAAAGGTTATTGCCAGGTAATAGTTGTCTAAGACGTGTACGGCCGCCATTTTGATCGTTTGGTTGGAGATAGTACCGACTCCTTCGACGCGCCTCTAGAACATTATGTATGCTCTTGAGTATGTTCGCATTCGCTACTGCTGCGCCCCGAATGCTCCCGCTGAGCTAGAAGTTCGTCCGTAAGTGTAGGCTTCAATGACGAAGTCGAGCAGCTAGTTAGGAACAGTGCTGATGTTCTGGTGCCAATTCATCCGATGACGCATTAGATGTCTGGACGCCAAGCGATCGCGGTGTTGTGATTCTGGCCCGCGATCTGCCGCCATCGCTCCGAACACCGTCTGCGAACGGCAGTCTTCCAACAGTCATGACATAAGCATCTCGTCGCAAAGGCGTCCGGCTGGCGCATGGCCCTTCGGAGGTTGGAAGGAGCTTAACGCCCGAGCATGCAGTACGGAGCACACTTCTAGTCTGGTTGTTGTGAAACGCGGCTGGTGTGAGGCGGTCGCTCTCCTGCGCCTCGCGTATCAGAGCCTGTCTCCCAGCGGCTGCCCAGACCATTTTGACACTCCTCTCCCGCCAAAATGCCATTCACAGCCCTATCCAGGCCTGTCAACCATGAATCGCATTCCCCTTCTCTTAAAAAAAACCCTTGGCCACGTATGCGCGACAATGCCATTGCCCCCGTATGACAGGCTTCCTAGTATTCCTATTACGAACCGGGCCCAGGCCTTGAGACGGTAGTCACGTAGCCGCGTGCGAAACTCCATCACAGTTGCAGAAACAGAATGAAAAGGCCCCTGTGGTGGCGCGCACGCTCGTTAAGTGCCTGAGGAGCCCGCTGTCATTTGAGTGGTTTGGGTCCTCGTTCGGCTTCTCTCGTTCCCTTTCCGAGCTCGCAGTCCACTCTTCCCCCCCGTTCCTTACATCTGTTTCTCACTCCTCTTCGACGGTCTGCTGTGCAGTTCTTGAATGAGTCTGCATGTCTGTGACAATTCACTCTTTTTGATATCTACCAGCTGGACTGTTTGAAATACTAATACATCTTTTCCTTTCTTTACTTGTACTCGGACACCATTAGCTCATGCTTCGCGAAAACATGAAGAGAATAAAGTCCTGCGTGGGCATTGCCCTCCTCCTATCCACAACAGTGCGCCGCTCTGATCGCGACTCTACTCAGTTATACTAATGCGCTACAGGTCGTTGCCGACGCTGGAATCAATCTCAACGACAAGAATATCGGCCCTGGCGTCCAAGGAAGGAAGGTTGAGAACCTGGAATATGGAACTCTGAATGCCGTCAGCCATGCGCAGGAAGTGAAAAGAGGAGGACTAGACCTTCCCGCGGTCGGCGACTTGGGCAACATTGGCGATCTCTCCGAGAAGGTCGGCCAGGGCCAGGGTGTAGATGTGAGCTCGGTGTTGAATGGTAATGGTCAGGGTCAAGCCAACGGCCAGGGTCAAGAGCAAGGACTGGATGTGAACTCGTTGCTCAATGGCAATGGTCAAGGCCAGGCCAACGGCCAGAGTCAAGGCCAAGGACAAGAAGTGGACGTTTCCTCATTGCTTAACGGTGCAAGTCAAGACCAAAGCCAAGGACAGGGACTGGACGTTAGCTCACTACTCAACGGCGCCGGTCAGGGACAATCTCAAAGTCAAGGTGCCGGAGGACTTGATATCGGTTCTATCATCAGCAGTCAACAAGGAAGCGGAAACGCACAGGGTATTGATGCCAGTTCAATCATCAACAGCCTGACAAATGGTCAGCAAGGACAAGGCCAGCAAGGAAGTGGACAAGGAATTGATATCAGCTCAGTCCTCGACGGCTCCAACGGCCAACAAGGTGGAAAAGGCGGTAAAGGCAGCCAAGGTGCAGCGGGCCAAGGAAAGAACAATGGCACAGCTGCGGCCTTGGGTTCAGGCCAGGGAAAAAACAACGGCACAGCCGCGGGTCTAGGTCTAGGTCAAGGACAAGGCAAGGGCGAAGGACAAGGACAAGGCAAAGGCGCAGGTCAAGGACAAGCAAAAGGCGGAAAGGAGGGCCAAGGTCAAGCCAAAGGCCAAGGGCAGGGTCAAGCGCAAAACAGCTCATCTTCTCTATCGGCTGAACTTACCTCATTGATCTGTGGACAGAGTGGTGCCGGCGCTGGCCTTGATGCAAACAGCCTCTTGAACAGCCTTCTCTCAGGTAGTCAAGGAAATGGGAAAGGTCAGGGTGCCGGCGCCGGTCTTGACGCAAGTTCTCTTCTGAATAGCCTTGGTCAAGGTGGTGAAGGCAAGGGACAGAAACAAGGTGCTGGAGCTGGCCTTAACGCAAGTGCTCTTTTGAATGGCCTTGGTCAAGGGAGTGAAGGGAAGGGACAAAAACAGGCTGCCGGAGCTGGTCTTGATGCAAGTGGACTTCTCAACAGTCTTGATCAAAGTGGTCAGGGCAAGGGACAGAAACAGGCTGCCGGAGCTGGTCTTGATGCAAGCGGACTTCTTCAAAGTCTTGATCAAAGTGGTCAAGGAAAAGCCGAGGGAAAGGGTTCCGGTGGACTCAACATCGGCGACCTAGCGAATCAGCTTTTGAGTGGCTCAGGATCCTCCGACATCAATCAGATTCTCCAGGGTCTTAACGCGAACGGAAAAGGCAACAAAAATGGCAAAGGAGGTCAAGGAGGGAATGATGTCGAAATCATCTCCATCAGCGAGACTCTCATTTCGCAGCTTTGTGGAAACAACAACAATAACAATAACAACAACAATAATAACAACAATAACAATAACAATACCACCTCGGCAGAGGCTGCAGCAGCTACTTCGGTACGTATACCACCCGCATATCCCTAACACTACTGATCAACAAAACAGTCATCCGCTAGCAGTGCCAATTCCGTCACTGTGATTGCAAATAATGGAACTGCAGGTGGAGAAGCGGCGGCGGCCGCAACGACCAGTTCTTCTGTAGCCTCCATCGATTCAGCAACCTTGACCCAGGGGGGCATCGCCGGCGCAACTACAACCAGTGCTGCTGGCGCTGGAGTGACCGTGGTCGCAGGCAGCGGTGGTGGTGCCTCAGCTGCGGCACAGGGTTCTTCCACATCAGCTGCGGCAGCAGCAGGAGCCCAAGGGAGCTCGGTAACGGTCGTCGCTGGAGGAAGTGGATCCACGGGCATTGCTTCTGCTGCCTCGGGGGCTTCCTCAGGGGCTGCCTCCGGGGCTGGTGTCTGCAACTGCGCGTGCCAGTGTCCTGCTGGATCATTCCCCATGGAAGTTCCTCAAGCCCAACCGTTTCAATTGCAGACCGGCTCTATGGCAAGCATGGGTTCTCCTTCAACGTTGCAGACGCAGGCTTCTGCTGCTGCTGCAGCTGGCTCGCAAATCACGGTCGTCGCAGGCGGAAGTGCTTCAGGGGCAGCACCACAGGCCGCCGCTACCTCATCTACAGGTGCTTCCGTCGACTCCGCGACTCTTACAACAGCTGGGATTGCCGGTTCAGGGACAACCACCGCTGCTGGGGCCAGTGTCACGGTGTCCGCAAGCTCGGTCGCTGGTGCAGGTTCATCTCCTGCAGTAGCACAATCACAAGTTGCTGGCTCTTCTGCTGGTTCTTCTGCTGGTACCTCTGCATCAGCATCATTGCAGCAAAATAGGCTTCCTTTTGACATATCCACGGTTTCGCTCCAGAGCACAGTTGCTGTCAATCTTGGAGCACGAATGGCGCAACCGACGGAGTGAGAGCGGGGAATGTGATGGAAAGGCGTGCGACGATTTTGAGAATGTTGTCTTTGATAGATAAAGAGTTCACCACTAATACCCTTATTTCTTACTCTCGCTTTCCTTTTCCCCTCCAACAAGTATTGGTTCTCTTTACGTATGAGGCTGGTTGCCTCACTCCCGATTGTGTAGCTTAGTATGTCTATATGAATACAAAATCTTCAAATGCTACTTCTGTCTCCTTGGGATTGTATCTATAGCACTTATGACGCACGAGAGGGACTTTGTATCTAAGTCGGGGGAGGGCAGGAAGAATGTCGGGTATGTCGGCACTCTGTCTGGCCCGTGTCCCTACGCGGTGTTTACTACCTTTGTAAGCTCTAAGGTAGTACATGTCACTTCCCCTATCCTGCGTGTGTGCTAATTCGGCAGTCCATTAGAGTTTGCAAGGCTCGGTGGACGGTTCGCAACCGAGTCCTTAGTCGTTATTGTGATGGCTCGCTCAAAGCTTTCCATCAGATTAGCTCCCCACAAGGCCAAGCAACTATGACACGCGGCTTGACATGTTGCCCCTCTGTCAATCTCCCGCCGCCCATACGCCACCGAGTTGCCGATGGCTCTCGAGTCAGTTCGGTAGAAGTTCGAAGCGTCTTCCTCTTATCTATGAAGTGGTCTTCGGCTCCAGAACTACTTTTCCAATGCAAGCCCTATCATGCCGGATCGATCGGATCGCTGGGATTGCTGGGGTCGACCATGGAGGTGGCACGTCCTCAGGGGCCTTTGGCTCTAGGCCCACCTCGCTGGGTGGCGATCACGGGAGGATCATTTACGTGTGATCTTCCCAGCGAACCATATACGTGGGAGGACATCAAATTTTCGCGTGGATGTCGCCTCCTTCGTACGGTCGGGAACGTCCGCTGACAGCCACATGAAAATGCCTCTGTCAAAGTTTCAAGGACCTGCCCCTTCTGCTCATTGAGCCGCCATCGTATGAGGGAGCTCGTGTCGAACGTCCTACCGACCACGCAATAGTCCTTTGGCCGAGCCTAACGAAGCAACTAGTTCCAAGCGTCTTCATGCCGGACCTATCAGCCGCGCTAGTGACGAGTCGGGGCTATACACCGCGACACAACGCGGGAACATGGCGCAAAAGACACCGTAAATCTCGCCGAACCAAATAAAGTACTCAACACTGTCCAAAAATGCAGTCGGTTCCTGCATTGTGGGACACTTGCCACGTGCGATTGACAACCCCCCAGGTTTCATATCCTGGCTGCTGCATCTTCTCCCCTCGATTGGAGACACTCTATTTCCACAGCGACCTCTACGCTTCACGAACCTTATCGATTTATTCCCATCTGCGCCTCTCTTTTCTGTCTGAATCGTGCCGACGAGAGCCCCTGCGACAGATTGCATTAGTGTGCCCGCGATACCTTCCTCGACCTGAACAAGAAAGATATGGTTTTCGGCATGCAAGATTGACTCGTATACCGATAGCACCAGCATTATCGTATAATCGTTGTAGATCCTTTCTTCCCGTCATTCATTTTGCTCTAGTCGTCTTCCAACTTCCACAATGTCGGTAATCGAGCCAGAGTCGGCAGTATGGTACACTGTATGTTGGTTAGTCCTTGCGACACGACTTGTGTCCCGCCGCATACACCAGGGACACTGGAGACAACTTCAGACCGATGATTATTTGATTGTCGTAGCTATGGTATGGCCTCAGCAGCATTACCAATGAAGACCAAAGCTGACCAGAACCTTAGGCCACTGAGACGGTCTTGATGGCTGTCATGCATATCGTTGTCAACAGTAGCAGTAACCTTATCGCTCCGGGCGACGACGTCTCGACCTTTTCACAGAGCGAGATTGACAAGAGGATATACGGGTCAAAGCTCGTTGTAGTAGTCGAGCAGATGCAGATTCTCACCATCTGGCTCGTGAAGGCGTGTCTACTCTTGATGTATTATAGAATGACGTGAGTATTCTGTCTACGCTGCAACTATGCATGGCTAATTCAGACTTTAGTTCACTCTTGCCGCAGCACAAGATTGTCAAATGTGTGGCTCTCTACGTTGCAGTAGGATTTGTAGGTTCAATCCATATGCCTCGCAGACGCATCTGCTAACATGTATTGCTAGGTTGTGATGGAGATTCTTTACCTTGGTGTTTGGTGCCGGCCCATCCAGCAGTACTGGGCTGTTCCGACGAACTCGACGCAATGCTCCGCCGCAACGAATCACCTAATCACAAACGCCGTTCTCAACATATCTTCCGATCTGATGATCATCTGTATACCAATGCCACTTCTCTTCAAAGTTCGGCTGCCCAAGAAGAACAAAGCAGTCCTTCTAGGCATGTTCTTGATCGGCTCATTCACGGTAAGCCCCACACCTCCCCTAGCCTTGAGAAAAGCAGTACTGATTCCTTGTAGATCGTGGCAGCCATACTAAACAAGTACTACTCCTTTACCAATCCATTCGGCGCAGAATGGACAATCTGGTACCTCCGTGAATCCTACACCGCAATCCTCTGCGCCAACCTCCCACTCACCTACCCCCTCGTCCAGCGCGTCTTCAAGCTGAAGAACTGGTCCCACAACTCCTACGACGGCCGCTACTTCTCTGGCTCGCGCCTCCACCGCACAACGCGCTCTGGTCTCCGGACTGGAACGGGAACACACAAGAGCAATGCTAATATGGGCATATCGAAGACGGTGTCGGTGTCGGTGAGCAATATCCGGGGGAGCGACCTAATGCGGACGGAGAGTGAGGAGAACATTAATATGGGAATAACTCAATTTATGCCGACTGTGTATACGGGCGGGAGAGCTATTGAGCTGGGCGATTTAGACCACAAGGAGGGGAGTGTGGCGGCGAGTGAGAGCGTGAAGAGCGTGGATGGGAAGGTATGAGAGACCGATAGAACAATAGACAGTACAGCGATGATTACAAAGTTTTTATTCACTTCACAATGGTCAATCGTGCAGAAAGCTGCATGTTTCATTCATCAACTAATACTAGGGGCAAGCCTAGATAGGAATGCCTATTCTCCTTGGCTATGTATCATGGTTTTATTGTTCCATGATCTGATCCTGGGATGGAAGCCGAAGCGTTGAAATGTTGGTAAGTTGTACATAAGCGGGTTATCTAAAAACACAGGCTGAAAAAAGGCTTCTCAAACTGGGAGTCCATTGCTGCTCCCTAAGTAAACCAAAGTCATAATCATACGCGACCTAGCCGTGTGTACGATTCTTGCACACCTTGCGCCGAACAGTGACCGAAAAGAAGGATATCCCCAAAAACGCCACACATGCACTCTACTTCCTACTCTCTCTCATCTTGTCTCAACGATCTCCCCTCGCCCTTTGCTGATAGTCGGTTATACTCCTCACTCTGAGATTGAACCCGACATATTTCCCCACCTTCGGATCATATGCCGCAATAATATCCACTGTCGCATTGGCCTTGCTGCCGACGACCTGGATCAATCCAGACACCAGGAAAGTACCGCGCGGCGGTTCAGATATCTTTGGCTTCTGTTGTCTTCTGACAAGTTGGCGAAAATAGGAGAGATCAATTACAGGATCATTGACGGGATTTGGCAAGGCAATGCCGAGACGTTCGTAAGCCGGACTATTCGATGGAGGTGCAGACGATGATCGGGATTGTTTTTGAGCTTCTCTAGCCGGCGGCGTGGCGGAAGTCGACTGAGTTGGGCTGGTTGGAGCTGGGGATTCTGGAGTCGATGGATGATAGTGAGCTAGCACTTGCTGCATTGCATCCGGCGGTGCGGGCTTGTCGTTCCAGCCCAAATACCGTTTCAAATCCAGCCACCCTTGATACATCTTCTTTTTCGAGTCGAGGTATAGAGAATTTGTGACCGCAGTCGGGAACATGAGTCTGAGGAGCTGCTGATGATGCATTTGATGAACAGGCCGTGTTGATTTTCGGAAAGTGAGATCCTCGGTAAGCTCGACGCCGGGACGTTCAAACTCTGTCGGTGGTCCGTCAGGGTACCGGACTTCGAGCCATGTAGACCCTTTTTGTACGTTGATGTTACCTAGTCGCCGCGTATACATTGGGGTCTTGGAAATTGAAGAGCGGACCAGGGTGACCAGTTCACCCCGTATCCTGTCTATACGCTGGCGATCCTGTGCTAACCTCACGAATTCTTGCCATTCCGGATCTGAACTCTTGTAGAAGGTCTTTGGCTTCGGGCGCGAGAAGCCTGTGGGAAAGAAGATCAGTCCTTCTGCCTCTTCTTCGTCATCGTCATCGTCATCGTCGGAATAGCGATTAATGTTCCCGATCCCGTGGGATGGGCTCTCGTCGCTGCCTCTGCGTTGAAGCCGTTGTATTCCCTTGGAACTGTGCTCTTCCTCATCATCCTCAATGTGATCATCGAGCCACTGAAGAAAACCGTATGCGCCTGCTGCAATGACGGCTGTACCAATCATACGACTATGGTGTCTGAATTAGCACTGTCAAATGCGCAGGACCGATGCTACTTACGAACGAGTGAAGACTCGTCGCTTGAAGCGTACTCTCTGGATGCGGAAGGACTCGTGGCCATCACGGGTGGCCGACTTTATGACTGAAGACTCCGGAACCCGCTTGAAGAGAGAGAAGCTCCTCCGAACAATCTGAGCCCGAAACATGGGAGACGGCCGCGCGGTGGTGGAAGGTCTGGTCACCGTAGGTTCGGCTTCTGATTTAGCGCTTGAAAGGAAGACATGTGTTGTATGAAGAGTGAATAGTAGGCGCGTATCGATAATGCTGACTAGCTAGGCCATAAAGGCGCTCTGAGGTAGAAGCACAGTGAAAGATTCTGACGCGGTGCTGCGTGTTAATGAGATATGAGGGTCCCTCGCAGAAAGGTCGGCAAATGCCGCGCCTCGCCGCAGCTTCCTTCGACACTGACGTCCGCTATCACCAACACTGCTAACCATCACAACAACCACCATGAAGCTGTCCTGGGGCTTCATTATTTCTTCCCTGCACTACGCAGCAGCTACGTCGCCAGCTGCGCATGTCTATATCCGCGATTCGCGACCGCAAACCTCGCTCCAGGCACCCTCGTCAGTGGACCTAGAGACAGCTCGATTGATCCTCGCGCAGCGCCTGGGCCTCTCGCAGTTCCACTCCATCAAGCAATCGAGCGATAAGATTCTCCAGCAGATAAATGCGTTCGGTGGAAAAGGGCAACGCCTGTTTGGACAGGAAGATGCGGAGGGGTCGCAGGCACGCCTTCTAGTGTGGATCGAAGACGTAGAGGATGCTCAAGGTGCGCATACTGTATTATCCTTGAAGAAGCTTGCGACTGACACACAATACAGCACTTATCTCGGATCCATCAGCATGGCAGTCTAGCTTCACGATACCTAACCCCCCGTCCGCCTCTGACAATGACCGCCTAATCCAGGATATGATCCTACAAGCCAAATCACTCCCTAAGAAAGCGGATCCCAAGGGCCACACCTACACTACCTCCATTCAGATTGACCGTATACTGTCGGAGCTCAAGCAGACGGCCGTCTACAATGATTACCTTACTGTTTTTCGTACAGACCGAGAGGATGGGTTCTCCTCTTCCGATCTTGCATCTAAGGTCGCGGAACTAGCTCGGAAAATGAGCTTGAATGGAAGTGAGGGATACTCGATTACGCTCGTTGTCATGCCGCCTTCTTCCTCTCACTCTAAGCGCGCCACTCATCCGTGGGGCACCTACGATCTTCCTAACCTCCAACCCCGCCGCGAGCTCCCGGAAGCACCACTCTCGCCCTCCTCCCCTAAGCCATCTACTTCGCCCATTAATGACGTCGTCTCCGACCTGGAGGACTTCCCTGTTATCGCCCAAGCCGACAACAAAAAGAACAACACCGCACCCCTTGGCATACTTCCGAGCTGTTTCAAGTCCAAGTCTGAGTGTGTCGGGAAAACGAATAACTGCACGGGCCATGGTGAATGTAAGCTCCTGCACAAGGGAACAGGTGGAAAGGATGGAACGACGGATTGCTTTGCTTGCGCTTGCACTCCCACCGTGATTAAGGTGGGAGATACGGGCATGGAGACGCACAAGAAGACAACCTATTGGGGTGGCCCTGCCTGCCAGAAGAAGGATGTTTCGGTACCTTTCTGGCTTTTCGTTGGAGCGGGTGTCCTTATGGCCTTCTTGATCAGCAGTGGTATTGGTCTACTCTACTCGATAGGCAACGAAGAGCTACCGAGCGTTATCGGAGCTGGTGTCAGCGGTCCGACGAGAAAGTAAGGGTTTGCAGGGCATGACGTGGACAGAGCGTTGAAAGACTTATATATCTGGTGTACGAATGATTTCCCTTTGTCGGAACGCTAGAAGCGTGTATCATCACTGGCCTGATCTAGGTCTATGGGTTAATGGCGTCAAGTAGCATTGCAATTGAATTGAATATAGTTGAATCTCAAAGCAACTTTCAAGTAGTTCATGAGAATGCATATCTGTACAAAGAGGTTGAGTATCTCAAGCGCCCACGAAACCCCGCCGTGACCTGATGCCCGCAACCCAACAACGCCAGCAATGCAATAATGGAAGCGGTTCTATCGCTTGCTCCGGTTCTCCGGTAGAGGAAATCTCTACACGTCCTCAGATCTACCGTTCATGTGCTTGCTGCAAATACAGCCTACGACAGCTCCACTAGACACCTCGAATAGCTTCAACGCTACCTTGTTCCCCTGAAACGTAAAGCAATGTGACACTTCCTTCAATGCTTGCCTTTCTTCTTCTTCTTGCCCGCCTTCTCCGCCGGTCCACCACTCTCTACTATCACTGCGTCGTCGTCGCTTCCCACCTTGGCACCCCTAACACTTCCGGTCACACTACCCTCAGTGGGGCTCTTCATCTTCTCATCATCAAGCTCCTTCATAAAATCAGATTGGATGTTGGCCTTCCGCTTGTCCCACCACTCACGCTCGGATTGAGCTGTGGACAGGATCTCGGAGAGGCGCTCACGTATCTGCGCATTTTGAGCCATTTCGGAGGCGGATTGGAAGATGGTTTGGCCCCAGTTGGGCGCGAATGCGTTGGCCTGATGAGAGATTGTCAACTTTTGCACGATCAATCTAAGGAGAACAAACATACCTCGGTGACAACGTCTCTTAGCTCCTCCTCAATCTCTTTCTCCGCACGTTGGAACCGCTGCCATAGATCATCCCCTACGCTACCTCTCTGCAATAACACCTGTAGAGCCTGCTTCGCGCTCCGTATTTGCACGATCCGGTTGATATCCTCGGCGGCGCGGCGCAATAGTGCAGCTTTCAAAATACTATCTGGGCACTTCGGTGACTCCATGTGCAGTAGCGAAAGGTAAATGTTGCGCTGCACATGGGCCGGGAACCAGGGCTCGAGCGAGGCGGCTTTTGCAGCTTTGCGTTTGCGGTAGATAGAACTGAATGTGTAGAGCGAGCCAGCGAGAATGAAGAGGTAGGCGACGGGTATCGACAGCATAAGCCAGTCGACGGCGTCGAAGGGCCACATGTTTGCGGTGTCTCGATATTTGCTTTTGATGACTTGGCTATGTTCTGTAGCTTTGAGTTTGGTTGATTATCGGGCGGTACAGGTAAAGGTCAAATGAGCGGAGGTGACATGAGAAATATAGCAAAGGAAAAGAGAAACGCCAGGTGACGATGGGCCGGAATAGTAGACGTTGTCGCGGCGGGCCGTGAATAATTGGCTTGGGTTGCCAATATCTGTCCTTATGCAATCCGCGAAAACAATCGGCCGACTAGCATCCCTGCCGTGGCGCGTGGGTGTGGCTAGTGCGCGCGTCATCCTGCTTCGGCCGCCTTCCACGCCTCACCCACCGCGACTGCTCCGCGCTTCTACCTCACGTCTGCCTGTCGCCCTCTTTCACCTGCGCTTTCGCTACGCAGCGCTTCTCTTCCGCACCTACACTCTATATCCTCCTCTCAACTAACCGCAGGACTCAGCAAATGCCACGATGATCCTCCGGTTTGTCAGTCGCGAGGGCCAGTTCCGGCTCAACGTCGAGCCTACGCAGACGTTTCCCGAAATTGCCCCCCAGATCGCTGAGAAGCTGCCCTCAAATATCGACATTTCAAGCATATCTGTCAGCAACAAACCGCATGGAGGAGATGCAAGAAAACTAAACTCTTTACGCGGCGTGACATTCGAGCAAGTTAGGTTGACGTGGGTAGCTCGCCTCATTTCGCCATTCTAGCTGACACTGCTCTAGTCATGGCGCACAGCTTTTCCTCGACTTCAAGGAGCAGTCGACGGTATCCAACGGTCACTCTACAGCTCCCACCAACGCTGTCCGCCTAAATGGCAAGCCAGTCGAGCCTTCAGACGCCCCCTCAGTGCCCCTCAGCTCCCCCGCTCAGATGATAAAGAACCCATGGGAAGTCATCAAGCAGTCACCGCTCGACGACAGGTTAGACAAGCTCGATGGAAAGATCCCGCGGAAGTTAGACCAGAAAATGTGCAGACACGGGCCGAAGGGCATGTGTGACTATTGTATGCCGTTGGAGCCGTATGATGCGGGATACCTGGCTGAGAGAAAGATCAAACACTTGTCATTTCACTCTTACTTGAGAAAGATCAACGCGGGGAAGAACAAGCCCGAGAGTGGAACCTCATACATGCCCCCGTTAACCGAACCGTACTATCGTGTGAGGCCCGATTGCCCGTCAGGCCACAAGCCATTTCCGGAAGGCATTTGCACAAAGTGCCAACCCAGTGCTATTTCTCTCCAACCGCAAGAGTTCCGGATGGTGGATCATGTTGAGTTCGCTTCAACGAGTATTGTCGACGACCTTATCAACTTCTGGAGAATCACAGGTTGTCAGCGATCAGGCTTCTTATATGGTAGATATGAGGAGTACACCGAAATTCCACTAGGAACAAAAGCTGTTGTGGAAGCCATCTACGAGCCTCCGCAAGTTAACGAAGCGGACGGAATCTCATTAGGCGATTGGGATAATGAGCAAGAAATCGATGAGCTAGCTCGACAATGTGGTCTGCAGCGGGTCGGTGTGATATATACTGATTTGCTCGACGCAGGTGAAGGTGATGGCTCTGTCATCTGCAAGCGACACGGCGATTCATATTTCCTTTCTTCGCTAGAGATTGTCTTCGCTGCACGATATCAAGCAAAGTATCCACGGCCAACGAAGTGGAGCGAGACTGGCAGATTCGGCTCAAACTTTGTGACTTGCGTCGTGAGTGGCAATGAACAGGGCCAGATCGGCATATCGTCTTATCAGGCCTCAAATACAGCTGTTGAGATGGTCAAGGCAGACATCGTTGAACCATCAGCTGACCCAACGGTCATGCTGGTTCAATCCGAGGATGACAATGAAGCTCTCAATCAAGCAAGATACATTCCAGAGGTCTTTTACCGAAGAGTCAACGAGTACGGTGCGAACGTGCAGGAAAATGCGAAGCCTGCTTTCCCCGTCGACTACCTCCTGATCACTCTGACGCACGGCTTCCCGAACCAACCGAACCCTCTCTTCACCGGACCGAAGTTCCCTATCGAGAACCGAGAAGCTATGGGCGAGGCTCAAGAGTTTGGGGCATTGGCACAAGCGCTCAATGCCCGTGCAAACGGGTTGGCCCTTAACACCACCAAGGGCCTCTCTGCCGTCTCGAACTTCCATCTTTTGAGCTTTGTCCATGGCCTCGGCATTCTCGCAAAGGTGCGTACTGTCGTCAGTATCAATGCTCTCTGCATGCCTAATCGTGATATTCAGGACGAAGAAAACCTTCTCTGCAAAGTCGCATCTGAGCACGACCTCTCGAACGGTCTGCAGCTGCAGCACACGGGCGGCTGGGCTACATTGTTGACAATACTCAAAGAATCTGGTGAGCGCCCCCAGAAACGTTCCTTCACCTCTACAGCAATGTCCGGAGGGCTTGCTCCCCACGAGCACCGCCTCCGCCGGCAGCCGTCGTACGGCTCCGATTCCGCTTCAGAACAACTGGCTAAGAGGGTCAAGGGGGTTAGCTTAAAAGGAAAGTGACATATTTCCGATTGAGTGGCTCCATAGGTTCGCTTATCGTTCGATCGAAGCCCCAAAGCGCAGCCCGGGCTTGCAAGTACGTGCAGTATGGTGGCATGGGTGGACGGCATGGGTTCGGTTGCATGGACTATATGATTCTTGACCTCGGATAGATAAAGCTAGGATTGAGACACTCGGTGGAACTATATAGAGCTACCATAATAGCATAGCGTCTGATCAACGAAAATACAAGTGTGACACAATTGGTGAAATCAGTTGGTCCGAGCTCTTAAACGTGAAAGCGCGCCAACCGACTTCTCGCGTCGCGCGTTCCGCTTTAGCCTTCCGACTCGACTCCTCAACACAATACACCATCCAACATGGCGGACTTTTTCAATATCAGGGCGCGACAAGTTGCCGCTGCGCAAGCTAGCTCGTCAAAAGCGCCCACCACAAAGCAGCAACCGAATCGGCTGCAACCATGGGTCGAGAAATAGTAAGGATGCCCCGAGACCCCACCTCAAGAGGGATTGATGTATGCTAATGACAACTCAAGTCGTCCGAAGACACTCTCCGAAGTCACGGCACAAGACAATACTATCCAAATCCTCTCCCGCACACTCCAATCTGCCAACCTCCCGCACATGCTCTTCTACGGCCCACCAGGCACAGGCAAGACCTCGACCATTCTCGCCCTTGCCAAACAGCTGTACGGTCCAGAATTGATGAAGACGCGCGTACTCGAACTTAATGCCTCTGATGAGCGCGGCATCTCGATTGTGCGCGCAAAGGTGAAGGACTTTGCGCGCCAGCAGCTCAGCGCGGCACCCTCACATAACATCATGGTCGAGGACCATGACGCAGAAGGAGGTGCGAAGCAGGTGCGGTACAGAGACAAGTACCCGTGTCCGCCTTTCAAGATTGTGGTACTCGATGAGGCAGATAGCATGACACAGGATGCGCAGTCTGCACTGCGAAGAACCATGGAGACGTATTCAAAGATGACACGATTCTGCCTGGTTTGCAATTATGTTACCAGGATCATCGATCCTCTAGCGTCAAGGTGCAGCAAGTTCCGGTTTAAGAGCTTAGATCAGGGCAACGCGGTCAAGAGGGTAGAGGATATCGCAAAATTAGAGAACGTGAAATTAGATGAGGGCGTGAGCGAGGAGCTTGTTCGAGTGGCAGAAGGCGACCTGAGAAAAGCCATCACTTTCCTACAGTCTGCCGCCCGCCTTGTAGGCGCCCCGAACGACAAGAGCACGGGCAAGAAGAAATCAAGAGTAATTGCAGACGACGATGACGAAATGGACATCGATACTCCCCCTTCCTCAAGTACCGTCACCCCCGCGCACATCGCCGAAATAGCAGGCGTGATACCCACGTCTACCCTCGACAACCTCACGTCCGCCATCTTCCCCTCAAGACCCACTGCAGCCGTTCCGTATACGAGAATCGCGAAGGTGGTGGAGGACATGATTGCAGAAGGGTGGAGCGCATCGCAAACAGTCGGCCAGTTGTACGAAAGGATCTTGTTTGACGAGCAGGTAGGCCATTTACAGAAAATGAAGATTACCGGGCTGTTCAGTGAGGTTGACAAGAGGTTGGTGGATGGAGGAGATGAGCATTTAGCGGTGTTAGATTTGGGCCTGAGGATTAGTGGGGTGTTGTGCCAAGGGTGAAGGTAGGCGAACGGAATAACTCTATGAACAAGCGCGGGTTTTGGGAGCTATGCGAGGGTCGATACTCGACGATACTGTACGCTACATGCGCGAAGAGTTTCACAAGGACATATACGCCTCCTCGGCCGCTGCTCGCCCCTGTCGTCACACGAAATAGCCAGCGAGATCTCAGCCCCGTATACCCTTTCTTACACATTCACTTGACGACCAATGGCAACTTCCATATCCATTAATCTTCCTCGGCCCAAGAGAATACTTCCCTTTTCGTCTAGCATAAGCCATCAGTTGCGGTAGATCAAGATGCAAATCAAGTTCGTGGCAACAAAAGCTACAGGGGTTCCCCGCGGACATTTGTACTAGAGCTATCCACATACGGAAATGCCTAGGCACAATATCTGCCAGGTACGCTGGCTACATGTGAAGTAAGACATGGGTGTGCAAGCGCAATTCCGCGCGTGAATGTGATGCATGGCATGTATACTTAAGCAGCCCGATGGCCTCGGTCCCAGATTTGAGCTTTGAAGTTTGGTATCCGTAGGAATCTGTGTTCGAGCTGTCGCCGCTTGTCGTAGGATCTACCCCACTATCCCTCAGAGACTCCTCACATTCTCCACCACGCAGGTTATCTACAGCAATTAACGTCATCGTCGTGTAATCGCACTGTCCTTTCTAGCCCCCAAGAATAGAGAATACTGGGCAATATGGCAGCACCTGCACATAAGACCATTAAAGACCTGAACGGGAAATGGCTCATCGTAGGTTCTATCATTCTCCATCGTCTTCAGCTTTGCCCCAGGGCGATTGAAGTTGAAAAAAAAATAAAAGAACTAATAATGGTCACAGAATAAAACTATTTCCGACTCGCCGGACCCCGTTCTTGCGCTACAAGGCGTAGGGTGGCTCACGCGAAAAGCAGTCAATCTTGCCACTATCACACAACATATTAAAATGTGTACGACTCTTCTCACCCATCTTCACCTGTCCAGCCAAGTCTGAGTTATTCGTAGATGAAGCGCCTTCCGACCAGGATCCCAACGGGCCACCAGTCGTCCACATCGACATCGAGCAGACAGCTACGGGTGGCATCAAGGGCACGACTGAAAAGCGGGCGCTCGACTGGACGTACCGTCCGCATAGTGACTGGCTTTTTGGCGAGCTGCAGGGACGTAGCCGCATGAACACTATCGCGAAGATCCTTGAGGAGGCCAAGGGCAAGGGCTTGACGGAGGAGGATGCGAAGTTCTTGGCGGAAGGGTGGTTGCCCGAGACGTTGGATGGAGAGGTAAGTGTAGAGGGAAACGATTGATCAATTCTGGCTGATTAGTCTTTAGGTCGTAGAGAGCTTTGTTGATAATGATGGGAAGCAGTGGACGGGATGGTATGTACAGCTAGTGTGGCTGTCACTACGATACTGACTGTGTATTTAGGCAGATTTGGGGCTTCAGCACTGTCAACGGGGAGAGGTGGCTCACGAGGAGGTTTGCGATCAGGAGGAAGGATAAGAACGAGGTTGTAAGGACGCGGATGGTGTACGAGTGGGTAGGAGAGTTGTGAATGGTAAAGAATGTCGAAGCGGAGATTTGCTACCAATAGGCATAGTTCAAGGGCTGCGCTACCCGGTAATAAATGCAAGTAGACAAGCATGATACTGGGTCGGTCTCGTTGCTGCCGACTAGTAAATCGTAGGATGTATGAAGTAAACTTTTCGTCCGGTTACCTTTTCCTTAGCGAATGAGAGCACTCAATTATTTTCCAGCAGGTTTTCAATTATTCATACCTTCTTCTTACGACATCGCTCTTTCTTGGAGAATTGGCTTCTGATGGTAGAGACGATGGGGCGCATGTTTATCGAGTCCGGAGAAGCCGTCTTCCAGGTGGCCGGCAGTGTCTTCAACACCAACCAATCCTTATCAGAGAACTATCGAGCTTCATGCTATAGAACCGGTGTTCAAAGCCGCCAATCGTTCACAGCTATTAAGCGCGTGTGATGGGTTGCGATATTGCTTGAAAGTATGGTTTTCGTCTCGGTTGCGGCAGGGGTGCGGCGTAGCACGTCGTCTTGAGGCACCGGACCAGATGGAGGTGGCGTATACACCGGACTTACAATATGATTCCCATTTCTTGCTCAACGGGTGCCAGTGTTGAATTTTCTTCTCATGTCGAACCGCCGTATTCATCAAGAACTGTGTGCCTTCTCAAATCCTCATAACCTTCACCGACTGCGAAAATCCAAGCAAGCATGTCCGACTCCTCCGAATCCGCCGACATGACATATTCCGCATATTCAGTGCTCTATGACCACCTTCCCTCCAAAACCCGCTCCGAGGTTGAAACGAATGCAGATTGGTTGCCAGAAATAAGGTCCTCGTTGGAAGCAGGCAAGACGCCGAACTGGTATCCGGGTTTGCCGTCATATGTCAAGGCAATCGCGTTTTCAATGACTGTAGAAGCTAGCACGACGTCTACGAGCCATAAGAGTAGTTCCACTAGGTCCAGCAAGGAGCCGTCCAAAACTTCGACTAAGAAATCGTCCTCGACTTCTCATTCGTCCTCACACTCATCCTCGAAAGAGGTCTCCTCTGCGAGCCATGAGACCCCGAGTACCTCGAATAAGCCTTTAGGTAGCCCCACCTCTGCCTTTATTACCTCAGTCCCGCAGGGGCCAACGGAGACAGCCTTAAACCCAACTAAGGCCGCTCTTTCCACGGGAGCTAAGGCTGGCGTTGGCGTTGGCGTAACGGCCGCCGTGCTCATTGCGGGAGCCGGCATAGCCTTCTTCATCTTCAAAAAGCGAAGAAATTCAGGAGCGTCGGACGTCAAGGACATTGATGAAAGAGTTGTAACACCACGTTTCGGTGCGATGGTCCACGAAGACTTACCGGAATACGTGTCGAGGTAGCATTGTTTAATATTGCAACATCTGAATACCACTGCGCCTCAATCATTTGTGTCGCTTAACGTGGCACGTTGGGTGCGTGTTACTCCAATGTCTACCTCTCAAATTCGTGAAACAATGCCCACACTAGCTCGATTTGAACCCGAAACAATTGGAATGCAAGAGCTCGGAAGATGTGGTCCTCGGAATCGCGTGCTGATGTTGTTACACGCCCTGAAGGACGATGTAGCACGAGAGCTAGCGAGCGAGTCTCACAGCACCCTCAACTACAATGCAGGGCTTCCCGCAGCTAGAATTTCGCCACATCACCTATAGCCTTGGCCCTATGCTGCCTTGTGTGCCATCTAGCCGCAAAAGGTACGCTGCATGCCGTGCTGTATCAAGCGGGCAGTCTTCAGGCGCAGATCGCTAGAAAGGAGGTCGGTTGGGGTGCATTGGCAGCTTTCAGATCGCATATAACTCTCAAAACAACAAGGGTCCCGGTACTAGAAAGAAAAGAAAGTCGTTGTAAACGCATTGTGACATTCTCTTCTCTCATTCTAAGATATTTTGTGTGATATGACAGGACAGACAGGATGTGTATGCCAAATAGAGCTCTATTCGAGCCGGTTAAGGTGGATGTGGAAGAGATCATTAGACAGGGGCAAGGACAGGCTTTTATGTTCAATGAACTGCGCCTACGTTTGCATGATTATCATGTCAGCATAGAAGAGAGCAGTGACGAATGAAGCTAGGATCTATTATCATATGAGTACTGGTGGTAAAGGCGACGAGGAGTCTTGATATTGTTCAATCGCATTGCATATAGTGCATCATTCCTCTGCTGGCCATATTAAACTGACTAAAGCTTTTTAATTGGCTAGCACATATGGATCTTTCACTACGAAACCACGTCGATGGTTTATATACACATCCTTTGGGTTCGCGATAATTTTCATCAGTGCATAAAGAGAACTAATCCTCTGCACTAACGACTTTTTTGTAATCAAATTCTATTCTTCTTGGACTGAACTCGTTTCTTGGATATACCAGGTGCGCTCGCGGCATTTCACTAGGCCTGCTTGAATATCCTCGCCGAGAGAGGTGAGCGGCTACCTAAGACCTACAACAAGGCAAGGGCTTTAGCAAAGAACATATCAAACTAGCGGCACTCTAGTGATTACTGTAGAAACCTAGTCGAGACTACGTCTGAGCGCGATCCCATACTTAAAGGTCGCCTAAGAATTAGGATTGGGAACAAGACTGATCAAACCTATGACTAGCCTGAGATAATCTGAATTGAGATTGAGCGACCGTGATTAAGACTGTGGCGATCCGAAGCGAGTTTGAGTAGAGCATGAGTCAAAGCGATACAGGCATGAATGCAACTGGTCTGAAGTTCAGCTACTTGAATTTACCGTGTATGTTGAGAGTCAAGACGCGGGTGCGGTCACTTTGTCCTGTGGAATAGCCAATAATACTCCAGAACTTGGACCATTTGTAAAACGGCTAGACATTGTAGTTGATTTTCGGGAGATTCCGTAGAGCCTAGTGCTAGCACGAAGCGGCATTCAGCGGCAATCCTACAAGAAAATTGTTAGCTCATCACGCCTGCAGGCTTGTGCGTTAGTATGAGTGCTGCGAAGACGCGTCGATAGCGCGCGAGCAGCGACGTGCTTTCTCTTTGCGCGACACATCTCATAATAGCGGACACAATATGCCGACCCTTCTGCCCGCAATAATTTTTCAAGAGCTGGCACCATTTTGTTTTATCCACATTCACATATGCTTGGCGTTTCGGTGGTATAACTGGCCGGGGGGTCAACCAGCGGTTCGCCAAAATAGGCTATGGGTAGGATTTGTATCGTCAGCCTCAGCCTGGGTAAGACGTATTTTTGTCCCCCCCCCCAACGCTAACGGTGAATTTTGGCAGTTTATTAGCGTACACAACGGCTGCCCCTTAATCTCCCAGAATAATGCTAAGGAAGACTGTCGCGATGGTTAGCCGCTCACGGGTTGGTGTTGTAGTACGAGTTAGGCTTAGGCTGCGAGGCTGGGGGCGTTGGATAGCGACTGTTGGACTGCTGTTTGATTGTTACAAACAGCCTCGCCTATGGCAACCAGGACCCGATTCCGCCTCGAAGGTGCCGAGTAGTACACAACGAGCAATCAGGGCGTGGCTAGGCAAACGCGCGAATTGGGTACACGGTTCCACGGCCACGGATTCAAAATGGGCACCGGCGCCACGCCTCCCCCTCTACCCTCGCTCTCTATTATACCCTGCACTCGACTCCATCGTCAATATCACACTCTTTACCCGTGGACTAAATCCTCGACATTCATTTCAAATAAGCTTCTCCGGCCTCGACTGCGACTCTTGTCTCGTCACACACTCCCTCAGTCTTTACCGGAGCAAACTTACACTCGCTATCTACCATGAAGGGCGCCACTCTTTTCAACGCTTTCAGCTATGCAGCCGTCGCGCTTGCTTCAGTTCACCAAGAAGCTCATCAAGGCGAGGCCGCTCAGCTTTTCGGTCGCGATGTGTCGCCGACCGACACTGTGCGCCTCTCTGTTCTCTCGGTCCTCCACACGGCCATCCCAACCTCGGCTCTCTCCTCCATGTTGAGTGTCCCTACTCCCCATGTCGAAGACAATTCGTCGGACTGGTACAAGGCGCTTCCAGAGGACGTCAAGAGCTTGCTTCCCTCCCTCTATCCGGCCACGAGCGAGGCGACTCCCACAACGACCATCTGCAGTACGAGCACTACCACGATCACAATCACTCGGACTTACACGCGAACAGCATCTTCCTCTTCTGCAGTTTCTAGTCCTGTTTCCACTCCGAGTACGCCATCTCCAGCTCCCCCGAGCAGCTCGTCCTCTGTGGCAAGCAGTTCCTCGAGCACTTTCTCTTCACCCTCTATTCCATCCTCATCTTCTTCCACGAGTACTTATTCTGCGCCAGCGGAGACAAGTCAGTCCCAGTCCGTGCCGAGCTCCAGCTCTCAAGCGTATGTCACCCCAGGAACGGTTTCCTCGGCCGTGGCCCCGAGTTCAAGCTCTCCCAGCATTCCGTATACCAATACGACTGCGATTGTGCCGTCCGGCAACACGACTTCCGTTACCCAGCCGACAATGCCTGTCCAGACTACGAATGGACAAGGCATGCTCACTGCGAACGTTCTTTCGGTCGCTGCCATGGCGGTGGTCAGCGCCTGGTTCTGTCTACTCGGTTAAGGTGTTCTATTTGGAGCCATGGCGGGGCGTATGAAGTTAGGTTGGGTGCAGTGGCGAAGCACCATGTGACCGGGGTCATCTCTTCTCTTCTCTTTCAACCCTTTTATTAAATATTGTTTAGCGGTGGTAGTCATGCATCAGAATGGCGTCAGTGTTCATACAGCCAGTCGAATTCTTTCAGCTCGGTCTGGTGCCACGGAAAACAGGACTGTTATACCCCTTTTCTTTTCCTTTCTCCCTACTTTGACAATCGAATGCCCTTCGATTGCTTCAACGATATCATGTAGAAGCGACTACTAAGGTCGATCAATATAGACATACCCTGACGATAATACCTTGCTCAAAGGTCATTTCATTTTGAGTCTCTGTGTTGGTGTTCAGGGCGGGCAGGCCACGGCGGGGCGAAGTATAATCGGGGCCGTTGGTGTTAACATGTCGTTGATCCTGCCACGAACTAGTGTCCAATGAGAATGCTTGTCGCGTAGGATTTTCTTACCACGGCTTGCATCCTCAGCCTTGCCAAGGTCAGCCTTACTACAAGATGGGCGGTAAAATTTCCCCGTTGCTTAACAATAGCGCGATTGTCCATTGGTGAGTTTGTCACGCCCGTTGGTATGGTGTTTGTGCGCGACAAATTCTTCCGATACCTTGTAGATACATAGACCAGGCACATGACTTTTCCATATGTGTGCAGCGCTAGTGCCCCAACCAACAGTCTAATTTCCTCACTTACAGAATTCTGCGAGAGTCTTATACCATCCTTCTACCAGTAACCTCTCATCGAGGCCACAAGTCATTTTCCGCTGATGAGGGTTTTACAATTTTGGCGCGAACGTAAGTAGATGCGCTTGATTGTTTCTGGAGGGTGTATAAGAAGTCGAGGCCAACATGCATAATGTAGTCAGTGGCCCGCGATTAGAGATTGCGTATGTCTCTAAAAAATTTAGTCACATAACATAACTACAAAGAAATTTGGCGATCACTTTGCGGAAGGCGTTCGTTTTTGCGAACTAGGAAACTGCGCTCCGCCTTAGGGAGTGCGGAAGCCGACTCCTCTCGTCAAGCTCCACAAGATGGTTGTTTGGAAGTAGTTGGATCTTCGTAATATGCTGACTTTGATGACACTACTACTACCATTGAAAATCCTCGCTACTTTTTTGGCCACACGGGAGCTTGAGAGGCTTCGAACTCATGCTGCCCCTTGAGTAAAGCATGATACGAATGGCCAACAACACGACAAATGGAGTTGATTTCAAGGAAAGTGTACACTTTTATATTCCTCAAGACGGACGGATAAAAAGCTATACTCGAAGAGTCCCGAAGAGAAGGACGAAAGATGCTATCATATCACCCTAGAGACAGACGAAAAGTTGTCGACGTAAGATGGACCGAATGTGATCCTGATATCGGCAAAGCTGTCAAACGGTAGCAGCGTAGTATAAACACGTGCGCCGTTGATATAATTCCCTCCTGCCCGAGGCCCCATAAAAACGCCATATGCCACATATTCCCAACGTGAAAATTATGCCCTCAGTGCTGGCGGTGATCATACGCCACAACATAGCTGCTCTCCCCTTTGACTTGAACTTCCGGTCCATTCTGGGCCTCCAGATCTTCCTGCTCCTTTGGACCGGTACCAATGGTCGTGGTGGTGCTCAAGCCAGTATCGAAAAGGTCTTCCTTGATGGGAGCTGGAACCTCGAACTCGTCGCTGACGCGATGCACATTGACTGTCCTTCGTATGCCTCCCTCTTCTTCATTGCGCGACTTTAGCTCGGTCCCTACAGTCGAGTCGCTGAGCTTGATGTGGCTGTCTGACGGACGTTGATGGTGGCTTTCTCCACGTGAGCGGTGGAAAAAGCTGCCGCTCCAGTTCCATCGCTTGAAGACAAACTTCAAGAGGGGGTAGAGCAGTGGGAGATTGCCGCAAAGAATAGCCGTGAATGCCTCTCGAAGATACCAGATGACGAAGCGGAGATCCGCAGGCTTCAGGAAGGACCTAATCTTGCTGATCATCGCTGCGACAATCTACCTGAATTAGCGAGGAAATTGGTACATAAGTAAGACTTACTGTAAAAACACCTAGCCCAAAGAGTCCGACTAGGACGAGCTTCTTCTTGAGAGGCAGCTGGCACTTCTTGAACAACGGTAGGGGAATGGAGATTATCATCAGATCGGTAGTTACGTTGACAACGAAGCTGGTAATGAGGTGGTGCGTGGCTAACATGCATTGGACTGGCAGGGAACATGAGCATCTGGCAGATGACACTCACGACGCGGACTTACTCTTTGGTTCCGTGGGGTTCCAATAGTCATGGAAAGGTCGGCACCACACTGCGAAATACAGAATCTCAATGATAACCTGATTGTAATTAGAATCTTTCCGCTCAAAAAGGTGCATTGCTTACAAAACCGCCGATAACACAAGCAGCCGCGAACTTGACTATCGTATGTTGAGGCATGAGAAGCGTGAGACGCCAATACATCAACAACATGGTCCCCTTCATCAACCAGAGGGTTACGAGCTGCAGCTGTTCCGTGGCGACTAGCAGCTTGGACGTGTAGATTCGAACCTGAAGCATTTCATCCTCCTCGCTGAAATCACCAGAAGAGGCGGCAAACCCCTTCTCGACCTTGTCCAACAGGACCATGAGGATGGTCGCACTCACCATGGCTAGAAGGGCAAGGTAATCCTCTGGGCGGAGGCGCTTCCAAGCACCGAGGGAGATTCGCCGAGAGAAGAGGCGCGCGATGAGAACTGCCCAGCACAGAACGCACCAGACCGCACCTTCCGGCTGGACACTGTCAAAGTGCAAATTCATCTTGTCGAGCTGTGGCGAGCCGTAAAGTCGCGAAACGACAGCGAGGGATACCCTTTTGAGGGAAGAAAAAGAGGATAGAAGGGGTGAGATGGAGTGAGCGTCGACGAGCAGGAGATTGCAGACTCTCGTTTGCTTGCAGCTGCCAGGTAGACTAAGGCCGCGGTGAACGGGAAACTTCAGGAGAGTGAGCGTCAAATCCAACGGAAGCGGAGGTCAATGCGACACTGGCCCCGTGATTGGGATCCTCAGCTCGGAGCAAATGACGGTGAAAGTGAAAGGCGATCGCTTGAGCGGCACGTATCTCGACCTTGTTGAGACAACGTCGCGTGGCCATGATGCCCAGGGAAGGCGGGACTCTGGGCCCAAGGCGCAACGCTCTGGTAGTGGGAGACATGGCCTCTCTGGATGGCATGTTGTCCTTCGTGCCCTACATGAACACGCTGCAAAGCCTTGCAACCGTTGAGGTTGACGATGGCAACATGGTGTTGAGTGCACGGACGGGCATGATGCCGCGGCAACGTCTGCCGTACCTTCCGTGAACGACCCGCGCGCAGGGATCATGCGCAGGGATGGTCGGCTGAGCCCCACCACCAGCCACAGTCATAAAACCGCCCCGCGCCCGCCTCATAGGCTTGGTGATGGCCAAGACTGTCATGTCGAGCCCCGGAGTCGATGTGCAGCACGAACACCATGATCATAGTGGCGCACAGGGCTCAGCCCAGCCGGAGCAGATGGCGAGCGACGGCGAGGTACAGGAGCAGGCGGCAGCGGCTACCCTGATCCAGAAGAATTATCGGGGTTACCGGGAGCGTAGGCAGCTCAAGGGCATGGGTCTGGATGCAGACTCGCGATGGACAGAGGTGAGTTGCATCGTGTATCTTCTGCTCTCACACGTCCTGACTGAGTTCGTCGACCACAGGCCATCAAAGAAGGTCAGTCCCACAGCTCCCCATTTCACACAAGCCCTCACTGAACTACCCAAAGCTAAATGGCGGAATGCTACACGGCCTCTTTCCCGGTCTCAGAGGTCACCTAAGCCAGACAGGCTCTCGACGCCAGATCAGCGGTCCCGAGCTGTGAGTGATGCGGCACGCCAGAATTGGAAGCGAGTCGGCGAAATCGCGCGCCGGGCGGGCGGTGACGACCCAGAGGATCCTTCGACGGACGAGGACGAAATATCTCCAGAGGAGCGGCAGAAGCGTCGCCAGAAGAAGTTGGAAATGAGATCTGAGCGAGACAAGACGGCTAAGATGATGGACCTCCAGTACTTCTTAGAGATGGTCGACCAGAAGCATCGGTACGGGAGTAACCTAAGGGCGTACCACGACCATTGGAAAAAGTCCGAGTCTCGGGAAAACTTTTTCTACTGGCTTGACTATGGCTCTGGCAGGACATTTGAGCACCCTACTGTCTCGCGGGAACGGCTGGACAAGGAACGTGTCCGCTACTTATCCCGCGAAGAGCGCATGGACTATCTCGTCAAGATCGACGGGGAAGGGCGGTTGTGCTGGGCGAAGAACGGTGAACGTATTACTACAAACACCGAATATTACAAGGATAGCGTGCATGGAATTGTGCCAAGAGACGATGCCTCGCCCACCTTCTCTCCTTCAGGAGAACTCGACGGCAGCAAAAGTCGCCGGGATTCGACGTCTTCGTCTGGTTCGAGCTCTTCAGAAGCTACAGAGCACAGTGATGTAGAAGGCGAGCATTATGTCAATCATGATCTACAGCAAGCGAAGGGGATTGCGAAGATCAAATATGTCTCTGCGGCCACTATCCTAAATCACCTCCTGAGAGGTTCAGTGAAGCCAAACTCTTGGATATTCGTAAGAGACAAGCTATGTTAGCAAAAGTACACCACTAACGTTCGGCAGGTGGCAGATACGTCCTTCCGACTCTACGTTGGGATTAAGCAATCGGGCGCTTTCCAGCACAGCTCTTTCCTCCATGGCGCGCGTATCTCAGCGGCTGGGCTGATCAAAATCAAGGATGGCCAACTCCGCAGCCTCTCGCCACTATCGGGTCACTACCGACCTCCGACGAAGAACTTCCGCGCTTTTGTCCATTCAATGCGTGACAATGGAGTCGACATGTCGCACGTATCCATCTCAAAGTCATACGCTGTTCTGGTTGGACTGGAAGCATATGTCAAGACTAGGAGGAAATTCAAGCACGGCGTTGAGCATGCGTCCAACGCCGAAACCAAGGTCATGCATCCTGAAGAGTATAGGAAGAGAAAGGAGGAAGAACGGGATAAGAGCAAGAGCGCGGAGAAGGAGCGCAGGCTATTGGCTGCTAATGCGGAGAAGGAAGAAGCGGAGCGGAGAGAGAAGAGCTGGAGACGGCGGATGTGGAGAAAGATACGACACGGCTCACTGTCTTCCAAGGACGAGCTGAAAGAAGCAATGGAGAAGAAACAGAAGGAGATACTGAGCAAGCCGGGCCAGGATACAGAGAGCGGCATCCCGCCAGCTGGGAAACGAGACAAGGTTGGCCCGTCCTGAAGCCGCAGGGGTAAAGTGGCTGTCGATTCTATGTATTTCCTTTTTTTTGGCTCCACGATACCTGTAATCGCCCTGACCGGCTGTTTCTATTGGATATTACTAGTACAATGCTAAGCTGCTGCGACCCCATCTGCGACCTGCATTCCTCGCGCATGTGCAGATCAGGTTTCTTGACAGGGACGCGGTGCACCCAAGACACTTTGGCAGATACATGCTCTCTCAGCAGCGAGAATGCCGGATATAAGGATTTCCCGCCTTGCTGTGGATGTTTATCATGCGCTGACGTACGGAGAATATTAATATCAATTGACAGAAAAGGCACCTAAGAGGTCTTTGCATGTTTATAAGAGCTAAAGCCTCTGGATGAACTCAGTGCTATGGGTATTCTAGAAAGTAAGTGGCGGAGACGAAGCTGCTTACATGCGGCTTTTTGGGGAACCGCGAGGGGCAGGGTACGTGCAGAAAATTGGACAGGAGGAATGGTTTGTCGCTCTACGCGTCAAATCGTTTAAACCTGCCGTTGTTCTGACATCATGGACCCAGTGCTTCCACGGCTCAGCTCGGCTGCGGGGACAGTGACACAGTGGTCTCCTAATTCTGTCAAACGTCGTAACGTGGGTAACGGGCGACGGGCGACGGAGCTGTCCACCTGTCGTGCCATGCCATGGCATCATCTCCACCCAAACCTTGAGAGGGTGGCGGGGCCTCAGGAACCGGATTCATAGTGAAACGTTCCGCGGCGCCGCTTTGCCTCTGGTCCGCTGGCTCGGACGGTAGAGTGACGGGGGCGTCAGTGGGCGTTCGGACTAGCAGCAGTGTAGCGAGACGTGACGGGCAACGCAGGGACTGGATGCAATTTGCGTGCCGTGCGAGATGGGCAAAAGACATTTGGCCATGCTGTGGGCTGTTGCTGGTGCTGGTGCTGATGGGGGTGCTGGTGAGCCTAGACCCGGCGGAAGGCGAATGAGAGATCGTCGGCGCTCGGACCGGGTATGCGCCGTGCGACCGGGGCCATGCTAGCACGAACTGCAGCATGGCGACGTCATCCCATCCTCTCCCTCTCAACGTATCCTGCTTTCTGCCGCCGCAACTGTGACCTTGACGTTGCAGGACGCGGCCTGATAGGGCATGGACGCCACTCCCAGGGATGCTGGGGATTGCAAAACCTCGATGAGCGGCGACTTGTGGGGACTTCCGCCACAGGGCTGACGATCGGGGCCTGGGCTTCGCTGGGAGACGCTGGACAAAGGGAGTTCTCGCTGCGTGCAGTGAGCGAGACACTGGTCGCGAGGGAGCATGGTGTGCCATAGTTGACTTGTGCAGTACCCCATTGCGTCTTCGAGCAGCATCCCGCGGTGGGAGGTGCGAGGTGGGAGGGGGAACTGCTATGGCTAAAGTGTTTCATAGACACTCACCAGCTCCCGAAAGGAGCATCATCCAACCCGTATCAACCGCTAGACTAGGCCGCCTACGCCTGCTCATCGTCGATTCGTCCCGCATTCCAGTCCAGCCACACCCCGAGAGAGGCAGCTAGCCGCTCGTATCACGCTCGCTGGCCCACGTTCTGCCGCCATGGAGCTGACGCCCCGCTCGAGGCTGGTGCAGTGACGCAATGCTCTGATGGTAGGCTTGTACCTCCGTCCCACACAAGTGCTCTTTCAAGCCTGAAAACAGGTTATGCTCACCCAACCACTGTCATTGCCCCGTGAAGCTACCCCTGGAACGTACGTCGGGAGCTTTTCAACCCTACGTCATATTGAGAAATCGCCCGTCATTGCATCCCATCCCCATAAAGCTCTAGCTCACCCATGCTCCATAGCTTTTCTCCTCACAGACGAGCTGCTCGTCAATTGATATATGCCCGAGAACTCTTCTTCATCCTACGCATATTACTCGTTCCCCCCCACCCCCAATAGGAATTCCCCCCGCTCACACCGTTCACGATCTATTTCAAGCACCGCGTCAGCTGCTTCGCAACGAACTCTTAGAACTACCCGCGATCCACTGCCAGAAGACGACGACGACATAATGCCTTCCCCAGCAGCAGGAAAGGGTGATACCCCCCGCACCCCAACCAAGCTCGGACGGAAGCCACAGCAGGCTGCTCCCAAGCTGGGCAAGAAGGCGCAGGACGCTTCCGAGTCAGACGCCTCTAATCTTCCTCAGCGCCCATCAGATGAGACTCTACGTGAGAAAGCCAAGGATGCACCAGAGAATGTCCCAGATACCAAGGATGTCGAGGAAGCCTCCGACGACGCGCAAGGAAAGGTGTCACAGGCTGGAGACGATCTTGAGCAGGCTGAGCCAAAGCCAATTGACGAAGCCGAGGACAAGGCAAAAGATGCAAAAGACACAGCTGAAGACGTAGAAGAAGAAGCCGAGGAGACCGGTGATGACGTAACTCAAAAAGCCGGTGAGGAAGGCGATACGAACGACAATACCGAAGATGATGCTACGACCACCGCGAGTAGAGGCGAGTCAAAGTCAGAGGGTGCGCTGAGCGGAGCCCGTGGACTTGCTGGACGAGCTACAGATTTGGCTGGCAAGGCCAAGGATGACCCAACTGGTGCTGCAGAGGAAGCTGCCGAGGGCGCACAAGATACCGCCGAAGACACCGCCGACGGTGTCAAGGACTCTGTCGAAGATGCCACGGGACAGGATGTTCCTGAACTAGATCTAGGCGTGCTTAAAGGCCTCGAAGTTGATGAGGAAGGCCTTATCCACGACAAAGATGGCAATGCCATTGGTCGTCTTGTTGAGGGAGATGCCGAAGACCTTGCCGGCTACGAGATTGGCGACGACGGCGAGATTCTCGACGATGACGGCGATCTGGTCGGACGCTGCGAGCTCCTCCCTGAAACCGCTCAGAATCAATTGAAAGAGGCCAAGGAAGCAGCAAATGGTCCAAAGATGCCTGACATCAGCATCCTCAAGGGTCTTTCGGCTGACGCTACTGGTCAGATTCTAAACGAAGATGGTGATTTTGTTGGTCACCTTATTGAAGGCGACCCATCGAAGATTCAGGGTATGGAATTCGATGAGAATGGCGAGATCTACGATGAAGACGGCAATTTGCTCGCCAAGGCTGAACTCCACCCTGACGCGGCCGACCTCGTTGACCAGGATGAGGAAGGCGAGGGCGAGGGTGAGGGTGAGGGTGAGGGTCTTGTTGACCAGGCCACCGGAGCCGCTGAAGGTGCTGTTGATGGTGTTGAAGAGGCTGCCGAAGGCGTCGAGGACGAACTTCCCGGTGTCGAGGCCTTGGAAGGCATGCAAGTCAATTCTGAAGGAGATGTCTTGGACGACGAGGGCAACGTGGTTGGCAACGTCATCGAAGGCGAAGTCGGTGACCTCAAGGGCCTTACCGTCAACGACAAAGGCGAGGTAGTCGACGCAGAAGGCAATGTGCTCGGTAAGGTCGAGCTTGCTGAGGGTGCTGCCGACAAGCTCAAGGAGGCTGCTGAGGGTGCCATTGACATCCGCATTCTGGAAGGCCTTAAGGTCAATAAGAAGGGCAAGGTGCTCGATGAGGAGGGTGAGGAGATTGGTGAATTGAAGGAGGGCGAAGCAAGCGATTGCGCCGGCAAGACCATTAACGACAAGGGTGAAGTTCTCGACAAGGAAGGCAATGTCGTCGGCAAGGTCGGTGTTGTCTCCGGCGAGGCTGCCTTTGAAGCCTTGAAGGCGCTCAAGGAGCGAATCGGCGACGAGCCTGAGATCAAGGAAGTTGAGATCACTCCAGACCTCGACATCCTCGACGGCTTGAAGGTCAACAAGAAGGGACAAGTCTTGAACGAAGATGGTGAGCCTATCGGTGAACTCGTCGAGGGTGAGCTTAGCGACTGCGCTGGAAAGAAGATTAACGAGAAGGGTGAGGTTCTTGACAAGGACGGAAACGTCATTGGCAAGGTCAAGACCCTTCCTCAGATGGTTGAACAGAAGGTTGAAGAGGCAGAGGAAGCCGCCGAAGAGGCTGGCGAGAATCTTCCTCCGCTCTCCATCCTCGAGGGTCTCACTGTCAACAAGTCCGGCAAGCTCATTGACGCTGACGGCAACGTTGTTGGTGAGCTCGTTGAGGGCGATCCGAAGAAGCTTTCCAAGTCTGGCATTACTTGCGATGCCGAAGGTCAATTCTGGGACGACAAGGGCCATGTCATCGGTCGTGCCCAGACTCTACCCCAGGAGGAACACGAAGAGGAAGCTCCCTTTGCCGGCCTCGAGGGCCTCATCGTGGTCAAGGATGGCTATGTTGAGGACGAGAACGGCAACCGCGTTGGTGTTGTCGTTGAAGGTGAGGCGAAGAAGCTCGTTGGCCGTGCTGTCGACGAGGATGGAGACATTCTTGATAAGAAGGGCTCCGTTGTCGGACACGCCGAACGTTACGAAGAGCCAGAGGAGGAGATAGAACCAGAAGCCGATCCCATCGATTTGTCTTCCCTCGAGGGTTTGACCGTAAACAAGCAGGGCAATGTCATCGGCGAGGAGGGCGTCCCAATTGCTCGCCTGGTCGAGGGCAACGCCAAGGAGCTCGCCGGTAAGAAGATTGATGACCAAGGCCAGATCTGGAACGATTCGGGCAAGGTCATCGGTCGCGTCGAGCTCATTCCCTTCGAGGAGCGCGAGGCTAAGCCTGAAGGACCTTTCGCTGGTCTCCAAGGCCTCCGTGTTGTTCCTGACGGCAAGATTGCTGATGAGGACGAAAACATTGTTGGTGTCATCGTTGAAGGCAATCCCAAGCGTCTTGTCGGAATGGCAGTAGATGAGGATGGTGACATCCTCGACAAGTACGGCAACGTTAAGGGGCACGCTGAGCCCATCGAGGAGGAAGAGGAAATTCCAGATGACCTCTCTGTCTTGGATGGCCTCACCCTTAATAAGCAGGGCTACCTTGTTAACGACGACGGCATCCCGATCGGCAAACTGGTTGAGGGTAACCTGAAAGACCTTGTCGGCCGTAAGTCTGACGGTGAAGGTCTCATCCACAACGACACCGGTAAGGAGGTTGGTCGCTGCGAGTTGATCCCCGAGAAGGAGCGTGTCACTCGCAAGGAGGGCCCCTTCGCCGGTTTGGAAGGTCTCCGTGTCGTCAAAGACGGATTTGTCGAGGATGCCGATGGCAACCGTGTTGGTCAGATCACCGAAGGCGATCCCAAGAAGTTGGTCGGCAACTCTGTCGATGAAGATGGTGATATCATTGACAAGTACGGCAATGTGAAAGGCCACGCTGAGCCTTATGAGGAGCCTGAGGAGGAGGAGATTGACCTTAGCGCTCTCGCTGGCTGCACTGTCAACAAGGCTGGCAACGTTGTCGATTCTTCCGGCACAATTCTCGGTCGCGTTGCTGAGGGTGACCCAGCTACCATGATTGGCAAGAAGGTCGATGGCAAGGGACAGATCTGGGACAACGCCGGCAACGTCATCGGTCGTGCTGAGCTTGTCCAAGACGCCTCGTCCGGGCCTGAGGGACCATTTGCCGGCTTCGATGACAACAGCGTCGCCAAAGATGGAACTATCCAGACAGCTGCTGGTGATATCATTGGTCGTGTCATTGAGGGTGACGTGCAGAAGCTTGTCGGCCACAAGGTTGACGAGGATGGCGACATCAACGACAAGAACGGCAATGTCATCGGTAAGGCCGAGCGCTGGGAGCCCGAGGAGAAGGAACGCCGCATCAACCCCATGGCTGGCATGCGTGTCAACAAGGAGGGTGAGGTCCGCGACGAGAACGGAGACGTCATCGGCCGCCTCACCGCGGGTGATCTCGGGCACTGCGCTGGTCTTGAGATCGACGACAATGGCTATGTCATCGACAACGATGGTAACAAGGTCGGCGAGGTTACTCTCTTGGAGAACATCCAAGAAGAAGAGGATGATGAGGAGACCAAAAAGCGAAAGGAGGACGCTGAGCTCGCCGACAAGATGGCAAACATCTGCCAGCAGACGCTCGAGCGCGTCCAGCCTGTGTGCAAGCAAATCACCGAGGTATGTTCGATCACTTTGCCACTTTCATTCGCATACTAACTTTATCAAAGCACATCGAGAAGGCAGACCGCACTCCGCGCGACGAACTCGACGAGGAAGAGCTTGTTAACAACGTCAAGCCCCTCATCGAAGAGGGCGGCCGCATCCTCCAAGAATGTAACGGCTCTCTCCGTGGTCTCGATCCCGACGGCCGTATTGCTGCCCAAGCAAAGGGTCGCTCGCAGACACGCGATGCCACACCCGAAGAGTACCGTCTCGCCGATCTGCTCAAGGAGATTACGACAACGGTCGTCACCACCATCGACAACGCAAAGAAGAAGATTGCCGACATGCCGCACGCCAAGAAGAAGCTCAACCCACTCTGGGCTCTACTCACAGAGCCTCTCTTCCAGATCATTGCTGCAGTCGGTCTACTCCTTACAGGTGTGCTCAACCTCGTCGGGCGCCTGCTCAACGGCCTCGGTCTGGGCGGTCTCGTCAACGGCCTGCTCGGCGGTCTCGGTATCGACAAGCTCCTCGGTGGTCTCGGCCTCGGCAGCATCTCCGAAGCTCTCGGCGGCAAGAAGGAGAAGAAGAAGGGTGGAGGAGGTGCTTCCAATCTTCCCATCGTCGGTGGCTTGTTGGGAGGCAAGTAAAGCCACTCTCCCCGTCTTTTTCTCGTGAATCATCGCACGAGGGAACGACTTACCTTTCTCCCTATTGGCTAAGAATATAATTGATGGAATGAATTGTGGGGGAAAATATGATACCACGCCTGGCGCATTTGGCTTCTTCCTCTTCGCAGCATTGAGCTTGAGGATCGGGGGGTCTGAGGGCTTAATGCCCGAAGAGGGAAGGGGATAAATGTGTTCGGATGAAAGGAGGAGGAACAAAATTCTTTCCTAATTTTCTTTTGTGGGACATTGAACTTTTTCTTTTTTGCATGGTGTTCAGGTTGGGTCTTTTTTTTCACGATGACTTTCTGTTGTATGATTAGGATAACGCCTTTTTTCTGGTAATGAACGATTTGGGTACTTCATGACTTGTGTGCCTTATGATTATAATGACTCATGTGATGCGATGGTTATTATGGATTCAGTAACGCTTAATGGAATTCACAGTGCAGGGTATATGAATCTTGAGATATGTATGACTCTTATCGAGAAGTTATCAGTCTAATGGTGTGCTACAGGTCACTATTCATACATGTCAAGACTGATCTTCACCTTGTCCAGACCCATCTCCTTGAAGTAATCCTTCCAGAACTGAAGGATCCCAGCATCGTACTCTATCTCCCTGCCAGCATGCTTCCAGATCAAGCAAAGCGACCGGAGGTAAGGGAAGTTCAAGACTCCCCAAATCACTCGTTGGGCCATCTTTTGGACTGATTCCGTGCGATGATCAGGGCGACAGCCATGTTGTACGTGTGTTTTGATGGGCAAAAGGTCGATTTTGAGGTTGACGCAAGTAACGAAGCGAAGACGATCATATGGGTAGCGTTCATATGGGCAGTGTTGTGGCCAGTCGGTCCAGGCGAAGTTGTTTCTAGTCGTGATAACGCTGAGTTTGTAGGGAAGCAGGTGCGCCTCATGGTATACTTGGCGGCATGTTCGAAGTAGCCCACTTGCATTATGCGTATGATGCTCCCACACGTGAGTTTGGCGACGAGTGGTAGAGGGGTTGTAGCACAATACCCATTCGTTCCCTGTGAGCGCAAACTCGTAGATGGTGTTTCGCACCTCTGGTGGGAGCCTCAGGAACGGGACATTATGTCCGTTGTGATGGGTACTATGATGGGGTCAATAAGACTCGTGACTAGTGCTTTGGAACAACTGCTCGCTCGGTACTTACGCTGCTTCGGTGGTCGTCATTTTTGCCTTCCTCATGGGTTGATTCCTCGTGGGCTGCTTCCCCTTGTCCTTCGTCATCCTGGTTTTCTCTTTCTTGACCTTGTCGTTGCTTACACCCGCCTTGGTGCGTACACTCGGTTTTGGTGGGCGCGCCATACTAGACAGTCGAAATCTCGAGTGGGTTGTGTGAGTGCGGGAGATAGGGAGGCAGCGGAGAGAGAGAGACGTTTTAAAGTAGGGGCAGCGTACGCCAAGAGGAGTGGTCGGATTTCGCAGATGCGACCTTCCCTCCAGCTCCTGTGTCACTAGATTGGAGTTTCATTTCACCATTTGCACCATCGACTTGGCACTGCCTGACATGTCAGGCCCCCCTATCGTGGGTGCTCATTGTGCTCGAACGTAGGTGTTCACTTCTGATGGTGCTGGCGAAAGCACGAGCTAGCTCATGCTGAAATTCATCCTGTTGGACGGAAAGGCAAGACGTTTGTTACTAGTGTTTCGATGTTTGTGAATCTGAATTACGAACCCATGAGCCATGGAAAGGCCATGAAGCCTACCAAGATAGCTGACTGCCTGCATGTCAGCGTCTCAACTTAGTCGCTACGGATCGAAATACTTACCAGCAAAGCAACATCAAAGGTCGTCAGGCCAAGCCTTGAGGCAGCTGCGCTTGTCGGGCTCACCAGCCCTTTGCAGTCTGTGAACTGCATAGGAGAGAGAAACCCATCAAGCACTGACCTACTTCCATTCGTAGATCCATAGCGAACCTTCTCACAGAATCCAGCTCCGAGAATAGACTGGTTTTGTTGAACACCCCCCAAAGTATCTGCTATGTTTCTGTACCCTTGTATACTGAAGTAGTCACGACAGGCACTTGCTTTCTGGTCAAAGGCAGCATCAGCCAAGCTAGGTGTTACAGTCTTTGTGGCCTCCGCACTGCCGCTACAGACGCCCTGTGTTGCCGCTGTCGTGTAGCATGCACAGGATGCTTGCGCAGTGACGTTCATTGAATAGAACCCCGACGTTGCTGACGCGCACGCGGAAAGGACTTGGGCAAAGGATGTGCATGCCGCGAATGAGGTTGATGGCAGTGTAGTCGTCGGTGTGACTATACAGACTTCTTGTCAATGATTTGTGCATGAATTTTCTAGTAAAATAGTTCACTCACACTCCGGTTCCGCGCACTCATCATCCGTGGGCTCTGCTCCTATCGCAGACTCGGTTGGCTCACAATCCTTTACGTCCAGGACCGCAGATACAATGTCCACCAACTGTTGTACAGCCTCGACCACATGCTCTACTTTTTCCAGCGCCTTTTCCAAGTTTCCCATGTTCTGCTGGATATTTTGCTGATTGGGGAGTTGAGGTGCCGCTTCAGCCCCAATGGGGGGACTGCCTGCAGGGACAAGATTTGGCTCGTTGGCTGGATTTTCTAGTCCTTGATATGGGTTTGACTCTTGGCTCGGATCTTCTTGCTGGTTGGGTCGTTCCTGACTGGGGCCTTGTTCGTTAGGTTGTTGTTCAGGTGATTGTTCTTCGCTTGGTCTTCCGCCTCCAGGTCGCGGTCGGAAATTGATAAGAGCTGCATCGCAAAAGCAGATCACGACGACGAGAAACACAATAAATATTAGCTTGAAGCGCTTCATTGCAATAACTCCGTGCGGGTGCTATTAGATTAGGTTCCAATGGAGGAAAGGCGCGCACAAGATGCTGATGGCTTTTTCAAGACTCCAGGCTCCTCTTGTATCAACGGAATCTTTTATTTGCGGACTGCTCACACTTGTAGCGACCATCAAGGTATTGTATGGTGGCATAATTGAGGTAGAGGCAGTGCTACTGAGGCAGGTGGCCTGAACGGAATCCTGAGTAGCACCAACGTTTCATCTCGTAGGGCGTAGAACACGGTTCAAGAGCGTAGGCCAATACCATACGAGCAAGATTTTTCCGATCTCCGTATTTTATGCGCATGCTTAATACACACACTACCCGCGGTCACTAAGGGCGGGGCTGTTGCGATGTGGTCTGGTGAATATATCGTGGAGGCATGAAAATTGAATCGAAACGAACAATCGTATTCTCACTGACGTACACCGAGGACTAGATCCTATCATGTTTCTAGGAGAAATTCGCGAAGGAGATAGCATATTAATGAAACATGGAGGACTGCCAAGTCAGCCTCGCTGTACCGGGGTTTTACTGTCGTGGTAAGGACACGTGTCATGATACATCCCATGAAGTATAAAGTACGCCCGGCTATTCCCTGAAGTTCTCAGCCAAGAGTTACCGAAATTCGTATTCAATTACCTGCTCAAAGACCCCGGGCGTGCTTGCTCTGTCGGTATTGGATCCAAAATGTCGCGTAGGTCGCAAAGAAGCTGCTTCTCAATTTCATTCTTCAGCGAGAAGCAAATGAGTATACGAAGAATAATGTCCTTCGACTTCGAAACACAAATATGAAAACTTGCAGCCAAAATAAATGACCGTCGGCCGATTGCGTCCCTTTCATCAAGCTCTCATGCTCTTGTCTTTGCAACGGTTTTGTCTCTTAATCACTTTCGGAATTGCTGCTAACGCAGTGATTTTCGGCATTTCCAGCCTACATTCAAACCTCTTAGTATACGTAACAGCATATGCGTGCTCATAGACCGGAGTAGGCATGGGAGAAGTCGGAGCTCCCCCTAGGGCTGCACGGAAAAACCCTAAGATCAAATAGACCTAGCTTGTTAAAGCTGTTTGACACGCATCTGTCAAAGGGAGATGCTTACTCCGCAGTCAAGATGCAGGCCAAACAGTTAAGGAAAATCGCGCTTCCCTAGTCGGAGGGGAGGTTTCCGCACACCTGAGGGACCCTTCGCAGCACTCGACATGGACGATCCGGAAGTACGTTTCCTCATGAGCACTGCAATATCTGCACAAGGGAATGAAAGGGCGTCTGTTGCCCTGAGAGAAGGGTGAAGAGTGAGCCCGAGCTGCTCAACCACGTGCACAACGGCCCTTTCACCGCCGTCTTGAAAGATGGCTCCGACGAGGGCTTGCACCGTCGTAGCTATCATTTTGGGACTGACATTTCCCTGATTTCCATCCGCTGCGATGACGACCAAGTCTATCCCAAGCGCTTCTCCTCGCTGAGCCAGTCCAGCGTTGCTGAGGAGGTCATTGCGCAGACTGGCCCAAGCCTCCAAAGGCTTGGGATACTCTTACATAATTGATAAACACCATGTTCTTTATTCAGGAAAGAGAAAGAGTACTTACTGTCTTTTTCGTTCGTCGAGTACCACATCTTGCAAAGCGCGAGAGAAAGCGTGGCATCACCGAGGACGGCGAGACGTTTGTTCTGGTTTATCATGACGAAGTTCCCGTTGATTGGAAGCATCTTCAGCGGAGCCATCATTTGAATTGCCTCTGCGCAGAGTGCTTTGTCGTCGAAGGTGTAGTCGAGGATCTTTTCCGCCAGAGTGATCTTCTCGTCGATGTCGTGCATTCTCGAATTGCTACTTGGGCGGTGCTTGAGTCGATGGATAATGTTCACAATCGAGTGACGGAGGAAGATTGAGCAGAATAAAGAGTATTGGGGCATGCCTTTCTTTTCAAGTATATTGCATTCTTTAGTCACATTTTTTCGTTCTACATTCCACCACTGACGCTGTCTTTATGCATCTGTAAATACCGAGCGATGAGAAATGGAAACGATGCGAATAATTAAAGCAATGAACTACGCGTAATACGTTCTCCGTTCGCGATATGAATATTGGTATCATACTAGAAAATTTCCACCGCTCAAATGCATAAGATCAAAAGCGCCCAAGTACGCCGATGCCATGCGTGAAAGATATATCACACCTCTCGAGACTAGAATCAGTACCCTTTATCTAGCAACATCGCGGTCCAGCATCGGTTAGGTGAGTTCATTCATCGTACCCCTCATCGCTCAACTCCTCGTCACTATCCCTTTCGACGGTATCGCCAACCTCTTCATGCAACAGCGCACCTATCTCCCCGCTTTCTTCAATTACCTCCCTCGCTTTAGCTGCACCGATGTCCAGATCTTCCATGACGAGTAGAACCGTCAGCTCTGGCACTAGCACAGCCTGCAAAAACACTGCGAACCCACTTCGCCCTACTACGGGATCTGTTGCCGCGACCTCCCGAATAACGTCGGACATTTCGCTCGTAATAGCCTCCATCATAAGTTTCCTACCCCTCGGCCCGTAATAACCTGTCGACACTGACATCTCATCGTGAAGTGCTTCATTCTCTAGCTGCTGCGCTCTGTTCTTCTCTCTTCGCGGTTGTAGAGCAGCTGCCTTGCCACCCGCGAGATTCTCCTTCCACCTTTTCCTATATTCACTTTCCTCGCCTTCGTTTCTCAATAACCCTTCTATTTCTGACCTTAAATTCGCGATTCTCCCAGAAAGGTCGTCCCAATTGATCTCAGGAAACCCCGAGTTCTCGTATTCTGCTTGCGCAGTTCTCCTCTTGTGCTCTTTACAGAATAGAGTCGAATTTCTCACCGTTCGAATTTTATACCTCCAGAACTCTCGAGAAAAGTCGGGGTCGACGGGGACTTCGCAGAGCGCGCATGTGGAGTCGACATCGAATGAAGGAGGCGCCTCGACGTCTCGTTCAAGGTCTTCGAGGATGACAGATGCAGGAACAGAGGAGAGAGGGGTGCTTGCGCCGGAATCAACATGGGCTGAGTCGGTAGGTTTCTCGCAGACAGCTACGGAGCTTAAGCAATTGAGGCGTTCGGGACTGGCGCGAGCAGAGGATTGTGGCGAAGAGATGGATTTGTTGGATTGGGAAGTAACTGTGAAGTCCTTCCCTAGGGTGATAGATGGCGGGTTATGATTGTCTATATTGTCGTCTTCCACTCCGACTAGCTGTTTTTTCCACGCTGCTGAATATGTAGAAGCTGTAGCATATTAGTCCATACATTCGCTGGCTCTTATATATTTGCGACCTACGTTTCGTCTTGCTGAAGGTCTTCTTCCCATATGCCGCAGGTGTTGCATGTATATTCTTCGAATACATAAGAGACTTATTCCCCGTCTTCTGCCTCTTAGCTCCCCTATACTCCATGCCGCCGAAAATAGCGTCCTTCTCTTCCGCAGAATTTGCTGAAGCAACCTGCACATTTTCCTTCTCGCTCGTCTTATTCGCCTTATTCAGTCCGTCTATTCTAGCTTTGTCCATTCTCCCCTTGCTGAACGAGCCTTGCCGCGGTACCGGTATCTTCTTGCCCTTCGTACTCTTCCTCAACATATTGTCGGATATCTGCGAAGCGTTCGTTCTCTTCTCGGGTTTCGAGCTCGTGGACGCGCGACTTGTGTGGTTAGGTGGGGCAGCTTGCACGCCAGTCTCTTCATCTGAGGAGATAGGATCTGCAAAGATATCTTCTTCTCTTGTTGCTTCATCCTGTCCCGTCTGCTTCTTGCCCTCTTCATGGTCGTCTGCGCTCGCGTGTGGCTTCCCATGGATCGTCTTCAGTAGTGGGCGCGCATTCCTTCGCAATTGCGGCATTGCCGCTCTAACGTGGTCTAGGAGATCGACCGCAGACCTGTGACTGCGGGTTGGAAGCTCATCAGCTGGATTGCACGCGTATTCGGGGTCAATTGCACGTGAATCTTTAGGTGTACGGATTACATCATGAACGCGAGGACGCGCCTTCCCGTAACACGTACGCTAAACCGCATACGTGTGCCGCAATGATCTTCTCAATTCATCTCAATTGACTTCCGAAATAAAATGATCCGAGGATGCTTCTGAAGTCATAGCTTGAATTTGATTATAGCGTATAATTTATCCGTCAAGTTGCAATGTTCTAGAAATTGTGCCGCGGTCCCTCAAGGAAGCTTCGTTAAGCCGTGTTATGGTCTGTATGAACACAAGGAGAGATCTCGCTCTGGGTTTCCCAAGTATTGTTTAAAACATTTTGGTTCGGGGTATCAAAATACTAGACTCTCTACATCTCGTCTGCGAACTTGGCTATGGGCATCCTATACTTTAGCCAACTTTCCTTCCTACATTGCCGACTCCTCTACCGACAACACTGACCACCATCTCTTCCTCATCTCCCCCTTTATTCTCTCTGAATCCCCAAGCAGCTCCCGTGAATACTTTCACATCCCTGCCCAACTGCACTACCTCTTCTGTCGCAAGTACATCTCTTCCCAGGCACACCCTCCCTACATCCTCGCTCCCCATTGCCATCAACAATAACATAGTGCTGCTAGCCGTGAGTTCCACGCACCCTCCATGACTTATCTTTTCCAGTAATTGATATGCGCACTGTTTGCCTATGTCTTCCGGTGTTGTGCCGCCTTGTGGAGGAGAACATATATCCGCAGAATATATGCAGTGTGTGGATGACTCAGCGACAAGGGCAAGACCAAAGCCAACAGCACCTTTGGTTTTACCATTGGGATCCGATTTCGAGTACGAGGGAATGAGCGGTGCGGGTGACACGTCGGAGAAAATGTGTGTGTCGGGGACGAACTTGTTCAGTATACCCCTTGCGGTATGAATCATCCTTGCGTTGTTTGATCCACTGACTCCAATTGAGTATGCAACGCCTTGTATCTTTTTCACTCTTCCCTTGTTTAAAAGATGTAGCGTCTTCGGTAACCGCACTTGATGCTTAAACACCAACTGCACCTCTCCACCTGCTCCCCTTCCAGATGAAGGCACGCAACTGCGCTTCAGAACTCTGAGTTCAATATCCCTGTCAATTCCAAAGTTTCTGTAGAGCGGCAATATAGCTGTGCGTACTGTGTCGGCTGAGACGTCGCCGGCCGGCGTACTACTCGTGACGCAACCCTCGCCCCACAGCGTCACATTGAAAGCACCTTTGCTAAACGGGGCCAAAAGTGCAAGAGGTATTAGCCACCAGCTTGCCCCTCTTCTGCTACATTCTCTTGGAATTTCATGTCGTATAACCCCGCCCAAGGCACCCAGTCCCTCCGCACTTCCTGTTATCAAGCCAGGTCTATATACGAGTGTTGTGCCTGTCATAGAAAATTGTATCTGCGCGCCATTTGTGACCGAGTCGAGTAGTCGTATAAAATTGGTTTCGTAGGGCGTGAGACCAGGTCTTGTTGACGAAGGACGGATTTTTGAAATGCGGATCGGGCGGCCGGTGAGCGTAGAAAGGAGGAGGCGCGTTGTAAGATGACGGTGTCCTTCAAATTGGAGGAGCGCTTGGACGGTCTCATCAGCCATTTTGTGCAGAGTTGAAGTTGTACTTGCGAGTGAATAGCTGTAGTAGAAACTTTGTAGAAGCCCACATGTGGAGGGAACTTTTTCTGCCAGTCGCGCGGGCGCTAGTCTCACCGCCTTAGCTAGGAACGCCTCCGATCGCAACTAGCTAGTCTACGCTTCATTCTATCAATATAGATGTCGTCTTGACAGTACATCTCAAGAGATTGATAGAAACCAGAATGTTCTTGCCAACCATGAATTCAAGGAGCCAACTAACGCCGCCCAATGATAGAATTACAGGAAACAACACAACCTTCAATCACTGCCTCTTTCCAGCAGAGCTCCCACTTGCACTACTGCCTTCAGCATCGCTCCCGTCTGCCCCATGCGCTTTTTCGTCATAAGGGCTTTCGTCTCGATCCCTATATGGCGCATCTCCATCCTCGCTCTCACTTAAGAGATCCTCGTCACTCTCGCCCGCAAAAGCATCGTAAAGTTCACCACCTCTCCTCGCTCTCCTACCCTTGCGTCCACCCGCACCACCGTTCAACATACCTGCCCGCGCACCGCCCTCATCATCTTCTGCATCATCCAACATCTCAAACTCGTAGTTATCACGGTTCGACTGGATTCGCTTACGCCTTGCAAGATAGAGATAAGTGCCTAGACTTGCGCAGAAGACGAGAATCAGCCCAATACTTCCGTAGATCCAGATTTGTGTGCGTTTCGACAAACCAAAAGTGGGGAATATAGAAGGTAAGAAGTTATCTGGAGAAGACGTCGCCGATGGTGTCGATGAGGCTGTTCCGGATGGGGCGGCCGACGTAGTAGCTCCGGATTGCGCCGCTTCCGTGGGTTTTTGGTTCACGGGGCGAGTGGGCATATCCGAGGGATTGACCGAAATTGGTGCATTCGTGGGCACTGTCACGGAGGTGGTGTGAGCGGGATGGCCATCAATGACATCGTGATCGTCGTCATCATGCTCGTTAGGCATGGGTCGCAGCTTTTGCTTGGAACCATCAATGGACTCTCCCCAAAGACGAAGTTTCCAGTCAGTGAAAGTGCCAGTCTTCTCATTCTGAACAGTATCTTTGACAATGACGGTCCATTTGCCCACGCCACTCTCCCCAAAGTGCGCAACACTCATAAAGGTCCAATCGATGTAGCCATAGGGTGTATCGTCGTCGCGGCGTGCAGTGGACAGGTGACTAGTCATGCCGGACGGACTGGTGAGCTCAACACTGAGATCTCCGCGACGTTGATGTTCGATGTTCATGGTTAGGGTAATGTGCTCGACACGCTCGAAATTGGCTTCCTTGAGCATCTGCTCGGTTACCTCAAAGATGCTAGCGAGACCCTGTTCACCTTGGGGGATAGCCTTCTTGACGTGCAACCACGGAGAATAAAACCAAGCCTGGGGCTTGACTATCTTCCACGTCTTGGCCAACTCTACGAGTGAGAATGCATCAAGCTTGCCATAGCCAAACTGATGACTGAACATGCGACCAGTTCCCGGGGTCTTGGTCCAGTCACTAGGCTGGTCGAAGGGTTGACCCGTCATTACAGTCAGCCACTGCATATCGCGCCATGAGAGTTCTGGGCGGGCTTCCAGAGCCAAAGCATACACACCAACAGCAATGGGGCCAGCGGCGGAGGTGCCTCCATGCGTAGCAGTACATTTATTGGCTCCAACGTCGGTGGTATGGATAGAGTCGCCGCTACCGCTGCTGTATGTCACAATGAGCTGGGCGGAGCAAGCTTCTGAATAGTACGGGTGCATGTTATTTTTGTCAATGGCGCCCACAGTAATGCTGTAAATGCTGTTTGTGTAGCCGTCGAAGTTGCAATTGTCGTCAGCGGCCGCGCCATTGCCTGCGGCGAACACGTAGATTGAACCCTTGCCAGCACGGCCCTGCTGAATGGCAGTAACCATAGCCTTCTCGATGAGAATGCCCGGCGCCTGCATAGTCTTGCCATCATCGGGAGGTCCCCACGAGCACGAGTAAATGTCATTCTTTGAAAGCTCGTAGTTGATAGCAAGAGATTCGTCCAAGTCAGTAATGTCACCCGAGAGGATGCGCACACCAGCAATCTTGGAGTCGTAAGCTAGGCCTACGCCGCATGCATTATTCTTTCCAGCAGCAACTTCGCCGGCGCATCTCGTGCCGTGTCGGTCGTCGGAGAGGCGTGGCTTCGGGAGGTCAGTATGGTCGTTGAAGTCGTACGAGCCCGCGGCGAAGAAGTTGTCCTTCAAATCGTCACTGTCCATGTCCAAGCCATCATCGACAATACAGGCCGTCACATTCTTGCCGGTGATTCCTTGTAACCATACGTCGGTCACGTTGATGTCATTCCCGGGCGTCTTTGTGTTGAAGATATGCCATTGCTCCTCGAATATGGGATCCTTGATGTCCAGTTTGCGGGCTACTTCGCGCTGAATTTTGACAGCCTCCGAGGCCTCTGGACCCGCCCGCACGACCTCTGGTACGATGCTACGTTTCCAGTGTCGTGGCTTAATCTTCTGCTTCTGCGTGAAGCGAACGCTGTCAAGTATGTGACTCTCCAGACCAGCTTCTCGTTTCCGTCGCCGCCGCTTGAGCTCTTGCACTGCATCATCTACCAAGTCATTGTCATGCTTCAAGGCTTTGAACACGTGGTGGTCCTCGAGCGCGGAAAAAGGCCCCTCGTATGTCAGCCCTAGATGCGCAGCCAGCTCCGCCGGGGACGTGGACGAAGAAACGTGGATAGCGTAGTAGTCATGCGTCGTGTAGTTTCGCGGCGGGAGATGGGCTGTCGATGCCAGCGACGCCGCTGAAAGCAGTCCCCAGAGGCCGAGGAGGCGCATGGCGAAACGCTGCGGATGTGTGAATGGGGGCTTGGCCGTTAACGAAGCATGTATTTAGACAAAGACTGTACAGTGAATGGCGTTGGAAAGGGGTATCTCTGATGGCAAAGAAACGCGAAAACAGTGAGGGAAGCGTTGCGATGAACAGAAGGGGTTGTAAAAAGCTGTCGTAGGGGAGGAGGTAGAGAGAGAGCAAGGATTCCGGGGCTCGGGTATTAGGATGGGAGGCGCATGGGCCTGGGGGCCGTTCGGTGGCGACGACTTGGATGCCGGACGTAGAAATACAGCAGCTGGTCAAGATGCTGCGGTCGCTACTCGGTGACGGTGTGGTTGGCAGCGTGAGGATGTTGAAACGCAGAGCGTTGTGGTGTCCGGCGGCTGCCAATGTCCAGACCAAGGCCACCTTTCTTTGGAGGCGCCGCTAGCACGTGAAGGGCAGCAGCGCCGGCAGAATGGCGCGGGCGGTGAGGCGGGAGCGCGGCGGCTACTGTTGTACTGTGTACTATGTAAGCGCAGCGGTGGCTGGTGGACCTGCCTCTCCAATTCTCGCGATGCGTTGTCGCCGTGGGGAATATCACCTCCCCCGTCCCCTCCCCCTTGCATGTACATAGTCCTCTTTTTCTGATGCGCAATTGACCCTGCCGTCCGTGGCTCGTCGCGCGTTTTTTGTGTTCAGCAATTGCCGCAACGCCGCACAGCATCGCCGCGCCCCAGCTCCGCACCACCTCCGCTCGCATCTGCACAACGCTGCGCATACCCCTAAGTAGCTGCATTTCCGTTCCATAGCCAATGGAAGCCGCTTCAAATGGACATGTGTGAATAGTCTAATTTCGTATCGAATTCGTATCACCTGTCCGACCACGGCTCACCGCAGTCTGCCACTCCACATTTCTCCCCACTGACACCTTGGCCTCGGGCCCGTGACGATATGGAAGGCCCTAGGAACGGCGCTTCCTACTCGTCGCGCGCAGTTCATCCTTCACAGCAACCGCTCCCAGATGGCTACTCGAAGAAGGGTGCCAGCTACCGCCGCCCAATTGCTGCGCAACCAGCACCACCGTCCATGCCCAGCAACTCTGCGCGCCCCGTAGCAGCGGCACCTCCTCCCAATGGCATACCGCGAAGCTCATCTCACCGCCGGCGTCAGAGTCAGCAGATTCCTCCCCCGTCCAGCGGCGCTGCCGTCGATCCGCTGCCTGCCGCCCCTGATGTCCCTCGGGGGCCCCCACCGACTTCATATAGAGACCCATATGCGCCCAAGGGTAGCTCCAGAGTCCCAACCCGCTCCTATTCTGGTCGCTCCCGCGATCCAACCATCCATATAAATGCAAGTCGACAGCAACCGAACATTACGATACCCGCAGAGAGGCTACAGCAACTGCGCTCCCCCCCGTATACACCGGTCGAACCACTGGCCGGCGCGGTGGAAGACATGACCAGGAGGAATTCTCAAGGCCGCAGACCTTCGGTACCAGACAGATCACCTCTTCAGAAGCTGGAAGGGAAGCTTGATGACATAAGCAAAGAGGAGAGACGGAATAGAATCTTGCAAATGGAGCTGGCCGCCCAAGAGAAAGCCGAAGCCGAAATTCGCGCTCGGAGGGCTCGCGATGCAGCGGCAAAGCAGCACCGGAATGTGTCTGGCCCAGTCCAGAATTCGGAGCAAGCTCCAGGTAGAACTGCCAGCACGCGACGCCATGTATCCATGCCTGTCCAAAAGCCTCGAAGCCCTCTGGAAAATGATTTGGCTGAGTCCGATGATGGCTATGATTACGATCTAAGTGAACCTTGGGACCCTGCAGGAGGCGCGGCGGCCACTGGTCCGCATAGAGTACCATCTAAGAGCCATCGGCATAGCTTGCATCACACGGACGCTAGCGTAGGACGCACGTCCAGCATGAAAGGGAAGGAGCCAGTGGGCGTATCTCGTGGTACTGGAAGTTTTCGGGATCGGGCAGGAACAGCAAGAGGTGCAAACGAGACCCAGCCTCCCAACAAAGGGGTTGAGCGTAAACCTGTCCCCGTGCCTACAGGATTAGGCTTGTACGGCGTCGACGACACACCACACGCGTCACGGCAAACAGGCGCAAACGTGGCCCGATACGATAGTAGGCGGCTGTCAAAAGACCTGCCTCCAACGCCAAAAGGTTCCGCCGTCAACAAGGATCGGAGACGAGATAGCAGAGGCATCATGGCTGCGCAGATGGAGATGGAACAAGAACGCATCGATCAGAAGAACGGTGCAAGAGGGACCGACCCTCCCCAGCTCCATGATACAACATCTGTCCCCATGGCGAACCGCCGCAGTGTGGGATTTGCAGATATGCCGCCTGACGATCATCCAGCGAAATCGCAAGAGGCCCATCATCACCATCACTTACCTGATGTCTTTTCGCATTCACATGATCCCGAAAGACGATATGTACCCCCACCGATGCTTGATGAATGGAGGAAGGGCGCCATATCGACACTGGCAGAGGACGATCTAGACCTAGAAGCCCCCCAAAGATCCAACAGCGTAGGCCAGAAGGCATGGTGGGAGGAGAGCACATCCACGCGCCGACGACGGTCAAGCGGGTATGCTGAACCCACCTACGATGGTTACGCTGAGCCTCCAACAACACAAACAAGTTTCAATCCGCCCTTGCATCTCAAGTGTGGGCCGCTGCTACGATATACGGGACTCCGCAGGGACAAAAGTAGAGTAGGCAAAGAACGGGAGATATGGCGTGGCAGCGTCATGATCGTGACGACTGACGAGCAGTCGTCCTATCAGAAACCGCCCGTCCTACGGTTCTTCAAGCAGCCAATGGATCTCATGCCTCCTCCGCCGCGCGAAGTGAACAGCGACGATCTCCATCCCGCCTACATAGACCCGATCGAAGGCCAGGCAAAGGTCTCGCGGACAGGGGGGACTCTTTTTGTCAAACCAATTGACGAGATACCGGAGAACGAAGACCTTTCTCGCCTCGAAGATGACACAGGTCTTTTCTCTGAATTACCGCCCGCTACCATGTACGGACAGAATCCCCAAAAGTCCTCCCGCATCCGTAAAAAGGACGGAGAGAAACTGGGCAAAATTCGGGAAGTTCCTGGCGTCAGACTTCATGCGGAACGAGGTGTCACCTTCTGGCGTTTCAATCTCGAAGTCGAACTGGGCTTGACGCAAGCGCGTATAGCCTATCGCATCAACCGCGGTCCCGCTATCGGGTTCTGGGTTCCGGCGAAGGGCGAGTCAATGAACATCATGTTCCACAGCTGCAACGGATTCTCATTGAGCGTGGACCCCAAAGAGTTCTGCGGCCCCGATCCACTCTGGCGTGACGTCTTGAACAGCCACCAGACTCGCCCATTTCACGTCATGCTCGGTGGGGGTGACCAAATATACAACGATGCCGCGATGCGCCAAACGACCCTTTTCAAGCAATGGACTGAAAGCAGAAATCCGCTACAGAAACACAACACACCCTTCTCAGAAGAACTCCAAAACGAGCTAGAGCAATTCTACCTTGATCGATACTCCATGTGGTTTTCTCAGGGGCTCTTTGGAATGGCAAATTCTCAAATACCCATGGTAAACATCTGGGATGATCATGATATTATCGATGTAAGTCAAGATTGCACGGTATGATCGAACACAAGCTAATTGTAGTCAGGGATATGGCTCGTACCCTCACCACTTCATGCAGACACCCGTCTTCACAGGTCTCGGCGCCGTGGCCTTCAAATACTATCTCCTCTTCCAGCACCAATCAGTCGTGGCCGAGACCGAAAAGACAGAGCCATCGTGGCTCTTAGGTGCCCATCCAGGTCCATATATTAAGGAACAGTCGCGAAGTGTGTTTGTGCATCTCGGCAGACAGATCGCCTTCCTCGGACTGGACTGCCGTACTGAACGTCAACGTAATGAGATTCTGACAGAAGACTCCTACGATGTCATTTTTGACCGCCTAGAGGAAGAGATCATAAAGGGTGAAACGAAGCATCTCATTGTCTTGCTTGGCGTGCCTATCGCTTATCCTAGGCTGAACTTCCTCGAGAACATCCTCACGAGCCGGCTGATGGATCCTGTCAAAGCACTCGGGCGTACAGGCATGCTTGGAAACTTTGTCAACAAGTTTGACGGTGGCGTCGAAATTCTTGACGATCTCGACGACCATTGGACTGCGAAGCACCACAAAGACGAGCGCAATTGTTTCATCCGCGAATTGCAGCATATCGCGTCTACCAAATCCGTCCGCGTCACAATTCTCGGCGGTGACGTCCATCTTGCGGCCGTTGGCCAATTCTACACCAACAAGAAGCTCAACATTCCAAAAGATCAGGACCACCGATACATGCCAAATGTCATCTCGTCAGCTATTGTCAACACGCCACCTCCCGAGATGATGGCCGACATCATCAACAAACGGAACAAGGTTCATCATCTTGACCCCTTTACAGATGAGGACATGATACCCCTCTTTACCCATGACGTGGATGGAAAGAAAAGGAACAACACGCACTTACTCCAGCGCCGCAATTGGTGCAGTCTGCGAGAGTATAAGCCAGGCTCAAGCCCTCCTCCCACGCCATCACCGCCCCCGACTGCAGATGGAGATGGACCAAGGCTCACGAGAACATTGTCAGACTATACTCCTGGTAACATGGTACGACGCATGAGCAATAGCGGTAGGCGAGGACGTCAGCGTGGACCTCCAGTGTCATATTACAACAATCCGGCAAACGAAGAGGCAGATGAACAGCAGGTCGGTCCTCAGTCATCATTCTCGCCTGAACGCGAAGAACGACCACGATCGCGTCGGAGGTCTCTAGTTTCGCTTTTCCGACGACGGGCTTCTGTAGATAGTGTCAACCCACCCGGATCATCTCACAGTATGCCCGTAGCTCGGACCTCATTTTCCAGAGACAAATCAAGCGAACCACCTTCCAGCTTCCACCGTCGACCTAGTGTATTAGGGAAGAAGGGAGTGCGACAGGAAGGCGAGTACATCAATCTAGAGGGCGGTCTCGATGTCACCCTCAACCTCGAAGTCTCGCAACACGAACCTTCCGGCATAACAACGCCATACCATCTCATCATCCCGGCCCTCGACCACACCGCCGCAGAACCTGGTCCAATCTTGAAACAACGCCGCAAGTCCCGCATTGGTAGCGTCTTCGGCGTCTTCAAAACCAGTGGTCGCCACACTGTCGGCGATGACGGCTACTCGCACTCGGGCGGGTCGGAGAGCGAGAGCGGCAGCGAAGAGGAAATGAATGAAGCGGAGCGCAATCGCCAAAGGTATAAAGTCGGACCAAGACTCTTGATCCCTGGCTTTTCAAACCGCAAGCGAACTGCCTCCCAATCTGGACCTCAACGCTCTGCTACTTATGCTGACCCTCCTTCTCCCACAGAAGTTCCAGGAGCCGCCTCCGCGCTCGCCCGCGAGCCACCAGTCATCACCCAAAACCGCCGTCAAAGCGTCGACGTCGCTTCCTCACAGCCTGCAGGCCCGCCATCTGCTTCCACCTGGGAATCCGTCGCAGGAAGAAGACACACGTCAGCCCCGATTTCAACCTACACGGCGACGAATATACAAACGCAGACGACCGCGCTCCCAGCGAGATCCGGGTCGGTCAAACAGCCAACGTACAACTCGTCCCACAAATCACAGTTACCAGCCCGTCCCGAGCCGGAACCGGTGGACGTGAAGGTGCATAGGCGTAGTATGGGCGGCATCCTGAATCAACACGGCAACCACAGATTCGAGCACGATGCACATGTTCTCGCTCATACGCCGTCTACACGCTCAAAGCGTGACAGTTATCCCCCACATCCAGCCATTGTCGGCGCAGGACCCGGCTCTCCCTATACCAGAGGCGGCGTGCAAGCTCGAGACGACACAGGTGGAGGTGACTACTTCAGCAGTGGCGGCCGCAACGGAAGTGCAGGCGTCGGAGCGAGGTATCTCGGACGCGGACGGTATGCAGATAGCGAGGATAGCGAGGACAGTCTTGACCGAAGTCTCAGTGGAGAGGAAGGGGGATTCAGTCAGGAGAGTTTTGTCGTGCCGCCACCGAAAAGCAAGTGGAAGATTTGGAAGAGGGCTTAGCGCAGCCGTGTTGTACGACAACCGTGAATGATGTATATTTTGTCCATGTTGTGACGATTGATGAGCTGGGGAATTGGATTGGATTGGATTGGGATACTCAATTGGCATAAGGAAACGGCGGAAGGATAATGGAGGTAGGGTGGACGGTAGGAGGAGAAAACATGAGTGGTTCTCGATTAGCGGATTTTTTTTGGTTTTGTTCAGCATATTAGCGTACCTTTTCTGCGTCTTTCGTTGTCGTTTGCTTCTTATAGCCCTTGTATTGTGGCTAACCTCCCTTGCTTGTTTATTTTATTTCTGTGTTTACAACTTCGTTATATACCTCTTTTTTTTTTTCCTGCTTGCAGCATCGTACATTGTAGCGGTTTTGCCTAGGAGGAAGTTGACTTTCAAAAAATGGCATCTTTTGTTTTCACGCATAATTGATACTGTTCTGTTTTTAAAAGATGATTGGATCAATGGGCACCTTGTCGAGCTGCTTGGATGATAAGTCATTGAGTGTGGTTTTCGGGCGTGTGTGTGCTACTCGCCGATGATGGGATGGGTCTTGTTCTAGAATGAATCGAGAGCTTGCATTTGTACATGAATGAGTAGCTACATCCGTCCCACCTCCCCTTTCTTAAATCAGCCTTGCCACTCATTGCATCTTTTGCGTCTTTCAAGGGTAGGATTTCAGGAGCGCGGCAAAGGTAAATAGTAAGCTCTCGCAAAGACCATTCCACACCTGCTAAGACGAATATCCCATCGCCTATCTAAAGATGCACTCACTACAACTACCTCGAGGCAAGCGTGCCCTCTTAGACGCCAAAAATGTCCCTTCGACGGGCGGAAAATCAGCGCTGAAAGCGGCACATGTCGCCGTCTCTCCCAAGGCGTGATCGAGAGAAGTAACATCTTCTGAAGTCGCCGACTTCGTCATCCTTGATCGACATTCGTGCACTCACTTCACTCACTCCGTCACGACTTTGACTTTGACTTTGACTTTGCTTGGGGCCTAAGCTGCATATCGGTGTACACTACAAGTACGCCTTTTGTCCCGTGGCGTGGCGTCCAGTGGCGTCCGCTTAGATGGGACAATAGCGTCAAAAGACAATGATAACTACGTATTTGCATACAATCAAGGAGGGGAGCACATCACTAAACTCAAGTCCGCGCCACCTCTCAAGCCCAGAGCTTTTTGCGTGATAGAGATCATCTTGTCGTGCTGGCGTCGATCTTAAGCTAAGCTACGCCATCACCATGACGCCAATTTCATCACCTCCCCAAGTATCCAACTCTCCTGGCGTGTGTGATGCAAGGCAAACTATACATGTCGTGCTCTAGGAAAAACCGCTGATCGCAACGTAGGCGGCTGGATTGATTGCATGCATCTTTCAGCCTCACGCGCTACAAGTAGATGGCGTACCATCTTGATCGACGATTGAATGTAGTGACGCAGGTGCGTGTAGGTTATGCTTTCCCAGCATAGAACAGCTTCTAAGCTTTTACAAGGCGCAGTAACCCTTTTGAGAGGGTAGGGTACTAGCGTCTGCGTTGGGATAGTAGAGAAGGCATGGTATAGTTGCGGAAGACATTTTTTTAAATTTGTACCAAGTAGAAAGCGGGCAGTTTCTCTTCCCACACCAGCTTTCAGTGCTCCTTCAGAAAATCTAATGACATAACGAGCATTCGTGTAATGATAGGTATTCGCGCGTCTGGTGCCTGCAATCCTACGGGTTCACCACTTTTGTCGGCAGCCAGTGCCGTCTGTACATGCTACACTATTTTTATGCTTCAAAACCATGCGCCGTAGTAATCGTAACGTCGTTAATCGTACACTTGCTTATGACTTCTTCTATCATTTGGTCTCGCCGCACGGGCTTTTTCACTTTGCGTGATTGACAATCTCCTCATACAGGTCTTCAGGAGTCTTGCGGATAGCGGTCAATGCCACAGGAATGATCTCGCTAGTCCTCAGGGGGGGAAGCTTTTGCAGGATCTGCATTGGGCTGTGTGTTGTTAGCGGCTGTCTGACTATGCAGCAAGAGGGCCACCAACCTCGGGCTGTTCAAGATATCTTCGCGCGCGAGCATAAGCTGAGCAACAATACAAAAGATATTCAGGTGAGTACCATAGGCAAATAGAAAGTCCCAGAGCTTCAAAACCTCTGGGAGAGGCGGCGTACAAGCGCACAGGGTGAGAACGGAAGCAAAGGCGTAGATCTTGGCTTCCATAGGGCCCTGAGGGAGGTTCATGAGATAACTGTACAGCTTGTTATCGACGACCTCGAGGACTCTGTCCAACAAGGCCAGGCCTTTGTGTACTCCCTCCATGGAGCCCCGCACATAGCCAGGGCACTCTTGTGTGATGAGCTTTTCGAAGGCTGTGAAGGCTTCGACCTCGCTCCGGGCGGTGTAGAGGAAAGGGCCGCACAGCACATTCATGCCTTGCACATAGCCAATTTGCTCAGCGTCGTTTGTGGTTGACGCGTCTGTCCGCGCACTTGCGAGCGAATGGCGGGATAGTAAGGCGGTGTCCGGGCTTCCACCGAACTCAGATAGGGTGGGTGGGGACTGCCAGCCGTTGACGCGTGCCTCGTGCGCGTCGGCCAGCCGCCAGGCCACGGCGTTGAGGACACGGGTGATGCTGTTCTGCGTGACGCGCCGGCGGAAGTGCGCATCGCCCTGAAATGTGCGAAAGGTGTCGTTTTGGATTTTTGCGTGGGCGGGCGACGCGCCTTGTCGGACGAGGTCGAGATAGACGTCGGTGCGCAGCGGCGGGGTATTGAGGAGAATGAGCCAGAAGTACATGCGCAGCTCGGACTGGCAGGCGATGGTTAGTATATGGGACGCGCAGTACATGCTAAGAGCCCTCTCACGAAGACGTCGACGGAGTGGTGTTGCTAGAGAGGCGGGCATTGACGTACCATGCCCTCGTTGTTGGCGGGAATGCCCTGCTGCAGAATGGCAAAGCGCAGCTCGTCAAGACCCTCCTCGATGTTGCCCGAGGCGGGCCCCCTCAGCAGCATCATGTCCAGGTTCGCCATGCTGCCGTGGGAGCAATTGGGATGGTGCTGCTGAAGCCGTGTGGGTTGAGTTTCCGGTTGGAGGCAGTCGCGATGCTTGGCATCCCGCTCCACCCCGGCCTCATGGCTCGCCGCCCAGCCCTCGCACAGCCAGAGTCTCGGCCTGCAAACTACACAAGCAGGACAAGTAATGCCTAGTCGCTTACTGCAGCTTCAGATCTGGTTGACCTTGCGCAGGGTCTACACGTGCTTGCTGGCCGTCAGCTGCAGGCCGCCCTGGACCGAACCTTGGTTCGAGGAGCCTTAGCTGTACCATGCCGTTTGCACAACTTCAGCGGCTGATGGTCGCCCAGCATTTCATGTACATACAAGAATTCGCACATTCCCGCTGCACGTCCAACACAAAGGGAACATGGCCCGAGATGACGGGGACCGTGTGCTGCAGTGCTCCGTACTAGGATGGTGCTGGGGATGCCTACATACAGTACAGTACATGCGATGCGCCAACGCCGGCCTCGTCCAGCTCGTCTACGGCTTCATCTGTTCTCTCATCACGGTTTAATTGAATTGATACATGCCGAACGTGTGTTCCAGAACAGCGCCGACGGACGGCGTATGTTCGGTAGTCTGGGGCAGACGTCACGAGAAAACTCTTCGCCGACCCTTTGGCTTTGATGCCGCACGCCGGCGGCCGAGCAGTGTGGATCGCGTTCCCAGCGAGGCCACGGACGGGAAAAACGACATTATGGTGGTGAAGCACGCAATTGAGCCTCGCCGCGCCGCCATTGGCCGGCTGCCAGGCTCTGATGCCGCGGCGGGCAGGCGGTGGCTGCCCCAGTGCGCGCTCCCCTGTCGCCTCATCCGAGCATCCCTGCACCTTCAACCGATCCGCATGCGTGGTCGAGGTGGTCAAGGTGGTCAAGGTAATGGTCTAGGTAGTCGAGCCCCACACCATGATGAAGATGCTGATGCTGATGCTAATGCAGATGCCGTCCCCGTCGCTACCGCTCTCCACAGTGCGCGCTCCCGGCCCTCATGGCGAGCTATTATGTCACCCTGCGACGACGCCAGGCTCTGCTCACCTCTAGGACCTCTGCTGCCCTCTTGTATCTCATCCCATCCCGGACCCATGTACGGAGAGTGGCTCGGTCCCTTCTTCCCCCCTCCCGCTGCTGTCTGCCTCCGGAGTTGACAGCTGCTCATCACGCAATCACGCCGCACAATCAGCCAATTCTAGAGCAGCCAATCTAGCCCTCCCCCAAGCGGCCAGCAAGCGAGGTTGCCAGCTCTAATTCACACTTACCTCACCTCCCTGACGTCCTGTGGCTTTTCTGGGTCTCTTCATACCCCGGCCGTGGCGCTTCAGGGTGCCAAAAGCAATACCGCGCTCTTTCTGGGGCTCGCTACAGAGGCGTCCGCGTCTATATATCCCAAGCACCAGGTTCTCGCCCGTGGTAGCTTGTCAAAGCTTGTCGGCCTTGTCGACGCACTCCCAAGTCAAAAACCGAGCATTGCCCAAGCCTTGAGCTCTTGGTTAATTCTCCCGTCTTGGTCGCTGTCCCCTCACCAATCCCGCCATGGCTACCCAAGGCTCCAAGCTTGGTAACGGCCTCGCCAAAGTCCTGGGCATCGACCTGCATTACCGCCACGAGACTGGTTCCGACCGTGTTACTCGAGGAGAGAGTGTCTTCTCCGTCAGCTCTGCTGACACATATGTCGAGGAGGAACCCACTGCCGCCGAATGGCTTCACGAGGTCATCCCATCCGGTCGAGACATTGCCAATTACTTCATTCGCCTCTTCCCATTTTTGAAGTGGATCACTCGCTACAACGCCCAATGGCTCATTGGAGATCTGGTTGCCGGTATGTTGATCTCATCAGAATCGTCCTTCATCGCTAACTTCGACAGGCATTACTGTCGGCGCGGTTGTTGTTCCACAGAGCATGGCTTACGCGAAACTCGCCCAACTCTCTCCTGAATTTGGACTGTATTCTTCCTTCATGGGTGTACTCCTGTACTGGTTCTTCGCCACTTCCAAAGATATTACCATCGGCCCCGTCGCTGTCCTTTCCACCGTCACTGGAAACGTAGTCACCAAAGCCTTGGAAAAACAGCCCGACATTGCTCCAGACATCATAGCATCGTCCTTAGCCATCATTGCGGGATCTATCGTTTTGTTCCTCGGCCTCGCTCGTCTTGGATGGATTGTCGAGTTCATCACCTTGGCAGCTATTTCGGCCTTCATGACTGGATCTGCCATCAACATTGCTGTTGGTCAAATTCCCACCATGATGGGCATCACAGGATTTTCGACCCGAGACTCAACCTACAAAGTCGTGATCAACATCTTAAAACACCTTGGAAGATCGAATCTTAATGCCGCCGTCGGTCTTACGGCCCTGTTCCTGCTCTACCTGATCCGATACACCTGCACGCAACTTGGGAAGCGATACCCAAGCAAGGCAAAACTCTTCTTTTTCATAAGCACTCTGCGAACTTCATTCGTCATTTTGCTCTACATCTTGATCAGTTATCTAGCGAACCGACATCATCGTGGTAAAGGCAAGCAGAAATTTACGGTGCTTGGCAAGGTTCCACGAGGTAAGCTTGAAGTTCTAAATTGTCGCCATGTAATAGCTCTTCTGACTTCGACAGGTTTCAAACATGCACGTGTGCCCCATATCACGACAGACATCATCTCCTCGTTCGCATCCGAGCTTCCTTCGACTGTCATTGTGCTCCTGATCGAACATATTTCAATCTCGAAATCCTTCGGCAGAATCAACAACTACACGATCGACCCTTCGCAGGAGCTGGTGGCCATTGGTGTAACTAACGTTCTCGGGCCTTTCCTTGGTGCTTACCCTGCAACTGGATCTTTCTCTCGTACCGCTATCAAGTCTAAGGCCGGTGTGCGAACACCCTTTGCCGGTGTTATTACAGCGCTCGTGGTGCTTTTAGCCCTCTACGCACTCCCTGCGATGTTTTGGTATATTCCAAATGCCGCACTCGCTGCCGTCATCATCCACGCAGTCGGGGACTTGATCACTCCTCCCAACACTGTCTACCAGTTCTGGCGAATTTCCCCTCTCGAGGTTTTCATTTTCTTTGCTGGTGTGATTGTAACCGTTTTCAGCACCATCGAGAATGGCATTTACGTCACAATTTCCTGCTCGGCAGCCATCTGGGTTTTCAGGGCCTTCAAGGCTAGAGGTCGCTTCCTTGGGAGAGCCAAGATTCATTCCGTCATTGGCGACCATCTGCTTGACAGAGAGGATGGGAAAGAGGGCCATTCCGAATCGCGCAAGAGTCCTACCGAGGGAGAAGATTCAGTCCGAAGTGTTTACTTGCCCATCGACCATAACGATGGTAGCAATCCTCTGATCGAGCTGGAAGACCCTTATCCCGGTATCTTCATTTACCGCTTCTCTGAAGGGTTCAATTATCCCAACGCCAACCATTACCTTGATCAACTTGTTGCTGCGATCTTTCAGAAGACTCGCCGAACTAACCCCGCCACCTACGGCCGGCCTGGTGTAAGTACAACCTAATGACTATACAACGATTCAATGCTGATTAGCGCAGGACCGCCCTTGGAACGATCCTGGCCCACGCCGTGGCAAGGAAGTCGACCCGACTGATCATCGCCCCACACTCAAAGCTATTATTCTTGACTTCTCTTCTGTCAATAACGTCGATCTCACCTCCGTGCAAAACTTGATCGATGTGCGCAATCAGCTCGATCGCTACGCAGCTCCCGATACCGTCGACTGGCATTTCTGTCACATTAACAACCGCTGGACTAAGCGTGCTCTTGCTGCTGCCGGCTTTGGATACTATACACCCGAGTCCGAAGATTCTGCTGTCCACCGCTGGAAGCCCATCTTTAGTGTCGCCGAGCTTGGTGGAAGCCACAGCGCAGCAGCGGAAGCCGAGGCGAGGGAGAACAGGCGTGCTCTCAAAGCAGCTGCGAAGCGCGATCTTCCCACAGATGATATTGAGGAACGTCACGGTTCTTCATCCCCCAGCTCCGAAGACTCGCTTGACAAGCAACTCAGCCACACTAAGGCATATGGCACCACCGATGGGAAGCCTAGCAAGATTGCTATTGTTCAGGGTTTGAACAGGCCATTGTTCCACGTTGATATCACGGCGGCCTTGAACAGTGCGCTGGCGAATGCCGAGAGGAAGAGCCATTAAGTGTAATGCGGATTGGGAGGGTAATATATTAGGCGAGAATTAGAGGGTTGCATTTTACTTCAATGATTCCCAGATACCTCATTTAATGGAAGATGATCGGGCGCCATGCCGTTTTGAGACATTGTGATGCTGCTGTTGCTTGCACGTGTCAACCAGTGTTACGCATTCTGAGCTAACCTTCTCTGGCTAGCATAGTCTAGCCGCACCGGGAGTAGCGTACCTGTGCCTGAGGGCATATGTCAAGCTGTCCTTTATTCAGCCGAAGCCGCGAATCCCAATCCCGCATTTGGACACTCTACACTTGTTCACTTCTTCTTCCTGTATAATGATACGGGCCTTTTAGCACTTGCGGTGCTTCTTCACTCTTTTCTCCTCGAGTCGCCTCCCTGCAATTGCGCTGGTGAAAGGTGCAATTGCTCAGGTCGGACCTCCGAGACTTTTTCTGTAGCTATCCGCAAACGCACCTCGACGCTCGTACGACTCCACTCTCGACCCTCGATAGAATCGCCTAGCACACACGTAGTGCAGACAAGGCTCAGCAGTCATGCCGGCTAAAACGCGCTTCACGCGCCTCGATGCGTTTACAAAGACGGTGGAGGATGCGCGAGTGAGGACAACGTCCGGAGGCATCGTCACGATTGCGAGTTTACTGGTTATCTTTTGGTTGACTTGGGGGGAATGGGCGGACTACAGGAGGGTTACGGTGAGGCCGGAGCTGGTGGTGGACAAGGGCAGAGGTACGTAAAGATCGCAGCAGAGAGGATGGATGGAGGCTACATCTGGACACATAATGGCTGGGAAAGAGGCTCTGAGGAGCTCACATGCGGATGAAGGGAAAATGCGAGAGTCGCAGAAGCTATTTGCATGGCCGGATTGCTGACACCATGGCAGGCGAGAAGATGGAGATCTCAATGAACATTACCTTTCCCCGCGTACCCTGCGAGCTGATCACGCTCGATGTCATGGATGTCTCGGGTGAGCTACAAATGGGCGTCTCGCACGGCGTCAACAAGGTGCGACTCGCTCCCGAGAATGAAGGGGGCGTCGTCAAGACTATCAAGGCTTTGGACCTGTAAGCCCACGGCCCCTCCCTCCCACTCTGCCTCGCTCTAATCCAATCTGCAGCCACAAGGACGAAGCTGTCCACCTCGACCCCAACTACTGCGGTGAATGCTACGGCGCACCTGCACCCTCTGACGCCATCAAATCCGGCTGTTGCAATACCTGCGACGAGGTCCGTAATGCCTATGCCAGCATCTCGTGGTCATTCGGCCGCGGCGAGGGTGTCGAACAATGCGAGCGCGAGCACTATGCCGAGCATCTCGACGAACAACGTAAAGAGGGCTGCCGTCTTGAGGGTAGCATCCGCGTCAACAAGGTTATCGGAAACTTCCACATTGCACCTGGAAAATCTTTCTCCAACGGAAATCTCCACGTGCACGATTTGGAGAACTACTTCAAGGATGAGACGCACACCTTCACGCACAAGATCCACCATCTGCGATTCGGCCCGCAACTATCGGATGCGGTCATTGCAGACATGCAGCAGAAACATGCGAATACCGGGCCAGGCGGATGGACGAACCACCACATCAATCCGCTAGACAACACAGAGCAGGTTACGAGCGAGAAGGCTTTCAACTTCATGTACTTTGTCAAGGTGGTGAGCACAGCCTATCTACCGCTAGGATGGGAGAAGGCGGCGAGCCGACCTAGCAAGTATGACGACATCCTGGGAGCCACGATTGACGGCAGTCATAAGGGAAGTATCGAGACGCATCAGTACTCTGTCACTTCCCACAAGAGGAATCTTGCTGGTGGCGCGGATGAGGAGCCCGGTCACAAGGAACGGATACACGCCCGCGGTGGTATTCCGGGCGTGTTCTTCTCCTATGTAAGTCATGTCATGCTCCACAAACATCTGAAGAAACGCTCACCAGTTCTTTCTACAGGACATCTCGCCCATGAAAGTCATCAACCGTGAAGTCCGCGCAAAGTCCTTCTCAGGCTTCCTCGTTGGCCTCTGCGCCGTCATCGGCGGTACACTCACCGTCGCAGCCGCCATTGACCGCGCGCTCTACGAGGGCACCAACAGGATCAAGAAGATGCATTCGCAGTAGACGTGCCATTGTGCAATTAACCCCCTCTTATTCTTCATGTGCATTTCAAAGGATTTCGAGGCATTTATGGGAAAGTTTTCAACGTGCGAGGCGTTTTGGGCGTGGGAAGAATGAATGTGTCTGTTTGTTTTTTTTTTCTTGGGAATGTCAAGGCATGGATTTAAATTATATTTGAGCTGCTAGAAACATGGGGGAGGGTGAGTGAGAGGGGGGGCGCGTAGATCATGATGTGAGTGAGAAAGTTGAAATGGTGTACAATTTTGCGAAAGTTTATATCGGCGAAGGAGTCCTCTGTGTGTGTGTGTGTGTGCTCTGGCGTGGTAGTAGATGTCCCAAATAAGATGTCTATAATTTCCTCCCGTGTGCTCAAAATGCTGCCTCAGCCGGTAGAGTGATGGACTTCTCCTTTATTATTGCTGTTTTTTTTTTGGGCTCATGTCAGGCAAGGCTGATCACTCACCCTCGTCAACAACAATGAAAGCATAGACGAGACAGTATACGTTGACATGGCATGATTTCAAAGAGCAGGGCTAGAATTATGAATTATATTCTCGTTCGTCTGTATTAAGTTACGTATGGACAATTCAATTGTCTAGAAGGTTCCAAAAAGGGCTTTTCAGCCTCCCGTACTCTCGAAAAACAATTCGCTGCCCGTCTTATTGCAAGGCTGGCAGATGAGCTCGGAAAACATGCTGAACGTACACATGGGTATTTCGTTAAAAGAGATTCAGGCATTCCCGGCCAGGCTTGTGCTTGCGTTTCTTCGACCAAGTGGAGGTTGACAAGTGCTTGCCAGCAGCTGTCAATGGCAGCAGCTAAACGTCGCAACTTCCTTCACTCAGGCGGAAGAAATCCCCCCAAAAGCACCCTGATCAACATGCACATTAACCCTCTGGAAGCGCCTCCGTCTGGCTTCGGCCTCAAGCACGCTACCATACGTATTAGCACGGCGCTCCCTCCACTCCTGCTCTTCGACCAGCAGCTTCTTCTGCTCAGCTTCCTGCGCCTCCTTTTCGACTTCAGCGCGAGCGGCCTCCTCGACGGTGCGCCGCGCTGCGCTCAGCTGCTTTGCCTCGTCGCGCTCGGACGGCGTGAGGTAGCGCGGCGCGACGACGGTCCAGGTGGTGATGCCCCAGCTCGAGGACAAGAGGGCCATGCGGCGGTACAAGTGGACCGAGACGCAGGCGTAGAAGCCTCCTTTGCGCAGGGGCGGTGGAGAGGGCGGACAATCGGGGTGTGGGCGTTTGGGACGGCGACACTCGCCTGGCTGCCGTTTGTCGGGGCAGTCGTGTTCTTTCTCGTCGGCGTGCATGGCGTCCCAGTTGAGGTGTTTGTAGTGGCAAGCATACTAAAGTCACTCACATCAGCCCCCTTTATATTAACCCTACCCCCCCCTTTTTTTTTTTTGGAAAAAAAGGAAAAGTTCGACGCGAGTTACTTACGGCCTCCTTTACGATTGCACACTCGTGCGGCGGAACCCAACGCACGTGCTCGTCGGTCAATACCTTGGGACAGTCCCAGAGCACGACAATGTCGATTCGTTCCTTCTCGCCCAGGTCGGCGCCGTATTCTCGCTGGTGCTGCTGGATTTTGGCACGCATCATCGTGAGGCAGGCCTCGGTGATGTCATATGCGTAGCGGGGGGTGATGGGGTCTCTACACGGAGTGGGATTAGTCGTGCGTTGAATGCCAAAACAGAAAGAATCAAAAAATTCATTTTCGCTTTGCACTCATACGCTTTTGGCAACAGGGCGAGGTCGTCTCGGGACGCGGGAGAGGCGAGATCTCGCGCAATGTAGGATGCGATGTTGCCGGCCGAGTAGTCGACTTGGTCCATGACTACTTGGACGACGGACTCGATTTCGTGCATGTCTTGTGGTGGACGGGTATATTTCGAGTCGGGGTAGACATGGCGCCTGTGAAGCAGAGTGTTAGCATAGTGTCAAGTTATGACATGTGATGGCACTTACATTTTCCGTTTGTCAAATGTTTGGTTGTCTGGCCCGATGTTGGGCCAGGCGTACAACCTAGGTAGTGTAAGCACTGTCTTCGATGTTTGGCACAAGTTGAGTTGGTATCCAGGTAGTGTGGCCATCGTAAGTACTCACGGGTGCCTCATTCCCGGTGCCATTTAAGTATCTTTCAACCTTAATTTGCGTATAGAAAGCGGGCTTAGCGCAAATGACGAACCCGGAGGCAACGGCGTCAGTGCGTGGAGATGTTGACAAAAGGATCAGGACGACGGAAATATTGGGGGGAAGAAGAACTTAAGCGGCTCCCATATTTGGTGAGGAGCATTATGATAAAGAGGGAGTATGGTTGCTGGGGTGAAGTAGGGAGTGAAGACGTGCGTGCACTCGGGGATCCGGGCGGGGTAATACTGGAGCATGGTCACGGCGCTATAGGCTTAGGCAGTGACGTACTGTTCCTATAGTGAAAGATTTCATTGTATAAAGGGCGCTTTATGCGCACGAGCAGTTATGACGCAGCGTAATGAGATGTCGTAAAGTGAGTAAAGGTGGCTGGTCCCAGAACCAGTCCTTGCCTGAAAAGCGTGTAGATTGAGAGAAACGAACCAAATCATCCTTGACTAAAGAAACCATTGTGTTGTTGCTTTGAGCATGCGACTTAGCGGGGTGAGGGAGGGAAGACACCGACTTGAGGCAACGTCTGAGGTTAATATAGTGAATGTGTCTCAACCTAATCAGGTTAGTCGGTCTCATGCCCTTTTCACTTCAGAAAGCTACCTCTGAACTCCAAACATCGATGACTGGCTTGCACCATGGTCACCTCATAATGATCTCCTAGAGTCTAAACGGTGCATAATTATTGTCGCGGCGCGGAATCGTGCGCCTTGCCCGTACCACTACACCATTTGCCCGCCACGTCGCGAACTATTACTGAGCGGGGCGTTCCTCAGTGGAGGCTCGGGCTCGACCTAATGGTTATTGTACCATATGGTGAAATTAATATGCGGGAAGTTGGTGAAATACCAGCATGATATAATTATTCTATGACTGTATGCACGTTTGGCTTTCTCGATGATCCTTCAATGCTTGGTACCACTAGTCCAGTTTAAGCATCTTATGATATACAGCCTCCTTGCTTTCACTGACAGAACTGTTCTTCATTGTGACTCAGCAGGCCAAGAAAAGTCTTTAATAACCTAGACGAGCTCAATAACCTCCGACTTGTCATCGCAGCAAAACCTCCGTACCTTTACCCCGACTGTTATTGTTCCCGCCCATCTAGAGCTCGAGATAGTTCAATGCCATCGCTGAGAGACCTTCACTGCTTTATCGAGCTGTCAGTTCCACAAAAGAGGCTACGAGAATTTGGGACATCCTATGGAGACGGCTCAGTGGAGACCTTTGTCGCCGTGCCGCGCGATCCTGAATCTTTCGCCGTTCGATTGGGATCGAGCAGCTTCATCGCTCCTGGTCTGGCCATGTTTGTCTTTATCGATGGCGAGTACCAGTGTAACCGAAACCGTCAGAATCTAAAGCTTCGAAATCCACCAGAGAGGCGAAGTGTGGTCGATTTCTGTGTGCGTCAGAAGGAGGAGAGGCAACAAGATGGATCCATGATTGCTCGAGATTGGAGGTTTGAGAAACTAAACATTGGTGAGTTACAGAACCACGTCCACATCTCATCTTGCTGAATGTGTGTAGCTGGCGCAGATCAAAGACCTACGACTTGCTCTTCACGCACTGAAGAGAATATTGGATGCATTGAAGTCGTCGTCCTTCGAAGTGCTGGCATGAGAGGTGCTAAACCTACTCCCGCCCGCTCCAAGGGTGATAGCAAGTCTAAGGCTATGAATCTAGATGGAGCCGCGGATAATCTTGATCATCCCTTCGGCATGGATGGTCAGCCTCATGGATGGGATGAACACTACAAGAAGTCTCAACACGATGATCGAGCATGGCACCGCTTACAAGATACTCAACCATATAGTGTGCATGGCTCCACTTCACGGCGCTCGACGAGCTCTTCCCGACCACCACCACCTCTTTCGATGAGTCATGGCGGTACCATACCAGACCGTACAAGCCTCTCTGCGATCCCACCATACGGCTATCAATACGGAAGCGGACCAATTCCTCACCGGACAAGAGTCGAAACAATCCCCGCCCCTCCACCGAGTATCGTTCCACCGAAATCTCAGAATTTCGATCCTCAATGGCTTGGTCACTTAGCTACGGTCAAACGTAGTGTGAAAGAATCACAGCACGACAACATCATTCGGCAAGCACAAGTACAAGGCCTACCACCCCCTCCTGGTGCATGGCCAGCGTCCCACTTTGGACTCTGTTCATCAACCAACGAAGTATCCAATCATATTAGCTGGAACCTCCCCACGAGACCCGGAAAACTAGATGAGGCTTCGTCTATGGACGGTTGGAGTTCACGAGAAAGCAGCAGCACTGATAGATGGGACGCAGATGATTCTTGGGGAACAAAACAGGATGAGAAAGGATGGACTAGTTATGGCAAAACCTCTCGTCGCTCTAGAACCTCTAATGCTTGGACTCCATCAAAGTCTCGTCCTGCAACCCCAACAAATCGGTCAGTAAATACACGGAGTTGGAAAAGCAATAAGGGGAATAGGACCGTCAAGCCCCATCTAGCAGAACCAGTATGGGAATCAAGCGCAGACAAAGACAGCTGGACACACATTGATGCGACCTCAGAGGTAGAGAGCGCATGGTCAACAGTTCGTCCCTCATCTAGCGTCTCAGCCTTCGTCCCACCGCTCTCACATGCTACGGCTCCTAGCACTTATGACCAAAAGTCTCGCTTGCAGCCTTGCTTAACGACGGAAGTTTCCTCAGCGACCCGGGGAGATTATGGACCGCGGAGACATAGTAACACCAAATCTTTTTGTACGACTGGCCCCTTTGGCATCACGTTCGAAGAATTCATGCGAGCAACAGCTGTGGATGATGACTTGGATAACAAGACGGTATTTGGCTCATGGGAAAAGAGCAATGAGAAAGATAAACGAAGAGATATGGAGGGAAATTCCTGGAGTAAGGGTGATAAGCCTAAGGAGCAAGTTGGATCGGACTGTGGATGGGAGGCAGTGATAAATGGCTGGGGACCCTCCGCTGAGACGAAAGATGCTGGAAACGGCTGGACAGCAGAAAAGCTAGAAGCTAACGGAGAGAAAGTTGACTTCTGCGACATCACATGGGGAGATAAGTGGGAAACCTATAATAGCGCCAACCCGTGGACAACACCTACCTCTCCTCGACTCAAGCCTACCAAAAACAAGACTTCCAAATCTCGCCACACCAAGAAACATAAGAAACGCCCCACTTCTACACCCGCAGACTCAACCCCAGCGACCCATTGGCACTTTCCTCCCTCACCGTCTGACAACAAGATGTTTCCGATCCCAGAGCACTGGGACTCAAGCATCCCCGAGCACCCACCCCACACCATCAGCAAAGCAAAAGCAAAGGAAAAAGGCATCTCGCACAAAGTCCGCGCAGGCACAGCAACACCGTACGGCCACGCCATCGCAAGACCAGAATACATCGACTCGCTCGACAAGCCCTATGCCGTGTTCCGCTTCAAGTACCGCTCGCACAGCTTCCTGAGGAAAGTTTTTGGCGACGAGGTACCAGATGTTCCGCTCGTGCCGCTTGGGGACGAAACCACGCCTCGTTCATCGGAGAAAATGAAGCAGAAACTTAGGGGATTGTCTCAGGATGCGTTGATTGAGAGTTTGTTGGAGTTGAGGAAGAAGGGGGCACGGGGGAAGGAGAGGGAGAGTCTGGAGACGGATGAGGTGGGGAGGGATAGGACGAAGGATTGGGTGAGGCAGCATTCGAGGGAGGTGAGTGAGAAGGGGCGGTGGAAGGGGGAGGGGGGTACAAATGTGGATGATGGAGGTTGGGGTGCGGCGGGTTGGGGATGATATCGTGAAGGGTGAGAAGTCGTGGTTGAGGAGACAGGTCGACTACTCGTGGAAGATGCGAAAGGCTACATTTAAAAATGATGTGGAGAAACTTTAGATTATGTACAGGGCCTTTTTTTCAATCCGAACATGTAATATCCTGATTAATGTGTTTGATAGTGATGACATAATCAATCATTCCACCCCTCTCTATGATTTTCAGGGGTATCTGCAGAATCAAACTTTTATAGAGCCGAGAGATCAATGACCATCCTATACGCCAATGGCTCGCTCAAAGGCGATACTCACACCTGCCTAAACGCGACTTCCTCGGGCAGTCTGAAACTAGCGCAAAACATCCTCTTCTTTGGCGCAACATCCCTCACATCCCATATCTGCACGTCAGGTGTTTCCGGTGTGATGCTGAAATCTAGCTGTCTGCTAATCTCCTCGCAGATGCTCTTCGCTTCCGCCACGTTGTCATCGCTCTTTGTGCTGAAGCAGTGGACGTGGATCATGGGGAGCTTAACATCCGTGTGGGGTGCGAGCAGCTTGCGGATCTCGGATACAGGCGTATCAGGGACATTGGCGTATAGGCCGATGAAAGAAGGGAGGAATTCTATGGCAGATGCGGGAAGATTCATGACATAGTGGGAGAAGATACGTGGCTGGACAAGCGTTTTGAGGGGTTGCGGTGGTGCCGCAGGCTTAGGATCGCTCCGTGACTTCTTGACTTTCGCATAGATGGGAACGGAATGCGATGTCTTGAGTAACTCGGTAGCCGAGCTACGAATGAAGTGACTGCCGTCGGTATTGAAAGTGCGGACGTAGTCTCCGACCTTATTAGCTCTGACGTTCTCGGCGAGGTATTTGTAGCTCTCGGGATTGAGATCGTTGGCATATACGAAGCACTTCTTCTTTCCTGCCGGAACAGCGAAGGGACCTACGCCTGCCATGACGTCGCATACTACCTCGCCTTCTTTGAACAAGGAGCACACTCTTTCGTGCTCGGTGTGTAGCCGTGTGTTCCAATATACCTTGGCGAAGTCGAAGTTGAATTTGCAACCTTGCTCATGGACTTCGACATTCATATCATCCGGTCCGTGTAGAACTTCGTACTGGAAGGTGCGGTATGCATTCTCGGTTCCTACATTGTCAAGCTTGTTGATGACTGTGCGCACCATGGGATTCTTATCCGCCAGGACTTCGGCGATGATGTGCTTGTAGGGCCAGTATCGCTCGCGGAGATTGAGGTGTGCGACGTGTCCGGCCATGGTAAAGCCCGTGGGTAGTTCATCGTCATGCTTGCTCTCGGGCGGGGGGATGACGGCGGACGTGATCTCGCCGTACGTGAAGTAATCGTAGTCGAGATTCAATTGGTAGGGAAACACGCCGACGGTACCATTCTGTTCGAGTTCTTGGAGCTTCGGACTCCATGTGTTTCTATCTGCCTATGTTCAGACTCAGCATTTCCGAGTGCGGTAGGGATCATGAGTCGCACCGTTGTGTATCACTTCTGGCCGCAGCAGCAAGCACTTTCCACCCGTTGCTGCGCGCGTCTCCTCTGGGTCTGGTCTCACAGGTGAGACTCTGTTCCTGAGGAGGTCGTGGCTTCTGTCCAACTCGGTGCGACAGCGCGAGATGTCCTTGGTGTTGAAGATGCGAGCAGCGGAAGTCGCGACCGATTTTTGGAAGAAGGTGCGATCCAGCGCCTTCATCGCGCGGTTGACGGGCGGGGCGAACATGTCTGCCGTCGCCGACATGGGAGGGCAGCTGTGCGCAGGTCTCCCCCACCAAAGAATGCTGTGAGTCGACGTTTGACGTGTTTCGCGTTTTGAAGATCAAGAAATGTTCTTTGGGCTGCGACAGGAACTGTAGCGGGCCGGGGTTCCGCACGTGCAGCGACGCCGGGGTTGACCCAGTGGTGCGGCCCGGCAGTGCAGGGGTGCGCGTGCAGCAATCTCGAGAAGTTGGCCAGCATCCGCGATCTCATCAACAACATCCTCGACCGCCTCCTGAGCCCCGTACTCCCCGCCGGCGACCCTTTCGACGTGCCATGAAGCCCCCCAAACCGCGCGCATGCTCCTAGATTGTGTCCCGCGCCACCCTCGCGCCGTCCGAAGCCGTTTTCTACCATCCCCGCCGAGTAATCCGCAGCCTGAAGCCGCAACATGGCGTCCGGAGGGGGGAACATCAAGGTGGTGGTGAGATGCCGGCCCTTCAACAACAGAGGTGAGACATGGCGGCTCTGAACATCAGACATCCAGACTGATCTGTCGCAGAAATCGACCGCAAGGCACAATGTATTGTTCGCATGGAAGGTGGACAGACGGTCCTTACTCCCCCGTCCAACTTTGACCACAAAGGCAAGGCCGCCAAAGCCGCCAGCGAGGGCGCCAAAACGTTTGCCTTTGACAAATCGTACTGGTCCTTCGATCGCGCCGCTCCCCATTATGCCGGGCAAGAAAACTTATTCGACGATCTCGGCAAGCCGCTCCTCGACAATGCCTTCCAAGGATACAACAACTGTATTTTTGCCTATGGACAGACCGGTTCAGGAAAATCGTACTCGATGATGGGTTATGGCCAGGAGTATGGAATCATTCCCAAAATTTGCCAAAATATGTTTGAGAAAATCTCTGAGATGCAGGCGGACAAGAACTTGAGCTGCACCGTCGAAGTGTCATACTTGGAAATTTACAATGAGCGCGTTCGCGATCTTCTAAACCCTTCGACCAAGGGGAACCTGCGTGTCCGAGAACATCCGTCCACTGGTCCCTATGTCGAAGACTTGGCCAAGCTAGTGGTGCGCTCCTTTTCTGAAATTGAGCATTTGATGGACGAGGGAAACAAGGCCCGTACCGTTGCTGCCACCAACATGAACGAAACCTCTTCCCGATCGCACGCCGTCTTCACCCTAACCCTCACCCAGAAACGTCACGATGTCGAGACTAGCATGAGCGGCGAGCGCGTGGCTAAGATCAGCTTGGTCGATCTGGCAGGTTCAGAAAGAGCCACGTCCACTGGAGCCACCGGAGCCCGACTCAAAGAAGGTGCCGAAATCAACAGGTCTCTATCCACGCTAGGTCGTGTCATTGCGTCACTTGCGGATATTTCGACAGGGAAGAAGAAGGGTTCGCAGGTGCCATATCGAGATTCCGTTCTGACTTGGCTTCTCAAGGACTCGCTCGGAGGCAACAGTATGACTGCTATGATTGCTGCCATCTCTCCGGCCGACATCAATTTCGAAGAGACTCTGTCGACCCTTCGTTATGCCGATTCCGCAAAGCGCATCAAGAACCATGCCGTTGTCAACGAGGACCCGAACGCACGCATGATCAGAGAATTGAAGGAAGAACTTGCGCAACTCCGCTCTAAACTCAGCGGTAGTGGTTCGCCTGGTATGGTCGAAGAACAGTATGCCCCTGACACACCACTCGACAAGCAGATTGTGTCCATCGCGCAACCCGACGGAACGGTGAAGAAAGTTTCTAAGGCTGAAATTGTGGAGCAGCTCGACCAGTCGGAAAAGCTGTACAAGGATCTCAACCAGACCTGGGAAGAGAAGTTAGCCAAGACCGAAGAAATTCAGAAGGAGCGTGAGGCCGCTTTAGAAGAATTGGGTATCACCATCGAGAAGGGCTCTATTGGCTTGTCAACGCCTAAAAAGATGCCTCATTTGGTCAATTTGAGTGATGATCCGCTCCTCGCTGAATGTCTGGTGTATAACCTGAAACCTGGAGCTACCACTGTCGGCAATGTGGATACCGAAGGACAGACTGCTGACGTCCGCCTGACTGGATCTCAAATCTTGCACGAGCACTGCACATTTGAAAATGTGGACGGCGCAGTAACTGTCATACCCAGAGATAATGCCGCAGTCATGGTTAATGGCATTCGCATCGACAAGCCCAAGCGGCTAAGGAGCGGTTTCCGAATCATTTTAGGCGACTTCCACATTTTCCGTTTCAACAACCCCCAAGAGGCACGCGCAGAACGTGCGGAGGTGGTGGGAACCAGTCTACTCCGTCACTCAATAACTGCAAGCCAACTCACCTCTCCTTCGCCGCGGCCAGGGCATGACAGATCCCACAGCACTGTCAGCAGACCGGACTCTGAATTCGATTCTGACAGCCCGAGAGCTTCGTCACCTGCATTCTTTCAACGAGGTCGAGATTCCGATTGGTCTTTCGCTCGAAAAGAAGCAGTCACAGCATTGTTGGGCTCTGATCAAAAAATATCTTCTCTTTCCGATGAAGAGTTCGACACATTGTTCGACGACCTCCAGAAGCTGCGCGCGACGCGCAAAGCCCGACCGGAGAGTCGGTTGTACGAGACCGAGGAGGACATGGAGTCTGTCAGCTCTTATCCCGTTCGGGAGAAGTATGCATCCACTGGTACTATCGACAACTTTTCCCTGGATACCGTCTTGACAATGCCTTCAACACCACAACCCGGCGAAGAAGATGACAACCTACGGCAGGTCCGAGAGACGATGCAAGAGCAGCTAGAGAAGCAAAAGGAGGATTACCAGGCGAAGCTCAAGTCTGCCGGGGAAGCCAACGTCGAGATTGAGGAGATCAAAGCAGAGAAAGCAAAGATGGAAGAGAGTCTTCGGGCTGCTAAGGAAGAAATGCAAAAACAACTTCAAGAGCAGAAAGAAGCCTTTCATCGACAGCTTAAGGAGTTAGGCCATGAGCCGCCGCCAGAAGAGGTCAATGGAGATGATTCTACTAAGCCGACCGAAACACAAACAGAATTGGTAAAGCACGTATTCCAGCACTGGCGAAGGCGCAAATATGTCACCATCGCAGAGACCATCCTGCAGAATGCGGCGACTTTGAAGGAAGCGCAGGTCATGAGTCAGCAGATGGACAAGAATGTCGTGTTCCAGTTCTGCATTGTCGACGTTGGGCACAATATCGCTTCTTCGTATGACCTGGTTTTGAACGGCATTCCGGGCGAAGATGATGAATTTCTAGAGAGCAATCCGAAACCCTGCGTTGGGGTTAGAGTGATCGACTTCAAGAACGAAGTAGTTCATCTGTGGTCATTACAAAAACTGCGGTTTCGCGTACGCCTGATGCACCAGGTTCACCAGTACATGGACCGTCCGGAGTACCTTCAGCATTTTAGCCTCGAAAACCCCTTCTCCGAGTCGTGTATGCCTGAATTCTCTCGTATCGGCGATGCTGACGTTCCGCTTGCTGCCGTCTTTGAATCGAGGGTGCAAGACTTCACGCTCGACGTCATCTCGCCATATACTACGAATGTCGTTGGCATAGTCAGGCTCGCCTTGGAGCCGTCGTCCGCAGAAGCACCTTCAACAACTTTAAAGTTCAATGTTGTCATGCACGATCTTGTCGGCTTCCCAGAAAGAGAGGGTACCCAAGTGCATGCCCAGCTTTTCGTTCCTGGCATTTCCGATGAGAGTGGTGCAACTACGACACAAATGATCACCGACTTCGATGAGGGCCCTGTACGCTTTGAGAGCGTGCACAGCATGAGCCTTCCCTACCCAAGTCCGCGTACAACTTTCCTTCGCGTATCCATCTTTGCCAAGGTCACATCCATGCATCTGGACAAGTTGCTGAGCTGGGATGACATGCGCGATTCAGCACAACAACCTGACAGGAAGCGCCGCAATGCGCGCTTGCCAGAGTCCGAGTATTATACTGAAGATACGCATGATATCTTCTCACGGATCCAGATTCAGGAGATATCAGAGGACGGCACTTACCAGCCGGTCGAGGTCGTTCAGTCTGGTGTCATGGATGCGGGTGTCTACCAGCTTCATCAAGGACTTCAACGACGGGTCGTTGTCAATCTCACACACACGTGTGGCGAGACACTACAGTGGCAGGATGTGACATCCATGCGTGTCGGCCGCATTCGTCTGATCGACGCGTCCGGCAATTCTCCTGGTCTCGACAGCAGCCCTGTCAGAGAAATACCCGTGAAGCTCGTCTCCCCACCCTCGGTGAAAGATAACGCGGACGGTACAACCAATGTCACCTTCATCGGGCAATGGGACTCTTCCATGCATCGCTCACTCCTTCTCGACCGTTCAACGCCGGATAAGTACCGTGTCCAAGCCTCTCTTCTCTTCAATGTGACATCCGCCAAACTCGCCGAACCCATGGTCTTCTCCCTAGACCTAGCTCTTCAGATCCGCTCCCGCACGTATATTCGACAAACATCGCTGTTCTCCTTATCGAGCTTTTTCGTACAGCAGCGGGTCATCCATTCCACTGTCGGTATCTTCAGCGTTGCCATTCGTCCCACCAGCGTTAAGCGTGCAACCGATCTTTGGCGAATGAACACAAGGGATGACTATGTCACGGGCGAAGAGAACCTCAGTGGCTGGACACCTCGTGGTGTTTCACTTGTCCGGGATTACATATCTCTCCAGAAGCGGCGTCAGCGCATCTCGGAGATAGAAATAGCACGCTCGGTTCTTTCTTCTCGCGCACTAACAACATTCCCTGCAGCGACATCCCTCTCCCAATTGGACGATCGACAGAAGGTTCTTCTCAAACGAACCATCGAGCTGTGGAAAACTAAAAAGGAGCCCGCCGAGGTCATACTCAACCCAACGAACCTCGAGCCTCCTGTCAATGGTGCAGCATTCGCACCCCAGCCTCCTTCGCCATCGCCGACGCGGCAACCTTCTCTTCTAGCTACCGTGCGCTTCGTGCCTAAAAATCCCGATCTACTGAAATCATCATACCTACTCACACCTGACCACACCAATTCGCGCTGGATACGTCGTTTTGTCGAGCTACGGAAGCCTTATTTGCACATCTACAGTGCTGAAGGTGACGAGCTGAACGCAATTAACCTCACAAATGCAAGAGTCGACCACAGTCCGCAAATTGCAAAACTAGTGAGCGGAAGCAATAGCATGCAAGGAGGAAGCGGCGACACCATGTGGGCCGTCTTTGCACGTTCGAACACCTATATCTTCCGCGCACGATCGGAACGCGAGAAGATTGAGTGGATACTGCGCATCGATCAGAGCTATTTCAGTTCTTCCGGGTCCGACACATCCGACCACTACTAGAAAGACAAACACTGTATTCTGTTATGATATATGGGTGGTCGCGTCATCACTTATCATTTACATCAACTCTCACTCAACTTTCCTTTGTTTCAGCAGTCCACTCTGCTTAGCTGGTAGGCATAGACTGGTGTCTTGATGGACGGCCGTTCGTAGACGAAGCTTTCTTTTGTATAATTTGGGGATGATTTTTCGGCGTTTTAGCTCGATCGATTTGGGATACCCAGAGCGCTTGAATGGCTCGTTGGAGTGTACGCTAGTTTTATAGACGTGTTGGATCTAGGAAATGAGGAGATAGAGGCCAATATAATCGTACTTGTCTAAATGCACGCGCAGAGGTGTTCGCATATCATTTCTACCACCTTGTGCTTGGAACTCATGACATGTAGGCGAATCTACGATCTAGTTTACATGGATTTCTTACATTCGGGAGCCCTTTTCGAAAGTGAAAAGTCCTCTACCTTTCTTTTCTTTATCCTGTCTCAACCACCCTGTCTTTCCTACTACTTCACTTGTTCCACGAGCCATCTGCCGCAATGTACCTTCATCGCCGTGGTTCGCGAGAAATCTCTTCCCGTTCGATTTGAGCCTACCGATGATGTAGCCTCGCAACGGGGAGCCATCGCGGCTGAATTCCACAGTATATGTCTTGTCTCGAGTCAGCGGCGTGGTCCAACACATCTTGTTTGACAAACTGTCATGCGATTATTCAAATGAGCACATGGTCGACTTACCTCAATAACGCCCTCACCTTCCGCCTCCAACGCTAGGTCCGGAGCAGGAATGTCAGTAATCTGATACGGCAACGGATTCTCCAGTGGGTATGCGCCCTCTTTCCTCGGCTCCTTGGACAGAATCACCACATATTGATAGCTTAATACTCCCCCATTGCACAGAACCAAGCCCTTGTTACCCTTTCCTTGCCGAATCGCTCTCGTCATCTGCGTCAAGGCATGCATACTATAATTGTTCCCCGCACCCCCAAAGCTCGTCAAACCGCCCAGCAGCGTCAGCGATTTCTCGCCGCCCGTTATCGGCAAGCCCAGATGTTGCGCAGCTAGCTTCGGCACAATAGGAAAGCAGGAGTAAAAATCGTACAGTTCGATTTCTGATTTGGAAGTTGACGAGAGCGAGAGTGCAGCATCGATGGATCGGGATATGCTGGGTGAGGTGTAGTAGTTTGGTCGGAGCCAGAAGTCGTCGCAGTCTTTTGTGCCGGCGGCGCCGAGCGGGTAGATCCATTTTGATTCGGGGATGGCGAGCGTGCGGGCGAAGGTTGTGGAGGTGAGGATGCAGGCGCCTGCTAGGTTGACAGTGTTGAAGGCATTCATTAGGAGCGGGTCTGGGCTTCTCGTTAGACTGATTTTTATACACAAGATTAGGAGAATACGTACAAGGGGTGCAAATCATCCTATTCTTCTTGCCCACAGTTCCAATCACTTTCTCATCATCATATCTAGGATAGTTCCATGCTAACTCATTCTCACTCGCTACTTTAGAGAAGTCGGCATATAGTTTTGCACTTTCTTCATTGTTTGCTTTTAAGCTCTGGCCTCTGTGGGCTCTGAATGCGTTTTCGTAAAGGGGATAGACGTGAATGGGCGCTCCTAAATCATGTATTGCGCCTAGATCTGCGGAGCTGTGAGTGGATGAGAGGGTCTGCCAGAGAAGGGATATACTACTGGAACCGAGATCGCGGCCTGTGGGCGTGAAGACAGAATCCACGGCTGTTGAGGGAGTGGTCCAGCCTGGTGGTGGGAGCTTTTTGGCAGCAGCACATGCAGACACTATGATTGTCAAATTGAATTCGCAATTGAATGAGATGAGGACTACTCACGTGATGCCAATGCTTCTCCACCTGTCACAACCGCCACTTTAGACTCGCCCTTTGCTATTCGTTTTGCCGCATCATCGAATAGCACTCCTGGCTGATTCCCTCCATGCTCAGAGTAGAAGACATGTTTCGGCTTGACACCCAGCTTTTCCGCTAGTAAGCTAGGCAAATTGGGATATGGCCAGGTCCAAGTCTTCACGACGTCGATGCTATCAATAGCCTGTTGTAATGCCGATGCTTTCGAGGCTGACGCATCTGATATAGCCGCTAATATAGCTTCATGCATTAAAACAGCGGGTTCTTTCGCATCTTCGACTCTAGTGGAGCGGTTCTTGATGTCGCCGACTCCGATGATGACGGGGGTTTCTAAGGGCGCCATTTTTGGAGTAACAAGCGAGCCGTGTGAGAGGAGGGCGATATTATCCCGATAGAATTACAGTCACAAGTGACCTTAAATGTGAAGAGCATATCGCTTGACTTGTAATCAGTGTAAGAGAGTCGTGATTGGAGTGAGGAGCTGCATCCTTTGCCGAGGTACTGGCAAGCTAACAGACCACACTTAGCGTGACTACGACTACAACTACAAAAGTCCTTCCAAAGAGCCATCAACCCCCCATACCCCCCATACTTCCTGCGCTTTACTCCCAATCATCATAGTACCCAGCCTCGACATCGTGCTGATTCTGAAAGTTATCATCTACAGGCTCAGTGGCATTCGAATACAAAGCGACCTTTGCGCCAGCATCAATCATCCCGTTGCCCTTCCACTGCGGACCCTCGGCAGAAATATCGATCGTACCATTCTTGTAGCATTTGGTGAATCGCACTTTGTACTTCTTGTACAAGTCGTTATACTTGTCGTTCCAGCGGGCATCCATTGCGTCCCGCAGCGTCTTCACTTGGCCACCCGGGTGCAGTTGGTTCCAGGGTTTGGTGCAGGCATTACCTTTGCATGACTTGAGGACCAGCAAGAGAGCATCGATGCGCGGAAGAAGACGCTTGATGTCGTAGCCGGCAAGCTTCGTTTCGCCAGAATCGTAGGCGTTCTTGCCGCCTGCAGGAGCGGGTGCAGAAGGATGCAAATTGCGCATTTGCACGATGTCCTTGTTCATATTGTATAATTCGTGGTCGTGCTTATGGCAGTGGACGGTGTACGAGATGTCGTAGCCTTTTCCGGTTAGACGGAGGGACTTGTAGGAGTGTACGTACTCTCCCTTGAGACCATTGACTGCAGCGCAGTAAGTAAACGTGTAAGGGATAGGTGCAAACTAAGCGTACACTTGAAGCTCTGGCCAGTCCAGAATTCCACGTTAGTATGTTCGTCCTCACCAGCCTGCTCTCTCTTCTCCAAGTCTGCTGCTTTATATGGAATCTTTTGCCCGTCAAACTCATCTCTAGCCTTCATTCCCGCCATGTCGAAGATGGTAGGAGCAAAGTCTACATGTGCGGTCACGACTTGGGTCTTCTTATTCTTGGGCACACCTGGTCCTCGAATAATCAATGGAACATTGATATCTTCTTCAAACGAGAAGGTTTTACCAGCACCGAGTCGATGATGTCCAAGATGGAAGCCATTATCGCTGCTGTAGATGATATACGTATTGTCCAGTTGATTGGCGTCTTTGAGGATTTTCACAACGTTCTCAACGATGTCATCGACGGACAGGAGGGCTTCTGTTCGCGCTTGATAGTTCTTGTTCAAGTGGTCGACCTGCGTATCGCTCAGACGGTCGAGTTCCCAGTTGATACCTACACCGGATCGCTTCTACCGTCAGCTAAACTGTTACACAAAGGTCTGGTGTAATTCACTTACCTCTTTAGGATTGAAATTCTTCGCAGCCGGAACCTTCAACCCTGGCTTCGTTCCGTCATATTTCTTTGCCGGTACTGGTGGCCTCGCATTCTTCCCAACTTGACTATGGGGAGTGACTGGCGCAATCGCAACGAAGAACGGCTCGTTTTTCTTTAGAGACTCTTTCATATAGCCATAACCATACTCAGCCACTTTGTCCGTGCTATACTCACCTTTGAAGGACTCATTGATCTTGTTAGGATGATCCCAATTGCCTTCAATGTGCTGGAAAGGTGGGTTAAAGTATTGATATGTATTCTCTCCACATAGAAGATCCTTCATTCTGGTCGTCAGCCTCGAATGAAAAGGGGTGCGCATGATTGTTCAACATACGGCCTTGGTCCATCCACGAGCAGTCTTCTTCTCCACACCGTTCTTACTGCTCATGCCATTGTACAACTTGCCAGCGTAGTAAGTTTTGTACCCGTTGTCACGCAGCCAAATTGGGAGATATTTTGAGTTCAGCCCTTGTTTCATAATCTGGGGCCATCCGCCAAAAGGCTATATTCGCTTGTTGTCAGCCTTTTCATGGTCAAACCTTGGGATTTTCGCATACTCACCCCGCTCACGGACGAGACCTTGTGATTGTGCGCATGCAAACCCGTCCAGATACTAACACGTGCAGGGCAACACACTGCGACTGGCGCGTAATGCCGCTGAAACCATGTTCCTTCTTTGATCAAGAGGTCTTGTACCTTGGGCATGTGGTCAAGAGAGTTCATGCGAGCATCTTGGTCATCTGTAAGGATGAAGACAATGTTGGGTTTTCGAGCAGCATCTTGGGCTACCGCAAAAGTTGTCCAAATAAGGACTGCAAGGAATGAATGAAGAATCATAGTGCGCTCGGAGTTTCAAATGGTGAAAATGTTATAGATATCGAATGCTTTTACGAGGAATATGCATTACTTATACTTGAACCTTTTTGAAATGAAGACGAAAATAGGCTTTAATGTTCTGAGCACACGTTTAGGGCGCCCTAGGGGAGGTCTTAATGCACGTGCAGCTCAACCCCTTCGCCGGGGAATGCCTAACGAGTGCGGCTCCAAAGCTCTACGTAAACCTCGCAGCCGAAGAATTCGACTTTCAGCTTTCACAGTATTCGTAGTGGCTGAAAATAGACCCTCGTATGCACCGGGCGCTGATCCCATTACGTGGTTGGCCTGATCTACTGAACATGGTCGCCTTATACAGCAGATCATGTTTCCCTAATTTGACTGACCTGCAGGTACCATGGTAGATGCGGAAATGATATCAGAACACTGACATCTATGCGCAGCACTTCAATCTCATCTAACTACACGTATTTATCAAGGCCTACCATCTGGAGTCTTACAATTCGTTTGAAAAGATCTCAGATATCAGCTTGCATCGAGGCGGCCTTTGAGTAAGTGGATCGCGCCTGTTTCCGATCTTTTGATCTTACGTCCTCTTAGGCGAGCATACATTGTATGTGAGCGAGTTGTTTAGGAATTGCTCTTCCGACTCGCACCAGAAGTGATGAATCACATGACAAATCCGTGCTCGTATACCCTTGATCTAGCCAGCCATGATTTGACAATGTTTCAAGATTTTGAGTGAGTCTACCAAATGGTTGTTTCCAACTGTCTCGAAGCTGTTAATTCTCTTCATATATGCAGCTTGTGAGTGAGTGTCATTTCTAGATTAGTATGACATCACGTGGTACTTAGCACCCCCGCCTCCACCAGGCAAGGCTGTGCATTGCGCCTCGTAGAATCCAGCCTGTGAAACTCTTTTTCCTAGTGGTACGTTTGAATTAGTGGTCTCTGTCGCTATCAAGCCTCGGTTTGAATTCTGCCTCAATTATTGTCGGTCAATTATACAACTTCATATCAATATTGGCGAAGTAGGAAGTTGGTGTTTGGCACTGTACCGAATCCGTGCATACACTAGACATCTTCAACACCTTCTTTACCCAGCCACATTCTTAGAGGAGCCGCCTTTCCTTCATCGATTGATGCTAAATTGTGAATACTGAGATTACTACGGTGAACATGGAGCAAGCGAGTGCTTTCCTCAAGCTACCATTAATCATTATACGGCTTATATTTGAGGAGGTACTTAAATTCGACGTTGAGTCGTCGTGTGTTTTCTAATGGTCCACAGGTATTTAAGACTGATCTAGAGGCTTTTAAGTATTTGCGCGTCGTTTCTAAGACGTGTCGATACGAATCTGAATTTCTCTTCTATCGGACTATTGCCCTGCTGAACTATAGCTATCAATCATGCCGTTGTGGTATTGTCGCAAGAGATTATAACAACTACGCTCTTCGACGACTTGAGGATTCTGGAGATGTCCTGAGAGAGCACGTGCATCACTTACAAGTAGGACCATTTTATGGTCCCGGATCAGAAGAACATTTCAAGCATGAGATAATCCCCATCTTAGCAAACACCATAAGAGGACTGACTTGTCTGCGGTCTCTCAGGTACACTATCAGCTGCATATCTATTTACGTCATGTCTGATTGAATTCAGTTGGTATACGCACATGTATATTCCTCAGGGAGTACTTGAGGCAATCCACGAGACTCATCCTGAAGTCGAGCTCCACGTCCAAATAACGTATCGGGACATAACTCACTTAGACGAGGCTCTACTGTCATCGCCACAATTGCGCTCTCTCCACATACCAATTCAGGTCGCTTGGCCCTCGGACGAATTAGATGAAAAACATAGCGAATTTCCTCGCCTGAAAACCCTCTTGATGCGTGGTAACAGTATCAAAATCCTTCGGCTCTTACCTACGATCATTCATAGGCCTCCTTCTTTTGTTCCCACAAGTATTCTTCAGCCTGGCCCATTCAACTTCCCTTTCAAAGATGACGAAATCTTCCCTGCGCTAGAAGAACTGTCATTATATTCCGGTTTCGAGTTTGAGGCAGCCAATTGCGAGATTTGGGCACGTTGCATGGATTGGGGCACGATGAGGAAATTAGACCTGCAATGGAGGATACCACAAGCACTCATTACATGTCTCATTGGCAGAGTACCGCAGTTGAAGTACATTCGATTTGGGATGCGTATGCAATGGAGCATAAGCCACAGCTATGGAGACGTTGATATACCCACCTTCGAGAGATTTCTTGCATCTATTGAGGGACTTGAGGGTGTCACTTTCGGAGTCGGCCGCACGGAAGATTTCGACCAGGTATTGCCTCACCTCCTAAAAACTCACGGGCGGACATTAAAACGGATAAAATTAAGAAAAGTTGATACCAAAGAGTGGGAAGAATCCGAGTACCTGCACTTGTTCGAGAAAACTCCACGATTGGAGTATTTCGAGATGGATTGGCTGACTGGGACTGTGCGAGGCGAGTGGTCCGACTTTATGGACTTCGAGCCACAGCAAAAGCTTCGTACAATGTTAACAGTTGGGAAGAATATGTATTTCGAAGCTACAAGGGAGACATGGCCCGTTTGGGCTAAATCCGACGGTTGTCGGCATTGTAGGCCCAGACACACATAGCGCTTTTCGACATTTCTAATCAAGTAACAAATTGAAACATACAGTGTCTCCTATCCGTTCTGTTTCACATTGAGGAGCAATCAAATCTCCATGCTACGAATTATGCATGTTTGATATTTTACAAGTTCTTCTGTAATGACAATCTAATCTGTGATACCAAGTCTTACCAGTCACCTGCACTTCTCTAGGTCCTTACAAGCCGCTAACAATCGTGGTGAAGACAAGAATGAAAATATAACAATGATGAAAAAATAAAGATGCAAAACTCCCTTCGATATGCCTTCAGGTCATGCAAGTTCTAGGCTTCCTCAATGCAACGCCAATCATGCACTCCGCAATCAGGAAATAGTGTAAACAACTAAAAAAAAAGCAAACGCAAAAGACTCAATACATATGAAATACAAGCGAAAACAGAGCGTCTGATATATGAATGAAAACAGAACAGGTCGGTAAGGACGTACAACGTCGACTACAGGAGTCGATGAACATCAGGTGACTTATGAGTGCGTTGAAGGTTCTTGGTTCCCTTCCACACTCGTCACCTTTGAATCTGTATCCCAAGTACCAGCTTCCCCTACACCACTTCCCCTTCTTTCTTTCCGCCTAAGTGAGTTCGTTCTGCTTAGACTACCACTCCCATTCCCACTAGTCCCTGCCAGCGGACTGTTCGGGTATAATGCTTTGATCGCTGCACTTCTTGATTCGCACATGTACCTACTTCCCGACGTACGTCCCGTCCAATCACTCTTTTCACTTGTCTGGGCAGAAGATCGATTACTGATCGCATAGCCGCTTGTACGACGGGAGGTGTCCGGTCTGTCTTTATTTTGAGGTTCTTCATCGGGGGTGCGAGTACGAGCGGAGCGACGCGAGGATGAAGGATTGCGGCTGCGATGAGAAGAAAGCGCTTCGATTTCGTCTAGGGCAGCGAAGAGCGGTGAGATCGGGCGGGCTAGTTGTGGTGGCGTTGGAGCGGGGGAGCGAGGAGGTGTTGGAAGACCTTGGGATGCGGATGATGAAGGAGGGAGGTAAGGTGGGATTATGGCGCTTTCTGTTGGAGCTGGCAGTGGAGGATGTCTTTCCAAGGTTTCTAACGCTGGTAGAGGCGGCCCCGGAGGAGCTCCAACTGGTTCGGCTGGTGGCGGTTGGGGTGCCTCGATTGGTACTTCCGGTGGCGGTGGAGGTACCTCGATTGGTTCTAACAGTGGTGGTGGAGGCGGAGGTGGAGGAGAAGATGGGGGAAGAGATGGTGCAATGCTTCCGGTGGGCGCTGGAAGGGGCGGAACATCTGAAGGAGGAGGCGGGGGAGGCGCAGAAGGCGGAGGAGGGATGGGTTCAGATGGTGGCGGATTAACATTCTCGGGTTGTGTCGGCGACCCGGGAATGTCTCTTGGGGTGCTAAAGTCAATTGGTCCAGGAGGAGGACGTGTGTACCTTGATTCAGAGTGTACTGATGGAGGTGCAGGCGGAGGAGAAGGTGGATCAAGAAACGCCTCAGGGGGAGGAAGAGGAGGTGATGATGGCGGCGGCGGCGGTGGTTGTGGAGGCGTAGGCGAGCGGATAGAGCCTTTTTCGACCTCATCGGGTGCAGGAGATCTTATGTCGATGACCACATTTTCTGTTACTTCGGAAGGTGGCGGTGGAGGCGAATTCGATCGAATGGACGCTTTATCGGAGCTTACGGGGGGATCGGGCTTCGATCGGATAGATGCTTTCTCCGAAGCTATAGAGGGAGACTTCGATCGAACAGAAGCCTTGTCATGTACCTCTGAGAGCGGAGATTTAGATCGTACGGACATTGTCTCTATTTTCTCGCCTACACCTGAAGAAGGTGACTTCGATCGCACAGACCCCTTCACGCTGGGCGTAGGTGGCAATGGATTCCTAGGCGACGGCACCAGGGGCGGCGGAAAGTCAGCAGCAGTCGGAGAAGCAGTGGTAAGTGGAGGCAAACCGGCTGCTTTGAGTTCCTCCGCCCTCTGCACTACCGGCTCTGCATCGTCGTACAGAGCTAGCCCATGATGATATACACAACCCTCATCTACCTTCTCGTCTTCAGGATTACGCAGGCTTTCATGCTTAGGTTCGCGGTAGATGACTGGAAAGAGTCGGAGTAGACGCTGTGGTCTTTCATCTGATGGTGGCGCAGTACCAGCCAAGGAGGCTATTGGGGTACCCTCGGGTCTGTACGCTGGCCAATATTCGGGAGAAGTGTATTGGTGCTCTTCGTCTTGGGGTGAAGGCATGGTAGCCGTGATCAATTCGCGTTCAAGCCTAGCAAAGCGCCACGTTTCGGCAGCCAGCTTGATAATGCGTTTCACGGCAATCTTGATACCTTCTTCTTCCCTCGGGTCGGCAAAGTTCTTGATCGCATTCACGATCTCTTCAACGACAGTGCCTGCTGCTGTGTTGATACGCTGTTTCGCACCGCTGCTAGTAAAGGCAGCCAAGAGTGTTTGTTGACGCCAGATAGCCTCTTTACGTGAGCTCTTGTCGCGAATGTGATTGCTCATCGATGAAAACAAAGAGTCAGCCTTGTCGTAGCGACGGCCCAGGCTGAACAAGAATGGTCCAAACACTCGATAAGTGACAAGCTTCGAGACCGTGTGAGCCACATATACGGCACGTATCTGCCTAGAGTTGCAATTGAATCAGATATGCCCTGTAGAGCTAGAACGATACGTACCTAGCAGACGAAGTATCGCCTAGGAAAGACGGTAGTGTAGATGGCACTTGGGCTAGATCTTCAGGCGGTGGTGATACTGGGAGGTGCACAAAATGAGTCGCAGCCAGATCTAGGATCTGTTTCTGAAGCTGCGAGAACGAGACCAAACTATGCATATTAGTTAGCAGAGACTCAAGGTGGAGGCGACATGAGATATAGTCAAGACAATTGCATTAAGGGGCAATGAAATCTAATGCTTTTAAGGATGCTCATGAATCTTCAAACAACAGTCTGGGTATTGAGCACGAAAATACAACCTCCAACAGCAGCAACAATAAACATACCAGGGCGTACTTACTAATAGGTGTCGCCCTTGCTCTTAATCTCCGCAATATCGCCATAGCACTCCATAAGTTTTTCCAGCCTTGCCTTCTCTGTCTCTAAGTTGCCAGCGACGCTCTTGATGACTTCCTTCTCTCTCTCATTGTCTGCTTTAAGCTCGTTGTACTGCTTTTGAATTTCTTCCTTGTCTTTGGTTAACTGATCGACAAGCGCTTTGTATTCCTCAGCTTTTCTATTTGCATCAGCATGAAGCTCGATCCATGCTTTGTCAGATTCGTCCTTGATTTTCTTATGTTGGCCCTCCAGAAGACTGCGCTGCTCGTCCCAACTTTTTCGAAGACTCTCAATGTCTTCTCTGTGCGCCTGTACTAGGGTCCCTCTTTCTTTGGACCAGACCTCCATACTCTCGCGCTCCCGCTTGAGAGCCTGTTCGCAATCGAGCTGCGCAGCACCAAGCTTGGTCTCAAGCTCCTTCCGCATGACGTCAAAGTTAGCCTCTCGTTCTCGTTGCTGCCTCTGGTGTTCCGATCGGAGATCGTCCTTCTCCTTGACAAAAGCAGTGGCAGCCACCTGTCTTAGGTTCTCCGCAGCAACGTCGGCTTCCTTGAGCTTCTTATCAAATTGAATGGCAAGTGCAATCTTCTCTGCATCGTGTTTCGTAGTCGCGGTGGACTTCCACTCCTCGAAATCCAGCTGCGCTTTTGCAAGTTCCTCTGCCGAAGAATTTTGCAGCATTGCGTGAGCTTCCTCGAGATCTTTGTACTTCGCCTCCCAAGCATTCATCGCCGCGCCTAGTGCCTCTTTCAGAGTTTCTACCTCCTCCTTGGAGTTTACGTTCTCAGAAAGCTTCTCTTTGAGATCTTTCACCTGCTCTTCCATGTTACCAATCTCAAGGCGAAGTCTGCTCGCCTCTGTGGATTGCTTATTTTCCATGTTGGCTATTCTATCCTTCAGGGTCATGATCTCCACATCCTTGATCCGCAACTTTTCCTGCTGTTCGACGCTCGATCTTCGAAGTAGTTCCTCCCGCACACCAAGCTGGCCATGTGTTTCCTTATATCGGGCCAAGAGGACATGAAGATCTGGTATAGCTTGCGCGATACGGGAAAACACGTCACCTGAGTCATCTTCAATAGCTGAACCGCTTTCGACACCGGGAGGTCCCATGGGATACTCTCTTGAGCCCATCGAGTCATGTCGTTGGGGTGGGCTTTGACTACCGTAGGGGCCATAGCTTGGTGGAACGTGGCCCCAGCTTTCTTGGTACGGCGAGGATCCGTGCGATGGAGGGCCATAAGGGTTTTGATTCGGATATCCGCCGGATTGACTCATGCTTGGGGCGTGATAATACGGTGGAGCTGCGGGGGGATAGTACCTAGGATGATGGTATTGTGGAGGCGGTGGTGGAGGATTCGAGTATTGCTCGACCGGCACTCGAGATGCAAACAAAGCCCGGGAGTGTGTTGGTGGTGGATACGTCGACCCTCGAGAAGAGTCCCGTGATAATGCTTCACCCCTTAGTCTAGGCTGTATCAAGGCTGAGTCGTCCTCGTCGTCGTCATCGAATGCGGAAGTGTGCCGAGGTCGAGCTCTAGTGATAGGAGGAGTGGGCGCGGGCGGCCTGCTCTCCTCAACTACCTGATTAACAGCTTGACTTCGTGGCTGTTCTGTGTCAAAGGCTGGAGACGGATTAGGCGTAGGTTCAGGTGCAGCTGAAGGTGTTGGAGGAGTTTTCGTGCTGGAGATAGTAGGGCTACTAGCTTTAATGTGGTTGATTTTTGCTTCCGATCTTTCAAGAGTCTCGGGTTCTTTCGAGTCCGGTGCTTCCTGTTTCTTTTCTGGCCCCGCCTTTGGCTCAAGAGCAGGCGAGGGACCAATCTTGTTTTCAGGAACCTCTTCCGCAAACTTTTCTGGCTGAGTAGTAGTGTTGTCGGTAGGATTCGTAACTTCAGGTTCAACTTCAAGGGTCGGTTTGGTAGGACTTCTTTCCCTATCTTTTTCAACCGGTGGAGGTGGAACTTCTGCCGTGCCGCTTGATATCGGTTCGTTCAGAGATTCCCCTTCCGTCTCCTGAGGCGGTTTAGGCGCGCTTGGTACCGGATCAATTGAATTGAGAGACCGTTCCTTCACCCGCTCGTCCGTAGTCTCGGGGGGTTTTTCGGGTACTTTTTCTGGGGCTGGTTTTTTGGGTCCCTGCTTTGTGGACGCCTCAACCTCTTCTGTAAATTCAGGTGCCGGTGGGAGCCTCTCCTCCTTCCCTGTTTCGCTTGATGTCTCTTGTTTTGAAGGAACGTCGACGACGGTTTCTTCAGGGGTCAATTTGACGGAGGGTTCCTCTGCTATAGGACTATCGATCTTCGCCTCGGGAAGAGAGCTTACTGATTGTGCGGGGTCGTCCTGAGTTGACTCGGTTGGTGCTGTCTCTGGAGAAAGTGGTAACGATACAGGTACACCAGGCACAGGATCCCCAGCTGCAGGCCTTGGGCTAGGCGGTAATGGCGCAGGTACTGCAGGGACAGGCTCCTCAGGTGCTGGCTTTGGACTAGGCGGTGGGGACGTCCAATCCACCTGTTTCTGGGGTTTCTTGTTCTTTTTCTTCGCCATGGTTGAGACCGCGATGCTCTCTGTTTATAGCAGAGAGCTCTGACGGGGGATTGCTAACTTAAAATGTTTGCCTCGCACGAGGGCTTGGGAGGCGGGCGAAGGTGAGGCTAAGGGTACGCTTGCGTGGCACATTGATGGGAAAACATGTCAAGAACTACAAACAGCGCTGCTAGGGCTATATACGCTATTCTGTGCAGAAGGATTTGAAAGGCATGCATAGGGACGACACGAACTGGAAACGCTAGGCCGTCCAATGGGGCGGCGCCAGCAAGTGAGCTGGCGCATATCAATGTTAGCAGACTAATCTATGCCGCCAATTGAAACGCTTACGGCCTCCAACTACAGGCAGACGTGCACGTGGAATCAACCGAGTAGCAAAGTCCGCTTCATTCTCCTACCGTTGCGCCACGATTTCGCAAGGCAATGGAGCACAGGACGGAAGTAGATCATCGAGGACAGTGGGCATCTCAAATGACTGAACAATGAAGTTCGAGGAAAAGCTTTTGGGCGCACACATTGTTGTGGGTGGTCCAAGTCGATATCGGGCTCTCATGCATGTCGTACTTGGGTTGTGTGCGTGGAGCTGTTCGGTTGGTCGTACAGTCATGCAACGGACACATCCCCGGTAGCCGCATGTTTAGGCAAGGCTAGCAGCAGTGGCCTCGAGACAAGAGCCGAAATGAACGAGGGCCAAAAAGCGCGTCTAGTCTGGAGTGGATGCGGTGAAGAGTGGCCAGGGGTTATGGTGAGTTGGCACAGCACGGGCCGAGCCGTAGAGTCATCACGTGGACGTCTTCGACGCGTCCATGGGCCAAGGCGGCGTTAACTTCCTCCGCTCCGCTACCACTTCACGCGACTCTGCTAGACCAACAGGTTACGCCCACGCTCGCGATCTCGACTGGCTAGAAAAGATTGAGAATGTCATATTGCCTTGGTTCTCTCCCAGTACTGAGGCGGCATGGGCAAGCCGCGAGCAGCGCGCAAGAAGCCCGTTGTGGATCCCTCCGACAGCGATGAAGATGGCCAGCACTCACCGCCTCCCAAGCGGGCCAGGAAAGGCACATTACTAAGTGTCACAGATGGCCCTCGTATAGACGCGAAGCCGTCTAGAGCGCAGACGCGACGTGCGCCATCTTCGAAACAGTCATCGCCTGCCTCCAAGAAGTCCCCAGCTAAATCGCCAGGAAAGCCAAAACCCATCTATAAGCCCATTACGTCCTTCTTCAGCAATGTCCCTCGGTCACAAGCAACTCAGCCTACGCCGAGTCCCGAAAAGTCGACTACAAGCACACCGCTAGAAATCGACGAGATTCTTGACTCTTCAGATGACGATCACTCGAGCAAGCAAGCTCTCGCTTTCCCTCTACAGAAAGGAAGAGTCGTACCGGGGCTTGATAATGAGAACGCTCCGAAAGCTAGGCAGAGATTCATTCGGGCAACAAATGGAGTCTCTCAAAGTATACCGACGCAAAGACCGGCGGTCGATACCATAGACAGGCGACCGTGGAATGAGAAATATGGACCAACATCCTTGGACGAGCTCGCTGTTCACAAGAAGAAGGTTGCAGATGTCCGTACTTGGCTCTCGGACGTCTTCAGCGGCAAAGAACGCAAGAGACTTTTACTTCTCAAAGGTCCTGCCGGAAGCGGCAAGACTACGACTATGTCGCTCCTATCAAAGGACCTGGGGTTCCACATACATGAGTGGAGAAATCCCGTGGGCTCCCTGTCTTCGTCTGAGGGCTTTGTGTCTGCTACTGCACAGTTCGAAGACTTCGTTGGTAGGACTGGCGTGTTCGGCAGCCTCGCCTTCGATGAGCCTGTACCGGCTCATCAACCAACACCGCCTGCTCTGCAAGCTGGTCGAGAAAAGCAGCTGATTCTGGTAGAAGAGTTTCCTAATACATTTACACGTACTTCATCTACTGTACAGTCATTTCGTTCTTCTGTTTTGAACTACCTTGCTGCAAATACGCCGTCTGCCACTGCTTTCTTCTCCAGCAAGCCCGATCCTGAGAAGTCAATCACTCCGATTGTCATGATAGTCTCCGAGACCCTACTGTCTACCAACACCGCTGCAGCTGATAGCTTCACTGCTCATCGCTTACTGGGACCTGAAATCCTTACCCATCCTGGAGTCACGGTGATCGAGTTCAATCCAATTGCACCGACATTTATGACAAAAGCGCTGGAACTCATGGTGTTGAAAGAAGCACGAAAGTCTGGTCGTAGGAAGACAGTTGGTCCACAGGTCATACAGCGTCTATCCGAATTAGGCGACGTCCGCAGTGCTGTATCATCATTAGAGTTTCTCTGCCTTAGAGGAGATGAGACGGACGGATGGGGAGCCAGGGTCAACTTCTCCAAGAAGAAAGGTCCGAAAGACACGCCAATGACCCAGATGGAGCAAGAATCGCTCGAAATGATTACCCAGCGAGAGAGTACTCTAGGTATCTTCCACGCCGTCGGTCGCGTAGTTTACAACAAGAGATTTCCTGAAGATCCGGACAAGCCACTTCCACAACCGCCTAATTGGTTCCCCGATCAACGCAGGCCCAAGGCCTCAGAAGTGGATATTGACGCTCTCCTCGATGAGCTGGGTACCGATACACAAACATTTATCGCTACGCTTCATGAAAATTATGTTCTCTCCTGCGATGCAGGAGATGGCGAAGAAACACTGGACTGCATTAATGGCAGTATTGATGCCTTGTCCGACGCAGATCTTCTGTCGCCTGATCGATTCGGCGTGTCGAGATTCGGTAGACACAACTTTTCAGGTACGAGTGCAGATAATCTGCGACAGGATGAGATGAGCTATCAAGCCAGCGTGCGGGGACTTCTCTTCAGTCTACCAAATCCCGTCAAGCGTATTGCGCCTCCACCAGGGATCATGGGAGCTAAGGCAAAAGGAGCTGTAGGAGGTGGCGGAGGCGCATCGAAAGGAAGTGCATACGTCATGTACTATCCCGCATCACTACGATTATGGAGGCAGCAGGAAGAAATAGGAGACTTGCTGGACATGTGGATTTCTCGTGCTCAGCGAGGGGAATTTCTAGGCACGCAGAACGGCTCCAGTAAACGGACTGCTCCTATCGGAGGCGGTGTTGACACTTGGAGGAAAACTACATCATTTTCGCAACCTTCGAAAGACCAGACACAGACTTCCTTGGAAGAAGATTCAACCGTCCTACTTGGCAGTGGCGGCTCAGCACGTTACGAGATGCTCCTAGAGCGCCTCCCTTACCTTCAAATCATCCTTCGAAAGACCTCCCTTCCCTCATCGTCATCCACGGCCACCATCCGTGATATCCAGAAAATAACGTCATTCACCGGCGCCCACCTCTCCTCCAACGAAGACGACGACCTTCCCGAAAACGAAGATGCTACGGAACAAGAGCAGTGGACAACCGACAAACCCGGCTCCGGAACACCGCGCAAGAAGAGAAGAGTGAAGATTGAAAGCAAGAAGGGCGACGAGCAAGAGATGGAGAGTGCGTTTCCCGGTGGAGCTATTGCAGGCAAGGAAGGGAAAGCATTGGTGCTCAGTGATGATGATATTGAGGATTAGCCCCTAGGCTAGGCGTTGAGTGTTTCCTTGTTGATACATTACATGTCAGAACTACATCGGATGCGGATTCGGGACATCATGAGAGTTAATGGCGCAACGGACTTTGATCGTACATCTGAACATCACATTCTCCTAGCGAAAGATGCTGGTCGAAGTTCAATAGAGCCGTCGCGTTCTAAGCAATGATAATGTAGATAGACCAAAATATAACTTTCACCACGAACAAAAACCATTACGCGATATGGGCCCGGACGGGGTTTCAATTCTTCTGAAGTAACTACAAAGAATAGTATGCTTTGACCGTGGTCAAGTAATGCGCATCACTAGGTTTGTCTAAGACCAACCCCTGGACTATGTGTGCTAGCTACTGCTGGTTCGAGCGACTCGCAGTCACCACCCCCAGAGTAAAATTTGAACTGATTGGCGTCTCTGCCAATGATATTTGTGCCTTTTGGACCAAGGTGTCTGGCCGATGAAATATGTGCCCTCAGTTTACAGAACGCCAATGGAAAGAAGCGTCAACTTGGTCAAACAGGAAAGAATGTGGCATGGATGTGGGTATCATGAGTTAAATAGATGGATAGACCAAACGTTACCGTCCTTCTTGCATGGAGCTCAGGGGCGTGAAGTGAGTGGGGGCAACCGAGAGGTTCGAACGAACGCTTCAAACCACATCTTCCATCTCCATCTCATCGTCATCTCCAGAGTCGAGGGTATCGGCATCGGGAGGTTTCTCTTGCTTGATATTGATGGAAGCATAGTTGCCCTGTCGTGCCCAGCAACTCGCAAAAGAACCGCTTTTGATAAGAATCGCTACGTCGCCAAGAACCTCTTTGAGATAGGCCTCTGGCTGCCTTAAGCGTGCCTTGAGCGACTTCATGGGCCAGTACGCATATTGATCGAAGCACTTGTGCAGCTCGTCAATGAGCTCGTTTCGTGGAATACGGGCAGCCTTGTTCGTCTGCGACTTGCGAGTCATAGCGGGGCGGATGAAAGAGTTGAACTTGCTCTGTGTCTTTTCCATGGCGTTGAATTCGTTAAGGTTAGCAACGATATTTGTGCGAGTGTTAGCGCCGATGATGGCCTGTCGCTGTCGCTCTTTTTCGAAAGTAACAAAGTCCTGCGTGTTGAGAGGCTTGGCGAGGTACTGGCGGGTAGCGCTGCCTACGAGGGCCGTCTGCTTTGGAATTGCTTTCTTGTACCTGGAACGTTTTTGAATGCGCGCTTTAGGGTCGAGGGTACCGCCAAAGCTACCGGATGCACCCGCCTGCTTTTGACCGACGCTGTTGGGTTTGTACCCTGGGAGATCTTTCTCTGTGAAGATGTACGTGTTCTTTAGCGCATCGCTCTTTGTTGGTTGCGGTTCCAGCTCGAAGGCAGTGGGAAGTCGCGACTTCTGCCGCCATCGATCGTCGAAGAAGACCCGCATGGGTTGTGTCTTGCTAATACCCGTCTTCTCCATCTGATCCGGGAAAGCTATCACTTCTCCGAGCGTGATCTGGTCATCATCGTTGCCTTCGGCGAGGTCCCGCCAATTCGAGATCTTCCCGTACAGCCAGTCGGGTATGCGCGCAAGCCACAGATCTCTCTCGGCACCCTTTATCGGCAGCTGAAGCTCTCCAGTATCCTCGTAGAAGTCGTCATCCATGTAGCCGCTGCCCGATGGTGTGAGCGCGTCGTGCTCCATCTTCACGTCGGGGTCCATCTTAATGCCGTTCATGCTGCCGGCGGTGCTAAAGAGCGTGTTTCCTAGATTATCTAGTTGTATATGAAGCTGTATAGGCGCACCCGTAGATAGCTGTCGGGAAGAGAGTGCGTGGAAAGACTAAGATTGGAGATGGAAATAAAGCGAAAGGGAGAGACGTGGGTGTGATGAAAGAGCCGCACCGGAGCTCGCCCGCCTGGAGTACCTTAGCGTGCCAAGCCTTATCGATAACGGGACATGGTATTTCGAAGCATTACGGAGAGTAACTGCGGGACAATCTAGGCCGCAAGAAAGCAGCGGTCGTACTTTCAATCATATTTTCACAAGAGTAAACAGTCAAGGTCTAAGAAACTCTGTGGAGGTGCTTGGACTCGCGCTTCGCCCACGCCTCCTCAATCAAAACGATTGACCTGTTGCCTGAAGCTCTCCCCACCACCTCACTCGCGACCAAGCTGGACCTTACCACCGCGGTCTCTTTACTTCCCGGATTCTCGCAATGGCTTCTCCACAGGTCACTTCAGCTCTGCAAAACATAGAAGCAGCTTCAGTCGGCGACAAACCCTCACAGTACACCTCGCTCATCCAGCAAATCACTGCTTCTTCGCAGAACCTCGCCCCAGACTTCAACGCATACGCTCGAACGCTCTTAGACGATAGTCTAGGTGTAGTCGTTCTCCGTCCCTTGCTAGCCAACTTTGTCGAACAGTTCCGGAAAATAAAAGATGCGGACGTCAAGATTGCAGTGGGTGAGAAAGTCATTGAGCTACTACAGTCCAAGGGTGTGGGACAGTATGAGGAGCAGGACACGCAGATCAAAGATATATTAGCCGACTCATATGAAGAGAACGAAGACTACAGAAAGTCAGCGCAGACATTAGGATCCATTAATTTGGAGTCTACACAGAAGTCCCTCTCAAATGACGATAAGGCGAGGGTGTGGATCCGAATCGTGCGATGTTACTTGGAAGAGGACGACCCAACGAGCGCATTCATGCACCTAAACAAGGTCAAGAACGTCATTCACAGTGTTGAGGACAAACAGACGCGGTTGATGTTCCAGCTCAGCCAAGCCCGCATTCACGACTCCCAACGGAACTTCCTTGATGCCGCACAGGCATATTACACGATGAGTCTAGAGACAGTAGTTGACGAGGACGAGCGTCTGCAGGCACTCGGTGCAGCTATCGTGTGCGCCGTCCTAGCACCGGCAGGCCCACTGCGAGCAAAGATGCTTGCGAAGCTATACAAGGACGATCGCGCGAACCAAGTCGAGGACTTCCCAATTCTTGAGAAAATGTTCTTGGACCGCCTCCTGTCGCCCACCGAAATCAAGCATTTTGCCGAAAAACTTCAGCCACATCATCTCGCAAAGACAGCAGATGGATCGACTGTCTTAGACCAAGCCGTCCTGCAGCATAACCTAGTCGGCGCATCGAAGCTCTACAACAATATCGGATTCGACCAGCTTGGCGAACTGCTCGGTATCGACGCTGAGAAAGCGGAAGACTACGCAGCGAAGATGTTGGAGCAGGGTCGTTTGGCTGGGTACATTGATCAGATAGATCGGCTCATTTTCTTCGAAGGCGAGGGTAGTGGTGAGCGGAAGACAGGTCATGCCGAACGGATAGTTGGCAAGGAGCTTCGAAAATGGGACGCTAATGTTCAGGGTCTAGCTGAAGAGGTCGAGAAGGCGACGACAATGATTCAGAATCAGCACCCGGTGAGTGATATAAATCATCTCAAGTAAACTTATCGCTAACATCCTCCAGGATTTCTATGCTTCACAAATGGTACATTGAAATCTCGCTACTCGATATCCAGTCTGAAATAATCATTCCCAACAACAAGATCCTCCAGTGGCAGGATTGAACAGTGTGAAAAGCACAAAGAGTCATAGCTGAAGGTGGCTGCATTGGTGAATTGGGAGGATACTACTATTAAATAAAGGTTATCCAGTCCTACGTCAGCATGAAAGCCGTCTTATGGCGAACGAAAACGTCAAATCAATATATGCTCACATTCAACTTCTTGAATACCCAGACATGCTTCTATTGTACATGGCCCATTCCTATTTGATTCGCAGTATGATACATCTGGTATACAACACAGTACTTAGCCCCCGCTAGCATTCGTCTAGCCTTACCACACGTTATCTCACTTCTGTTTGACTAACTCCTCGTACTCCTCTAAGCTCTTGACTTCCACATCACTGATCCTTAGCACGGTATACTTGTGCTTACTCCGCACATGTTTAACGTGTCGCTGCCTCCTCTTTGTCTTCTCCATGACCCGCATCGGCTCAGACTCCACTCCGACTACCGTTGCCCTACACGCGAATAACCTCTCGTCTAGGTAGAACACTGTCTTTCCGCGCTCTGCGGTTCCTTTCACAACCTCAGGCGCCTTCAGCGTGTAGTCTCGCGAACCAATGTGCGTGGCGCGATTTAATCGTAGGACATCGCCGGGCTTGACGTGCGGCATGAGGAAGGGTAAGCGGACGGTGTCGCCGCGAGTGATGAGGTACGGACGTCCGTGAATGTGGATGGTGAGATAGTGTGAGGGTTGGGTCTGGAGCAGTGGAAGCATCTGCCGTATTGACGCGGTCATGTCTGTAGAGACGACATCTTGTCGTGCGTTTGGGGAAGGTTTCACTTTCGGCGAGACGGGTTTTTGTGTTGCTGTTGATACTTCTGGCGGCGATGCTATCTTCTCTTTTAGATCTCTTGAGGCATGTTGACCTGACTGAATGAGTGGATCAGGGACGCTGCCAGTTTCGAGGTTGTGCGATACTGTCGTGAAGTTTGCACGGAGCGGGAGTATAGCTGTCGGCGGAAGCACGGATGGGGCATCGAGGAGCGAGCGGCGTATTGTGCGGGCGAAAAGAGCCATGCCGGGCGAACAATGGCTTGATCGTCTTGCTCGACACTTTTCTTGAAGGTTAAGGTCTGGCGCAAAGTCGCAGGGATGCAGAGTGACTAAGCCGCCGCTGCACGGACTGCGAAATCTTGGCGGCATTTTTCGTGGGTTCGCCTCCAACCTCCGCCCGCAATCCCACTTCCAAAAGAAAAGAAGCCCGGCGAGAAGGAACAGTCAACATGCCTCAGAACGAGTACATCGAGCGCTTTCAGAAGCAGCATGGCAAGCGGTAAATTCTCCCTCCATCATGTGTTCTAAAAAGCTCGTTCTAACTTTCCGCAGCCTCGACCATGATGAGCGAAAACGCAAGCGCCTCGCCCGTGAAGGCCATGAAGCGTCCTACAAAGCACAGAACCTGCGTGGTCTTCGCGCGAAGATGTATGCTGAGAAGCGACGGAAGGAGAAGATCCAGATGAAGAAGCAAATCCGCGCGCACGAAGAACGCAACGTGAAGACTTCGGAGCCCGCCGAACCAGCAACCGAGGCGCTACCCCAGTATCTGCTAGACAGGAGTAACGAGAAGAACGCAAAGGCGTTATCGAGCGCGATCAAGCAGAAGAGGAATGAGAAGGCGGCGAGGTTTAGCGTGCCATTGCCTAAGGTTAAGGGAATTAGTGAAGAGGAGATGTTCAGCGTCGTCAAGACAGGAAAGAAGACCCATAAGAAGGTTGGTGCATGTTTTTCTAAGGGAAGCTTTATCATCTCTAACATCACATTCAGAGCTGGAAACGAATGATCACTAAACCTACATTCGTCGGTCCTGGCTTCACACGACGTCCAGTCAAATTTGAACGCTTCATCCGTCCCATGGGTCTTAGGTACAAGAAGGCGAACGTCACGCATCCAGAGCTCGGTGTTACCGTACAGCTACCCATCATTAGCGTCAAGAAGAATCCACAAAATCCTCTTTATACACAGCTTGGGGTTTTGACGAAGGGAACGATTGTCGAGGTGAACGTCAGTGAACTTGGATTAGTCACTGCAGGAGGAAAAGTGGTGTGGGGTCGATATGCACAAGTCACTGTATGTGGACTGTTTCTAGATTTGAGCTTTTTTACTAACGATGCGCAGAACAACCCCGAAAACGATGGCTGTTTGAACGCGGTGCTATTAGTGTAGATACCAGAGCAGTATGAGGCATTGCATTATCAAGGCGTTTGGATGGGTGCTATCTTCCTCAAGAGGCGTTTGGGCGAAGCAGAAAAATCGGGCGGTTTAGAAATATTCTGGTATTGACACCAGCGGACGTTAGGTGCGGAGACATCTGATCATGCACATACTACCATTATAGAACGAATGGATTACATGAAGTATTCCAATATCTATATCTGCACAATCCCACGGAAAACGAAGAATGCGAGCGACCCTTGTCAGAAGTAGTGCAACCCAAAAAGGACCCGCTCCGAGCATGACTCGTACAACACTAACATAACTAGCTAGGTGTTGGCCTATCCACACTTTCCTCCATGCTACATCTTACATTAATCTGTGCGTCTTGCTTCACGTTTGTTTATAGCTCTTAGAATCGCAATCTTGTGTGCCTCTTGTACAGCATGCTGAAGCGGGGTTGAAGACCAAAGTTATTCCCGAAATATTTGCAAATCCTTTCTTCCGATGACGCACAAGAGACATGAGCATTGGCTTGACCGCTATGCAAGCAATTACCATGCCTGGAAATCCATTGACTTGGACGGTAGAAAGGTTTTCTCGAGACCACTCAGCCTTGTGGAAACAAGTTTCGACACAGATGGTCGTCACTATGGAGGTCGCGCAGACATGAATTCGGTCCTTAAACTCGAAATCAAGCACTCTTTTTCGACTGGAGCAGAGTTGCGTCGAAGAGTAACTCTCGCATGGACGCTTTTGCGACTTAACCATGTCATGCTAATGAGTCGGACAATTGTCGATCCCACGAGTGGACGGCGTCAATTTGCAATCGATATTCCTGCCACGGCAGAGGAATCCATACAGGAAACGCTGGAGAACATCGTATGGGTCGAAGAGCTCTACCCAAAAGTCGATGAAAATGAGCTCCACATGCATTTCCTAAACGTTGGACGCATCATCGACCCAGAAAAGTGTTTCTCCAGACTCCATGTCCTACCTCTCGTCAAGCTCGCCAACGGGAACCTCGAAATGCGATGCCTGATCGTGATGGGCCATCAAATATCAGATGGGCTCTCGGCATATAACTGGTTCAGTCATTTTCTTCGCATTCTTAATACTCCTTCCGAACAAATCTCTCGCGACATAGCATCTCACATTAAAGAGGGCATCAAGTCAAAACTGCCTCCAGCTCAAGAGGACTGGTACCCAAAAATAGCAGGCAACAAGGCAAGACAAAGATGGTTCTGGGCAATCGTGCGGGTACTACGACACGTGCGCAAGACTCTGCCACCGACGTTTGTAAATCCACTGAGAAGGGAGAAGAGAAGGGAGGAAGCGATCACCTACCCACCTACATTTGACAAACTACTCGATTACTCCGAGGAACGAAAGCCACCCATGAACACGGGTAGAGTAGTTGCTGCACTTTCTCCTGCCGCTTCGAAACGCCTGATGGAGATGTGTCGCTCGATAAAAGTCAGCATCGGCGCTGGATGTTTCGCTCTCGCTGGAATTTCCATGATGGAAATGTATGAAAGACAACATCCCCAGGTAGCAGATGCACAACAACCCGCCTTTGTGGCAAGCTTTCCCCTGAACCCACGGGCATTCTTTGGCTTCAACACCCCAGCAGAGTCTTGCATGCTTGCATTCTCTGAAGGCATAGTAATGCCTTTCTTGCCATCTAACTTGCCAGTTGAAGGCCGTTTCAGACTGATTTCAAGGCATGCGAACAGGGAATTGAAAATGTACCAGAAGCGACTAAAAGGGAAAACGCTTAACATGGGCGGAAATCTAGCAGACGCACATTCGCCAGGCCGTCTTCTCGCAAACGGATACCTCATGCAAATCGAGCGCGTAGAAAGTAAACTACCTCAAGCACGGAAAACTGGCGTAAACCCACAAGGCGAGCTTCCAGCGAGCGTAGGAACCTACGGCGCGACTTGCGGCGTGTCGTCTGTTGGTTCGACCGCAGCCTTCTTGAGACAAGGAGCGTATGGTCTAGATCTGGATGGTGGTAAAGATTTTGTAGCCGATTTCAGGAGCCTTTTCACGAATGTTAGGGCGAGGGATAATGAGTTTCTCGCGGGGAGTACGACAGACGGGGAGGGTATTGTATCATTTTCGGTCAGCTATGATGCGAATGCGATTAGTGAGGAGAAGGCGGAAATATGGGCAGACAAGGTTCGTAGTTTACTGGAGCCGGAGGATAAGGCAAGGCTGTAGAGGACAGAATTATGTATGTGGAAAAGGGGTGTTAACGTTCGTAGAAGGTCGTCTCGCAAACTTCTAAGCCTTCAAAATGTGCATGGGAAGCGGAATGAAGAGCAATGACCTATGCTCTTCTCAATCGGTCGTTCAACTATACGCACGGTTACTCATTTGCTCTATGGTGGTGGTGTAACGTACCTCTCGCTACTTCCCGTGTTCATGGCAGCTGACCTCCATAGACCAACTACCACTCTGCCCACGAGACCAAGCCCCCGTATGACTGTCTTACCCACTCCGAACACCAGTTTCCCCGCTCTTACACGAAATAACGCTTGCCAAATTAGCATTCGCTGCATCCCCTCGAACACGCATACAAGAAATAAGGCGGAACCTTGTGCAACCACACTTCATATAGGTATCACCGCTCAGCCGCAAAACAGGCGTCCATCATATGCTGCTCGACACGAACGTTGTATTTCCTTGTCTCTTTCTCATATGTTCGCTTGATAGGCGCCATGGTAGAAATGGAAAGCCTTTTGGCAAGGGTGATGGTCGATGACGGAATGCTAGACGGAGGCTTAGGAATGAGGCAGTAGCTGGTCGTTGTCGTCATAAGGGAGGAATTCCTGTAAACGTGCCTTCTCTAGGTGTGGTTCGTAGTTGCCTGTTCACACGATAGAGGCTGAAAAGGCGCAGGCTTGGAATGAATGACTCTCACATGGCCGACTCATGTGGCGATTTCACCCATTCACATCCTTACTACAACACCCTTGAACAGACTACATGCTACTCTTCAGTGTTTTCCTTCTCCGCCAAGCAACATAATTGTAGGAACCGTCCTATCGTCTGCCGAAGCGATCTCGTTCCTGACATACAATGACGGTAACATTCCTACCTCCTCCACTCAGCGACCCCGATCAGGTGTCTGTGCCGTATACAGGCAACCCATGGCTCTTATGCTGGTCGGACATCGTCCTCTTCTTCAAGAACGCCTGGGCGATCCTAGGTTGCATCCGTCCATGGAACCAGTGGCTCTGTGGCGAACTAGATGAACTGTATCCCTCATTTCCGAACCTAGTCGCACTTGCGCTTCAAGGACTACTCGTCCTAATCGAGTTTGCTTTTCTGGTCAGCCTACCGTTTCTGATCCTCGTACCGATATGGATTGCGATGGTGTATTTCCTTGTTGTCTTCGCGGTAGTCTGGCTGTTTGGTTTCGTGTTAAACGGGAGGAAGGACATTCGTGAGAGTGCTGTGGATTTAGGTGAGGATGCAACAAGACATCCGCAAGAACGCTGGATATATCTCAATGGCGTGTCGATTGGGTACGTTTGCGCACATTCTCTCGCAACTCTTTAGAACAAACATGTTGACGAGATACAGGAAACACTGGCTCCAGACAAACCTTGATCGACTATCACTAACCTTCCGCCGTCCTATCATCGGTGTGCACAACCGCACGTATGGAATCATCTTCGACTTGATCCAATGTATCATCGAGCGCAGCTTCTGCTATGCAACAACCGACATTCGACGCTCCTATGTGGCCATCAAGTCCAGCCTTCTTAACGATTCTTACACCAAAGTGGTTCTGATTCTTCATAGTCAAGGAGGCATTGAAGGAGGTCTGATACTAGATTGGCTACTGGATGAATGTCAGTACTCCTCGCTCCCTATAGATCATGACGGTCGATCTTATATGATGATAGTACCCCATGACACCGTTAATAAGCTCGAAATATACACTTTCGGCTCGGCAGCCAACCACTTCAACAACCCACCACGTCATCCTCGACCTCCGTCCATGCCTTTGCCCTCTCAAAACCAAAATGCCGTTCGGTACATTGAGCACTACGCCGCTAACGGCGAATTTGTTGCGCGATGGGGCGTTCTCACCTTTGCCCAAATGCAGAACCGCTATATGGGTCGTGTCTTCATTCGACCTGGCACAGGCCACTTACTCAATCAGCACTACCTCAATAGCATGTTCCCACTCGATGGGAAGAAGCGCGTGTTAGAAAACAACGCATTCATGGACACGGAGGTATCGATCTCGAGTGACGGTACAGAAGAGAGTGTGCGGGATGGATATGTGGAGACACTCTGGCACAATGGAAATGGCGTGAATGGAGGAGTGGTCGTTGAGGACAGACGAGATGGCGTTAAGCCGCTGGAACGGAGCTGGACGGACGAATTGTTAGCGATTAAGCGAAAGAACAAGCAGCCCAGGGTACGGGATTTCTCGAGACTGTGGCATTATAGGAACGGAAGCTCCCCAGTGGATTGAACATGGCGAAGTCCTATCAAGTTGGATCTAGCACTAATCACTTTATATCTTGTAAATTGTCTTTTCCCGCGATGCTTGCGCAATGCGTGAAGGACGCAATACATCGGTAGAGGATGCACAGAGCACATATTCGCGTGGATAATAATGATTGTTCGGACGAGAATGAAATTGACTCTCAGGGTAATCTATTCGACCAGCTTGACTATTGCACAGATTTATGTAACATGGGGGAACGTTGGTAGTTGGAGTTGAAAGAAACGCTTTCTGGTTGCTTATGCCTTTTGTGAAACGATTCCTATGGAAGTCAGCGTCATCATTCCCATCATCGTGAAAGTAGGACATACTCTCAACATCAGCGACGCTCTGGTCGAGAATCTGCTTGAGAACCTTGGGGTTGTCCAGCTCCTTCTCAATCTTGGAGATTACGGACTCAGCGAGCTCACGCTGCTGCCTCTGCTTGACCTGGCCCTCATAACGGACCCATGAGTCCAAGACAGACTTGGCCTCGGCGGCAATGGCCGTCTTCTGCTCAAGCTCGAACGCCTGAGCCTCGAGCTGGGCGGTCTCCTGCATGAAGTCAGCCTCCATCGGTCTAGCGGAGATTCGGCCTGATCTCTGAGCTTGCGAATCGTACCTTGGAAACAGCGAAAAGGTTCTTGGTGATGTCAATGACACCGCCGAGGTCCTGAACACTCTCAATGCGCTCCTTCACAGCAGCGGTATGATCGGCACGAGCAGCGTTCAAAATCCCGGAGATCTTGTCCATCTGCTGTTGCGCGTAACTCGACCACGCAGGACCGGCATAGTGAGCGACGGCCCAGAAAATAGTCAACAAGCTGAGGGCGACGATGGATTCCTCATTGACGACATAGAGCTCGTTGCTGATGGCTGCCACGCTCAGGCCAGCGCCCGCGGAGAGGACAGCGGCCTTGGTGATAGGGCTGTTTCCGGGAACGGGAATCGCCTCGAGCAGCGACTGAGCCTTCTTCTTGGGATCCTCCTGCGGCACATTGGAGTTGTAGCGGGCCGGGGTAAGCTGAGCCGTGATGGCTGGGAAGGCTCGGAGAGGAAGCGTTGGACGGAGACGGGCGGCGCCTGTTGCGGGTAAGCGGGGGCGTCAATGGCATCAGAAAAGCCATTAACAAGCTTGTACTTACCAACCGCGCTCCTTGCGAGACGGGAAGCCATTGCTACTGATGAGAGTGGGGAGGTTTGAGGTGCCCGTGATGGAGTTGAGAGCTTTCCCGGTGCAGATTCGGCGCCAAGAAACACTTAACCGAAGATGGGCCGGCGTAACTTTTTTGAAGTCGAAGGTCTGTAGAGAGAAGCACGCCAAATCAACTTCAAACCACGAAACTGAGGGTTGCTTTCGAGATGTCGGGCATGAAAGCTGCGCCCGTAGCTGGTATCAAGAGGAAGAGAGAATCGGGCAAAGGAGAGAAGCGCAAATCCAAGCCAAAAGCCCGCCGAGAGTCCTCTGTCGAAGAGAGCGATGACCCTCAAGCCGAAATATTGCGTCTCGAATCACAAATCGTAGAGTCTCGAAAGCACTACAATAATATCGCAACCCTACTTCATTTGGCCCAAGACCGACCCTCCGAAAATGAGGCATCGATCCTCGCGGCTGTTGCCCTGTGTCGAATCTTTGCACGGCTACATTCGACTGGCGATATGGTGAAGAGCAAGGGATTGGCACAGTCAGAGGTTATCATTGTGACGTGGCTGATGGAGAGATATCGCGAATATATAAATGTGCTTTTGGAGCAGTTCCTGCGGGGCGAAGAATATTCGAGGCAGTCGGTTGGCTTAACACTGCTGATGCGACTGATCAAAGAAGAATCGAAGCAGAAAGACTACAACTGGAAAACCAGTCCACTCATTCGGACGTTAGAGACTCTACTTTGTCTCCCAGAAGACGACGCTATTCTCGATGAATTTGCAGTCAAGTTCTTTACTCAATTCGACGATGTCCGCTACTATACCTTTAAGTCTATCAAGTAAGCCGCACTAGCTCTTTGCATATACTACTCTGACATCTATAGGACCCTTCTCCGTTCCGAGCTCGACAAAAATGGCAGAAAGCAAGTAGCTCGCAATAGTTTTGCATTATTGCTTGCACTGGAAAGCGTCCCTTCATCCAAGGAAGACATTCAAAGCTTCTACACAGAAGTGCAAGGGAAAAGCCCAGTGCCTTCTTTGGATGTCTATAAGTCTGATGCGCAAGAGGCATGGCTTGCGACCCTGCGATCCGGCATCACCAAGGATCAGCGCAAATCCATTCTCAGCGTCTTCGCCCACCAGATTGCTCCCTGGTTCCAGCAACCGGAGATGCTGATGGACTTTCTCACGGACTCATATGACGTAGGCGGAGCAACGTCACTGTTAGCACTTTCCGGCCTCTATTATCTGATTTCAAAGAAGAATTTGGACTACCCGTCGTTCTACCAGAAGCTTTACTCGCTACTGGATGAGGGCCTCCTGCATTCGAAGCACAGATCACGCTTCTTTCGACTCTTGGACGAGTTCATGTCGTCGTCACATTTACCAGCTACTCTTGTAGCCAGCTTCATAAAGCGGCTTTCGCGTTTGGCACTCTATGCGCCACCAGCAGGTATCGTCGTCGTGATACCTTGGATATACAACATGTTCAAGCGCCACCCCGCATGTACCTTCATGATGCATTGCGAGATTCGAGATCCGCAGACTAAGCTAGAAGTAGAGGAAGAAGGGATGGGTGATCCTTTCGATATGGACGAGCAGGATCCACAGCTTACAAACGCCATCGAGAGCAGCGTATGGGAACTTGTGTCGTTACAATCACATTACCACCCCAACGTTGCCACTTTAGCTAAAATCATCTCTGAACAGTTCACAAAGCAGTCGTACAATCTAGAGGATTTCTTGGATCATTCTTACAGTGCAGTACGTATTTTCACCCTACGGACAAGGACAAATACTAATGTTTTGTGTAGCTGCTCGACACAGAACTTGAAAGAAACTTGAAGAAGGATCCTGAGGTAGAGTTTGAGATTCCAAAGCGGATATTCACGACCGATGATTCGAGCTTAAATACACTTGGTCAGCTCTTAACACAAGTCATAGAATATAAGTAAAAATATAGATGGCTTGAATTGTCGTTCGACGGCATGAATAAACAAACAATCAATTTACAGACCTCTATGCTGTCGATTCCCAAATCGATCTTTCACAAAGCCCTTTCCTATCATGGTCCTTTCCTGTGGTTGCTCTTATGATACACCGCAAGACAGCGCACTGACCACTCGAGAGCATCGCGCTAGCCCAGGGCCTGGACGTCGGGATGAATTCTGTGACCCCGCGGTACTGTAACATCTTTCACCCTCCAACAAACACTCAGGGACCTGTGTGCCCCGCAGAGTGCATTTCTTTGTTTGCTATAGGACGCTGTTCCTGAACTGATCTCAGTGGGTCCCATTTGTAGACGCTCACCCTCAGAACGTTTACTCAAGCCACGCTGCCTGATTTTCTTTATACTCACGGAACGTGCGTACAAACTTGACCCTCGCATTTGTTTGCCTTGGATGAATACTCAGTCGGTCCAGAAGATTGAACCGAGCCATGTCCCGTCCGCCAGGACCTCCGCCATACACTGCCGAACAGATTGCCAGTCTTTCAACCCCGAAAGAACGATTCGTCGCACAAGCGGAGCTCAACAGTATGTCCAATTGGCGAACGACCTGAATTCAAGGCTTATTGTGCCCCCGAAGGCTATATCACAGGACATAAGATGGCAGATTTAAGGGAGCAGGGCCTACTTGATACCTCCCCCAATTATTCGCAGACTTTTGGTGCAACCTCCCATGGCAAGACCAACGATGGATCCCACGATGAATTGGACATTTATGGAGATCAGGACGTCTTCGTCGTAAATGCTGAAGCACCCACCCGTGGCAAAAGTGGACTGGCCGGCACTCGCGGCCACAAGGCGCGTCGGGAATATAGCGGTTTTCAACCCTATACACGAGCGAGACCCGCCAGTCGTCATTATGCCACATCTGCTGTAGAGTCGACTCAGGATGGCGGATCCCCCTATGCTCTTGGATCATACGTTGACAATGAGCGCGCACAGGGTCGCGGAACGCCCATTAAGTTTACGGTCCTCTGTCCTGCCTTCACCTCTACAGGTATCTTACAATGATCACGGATCCAGGCCCCCATCCTGGCCCCGTAACAGCCCTGACATAGACGTAGGTACATGTGCGCGCGTTAGATGTGCCAGAATACACGACCCAAACAAGCTGGCGCTCTGCAAGCGTTTCCTTTATAAACAGAAGTGCACGAAAGGAGATCGATGTCGCTTGTCCCATCAGCCAACATCGAACAACAGTCCGCACTGTCTCTATTACCTGGATGGACGTTGCACTAATGCCTCCTGCCTGTTTGCACATACCGACGTTGAATCTGCGGCCCTGGTATGCAACTCCTTTGGCCGAATTGGATACTGTGAGAAAGGGACCGAATGCACCGAACTCCATGTCTATGAGTGCCCGGAGTTTGCAAATGAGGGCACGTGTAAAGCGGGAGACGACTGTACACTCAGGCACATTCACCACGCTTCGCGGATGAAGGCGCGCCGCTCCTCGGCTGTGGCTAGTCCTCAAAGTGAACACGATAACGAAGATGACGGTGAAACTATAGGTGCTCGTAACCTACAAGAAAACACTCACGGGATTTCTCAGCAGGACGATTATGTTCCTTTCGACCTCGACGATTAAGCTGCTGACTTATGCACGACATTCCTATTGTCGAGGCTGTAGGTCCCCTGTTCCCTACTGATTGGAGGCTTTCCTAATCATCAAGCCTCTCAAATTTCAGAACCATTTTTCAGATCCTTTGTTTCTGGGGCTAGGTAGGTGCTTCTCCAGCTACCATGTGGATTTGGCCCAGGACCTCTTGAGCGCTTATAGAGCATGCCATTGTTGCTCTTTCTGGATGGCGCTTGTTTTGAGTAACGAATTTTAACGAGCTGATTTCGTTGATTTTTATCGCTCGAGACGCAGTGTATTAGCACTGCTATTCATGAGCAGGATATACCCAGGGCATACGGCGTTTTGCGCTCCTTTGGTGATACCCGATTTACCGGTTTAACTATCTCTTAGCTCTTGCGATGTAACTGCGTAGGATTCTTCAATCTCGAAGCTCAAGGGCGATCTCGTCTTGAGCCTCTATCGTTGCAGAGACAGAGTTTAATGAGAAAATACTTTAAATTTGATGAATGCCATTTTGCTACTTGTGGAAATAAGCTATCATTCCTCATAGATAATTGCTCTAACAGCATAATGGTCGAGATTAATCACCCAGCTTTTGCTGGATACGAACTAGATGTCATGCAATCGGGCGTTTGATGGAGGCTGACGCTGCGGCTGTGCTTGGCTTGGTGCCTGTCCCACGTCAACGCTACCTTACTATTTGATACTTTGCGCCGTTCTCAATGCGCGTTATATCTTTTGCACGGAAACTGCGAAGATATAAGACGACACTGAAAATCCAGTAGCAGCATTATATAAGAGTCATTGCCCCTCGTCGGTTGAATAATCGCGGTCCCTCATCCACCTCCTGTCATACACGCGAAACCGCGAAGCCCAATTGCCCCCACCATGACGCTCAAAGACCTGCTGAAAAAGAAGGATAAGATCAAGGATGAAGGCGCAACACCAGGCACAACACAAAACGCGCCTACATTATCGCCAGACGTCCCAGAATTCACGTTCATGCGCACAACGACTACGACGCAGGAAGCCATCGAACCCCCCTCGTTCCCCGGCGACCCTACGCGCCAACAAGCACCTCTCCTCTCTCCCGAACCGCGAGGCATAAAGGGCAGATTCAGAAGGCATAGCAACGCTTCTTCTACTTCTGCTGGGGTGGAGAATGATATGGCTAAGGGTGAACATAAGCTCTCGAGTCGCCTTCACCTGGGGCGGAGCAGATCGAGTAGCTCGGCGAATGTGCCGACGAATCTCCCCGATGTAGGTGGAGATGGGGTCGCGAGGAATGAGGATGAGGAGGCAAGATGGGAGAAGAGAGCTACGGTGTTGGTGCAGGGAAGTCAGGCGTTGAAGAGTGGGAATACGACCCCGAATATTGAGGTTGACAATCCGCTTAGTCCCGAGGGACCGAGGAGTAGGAGTGCTAGTGTTAGCAATGTAGAGGGTGACGTACGCGCATACCGGTCAGAAAGAGAAGTCAGAGCGTGTTAGCTAATGCCTGGAGCAGGAAAATATCCAGGAGGCAATCCGGTTGCACGAAAAAGGGAGTAAGTGAATACAAGCAGATGAATGTAACAACAGGGCGCTGATGGGCATCAAGACCTCGAGGCCTCAACAGCCATGTTTGGGAAACTTGCTAATCCCAACGGTGCGAACAATGCATTGAGTCAAGTGCTCTACGGTCTTGCTTTGCGGTAAGTTCATGTGTCACCTTCACCTGTCCAAGCTCGGATCTCATACCCAAAGTACGCCCTTCTCAACCCAATTGTTACTCACACTATGTTAGGCACGGCTGGGGTTGTGAACCCAACCAAGAAGAGGCAATCAGGTACCTCTCCATGGCGGCCTCCAACAGCGCCGAAGTCGAGAAGATGGCGCTCGGCGCAGGCGTGAAGAAGGGCGGTTCCGCCAAAGGCGAGCTCGTGCTCGCCATGTACGAGCTAGCAAACAGCTTTAGAAATGGCTGGGGCATCAAGAAGGATCCTGTGGCGGCAAAACAGTATTACGAGACGGCTGCTAATCTAGGGGACACGGATGCCATGAACGAAGTTGCGTGGTGCTACCTAGAAGGCTTCGGAACCAAGAAGGATAAGGTTAGTCCAACTCGCATGCTCATTATCAATCTATTCTCGCCCTTCTCCGTGGCTGTAGCGAGTGGTTGCGTTGACGCAGCTCCCTCACCGGTCAATGCTACAGCTACGCTGCTGTCATGCACTGCGAACGGTGAGCTTGGAAGATACGATCGCAATATCACGCGGAGGTATCTTCTGAGACACGGACGCTTTCTCCTCCAGCCTCATTTGTTGGGCAGCATTTTGTGGAAGCAGCGGCTGACGGTTTGACTACGCCTCACAGTTCAAAGCGGCTCAATTTCTACGCCTCGCCGAGTCGAAAGGGAGCAAGACGTTAGGCAATACATGGTAAGTTGCAGCCATTCCTTCCCATCCCCGTCATCCTCGCACACCGAGATCTGGATCGACGATCGCGTCCCTTTTGGCTGGAGAAAGTCAAAGTCATCCGGGGAGGTCATCACGTTATCCGCACCCACCACCATCAACCCCCATCCCGTCCCGGCCAACACAACGAGCAAGAACAACACCAAGCCAAACCATCACCACGGATAAGCCGCACCAAACAGGCGTCCCTCCCGCCAATACGCTGGCCCCGCCCACGCAGTTTCAACGCGCAGATGCCAAGGCGTGTCGATTGGCTGCCAGCACCCCATTGCATGCACCCTTCGCTTAACCGGTACGGCTCTGGACGGCCCTCGCCGCAGCACACAAGTCACACCCCACCATCACATCACTCGTGTGTGCCTGTCATCTACCCTCCTGTTCCGTGCCGTTGGGCCCGCCAGGCCTTGTTTACTGCATACACGTGGCGGTCTGTCGCTGGCTTCGGCTCCACGTCTCAATAAGCTACGCTGTTGCGTGTGGATGCCGATGACGGAGATGCGGCTAGTGGCATGTCAGGCGAGCCTCTATTGCGGATGCTGCGAGCGGACGGTGCATGAAGGTGGTTTATTGATGGCATGGCGAGGCGGGTGGGTTTAGGAAGGACGACGGTGCCGTGTCGACGGCTGAGGTGCTGGCCGCCATTGTCGATGCGACGCTTTTTCTTCACGCAGCGAGTCAAGACGGAGTAATTGCACACGTGCTGACGAGATGATACTATAGGATCTGGAAAGACAAGTATAATCCGAAATAGCCCTCTCTTCCCAGCCCGGTAACGCCTCCCGGGCTCCCGATCAAGGCATCAGCCATGCGACCTGGACCTAGACCTTGATCTGCCTGCCTACCCCGCGCCGCCTCAACTCAACTCAGTCCACTTACCCTATCCGGGGGTCATCTGTTGAGTGTCTGCGGACGTAGCGTGCGGCGGGAAGGGCATTTTATTCTTTCATTGCTTATTGCGGCATGTTTTACATTGGAGCGTCATATCGCATCGCTAGCATGGATGTTGCTCGTGCTAGATGGCGCAACGGCTCATGATCTCACGTTGTGGAGAGGACATGGGATGGACGGCTGCGGGTTGGACGTTGGCCATTTTTTGTTGCCCTGTTGAGGCGTGGCTTGCTACTTTGCTTACTGTTGTCTTGAAAACAATCCGGGTCTGGGTCTGGGTCTGGATTCCCCCGTGGCGGGTTGCCGTGTTGTGTTGTACTCGGCGTAATCAATTCTTGCATATAGCGAGAAAGCCGAAAAACCTTCCTCGGGGCGAACAAGTGTGTGTAAGCAAAAACAAGACTCTATATTTTTGCATCAGCATACAGCGGTAAAGGGTTAGCTCAAAAATGCACCTCTTCTTTCGGGGGATTATTGAGTTGCTTTCGTGCCTCGGACCTTTACCCTCGTCCACCTTCCCCCCTTGTAGGCGTAGTGGAGGGTCGCACGACAACGAAGTAGGAATGCTGGGGTGCATACACGATGGTGTGTGAGAGTGTGTGTGAGTGCGCACGTTTGCCTAAACACCTACGGCAACGCACGCGGAGAGAGAAAAAAGAAAAAAGAAAAGACCAAAAAAAAACTGTCTCTCCGAATGCGGTATGCCTGCTGAGCTGCTTTTGTGCGCATTTCCCTGTTCTCTGGGAAATGTAGAGGGTCAAAAAGCACGAAGAAGGTTAGTCTACAGCGCCGATCGCAGGCAAAGCAGGCAAGCAAGCATCGAGCGTGACACCCTTTTTTTCTTCCCGGAAAGATCAGTGGGTATGCGTACCATGTGCATGTGGATGGGTGAAATGTCTTACCCTAACTCGAGTCAAATCGACTATTGCCCACGAGATACAATAAAACAAAAAGATAATGCCTGCAGCAAGAAAAAAGGTGGGAATATTCTTTTTCACAAACATGGCCTATCGGATGCGTAGAAAATGAGGTCAAAAGTGATTGATTTGATGGAAAATGACTTTGATGCACACGGCGGAGTATTGATTTACTAGGCGGATCTGTCGATCTATGTTTCACCATTCCCTCTTTTTTTTTATTTCCCCGAATGATGTGATGGTGATGTTCAAGGTGGAGCTGCCTTTTTTCTCTCCTGGGTGATGGAGATCTGGGGGCTGGGTCTAGTTTCTAGTCCCTCTTTTCCCTTTCCAGACTGAGAAAGATCAGACTTTTCTTGTAATTCTAGCAGGCTTTAAGTTTTATAGGTTCCAATCAATCAATCAATGGATCGACTCCCTCCTAGCCTCGCGTACACTCGTGTCCACTCACGTCCACTCACGTCCAGCTCGCTCGCTCACTCGTCTCGTCTCGTCTCGCCCCCAGCCCTCCCCCACGAGACCAAGAAAACGAGACCAAGAAACGAGCACGATATGCAGTAAATCTGCTCACGTAGGGTCAGACCAGACCACAGCCAGCATGATCTCAGGAGAGACTTGCGGGGGAACCGAGAAATTGCACCATCTATGCCAATCCCCCTTCCCCCCAACCAAAGCCCAAGCTGAACACACCCCCAATTCCCGGAGACCCGACCCGCGACCTGAACAGAGCTGAGCTGAGCTGAGACGCAACGACAACGAGTCAAAGGCTACCTCACCTACCTACACGTCCGTACAGCACGTACATATGCACATTGGCGTGGGGTACATATACATAACATCCATACACATACGCCCCCCCTTCTCCCCCAAGTGCGGAGAAAAAGCGCCATCTGCAGGCCCGCAAGACGCGAGATGCAAGATGCAAGACGCATAGACGTGAGACGCACGTCCTGCTCTAAAGCGGAGAAAGGAGGGAGGGAGGGGATTTTCTGGGGTAGCTAGCCGTATGGATAGCCGTATGGATAACTTGGCTCCTACCTCTCATGCACACATACATACACGACTCCTCGCCTGCATCATGTCGGCGTGGGATGTGCAAAGGGCAAGGGCTTGTATGGTTCTTCTTTCGTTCCGTCTGCAAAATGCAAAATGCTCGGAGCGAAACCTGTTGCGCGTCAGGAGCGCGGGGAGCGCGAGGCGGGAAGCAGGAAGCGGGAAGAAGGAGGAGCGGGGCGGGCGTGGCGTGGCGGGCGCGTAGAGCGTGAAATGGAGACATGACGCTGTCCATCCATTTTGCTCCGATGCAAGAGACGGGTGACGGGTGACGGGTTGCGTGGGGGGAGGGGAGAATGAATTTTCATGGCTTGATCAAGGGGGGGCAAAGTGGAGTGATCGGAAAGTCTAGAATCCGGCCTTTTTTTCTTTGGTCGTGGCAAAACATTTCACAGTAGTTGCAGTAGGATAGAATGAGAGTGAGAGGTGAACGCTGATTTCATTAAAGGGAAAAGCACAATTGGAGCCAGTGATGGCGAAGCCATAATTGGCCTACATACAGTCTTCCACCCAAACAAACCAAAGAAATTAAACGCGAAGGGAGAAGAAAAATTTCGTGGTATCTAGAGAAAGAAATGTGGACGTCGAGTCCAGGGTACGCAACGCTGTAGAGCGACGCAGGTCGTGGTAAGTCGTGATGATGAAGGTGTAACTTCTCTTTCTGTCTTTGCTTCGTGGGGAGAAAAATCGCGTAAACCATAGGCAGCAAATACTATTCATGCTCGTCTCTTCTTTCTTTGCTTGGTACCCACTTCATCCATCCAATTTCCATCAATCAATCAATCAACCATAACGTGCGCAAATGTCGTGACCATCATTTACAGGAGGGGGAAGGAGGAGTGTCGTAGCATACATGATCCGCGTCTTTCGTCAGTCATGGACATAAGAAAGGTGACAAACACGCTCGCTACGCTCTGCGAACAAAACCCAAAAATCCAACAAAGCAGATGAATTCAAAAACAAACCCAATTGTGCCAAATTCAAATCGCTCGCTCGCTTGCTAACATGATGCTCAAGGAAACAATGTAAATCCAAAAAAATAGAATAGGCGCGATATCCGCAGCCCTGTGTAGAAGACAATAGAAGCGTTTCGTGTGGCCTCAAAAAATTTTCGACAATGCCAAACCCACATTGTGAAGCAGATTCCGGCCCATTGATGCTCGAATGCGTGGAGATGAGAAACGGAGGTCGACAGTTGCCGTCCGTCATGTAAAGCTAGCCGCTGAATGGGCCAGATCGACAAAAGGATACGATGCTCGTGACTAGAGCTGGGTGGTCGGCGACCTCGCGAAAAGAAGACGGATTCCAGCCCATGATGCAGATTTGTCCCTATAGGGTCCCTCGCAAGTGGAGGACCAGAAGAAGCCAAAACGCTATGCCGAAACGGAAAACAAAATATGCAGGTTGAGGGAAACAAGGAGACGACAAAAGGGAAGGACAGCGGGAGCATGGAGGATGAAGATTGTTCAACCAACGCTCTCCATCTTTGGAGACGTCCCACCGGCCGTGCTAGGCCGAGACGATCCCGCGGCGGTTTCTTCGACCATGCGCTTGAATTCGATGACGACCTCGGGGGCGATCTTGTCCCAGAGCAAGCTTCGCGTGTAGACTTCAGCAGCAGAATCACCCTTGTTTTGCTCGCGCATGGCGGCAAGGGTTTCGGCGAGGTTGCGGCGGTGAGACGGTTGAGAGCTCGGCGATAACGGATCGCTGAAGTCGTCACTTGCTATGCTATACCTTGGGCGAGAGAAGTCGATGGAAGTCATGCTGTTGTACTGTGCAGGCGTGATGGAGAAGAGTTGCTCGGTCTCTTGGTCCTTTGACGGTGCAGTGAGCTGGTTGTGCAGTTGGTCTAGGTTCGAGCCGGTGAGACCAGGGATCTCGTTCGACTTGGGCCAGGCGACACCGGATGGGCCGGGTTCGACAGCAGCAGAGACACGGTTGGCCACGACGCCTTGTTCGGTCAGGGTCGGAGCGACACCGGCATCCTTGAAGATGCTGTCGAGGACGGAGGCTGAGGCGGCACGGACGTCATCCGGCATGCGGGGAATGGGCGGAGTCGTGGAACCGGAGGATTTGCTTGCGACAAAAGCGCCACAGAGAAGGAGCATAAGCAGGAGGCCGGACGCGACTGGCTTGTCCTCATCCTTTCCACGCGGTACCAGAGCGAGAGACTGCGGTTGCTGCTGCTGCTGCTGTTGGCCGGACGTCTGCTCGTCAGCGCCGAAGTCGTTGATGAAGATGTAATTGTCCCACTCGCTGTTGCCCATGTGAAGGTTGTCCATGTCCGAGGTAAAGTCGGTAAAGGCGGTGCTGGGTGCCATGGAAGAAGAGTTGTTGGTGGTGATTTCGAGCCTCTCAGTCAGGACGGAGACCTTCTTGCGAAGTTCTCCAGTCTCTAGAGTGTGAGTGCGGACAAGCTCTTCCTTGTCGAACTGCAGCTGGCCGATGAGATGATGCATCTCCATCTGCTCCCGATGCCAATTTTCCTTGTCTGCGAGGACCTGCTCATACTGCAGTCGAAGGTTGTTGAAGTCATCTTGCAGCGTGCAGAGCTTCTCGGTCCATGCCTTCTTCTCCTCTTCTAATTCTTCGGTGTGCTTCTTTTTGCGCTGTCGAGAGTCAAGACTGTGAAGTGTTAGCTAGTGGACGGGGAGAGCAGATACCAAATGGCAAGCGGCACCAAATATAGGAACGCCGGAACCAAAGGAAAGTACATACGCGGCCTGTCTATTCCGGAGGAGTCGTTTTTGTTGCTTGAGCTCCTTCAAATCATCCTCGTTGACGCAGTTGGCGATGAGTTGGTCGATGTTGAACAGATTCCGTTCGGCCGGGATGTCGAAACGGGCATTCTTCTTACGGATGCCGCCATCACGGCGTGGAGTGAAAGACCTGGGAGGGGAGCTTGGCCTCATCCGCTTGGGTCCGGGTCGTGAGTCCATCTCTTGCTGGTTGAAGGCCATCCACTCCGAGTTGGTGTGCGGCGACAACGGCTGCTCGGGCGGTGCCGGTGGGAAGATGGAGCTGGGCCTCACGTTGTTCTGCACGGGCATTCCGTGGAAGGGCATCTGCTGGGGTTCCGGGACAAAGGGCGGCGGTGCTGAGCCAAAGTCGGCAGGAGCGAACGGATTCATCGGCTTGGGTGCCGTGGGTGTCCGCGAGCCAGAGTTCTCCGACACGGGCCAGGACGACTGCTGGCCGTAATTGGCGGCTTGGGTGGCAGGGAGGCGGGCGAAAGGGTTGTTGCTCTGCTCGGTGAAGAAGGGGTTGTTGGCGTTTGTGTTGACAACGGAGCTTGTTGCGGTGCGGTCAACGAATTGGCCGGCAGAAAAGTCCTCCCAAATGGAGGTGTCGGGCGAGAAGATACCCTGGGTGCTCGTAGTGGGCGACATCAAGACGGGCGTGTCCAAAATGTTGGAGTCCAGCGTGCTGTTGTCGTCGAAGGAGAAGGTGGAGGGTTTCCTGTCGACGGAAGAAAGCGTAGAGGAAGGCCTGTGGAAGTCCATGTGGGAGGTAGAGGAGGAGAAGTCCATGGCGGGACTATGTAGCAAAGTACCGGTGTAGCGGCGAGACTGGCGGTGTGGATTGCTCTTTTCGGTAATCGAGATGGCGGGATCTCCCAGCGACGGAAAACAAGCAGAGGGCCACGGGCGATTGCGCGGGCCAGAGGACGGGGCAGGCAGATCAAAAGACCGTGAGCTCGCGAGCAGAGGCAGCACTGTATGTATGCTCGGTGCTGCGCGCTGGGGGGGCGAGCGAAGAGCAGGGAGAGGGATGGTGTTGTGGTGGGGAGCAGAGAGGAGCTAGCGCTGGGCGGGCTGGGCCTGCTGATAAGTGAAGTGCGAGCGAGCGAGGCAGTGGGGTGTGCGTGGTGCCGGGGGGGATGCCGGGGGGATGCTGGAGAGGGAATGGCTGCCGGGCGCTGGGGGGATGCTAGAGGGGGGAGGGGGGGGGGATGGGAGGATGCAGGCTTGGTGGTGGGTGGTGGAGGGCCATGGCACGGTGGGTGAGTGGGATGCAGGCGAAACACTGCACGCCCTGCGATTCGGCGCCCCGGCGCCGTCGGGTATTGCTGCATCACGGCAGCGCGCGCAGCGACAACGACTGGCTGCGGGCTGCTCGTTGCTGCAGCGCTGCAGACGAGTCGACGCTGCTGCAGCCAGCCATGGGCCATTGACGGCTCCTCCGCACCCTCGCCCTCGCCCGCCCGTCTGCCACTCTGTTTGCCTGGCCCGTCTGCCCCAACACGCGTGCCCGTCGCTGCTCGGCGCCGTCCCAGGCTCACAGCCCGCCTGTCAGAGCGATGCCGGCCGCGACGGGGCGCCGTTTGTCGCGCCTGGCGAGCGGAGAGGGGAGAGGGGAGAGGGTTGTGTTGCTGCCATGGCGACTCTGGACGCTGGGCTCTGGACGCTGGACGCTGGTACGACAGCTGCGCGGCCGGTGCAACCCGCGGCGCCAGCCTCTAGCCGTGCTGAGCACATATTGGTACCGCATGTAGTCCTCTAGTAGTCCTCCTCCTGCTAGTCGTATCGATACGTAGAAGCTTGGCTGGGTCGTCGCGGGCCGGCCCTTCTGCCAAAGTTGTACCGACATGATTCGCCCGTGCCATGCCGGCGGCCCGCCATGAAAACTCTGAAGAGGCCCTCTCCTGGTCGGCTCGCCAGCCCTGCGCCTGCAAAGACGGCCAAGCGTGCAATCGTGCTAGTGCTGCTTGCAGCGGACGGTGCAGTCGGGCTGATGCTGTCGTGTGAATGTGGTCGTCGAGCTCTCCGCCTCGCGAGGGTTGGTGTAATCATGGGTACGGGTCTGCTGAGAAGTGAGAAGACGGCCCGCCCGCCCTCTCCCGACCATCACCACCCATGGCCCTCTCAACACCACACGCACCGCGGCACTTGCATCGCCATGACCACTCCCCTTTCCTCCCCTTCCCTTCCCTTCCCTACGTCAGCCGACTGCTTCCCAACTACTTCCCACTTCCCACTTTCGCCCGCCCTGCTTTTGTGGCTCGCCAGCTGCTCCCTCTCTGCCCGCTCTCCCATTGTGTCATCGGTCCAACCTCTCTCTCCCTTTGGCGAGCACGAGTCATCACACCGCTCTCTCCCCGAATCGTCTCCCCTGCCTGCTTCCACCCGCTGCTATCCCTTCTGTGCCCGTTTTCTTTTTCGTGACGAGGTGCCCGGTCCAAGGTACCGAGCACCCGCTGCTCCATCTGGCTGGCGCACGCCTGCCCTGGAGCGATCCGACGCAAACACGGCAGCCTCCGTGTAGCCGTTTTGTCCCGCATCTCCTATCTGGAATCCTCACGTAGTGCTACCGCCGTGCTGGATCTTGCCGCAGCATGCTGGTCGGCGCATCATTCTTCGTGAAGACTTTCTCTTTCTCTACCCCATTGCCCAACCCCATTTGCCTTTTCGGCCTTAACATCGTACGACGCTTGGTCTCAAGCCTCGCCTCACAGCCCTAGTAGGGTCAATGGCAAGCAGTGAGCTGCTTGCCGTCGCCGCTGAGACTTCGCCAATCGATTGGATCGTCATTGTCCCTGTTTGTGGTCGCTTGTCCACAATGGTGTAACTGATAATAGAACCGCTAAGACAAAGCACCCCTACCCAACGCGTAACACGGCTGCTAAGCATCGCAGTCTGTGGATTTCGGCAACGACGCCATTGTCGCTCCGGATCTCAGGGCGGCACCCGAACGAGGGACAGGCACAGCCACGAGAAGAGCCCAAGTGCAGGAGATGCTCTGCATCCGGATCGTCTGTTTGGGCCGATCCTCTCAACAGGCGCGTACGCGTCGGCAAACCAGGGTCATTGCAACAGCTGGGGATGCCTCAGTCCACTCACTCCGTTCCATGGCTTCTTAGCTCTCTGCTCCGAGACGACGCCGCCATCGACACTGACCGGAAGCCTCACCGATCCGATGCAATATTTCCAATTTCATGCCTCGGAGCACCTGGAGCATTGAGGCCCAACTAGCAGGGCGAAAACCTCTTTGCTTCCAATTTTGGGCGCCCGACTATTGTGGCTGCCAAAATCGTGAGGCGGTGGTGGTGAATGGATCGCTTACTGGCCCACTTCTGCTCACTTTCTAATGCACCGCGCTTCCACTTGCTGCGTCTTCGCGTGCCCGCATGCATTGGATGCAGATTCGGCCGCTGCAGACTCTTCCAATGCTCCCACCTAGCTCATGGCATCTCTTCCTGTTGGGCAGAAACTTGAAGAGCATGTCGATGGCTTGGCGGACTGATACACGTCGTTTCTGCTATGAGTCACTCCATCACTTGATCCATAGATGCAGTAGAAGCTGGGGAAATTGCGATGACGCTAAGCGCTTGTTGTCGCCGACCCAGAAGTTATTTTTTTTTTCTTCTCGTACAAGTGGGACTCCAAGTTTCAGAGCGGAAGCGGTGAGCGATCCAATTGATCTGGCTTGTTCCCGCTGGAAGCTTGGACGTCATCCAGCCTCTTAGCAGCCACTGTCCGTCCGACACAACTCCGTCGCTCCTCTCGACCATTGTGCGGTGAAGCTGGATATGACTGTACGCTTGTTGCTACTATGTTCTGGACAGGGGACAATTGCGACGGGACATTTCGTCTTCATTTGTGTATTCATCCCTTGCCGTCTGCGTGAGACACTTGGATGGAAGGGTAAGACGGAACCCGTTTCCATGCTGCGGGCGTCTAGGTAGCGTGCTTTGTCTTGTGTGACCAAGCCTAGAGTAACCTCATGGCAGAACGGGGTAGCAAGTGTGATCTTCATGGTGCACGTAGTCGCATGGCAGTGGTTAGACTAGCAACCATTGAAGCGGGGAGTGCACTGGCATCCGGTACCTGCTTCAATTGGTGGGTGGTGAAGGGAAACTTGAAAAACATTGACTGAGATGCTGATGGAGGGTTGGGATGGTCTTAATTGGTATTGTTCATCTGTCATGTTTAGAAGGGAAGGCGCAATCGGAGTTGGCTTGCCTCTTCACCTTCACATGCAGAGCATTCGCCTCACCGCCAAAACAAGGCGCACGGAGGTGCTCTGCTGCTATGTGGCACTCGCGGCCTCCACCTTAACGTTGGGGCTCTGAGCCACGCTGATCCTCCCTTGTCCGCGTAGCCCCTTCCTTACCGCAACCTAAGCAGCTTGCCTTAGCATCTTGGGAAATGTAGAGCAGAGTAGAGTAGAGTAGAGTAGACGGACCCCCTTCAAGGGCGACGTCATGGCCTCTTCATATGCCTTCTTGATCATCCCTAGCCCATAACTTCACGGTCCTGTCCTTTCCACCACTGACAATCCATGCTGAGTCGTTGGTGACATCCGTGCTGAGCACTGGCTGCGAATGGCCTTGCAGCGTTCTGCAATGCGCCCAGTCATCCGCTGAGAAGACCTGAATGTTCTTGTCGAAGCCAGACGAGATGACGAATGTTGATGCTTTCTTAGGAATAGCCTCACCATCAGTGTTTTTTTGTAAAGGTACACCGCTTGCCGGTCCATCTGTGCCCTTGAACCACCGCAAGTCCGTGACGCCTCCAGTATTGGCGGCAATGGAGTTGGTCTCGCGCATCTGCCGCACGTCCCAGCACTTCATGAACCCGTCTCCTGAGCCTGACAAGAGTCGATGACTGTCGGTGCTCCAGTCCAGCCCGTAGATGGGCTTGATGTGACTCTCAAGCAGGAAAATGACGCGCCCACTACGGAGATCCCAGACTCGTCCTATGCTATCAAGTCCACCACTCGCTATGAGTGAGCCGTCACCGTTGAAGCTGACTGTGTACACCTCCTTTGAATGGCCTTCTTGTGTAAGTACTTCTTGACCGGTATTGATGTCCCAGAGACGCCAAGTTGTATCATCAGAGGCAGAGGCAAGGTATCGGCCTGATGGGTGGAACTCAATACGACACACGCGGTCGTTGTGGCCCTGTAATGTTTGTAGTGGCTTGTCATCGTCGAGGGACCAGAGCTGTATCTTTCCTCCGGCACCTCCAGAAGCCAAGTTGACACTTGATGTCGAAACGGTAGTACCGGGAAGAGTCGCTCCTGGTAACCAATCTATGCCGGTCGCTCGTTCTGTATGTCCCCCACGGTATGCTTTCTTTTGCTCAAGGCTTGGTACCTCGAGAAGTCTGATGTGGCCACCCCAATTTCCGTACGCAACGTATTGCCCGTTAGGAGAAAAGCGCACAATGCTGACAGGACGGTCTGATGACTGTGATCCAGACAGATCGAAGCCCTTTAATCGCTCTTTGATCTTGTTGCGGAATTCAATATGCGTCTTGAGCGGTATTGTTGACTCGGGCCCTTGGAACGCAATCCTTTGTTTGGCCCTTGGTAGGGAGTATGTTGCCATATCTCTTCGTGCATCTAAAAGCAGCGCTGTCCCTTGAGTGTAGAATTCTTCCTCTGCGTCTCCGGGTGCCTCTTCCGTCTCTTGCATAAGAATGTCTCCATCCTCGCCTGTCGCCTCCTGCTGTTCGAATAGAAAAGCTCGTAAACGGTCGCGACGCTCCGACGATCCTTCGCCAAAAAGCGTTATAGGCTCTCCTAATGATCGTAATCTGGCCTTGATATCACGGTCGGCAGTAGGCACCAGTATCTGGGCGGCGCGACGTTTCTTGTCGAACTGATCGAGAATATCGGAGGCCCGCTGGTTCCCGCCACCTGAATCACCGGATGGCATGAAATAGTCTCGATCGAGGGGTACATTGGCCAAATCGATTCCCCCCATAGCATCATCCTGCAAATCTTCAATGTTAGTACGCTTGATAGCTACCGCGCGTTGGGCATTGCGCGCGATAGGAGCGGTGCTTGCCTCGCCATCCTCCTCCACATATGCCTGTCGCGCCGGATGCATGCTCATCCTGCCGGTAAGAGCCTTGTCGCGCGGGGACGAAGGCTGCGTCGTGGGGTTGACTTGTAGTTCTCCAAAAGTTGTAGCTTGGATCCCGAAGTTTAGGCGACAGGGCTGGTCTTGGCACTGTACCGAGCCCTGGCAAGTCCGGGGCTGCAGGTGTTTGGTATTCAGAAACATGCAAACAGCAAAGGGCCAGATTGTCATGATTGCGGCGGTATATGGCCAAGCCCTTCGCTCTGTTTGCTTTCCTTCGTTTGCGAGTTGAGAACACGCTCAATATGCTATATTTTCTTACTGTAAGTAGCATTGTAGACTAGCCAGATCGGAATGACGCCAGTGCGGCCGTTTTCATCCCTGGTTCTAAAAAGTCCCATCCTATCTTCACGCTACTCTGTACAGGTACTGCGCCATGTTGATGTCCAACGTCACTATCGCTCCGTCCTTCCTCGCGTACTAACCCTCAATCTATAGGCTTGGGCTACGGCCATGTCACTCGCCGTCGCTGGCGCTGCAAGTCGTGCTCGACGTCCTGCGCCATTCTCACAATCAGCTACTTCCGCTGGCCTCTTCTTCCTGTGCCTTTCTACCTCCTCACTACTAGCGCCAGCGCATGCTATACGAAATACCGGATCCCAATCGCCTAGGCCGATTTCGCTCTATGCGCCACAGACATGCCCTTTGAATAGAGATTCCTCTCCGGCCACGACGGGACTGCGGTCCTTCCACTCATCCTCGCATCGGTGGAAAAGCACGCCGCAATTCGCATACCACGTTGCTGCGTCCTACTCAGCAAAAGGCCACAAGTTCAACGCAGACGCGAACGTGTATATACGAGATGTCTACGACCCTAGCAAATCCGACGCCACCGACCTGAGAGAGTGCAAGCGCTCCAAGAATAAGGGTAAAAGGGCCAAGAGCGGGCAGGATGCGTTCTTTTTCAGCCAAGTAGGGACCACAAAGAGCACTGCATTTGGTGTGGCAGACGGAGTCGGGGGATGGGTCGAGTCTGGCGTGGATCCTGCCGACTTCTCACACGGCCTGTGCGAGTACATGGCGTGTGCTGCGCAATTATGGCCGCGGGGTTCGAACACAACATCGTTGCATCCGAAAGATCTGCTCCAGGTGGGGTATGACGAGGTTATTGAGGACAAAAGCATAGTCGGGGGCGGGAGCACCGCATGCCTAGCTGTCGCAGAACCTGATGGCAACGTCGAGGTGGCCAATCTAGGAGACTCGGGCTTCATGCACCTGGGCCTGAACGCTGTGCGACACTTCACGCACCCGCAGACGCACGCCTTCAACACACCGTACCAGCTCTCCAAAACCCCTCAACGCATGCTCGTCCAGATGGCAGTCTTTGGCGGTCCTAGTACGCTGTCAGACCTTCCCAAGGTGTCGAGTGTAACGAATCACCGTGTCCGCCACGGGGACGTGCTAGTGTTTGCCACCGACGGGGTATGGGACAATCTGAGCCCACAAGACGTGCTCGGCATCATAAGCCGCAATATGGTGGATGCTGGCGCGTGGGTGGACAAGGACGGCGCACTAGAAGTCGGAGCGGAGCTGGAGAAGCTGGCACAAGCTGACTCGGGTCGCCGAGCTGACAGAACATCGCTCCAAGCCAGGTTAGCCATCGCGATCGCCAAAGAGGCGAAGGAAACCAGTCTCAATACGCGCCGGGATGGACCCTTCGCGAAAGAAGTACAGAAGAACTTTCCAGGAGAAAATTGGCATGGTGGAAAACCGGACGACATTGCTACTGTGGTAGCATTAGTCCTTGAAGAAGAGGCTCAGTAGAAGTCTGGCGTTCTGTACGTTTATGTATAGCTATTGTGCATGGGATGGCGTTCAAAGATGGGTCACGTGCGATCTAGAGCACACGGCGGCATATAGTTCTCGGGCTTGTTCTTTGGGATAGACTAGTGCTGTTATGTATATTTAACGTTGGAATGATATAGGCGTTCCTGCTAAAGCAATGCGTCATCAATCTCCAGGGTGGGAATACCAGAGGTCACAGGTTTTGATGTGAGACAGATCGCAGAGTCATGCTGAAATCACTCAAGTCTTCCGAAACTCTTAAGAAGATCGGCCATACTATGATATCTCTCCGAGTCGTCTGGGCGCAGAGTCAAGAACTATGCAGGGGCTAGCTTGGTCTGTTTACGTCCGTTGCCTAGCAACCAGCCCTCGCGAACCTCAGTCTCGGCACTGCCAGCGCGCCCACCACCAAAGTTCTCCGCACAACGACCCCATCCCTACGACGAAACAGCCGCCGGAATCACCGCGCCTTATGTATGGAAAACTAATACTACAGTCGACATTCGCTATCCGTCTCTTCCTGGACCTGAGATAACCCTCCGACCTCACGCGACGCGCACCAAATCAACACCATGGCGACGGCATCGCCAACACCCATGGGGTCCTACGGCGGCCTAGGTCGAATGCGTTCACAATCGACTATCCGACCCAGAAGAGACTCACCGCTGAGTGTGCTGGGTCAATCACAGGGATTTTCGGCGGATGCGCCTATGATGCAGAACATAAACATTGGCGACAGTTCGGATGATGAGATACCTCAGCCCATGAAGCTGAGCGCCCTCACAACGGCATTACTTGCACAAAACGAGGTCAACTCCCCCGAAAAGGCAGCAGGTCGCAAGCCTAAGTTACGCATTTCGCGCAATGGATCCGGGTCAAATACACCGGTGCAGGACACTGTTACGCCGGCGCCAAGTCTGAGGATAAAGAGAGTTCCGCTGCGAGGAGCACCCATGAGGCGATTACGCAGGACCCCGCAAAGCGAAGAAGAACAAAATCATCCGCCGTCACAGGATCAGGAGAATTTGCCCATGTCTGTGGTCAAAGTAGATTCTATGAAGGCCCCAGATTCAGTCATGAAGGTTATGGATTCGGTGATGAAGGTCGCACGCGACAATAATGATATGCAACCTCCTCCACAGCCCGAGTCGCCTGTTCAAAGACCGGAAAGACAGGAGAGACCGGCTCCGTTACAGGCGATAAGCGCGAATACACCCCGAAGACCTGCGCCTCCGCCTCCGCCAAAAATGTCAGTGCTAGAGACAGCGACTGCTGCTGCTGGGGCTGCGACGACAAAGACAAGGGAAAGGAAGAAAAGAAGCACGCTGTCTGTCAACGGAAAACATTACTCGCAGATGGATCGCATTGGACGAGGTGGAAGCTCCGCGGTGTATCGGGTTATGGCAGAAAACTTCAAGCTATTAGCTCTCAAGCGGGTCAAGCTCGAAGATGCAGATGAGGCTGCTGTCCGTGGCTACAAGGGCGAGATAGATCTTCTTAACAAACTCAAGAATGTAGAAAGAGTCGTCCGATTGTATGACTGGGAGGTCGACGAGGCGCGGCAGATCTTGAGCGTGGTATGTGTTCTCTTTCCCCTTCATCCCACGGCGAAGCTTTCCAAATTTTGCTGTTACTTTCGCCGAAACTCTTATGAACTCAGACTAATGCCTTTTAGCTCATGGAACTAGGCGAGTCCGATCTTGCCCGGATCATCCGCATGAAGCTTGATCCCGCTGATGCCAGACTCGATCTGTCCTTCACCCGCTACTATTGGAAAGAAATGCTTGAATGCGTTGGTTCTGTTCACGATCACGATATTGTCCATTCCGATCTCAAGCCTGCGAACTTCGTTCTTGTGCAAGGACGTCTAAAGCTTATTGACTTTGGCATTGCAAACGCCATTGAAGTCGATCACACGGTCAACGTGCACCGTGACAGTCATATCGGAACCCCCAACTACATGAGCCCGGAGAGTTTGGAGGATAGTGCTGGCGGCGCGAGGGGCCTCCTCAGCAACGGAAATGGAGCGAAGGACATGAAGCTAGGGAAATCGAGTGACGTGTGGAGCCTTGGTTGCATACTGTACCAGATGGTGTATGGACGCCCGCCTTTTGCGCACATTGCAAATCAGATGGCGCGTGTTCTCGCCATTGTAAACCGCGAGTACGCCATCGACTTTCCCGACTACGGCGTCGGCGACGTGCGAGTCCCACCGGGCCTCAAAGTGACACTTCGTCATTGTTTAGACCGCGATGCTCATCGAAGGCCAACTATCGAACAGCTCCTGAACGAGACCGACCCATTCATATACCCAGACAGCGGCGACGATCTCCGAATACCACAGGACCTCCTAGCGCAGATCATCCAACGGGTAGCAGATCGCTTCCGGGATCCGAAGAAAGCCCCCCCTACCGAAGAAGAACTTCGCCAATATCCAGCGTCCTTCTACGAAAAGATACGACAGCTTATGGAGAGCGGGTAGTCCCTACCCTGAGTACACCCACTATCTATCTGAGCGGCCACCATGGCTTTTGTCTACGTTTCAGCACGCCGCACTTACATTTTGATGACTTCGATTGGCGTTTGGATATTATGGCCTCTTGATCGCCTTTGGGCTTGTTTCTGAACTTTCGTCTAGCTTATTCCCCCCATTCGCAAAGCATTTTTTGGTAGCGTTTTTAGCGGATGGCATGGCGCTTGGGCGTGCTTGCGCCCTTTCCTCTTGTATATACTCATGTTTGGGTTGGGCTGGTAAAAGATTCTTTGTTGACGTTCACAGTTGAGCTTTGATTGTGTTTTATTTTCTACTGTGATGTTTGAGTGAGAAGGTTGATCTGTCAACGACTGCTGAGGATAGAGCTGTGGCTTGTTCTGCCTAGCCTACACACTCGATGGAATTGATGCTGATCTGGTAACCCAGGCCCTACTCATCTTCCTAGGTACATATACGCTCGCACTAGCAGTATCAACAGTCCGCTATACGTCTCTTATATCACAAACCATCTCCGGCTTGGCCCCCCTCTCCTCCCTCACTCTCGCCAACATCAACGCCTCGCAATGATCAACTAAGTCCGATAACTCCACTAAATCCCCCTCCAACGTAATACAATTCTGCTCGGCAACTTTCACAATATGATCCATATCCTTCCCAAACAAACTATTCGACACTGACTCGTCGTCATCCGACAAATCATACGGGTTGAACTGTCGCTTTCCCCAATTCGACCGCGGCTTCTGTTGTGCTCGTCGATGCTTTGCGCAGATTGCTGGAGCATCGGGATAGAACCTTGGCGGTCTGCATCCGCAAGCTCTCGGTTCCAAGGGCAGACACGAAAACAAGCTCAGAATGCGTGCTACGAGATTGAACCTCTTGGTGCGAGGCTTGGAATAGCGGCACTTGTATGCCATATTCCACAGCTCATTCTCCCTATCACCCGCATCCCTGAGCACTTGTTTGCTAAACTCCATCGTCTTCCACAGCTCCTCGTTTTCTTCTTCGAGCTCGCTGACCATCCGTTTGAGGACTTCGTTGCGCCAGTTGCAGTCGCTTATGGCGCCTGAGAGGGCGGATATGAGCTCGGATTCTTCTCCGCTGGAGGCACTAGCTTCCCTCAGACGGTCAAGTGTATGATGGAGAATTTTGATTGTTTTGGCTTGTGTCGCTATTGTACCGTCTTTGAGCTGGAGACGCGTGTTTGGTGATGCAGGCGGCGAGGGATCGGATAGGAGATAGCATTCTTCGAGGTCGGCAGATGTTGCGAGGCCCGAGGGACGGGCGTGAATCTGGTCAGAGTATGGAGAGCTAGGCCTGGAAACAGCGCTGTCAATGCGGTGAAACAGACCAGTCTCTGGGCTGTATCTTATATTTTGAATGCCGTTGGGGTGAGCGTGGGTGGGTGGCCATTTCCTACACTCCTCATGTTCAGCACCCGTACTATCCGCATCCAAGGTCCTCGTCTGGGAAGAAACAAATTTGCCTTTCGGCACTGGAGTCAACCTGTATAAACTATCCTCGCTCTGCGGCGAAGACGCTCTATACGCATTCTCCAAACACTCCTGACTTGGCACATCGCCCATCTCTACATCTCTCTGTTCAATATCATACCACGCCGCCGCCGCAACTGGGTATGAGAAATTTGGCGTGAGACCTACATGTGGTGCGCTCAAAACTCCGTCTCTCGACCGTCCGTTTTGACCGCTTGTATTGTTTGCACGCTGTCTCAAGATTTCTCTTTCTTCGGCGACGGATTCGTGGGTTAGGATTTCGTTGAGGGTGGAATTCCATGTCCGAGAGGGGTGTTGGTGGGAAATAGGACATGGCGAGTTGCTTCGGTTGGTGAATGAGTCGGGGATGGGGGGAGTATTCAAGATTTGATTGGAATTGGGAATGTGGGTGGGAGGAGAGGAACCGGTATGAACACTAGGCTCAGGGTAGTGGCTAGGAATTTCAAAGTTGTCGGCGACAACAGCGCTTTGTTCACCAATCTCGTCTCGATTTGTCGGCAGTGAATTTGCCTCGATATACTCGAAGCTATGCGGCGTGGGAGCATCCCCCGGACTTTGCGTACGCGGAAGTCGATGTGGATTCTCGTGAAGCCAGTGGGCTAATTCGGACTCATTGTGCACCGTATATGTTCTTCGTGTGACAGGGTATTTCCGCAAATGGGTTCCTTGGATTTCTGTATTCACTACCTCTTCGATTAGACTCGGCCTCAATGCATCCCTGGATGCAAATGCTTTCAACCTGGGAGAACTAGGTCCGTGCCGTTCGTAGGCGTTCGGGCAATCGTGATATGGGTGTATGTTGTCGATTGTTCCGCCCCCTCTTAATAATGCATTTGATTTCGAGATAGGATTAGTGCGCTGGCCTTGGGAGAATTTCTGGGATCTCTCTCGTCCTGTTGTTTTCTCTAGAATGGTAGGACTTGCATGATGCCTTTTCTCCTTCTTTCTACCCCCATCACAAACCTCACCCTCGCGACGATAGAAGGGAAATGTAGGCTCGTCCGGACTAACCCTCACTCCACTCTCATCCACCTCTCCGTTTTCCTCTTCTAGAACACTATTCCACCACAAAGAATGATTCTTTGCATCTAGAGCGCCTGGAGGTCCTAGATCAATCAGGCGTGGAAGTTCGTAATACACCCTTCTAGATTCATGATCATCGCCGTCGTCTTCTGTTCTCCTTTGCAAAGCTTCCGCCTCTCTTTGCTGACGTTCTACTTTTCCACGCAAGGCCTGATCCCTGTGACTGTGTTGGTGATGGAAACAGGTGAGGAAGGTATTCATTCTGATACACGTATACTGCTACGACAACGTTGAGCTAGAGTTAGAGCATCATGGCGAGGAGCTAAAGAGAGGCAAAGATATACTTGGGGGAGAAGGGCCATTATCATAGTGTGAAGTTTGATAGGTCCATGTTTTATCGTTGTTGGTGCATATTTCGTTTGCTGGTGAGGTGTCTGTCGAGCGTGACCTAGGTCAATCAAGCATTCAAGTGTTGTCAATGAAGAGGCTGCTTGAATTAGAAAGAATCAAAAAAGCAACGGTTGCAAAGAAGTGAACTGAAGCAATGGGATAAGGCTATGAGAACGTGAAGTACCATTTAGGAAAGTTGAGAACATGCGACGAGCAACTTTTGAGTACCAAATAGTTTGAATAGTAAGGCAGCATAATAGCTATCCTCTCATACTTTACAAAACCCACCAATCTAGTGTAGAAATCATGTTGATATCATGATCAAATCCCCGCGAGATAACGTCGGCTCCGCTTCAAAGAGGAGCCATGCATCCAAGGGCTCCATAGCTATGCAGTAAAAAAATGCCCAATAGATGCTATCCAAAGACGCCCCTGTCCGACCCCGGTGTATCATATACCCATTACCAGATATTAGAGAATAGAAGAGGAAGGGCTGTGATGTAGAGCAGACTGACAGCTCAGTACCTGCGCTTTCCAGCTGCTGCCTTATTCATAGCCATTAGCTTACGTTTACGCTCCTCCTTCTCCCGCTTCAACCTGTTTTCCTCGGCAAGTGCCTCTGCATCTTCCTTCCTTGCAGCCTTGAGTGCCTCTTGCTCTTCTTCTTCCACGTCCCAAATGCCTCCTTCCATCATGTCTGAAGAGGCATCGGACTCGTAATCTTCTTCCTCTTCCTCTTCCATTTCCTCATCCGACCAACTGGCATAGCCGCCATAGCGCCCTTGACTCGCCTTGGCTTTGGCCTTAGCCGCTGCAGTGCCAGGTCGTCCGGAAGTGGTGGCTGCTGCAGATGGTCTCGCCGTACCTTTGTATCCGAGATCGGCTGGTTTGGTGGTGGGACGTGCAGTGCCTTGGTAGCCCAGCTCTGCGGGCTTTTTCTTTTCCTTGCCAGCATCAGCCTTTACATCCGCAGTCTTTGATAAACCGCTAGCACCCAGTTTCTTTCCCTTGGCGGCAGCTTTGGCCTCTAAACGTGCCTTTTCGCGATCTTTCTTGGTCATGATTTTGGTCACCTCATGTTTGATCGGAGGAGCTGTAGGTTTTGTTTGGTCCTTCTCTTTCGCCTTTTGTAGTAACGCCATGTAGCCTCCGGGCTTCTTAGCTGGTGCGGAGGTAGCTGAAGCAGAGGTAATGCCTGCGGGCTTAGACAAAGGAGCCTTGGGCGCTGGCGTTGCTGCCTTGGGAACACTTGAAGAAGTGCTGGCTTGAGCGGGAGCCTTCTTCACTGTAGTGATAGCGGGTTTCGATGCGCCCAACCCAGCGGTTCCTCGATATGGTGCAGAGTTCGATGGCACAGTATAGCTCGGTTTCGCACTACCTAGAGGCGGGACAGGTCGTATTGCGCGATTTGGTTGAGCGGTACTGGCCCCATCCTTGCGCTGTAGTTTGACCTGCGCACTTTCCACTGGACCTGATGCCTTGCGTTTGAGAGCAGAAGACTCTAATGTACCATTCGTCGGGCCCGCTGGGCGTTGTGCTGGTTTCGGTGATCCAGAAGGTAGCTTCTGAACCGGACTAGGCGCAGGAGATGAGCTGGAGGCTGTGGGATCAATCGAAGATATTAGTTCTTTGAATAGCTAGACAAGTCAGTACGAGAAATCCAGCTAAAGGGATATTACTGACGCTCATAGTGACCGATAGATATGGCTCTCTCAGTCCCTCCGGTCGTATTGTTTGTAGAGCCACTTGTTCATGCTTTCGAGAGGCAGATTTATGAGATGATGATTCGAGAAAGACGATGCCAGCGCGCGAGCGGGAAGAGCTCGGAGGCCGGCACGTAGTTGACACGCAAGCAACGCCGTCCGTGAAAGTGGCGGTACGTTATAAAGAGAACAGGCTGGTTGGCGTTGGCGTCAGCGGAACATTGGTTTCACCGCGCAAACGCTCTAAACCATTTATAGGCTAGTCAGCAGCCCACACCAATATTGAACCTCCGTCTGCGGCTCGAACTTTTCGGATCTGCAACCACACCGAGAACTTGAAGTCTCAGTCTCCGTTACTACGGTGCGTATTCCAACTGCGGTTGCAACAAGATTACACATACTGACGCGCGCAGGTTAAATCGATTGAACTCCTGTTCCTATCCGACGATATTCAACACACAACTTCACAATGAAGCACCTCGCAGCCTACCTCCTCCTCGGCCTCGGTGGTAACACCTCGCCTTCCGCTTCCGACATCAAGGTGAGACAGACGAACACGGAAGAAACATGTTAGACTGATTATTTCTAGGGCGTTCTCGAGTCTGTTGGTGTTGAGGCCGATGACGAGCGTCTGGAGAAGCTCCTCAGCGAGCTCGAGGGCAAGGACATCAATGAGGTATGTTCAGCGAGAACTTTCTTGACCTGTTTAGATGTTTGCGAGCTAACACAGTGCAGTTGATTGCTCAGGGTTCTGAGAAGCTCGCTTCCGTTCCGTCTGGCGGTGGTGGTGCCGCTGCTGGCGGTGCTGCCGCTGGCGGCGCTGCTCCTGCTGAGGAGGCCAAGGCCGAGGAGAAGGAAGAGGAGAAGGAGGAGTCCGACGAGGACATGGGCTTCGGTCTTTTCGACTAAGCGTGTCGCCAAATTTATACCGTCGGAAAGAGATGTTTACGCCATCTTATCTATCCTCACGAAGATCATGCGGCTTGGGAACGGGCAATTGGGAGGTGTCGAGCGTGCTATCTATGGAATTATTGAACATTCTCCGCGGCTCTCTCTGTAGAGTAGATGCTGCTAGGATACCGTAAATGAAGTCATGCACCCCCAACTCTGCTCCGTAAATATCAACCATGGTGAAACTCTGACTTTGGAAACTTTCAATTCTATGCAAATACCAGGACTTCCATTTCCATCAGCATTTTGTATGCGCGTGCACATTGAGGTCCAAATTCATGGTGCCAAGATATGCGCACGGGCGCACGGACCCCGCTAAGCGAGGCGAGCCCACCTCTGAATTTGAACCCGACGTCTTCAACCCTTTCGACGAACAACCACCCCGCGACCCAGAAGTAATCCGTCCAGCTACTTCGACAACCCGCAATCATGGCTGACGAGAACTACGTACGTCTTCACTTATGTATATCTGCGCATGCGCATCGCTAACAGTGACATAGAATGCCGAGGAGGCTGCCGGTACGCTCCTATCTACCCTTACGATCCCCTTCCATCTCTGCTTGGCCTCTGCCCGGCCTCTCCCCGACTCTTTCTGCGGATCTGTATAATCGAAGAATACGAGACTGCTGTTTGCTAGATGGGGGTGGTTCTGAGGACATTACAAGCACTGAGCGGAGCAAAGTGGCTAACGGATGATATACAGAGCTCAAGAAGAAGAGAGCCTTCCGCAAGTTTTCCTACCGTGGAGTCGATCTTGACCAGTATGTGCCTCACAAAAGCGCTCGATCTGCAGTGCCATCAATATATTATTATGACATACGGATGTTGACCAAATTCAGACTCCTCGACCTTTCCTCTGAGGAACTCCGCGACCTCGTCCACGCCCGTGCCCGCCGTAGGTTCAACCGTGGTCTGAAGCGCAAGCCCATGGGCCTCATCAAGAAGCTCCGAAAGGCCAAGCAGGAGGCCAAGCCCAACGAGAAGCCCGACCTCGTCAAGACCCACCTTCGTGATATGATTGTCGTCCCCGAGATGATTGGCAGCGTCATCGGCATTTACTCCGGCAAGGAATTCAACCAGGTTGAAATCAAGCCTGAAATGGTCGGCCATTACCTTGCAGAGTTCTCCATCTCATACAGGCCCGTCAAGCACGGAAGGCCGGGTATCGGTGCCACCCACTCTTCCCGTTTCATTCCTCTCAAGTAATTGGTCTGGGTCTCGGTTGCATGGGGTTCTTACGTGGGCGGAGGAAAATGTACTTCATGACCTACTACGAATATAGGTGTTAGGTGCATCCATCCATGACTGTGCTTTCGCGCACGTGAAGCGCATAGGCGGTCACAACAGGCATGAAGGTTGATGTAGTATGCACTACATTTGAAACAAAATCCACCCTACTGAGTGTTCATCATTCGTCCACATTGCTTTCATTTGTGATATCATCCAGGGGGCTTCACTGTGACATTTCAGGGATTGGCTGTAATGCTGCAAACATGTTGTATGGCGAACAGTGACAAAGAAGAGGGACGCCATACGTCATCGATGCCTCAAAAATTTGATTTATGGGTCAATATGTGTTTTGGAGTAATTACTATGTAAAGGAACTGGGGTATAAGAGGCAAGCTGAACAGAAAGCGGGCTCTGCACCCCGATTCCTACTTTCCCACGCGAAATTCTGCCTTACCGTACTTCCTCAATGCCTGCAAGAAGACTTGATAGTTAACGCCTTTATTGTCGGGAAGATGGCTGGAGTCGAAATTAGTGACATTTACAGTAATAGACCGGGAGTGAATACGTACAATATCTCTGTCAACCTCAACTGCCATGGTGGATACCCCTTCAGCACCACTGTAGGACTGAATAGGATCAATAGATCTGGCTCTGTGCTCACATGATCGCTCAGCTCCGCATCGATCAGATTCGGGTCGATTTGATTCACACCGACATCGCCCTTTTGCGCCATCTGAGCGAGAGTTACCGTCAAGTCTATTAGTGTATCGCGGCCGTCATGCTCGGAGAGTAGTAGAACGGTAAGGTGCGGGCGTGACGTAGTCGAGCCGTTCTCAGTGGGTTCGCTGGACGGTGTACCGGGAGGCGAATAGGAAGGAAGATGCGGGGCTTTTACGGTAAGGGTCGGACGGCGACGGGAGCCAAAGTAGGAATCGAGGGTACGCTGGATAGCCGCGTGTGTTTGTGGCACATAATTTTTGAGCACGCCGGATCGCTCGTAGACGCTGAGGAAAGGTACACCAGCGGATGCTGTCCAGGCGGCTATTTCGCAGACGTCGTTGACTAGGCCTTCTAGCCCTGCGGTTCCTTGGTCTTCGTCATCCTCATGGTAGTCTAAGACTACGCTCAAGTGCTTGGGTAATTGTTCCACGTTCTTCACATCGCTGACTATCCACTCTGGCGAGTGGTGGTGATGCCGCATCACCCCGCGCACCTTGTACCAGAACAATCTCCATGCCCGGCGAAATCGGAAGAAGACAGAGAAGAGCAGGGCGATGGTCTGGTATATTATGAAGTGGAGGACAGAGCGAATTCGGCCATTCTTGGGTTTTTGAAATGAGGAACGGCGGGGTTTGGACTTTGTACGGTTCGATTGCGGCGGCGAGGAGAGAATAGGCTCTGGTGGGAGATGCGCCTTTATGAGCTTTTCGCGCTCTTCGGCGGACAGTTGTCTTCCGTTCAAGGTACCTCGGTGGAAGGCGGTGGCCTCTCGAGATGTGATACCTGTAGAAGCCATTGGGGCAGATTTTCTTACGCTGTGGTTATATGAGAGTGCCGATGTGACCGACTAGCAAGACACCTAACCGCAGAAGGAAGAGACAGTAGTGCGAGGGCGTATGTGGTGGTTAGCAATTCGTTAGTGATGCGGCCGACTGCAAGCATATGAAGCTGCGAAACTTGTGAGGCTGGTGCACAGGCGTGGCGTCAACTGGTCCGCCGTTGCCGAAGCGGGCAGCCAAGATGCGATGCTCAGCCCTGCGACGAGGGGCGATTGCGTATTAGCTGTCGCAATTGCTGGTGGACGTGCCGGAGCATGTGCTATGATCGCCGTCTAGAGCTCGGCGAAGGACATGTAGTTCAAGACATATTGTCATGGGTGACGCTTTCCCAAGACGCACCTCCGACGCGGGGCGCCACCAGCCACAGCGAGGCTACGTCGGCCAATCTCAAGGGCACCCCCGTCCAGACATCAAACACACGGCGACGATACCAATACCCTCCGCGAATCTACCCAAAGAATTACTGCAGGCCTTGATAGTTGAGCATAGTCGACTACAGCTAGCTCTGATGTCCTTTAGGTAGCAGACCACCATGTCACGCCCAAGCGCGGACTCGGCGTCGCTGCTCTCGCACCAAACCTCGAGGTCGGCCCTCAGTCGCGGCTTCACATTCAGCTTGGATAATTTCTCGGTATACTACGAGACCATACTGTGACGGCCAGAGCAATGCTAACGCTATCCAGACCAAAGACTTCATAGTGAAGGACTTCGTAGAAGCTCTCTCCGACAGCGCTATACCGGCCTCCCGCAAATCCGGACCCTCCGGTGGTCAGATACAGTTCGACCCGAAGCCCCTAATACGAGCGTTTGAACATGCGTTAAATCGTCTTAATGGCTTATCTGAGGAGCTTGAGGAGCGCGAGAACGAACTCTCTGCCGCCGTACGTCGCGCGGAATCCCAGCACAACCAGAATGTCGATTCCTTGGGAAGGAAGCTGGATCAGGCAATAGATCGATTTCAGAGATTGGACCGCTCTCTTAACGGCAGTTATGGAGATGAAGGGAGCTTGGAGAGCGGTGGAAATGCTGCTTTGCGGATAGGGGAGAGGCTAGAAGAGCTAGACAAGCAGTTGAAGAGGGCAAATGATGCCAGGTTTTTGATTAAATGCTGGCAGGAAGTCAGCCAACTTGGTAGGCTAGACGAGCTCGAGGACCTAAAGCGTGGCGGCAATATAGTGCAGTGCGCATCCATAGCACGCCAGCTTCTCAAGATCAGCACCAGGCTAGACCCCGAGGGATCCCAGGCTGTCAACGGAGGCGGAGTCGCGACAAATGGCATGAAGAGACGACCTGTCGGGTCAATCCATCCCACCAGGGAAATCATCGAGAAGTTCTTGGAGAACTTGGAGCAAGATCTTCTTCAGAAATTCGATGATTACTACCGGCGGCCCAATTACGATGGAATGAGGGAGTGTGCTCTGACTCTGAAGGATTTCAGTGACGGTGCCAGTGTTATCGCTACATATGTAAACCAGCATTCTTTCTTCATAGACCGGAACCAGCTGGTCACGGAAGAGCTTACCACAGATGCTGAGACTTGGGATCGCCTCCAGGACCCGGATGCAGACCCGCCAGGTGTAGAGCCCAGCCTGCAATCTCTCGTGGATGAAGTAAAGATTGTTGTTCAGGAGGAGTCCGCCATCATAAAAAGAGCCTTTCCTTATTACGAAGAAGTTCTAATCAGGTTTCTTCAGAGGATATTCCAACAATCAATCCAACAGCGGCTCGAGATGGTGTTGGAGAAGGCGTCCGACTTGTCTTCCCTTGCTTTCCTTCGCTCGCTACAGGCCTCAAGAAGTTACATCACCACTCTCGTAGACGATCTGAAAGCGCACGGCTTGACAGAAGCGCCCGAACCCGTCACTACACAAATCGCAGCGACTTTAGATCAGCAGCTGGAAGATCTATTCGTACCCTACTTTGTCGGATCGTCGTATATTGAGAGGGAGAAGAAAAATTTGGAAGAGCTGTACAGCTCATTGTTGCTGAAGTACACGCTGTATCATGCAAAACGTCGCAAAATGCCGACATCCTATTTTGGGTCGCTTGCGCAGCGAAGTAAGGAACTTGCAGCTTCCGCACGTGATGCGTACATGGAGCGACTTGATGGCACAGATTTACCTCCTACTCAAAAGGCCATGCTTCTTCGAATTGCCGGTCTCAAAGAGGACCAAAGCGAGAAGAAGGAGATTGAAACAACAGAAGAAGATGGTGCACTGTCTCTTGAGACGGCAAAGCGTATGCTCAAATGGTTAGCAGAGGGAGTTGGTCGAGGGTTAGAACTCTCACCTGGAAACGAAACTCCCAAAGACGTGCAGAATCTTCTGAACCTGATCCTGACCCACATGGGTGAGATCTATCTTGAGACCGCCCTAGATGCGTAAGTCCTGTAATGTCCCAATAGCATTCCCTGCTAACACATATCAGTGCCTCGGAACATGCTGCTTCACAAGAAAACATGAAGACGCCCCCGGATCTAACCCACCTTCCTTCGCTCCACACCATAACTACCATCCTACATCTTCTCCAAACAACTACAACTACTATACTGCTGCCCTTGGCAACACCGAATCTCTCCATTCGTCGAGATATTGAAAAGTCCATCTCAGCCACTATGACGACGCTCGAATCCAAACTTTCAAACATCTTGAATCTTACGCTGACTGCAGCCCTCAACTGGGTCAGCAAGTGCCTCGCCGCTCAGAAGAAAACAGACTTTAGGCCGAGAGACGATGCTGATATCATGATGCTAAGTAATGAAACGCCAGCCTGCCAGCAGGTTTGCCAATTCCTCACACGCGTCGCTACACAAGCTACTGGGTCCCTCAGCGGCCGCAATCTCGCGCTCTTCCTGGCTGAGCTCGCGCGCGGACTTCGTTCTCTTGTCCTAGGGCATCTTTTGAAATTCACCGTCAATCAGCTTGGCGCCATTACGGTCTCACGCGACATCAACTGCTATGTTGAGGTTGTACGCGGATGGCCCACCGGTGAAGCCCTCGAACCAGGCGCTATAGACGTCCTGGTGGATGTGGGTAACTTGTTCATCATGAAGGGAGAGGCCTTGAAGGAGAAGTTAAGGTTGGTGCAGGCTGGAGATGTAGCAGAATATAAAGCATATATCAATAGGAGGGAGGATGTGGGCAGCGTTGAGGTGCAGGCTGCGCTAGGGGGTGTGTGATATGATATCCTGCTTTTGTCACTTAATTCTTCCACTTAGCGGCTTCCCGGAAAATGAGCGTTCCTTTCTCGATTTGAGCTGTTGTATTGATCGCGCGTACTGCATATCTTAGCCTTTTTGCGATCTAGGAACAAGAGCGAAACGCAGGTTACCTATGAGGACTTGGTTGGCAATTCAGTAGCGCCCTCATTACCATGACACCACAAAATACACCGCCCTAGAAGCGAAAGCCCGGAAGACATAACGAGGTTGACGAACTCGCTGGCTTGGGGCTCAACCCGAGACGTGTCAAGCGAGAGACAAAAGTTCCAGCTCTACTAGACAACGTTATGTGAGCTGAAGCAAAGATTCGAGCAAAATCTTGTAGAGTGACTTCATTGCTACTTTTCAGATGAGTGAAATCTCTGCTTCTGCAACTCGTCATCAATCCCCTATCTAACTTCTGCAACCGGACTACGCGGGCAAGGAATGCTTTCAGCGACTTCAGAGGAATTGGCTTGCCCTGACTATGGTCAGTCGCCAAGTATACGTCGAAGCAGCCTTGATACCGTTCGAAATCAGTGCCTTTTGCGATGGCAGATTCCCGGCCACACCGACAAAACCTTCCGTGGACCTCTTGGCCTGTCTTTAAACTGCGGCCTCTCTGACAAGCAACAGGAACCAATGGAAACTATTGAACTAGGCTACCTTGTGATGTGGTCGTTTGCCGGCACGTTTGCAGGTGGGATTACGAACATAGAACAATCGTTGAGAGAAAAATTGTTCCATCCCTTTGGAAACGACCAAGTAAATTTCAGTGGTGTTAAAAGATTCATTCTGCAGAACAGGCTAACGTATGGAAACTTTGCTCATGATCGCTTCAGACAAACCATCAAAGGTGTAGAGTACTACATGGGAAGGACGGACCTTGGTATTGTTTGCGAGGAGAGGGGAATAGAGCGGGCTTTGAGAACGAGCGATGGAAAGTTGTTCGAGGTTGGCCATAGGGGACATGCTTTTTGCTATCTGGAACCGGAACATGTCGTGCTACCTCGCTTATCCCACATACTCACTCCTTCTTTTTTCCTTTCAGCTTCACCTTGACCTTTACCTTCACCGCCATATACCTCATACCCGGGGTTCCTCCATCCACTCGACCTTCCTTATCCATACCCACATCAAGAACTTCAGCAGTAGTCTCACTACAATGGCAGATCTGAATTCGGAGGAAGCTTCACCCTTAGACGCTATGTGAGCTGAAGCAAAAAAGTTTGAGGTAGACATCCGTAAACTGACTGTGCTAGTACCATGAGGAACCAGAGAGAGTCTCCGCTCTTACGGCTCTCCACTGAGATAAGGAATAATATTTACGAGTACGCGCTCGGTGGTTATCGTGTCTGGGTCCCATACAAGATGCCATTCATTCGTCTCTCGAAGCTCGATCATGATGAGCCGGATGACGAGGGCGAGCCTTTCTACAAGCCCAGGCCGGCTCTACACTGGCTCGCTTTGACGGAAGTTTGTCGCCAGGTACACAGTGAGACAGCCCTGATGCCGTTCAGGCTGAACATATTCAGTGCGGGGAGGGAGTGGCATTTCGCGGAGGAACCCAATCTTTTGTTCTCGCTATTACTCGATTATCTCTCGGATGCGCAACGAGACGCTATCGAAGTTATTGAATTAAGCTACAATGCGATGAAGTTCCTTGTTCCTACCGATAAGTTAAGGGGAAGGTCATTGCGCTTGTTCACGGACGGCTCAAAAAAGCTTCGTGGCCTCAGACGTGTCATTTTGCTGCACCAATGGCATTTGTCGCAGGGTCGATCTTCTTTCAGCCCCGATGGATTCAGGAAAGCTATTGAAGGTGTGGAGTCTTTCTTAGATACTTTGGGCCTGCAGGTTGACGATGAGAACGACGGGAGGGTTCGGGCTTGAAGGAGCAGCGACGGGAAGTTTCGGTGCGATTAATGATCTGGAACGTGAGCTACTCTCTCGACTTTCGAATGCATGCTAGCGATGCGGCAAATATTCAATAATTGAGAAGGATTACCATTGTTCTGCTTATGGGATGTACCTATAATTCATCGAAAAGGACCTCAATTCTTTCAGTACATCTGTTTCAAGCCCTAGGCCTCAAGCCCGCACTCAACTGCGATTTCCTTATGCCTTCGAGAAGTCTGTTACAGTCCTTGTCCACTATTTCAAATTCTCTCTCGATTACCTTTCTGTGCATCTCACCTCTTGGTTGGAATTTTACATCTATCTTTTTAGGTGCAGACACAAAGCCATCTGTGAACATACCGTCATCTACAAGTATTCTCTTCCCATCCGTAGACCTCACATTGAATCCCCAGAGGATGCGCGCGATTGCGATCGTAATGGTATTCCTGGCTATGTGTCTGCCAGTGCAAACACGTCGACCATAGCCAAAGTTATTGGGCACGCCCGATTTTTTTGCGTCTTCAGGTCTGTCAAGCCACCTTTCAGGTCGGAAGACAAGTGGGGAGTCGAAGAGCGTTGAATCTTCGCGCATTGCCTTCCATACAGGAATGACTGTCGACCCCTTAGGGATGAAGTACCCATTATACCAATCATCCTTGATCGTCGCGTGCGGAACGCCCGCCGGAAGAATATGCCTCCACCGAAAGTTTTCCTCGACAATGGCATTGATATACGGCAATTTATCAAGATCTGCAAAGTCAGGCATACGATCACCTACGGCTTCATCGATCTCTTTCTGCGCCACAGCTTGGAACTCGGGATGACTGACGCATGCCAGTATGAATGTTTGTAGGTAGACATTTGACGTCTCGACTCCAGCATCGCATAGAATGCCTAGGTCCCAGGCAAGTTCCACTTCATCCATACCTTTCGCTTCCCTCGCATGGGCAAGATCTTTCGACCAATTCCAGCCTGTCCGCTCTAATGCTGCTTTCATATTAGTCATGTGCAGATTAGTCTCTAGCTCGAAAAACCCCTCTGCTGTTTTTTTGAACGGCGCGAATCTCGTAGGAAGGTACTGTAGGATCGGAAAAGCATCAACCATCCACATGCCAACTTGCGCAGCGAGGACAAAATTGTTCAAAACTTGATGCGCCGTATGAACTTGCCACTCGTCGTTCGTGACGATGCGAAATCCATACGCCAGAATATACACGATAGTGGCAGCGTAAATCTCAAAGTTCTTCTTGAAGTCGTTGGTGCGCAGGAAGTTGTGAAGCAACACTTTGGACTCCATGTCCTGGATTGGCGTGTATGTTGCGGAAGCACGGGGGCTGAGGACTGGCGCCTCAAGGCGCTGGTGGAGGATGTATTGTTGGTCAGGCTGACGGAGGAGGATGTGTAGGCCGTGGCAGGTTAGGTCGGATGCCATGACCATGCGTGGGCGGGCACCTGGTGAATATCAATCGATTATCACTACAAGAGGGCTACTAAATGCTTCAAGCTTCACGTACTATAGATTGACGAGCGCTTGTCGAAGAGATCTTTTGCCATCTGAAAGTCCCCAACGAGGACTACTATCGTGCCACCAAAGTCTGCCGAAACAAGAGGTCCATGCTGTTGTATCCATTTCTGGAACGTGAGCCAGGGCAATGATTTAGGAGCTTGATGGAGGTTTCCAATGATTGGAAGACGCGGAGGTCCTGGAGGTAGCTTCCGCATACGCCATTTCTGGTGGACGGTGTACACCACAAACAAGAAAGCTACTCCAGCTGAGAGTACAGTATAGGATAGCATAACTATTATTCACAACTAGTGCAAGTACACTTGAGAGCAATCAACATAACGATTAATCATTTGACCTCATCCCACCATTTATATCATTTATGATCTCACAATCGGTGAACAACCATCACGAGCCCCACTGCAGTCTCTCATAATATTTACGCCCGCCGACTACTCCATGCATGATGTCTAACCGACACTTCATGTGCCGAGCATATGCAGGGCTGGTGCTGTTCAAACCCACCAATCAAGCAAGGTCGGTTACAGCGCTACATTCGTCTCGTCACTGTTACCCTGATGTCGGGACGCCTAGTACCTCTGAGACCGGGGTTGGCGTGAACACGATGCAGGAATGCGATGCTACAGGGGGTTACAAAGCTCAGCCTTGCCTGTCGGTAGAAAAGATGGGCTGATCTTTTCCATTTGCGGTCGCACGGCTAGGGCTCTAGACTGCGGCTATTGGGGGTTTTTCTGTTGGGATGTAGAGTTGGACTAGCTGCGAGGTGCGGAAGTTTGATAAACGGTGGGTCTATTATGGGCTTAGTAGCTTTGAGCTACTCGAGTGATTTTACTGGATGTGTGCAGAGCTTCTCTTCTCGTATTAGCTTACTGTAATTTAGTGTGCATACAGTCTCGTGTTAGGCTTCAGTGTGCATGTGCATAGACAGACAACAGTGAAAATCTAGAACCCCAAAAATGCTCAGAATGTTTCACATAGGCTGCATTAAGATGGCTAATCTTGAATGGAGATTAGGTGGCTTGTGGAGATAACTTCCGTCAAAAGACCCTGGTGTCCTTGAGATATTGTCTCAATGTAGCATGGCTGGAGATTTTTGTTCAAGCCATATGTTGCAAGGTACTTCGGAGCTATCCCTTCACGCCATCGCAAGATAGTGCGAAACCAAGGACTCATTTATCATTGTACAAGCAAGCAGTTGTCGAAAGAACGGATGGCCCCGAGAACTGTTAGTTATTTAAAAAGATGGTTTCATGAACTGATTGATGCAATGAAGGCGAATAGATCTATACACTGGTAAATTCGGTGCGACGGCTGGTCATTTAGTGAACGGAGAGGTTCGAAAGAATATCTAAGCAGCTTTTGATGTAGACTAGCTGATGGTGTTCAAAGGTAGTAATTGACATATAGGCGACATAATCTTCAGCATAGTCCTCGTCTCATCTTCGGCGAGTCGTGGATGTGGTGAGCGATTCATAATTACATTGTACGCTAGAGCTGCAAAAGAACAATAGGTTTCACAGCAGCTCTTCCGACTGAGACGCGCCATTCGAGACGAGTAATAACCTCCATCCTGTGTTAGGGATACTTACACAGTAATGATGTTTACTTTGAATGAGCGAAATCTGTTCAAAGATACTACAGTGCTATTCATATATATGCTGCATAATTCAGATTTTACACAAAGAAGACGCTGGAAAGCTAGTAGTTTTCGATCGAGTTGTGTCTCACCTTTGTCGCTTGACATCAATCCGTCCAAACAGTGACTGAGCTACTTGTGTATTTCGCTACATACACACTGGACATGTTTGAGTCGCGAGAGCATCTACCTTTTAGCCCTTGGCAAACATGTGAACTCATCCTTGTTGCCTAATCACACTTGCTGCTTTTCACTTCGTTTTCATTTCTTTGCTTTCACTCTTTTTGTACCGCGGGCGGGAGCTATAAATTTACCATGTCTGTTCTTCCAACTTCATCCGCAACCTTACAAATCCCTACCATTCGCCGCTCTCAATTATCTACTATGGCGCCACGACAGCCTACAAACCCAAGCTCCTCAACGTCACGGGCGAGAAAGATGGCGGCCAATCGTGTCACCAAGCGACCGGTACGGGGATACCGTACGTTTAAGAATGGGCTCATGAATGTTACCCCGATTGGTGACGAGGTCCAGCTGTAAGTAAAGGATGATATTGCACAAGTTCAATTAGCCCATTGAATGTACCTGTATCATGATCACTACTAACCGCAGCTATAGTGTTGAAGCTAATCAAACATCGCCGCTCCTCCGTCTACCTCCTGAGATTCGTAATCAGATTTGGCATGAAGTCCTAGGAGGTAGAGTCATCGCAGAGACAGTCCGCTCACCAAATGGTCCGATCTTCACTGTACCGAATGCAGCCCAGAAGCATTTCCTGGCATTGCTAAGGACGTGCCGTCAAATTTACGCCGAGACTGCGCTGATCCCTTATCATGCCAACCGATTCTCTGTCCGGTCGAAGTCGGGTCTAGGTGCCATACTGAGGATGAAGTCGATACAACGCAAGTGTATCTCTGTCTTGCAGGTGGAATTAGCACCTCGGGTTATTGCGCCATGGAAGAGCTTCGCCCTAATCAGAAGTATTGCTTCTGACGTTTCAAAGCTGGTTGAGCTGAGAGGCATTCATGTCTTGACCCTCAGCCCCAAAGAAACCGTCAGACTGCAAGAGACAAGGTTTCTAATCAGTTATAGACTGCAATTGCAGGATATAATCAAAAGCATTAAAGAGGATCTTCAGATTACCTTCGAGCACAATCAGGACTTAAAGGCGTACTATGATCAGTACGTTCGGAACTATCGCGAACCAGTCGTTGACGAAAATGTGGAATCGTCCCCTTGGAGTAGGCTGTTTTGGTCCGTGTTACATGTCACGGCGGAACGCTTGACACAGCTTTTCTAGCTAATTAGAGAAGCATCGGTACTGTCACAACTTGTGTGCTACCAGCACTAGATGATTGGTGTTATAGCTCCGCCATGTCTCGTACATGCCACCACCTTCATCGGCATACAAGTCTATCGCCTCCTCCTAATCCCTCTCGTAGATAGGGCCCAAACATATTTAGGCTAGCAATTAGCGAAAACTCATGAATCCAGTTCTCAGCCGATCGAAAACAATGCTAAATTTTCATCTTCATAGCTCGTGTTTTGAAAGACAGGCATGAATCGTGAAATTCTATTTTGTGTAATGGTGGGGTACATAATATTGCGCTTATCGCTGTTCTGTCTTTCTTTGCGTAGCCTGATCGGCCTTGACTAATATTATAGTCCTTTACGCCTGTCGTTCGGCTTCACTAAGCAACCCTTTGTATCATCTCCTCTCACTTCTTTAGAACTTCCACTACTGAATACTGTTGTGGCAACCCACAGACGACCGAGTCTTTAAAATTCGCGACAGCAACGTGTCAAGAACAACTGAATGCGATGGAGGGGAAAGCATCCAAAGTACATCACCGGCTCAAAAGCAGCTCATGTAGATTGGAGAATCGCTTGGAAGACTCTATGAGACCCATTGCACTGAATCGAAAGCGGAGTCATTCATAGTATACATCAACACACTTATACCGAATAGTCATGAAGAGAAGTATCGTTTAGCAATTTTGTCTCACAGGCCCTAGGGGAAGGTGACGAAGAATCATTGAAGCACGACAATTGCGATTGAGCTCTGCGAAAAGACTATGTGACACTCAGCACTTACATCAGCTACAATCACTTGTTTGATGATTCTTTTTCCCTTGATGTTTTTATAGTGGTTTTGTAGACTAGTCAGTGGTTTCAATCTTACATGACCCCACATTCGGGATGATCGTCGGAGTTTAGACTAATGAATCATTAGGACGGAAAAGGAAACGCATGTATAAAGGCGACCAAGTAGCTTTCTCTAAAACAAACTGTAAGTCTCAAATAACATCAGCTTCTATGCTATGTCGACCGAAAAGTATATCCGTATAACTTCCTTCATCAACCGTAAGAAAGGAGTATCCAAGGAGGATTTCTATGGCTACTGGACCCAAGTACATGGGCCTCTAGTCACGGATTTCATGAAGCGCCATGGTGTAGTCGAATACGTCCAAGTGAGCCTCAAATCTGCCCTGTCCTCGAATTAAGTTTGACATCCGTCACAGTACCACACGACAGATGAGACCAAAGCACTAGGAGCTACGATGTCCGCTGCGTCAGGACGACCAATGCTTACATATGACGGCATGACGGATGCCTACGTGCGGTCTTTTTCTGAATTTGAAAATGCGTTCAAAGATCCATTCTATTTAGAGAAGATTCGCCCCGATGAGTTGGCATTCATAGACGTCGACAGCTTACAGATGACCATTGGGTACAACTATGAAGTAATAAAGAACAGCGAAGTTATAGAGGAGCATGAAAGGAGTTGGAATAAGCCTGAAAGAGATTTGCTTGGCGAAGCAATTAAAGAGATCGAAGAGAGGGAGAAGGCAATCAAGAAGTAGTCTGTTTCATCAGTTCTCGATAGTTAGGTAAGGAATTCAAATGTAGTAGACGTTCTACGAGTTACGTATATGCGAAACACAACAAAGAGTGTCAATAAATGTAGACATTGGTTCGAATTAATGGAAGAGTCACATATCTACTAAAGCAGTCTGGCTAATATTTAGATTTCTTCGCGACTGGAGACACAGGACATAGTCTCATGTGGTCCATCCGGGATACATACTGGGGATTTTACAAAGGTATCCCGCACTGCCCTGTCTTCAAAGTGTCTAAAATCAACACGGCAAGACTTCCATATCGGTAGTCAGTGTCCAGCTTGTCTCGTTAGAGGCCTTCTGTCGCGACATTCTTGAAACCGAATCCTCCACGGCCCGCGCCTGAAACTCAATATCAAGCTCGCCGCCTGTACAGGGTCCCACGGCGCCTTGATCACCATCTACGGGCGTGAGGTGTCTTGAAAATTGTCCAGTGAGTGGGCCATCGACATCGAGCATCCCGATGCTCTGGTGACTTTCAGTATCCAGGCAGAGATTGCGGAAGCGAGATGTAACTTACTTGGACCTCTGCCTTCGCAGCAAACGAATACGTGCCTCGCAAGAACATCTTTGCATTGCTTGGCAAGTCCGCGTTTCCCTGGGCGGAGGTGCCACGCCCATTTATCATGATCTTCCAACCTTTGTCGACGCTAATGAAGCTGACAATGTCGCACATTCTCAACGAGGAACCGAACGAGCCTAGCGCTGGTAGAAAATTCGCGAGTGTAAAGGTGACGCGAGCAATGTTCGTCGTCGCATTTACGGGCCCAATGGCCGCGCTGAGACCTCCATCGGGACAGGCACTGCCCCAGTAGGTGGCATTGACAATCTTCGGTTGTGGTACCGTTCCATTTTGACCCAGTACACTAGCAATAGAGCTCAAAAACAACAGGGGAATAGGAATTCGCATGGTGTGACGAGTTGGACGTAGCTACGCAGAAAATTGGAGAGAAAAGTTACAGGGCAAGCTGACGTTTAGGTCTATCAGATGCCCCACTCGCCCGTTACTGCTCCCTTCATTGCCGCATATTATGATTGGGGATAACAACCGGGTGTTGATTCGCGACTTCATTTGCACTCTGTGTGTCCGGCAGAATACCCGCGCGGGGCCCCCAACATCGCGGATAAGTCGTTCAACATACGAACTGTTGCGCAGATTCGTTGGTATAAATGGGCAAGAGAACAGCAAATAGCAGCTACAATTCTTTTTTCTAAATCTTGTTGTCTATTAGGTGTAGCACTCGGATAATCGTTTCGAGAAATGTACCAAGTAGCTTGCTATGAAATCAGTGTCTTAGGAGAGTCGGAAGAATCGGTCCAGGAAGATTGTCCCAGGAAATTCGTCTCAGAGGAATGAGGCTACAGGAGAGTCGTTCTAGGAAAACCGGCGTCCCAGGAAAATTGTGGTGTAGAGATAATTGTCCTGGAAGAAGTGGAGTTCTAGAAGAGTCGGCGTTTCTAGAGTCAACCCGGGAAAACCGTCTTGTGAGGGTGGGCCCCTAGTAATATATATACATATTTAGTCAGATCGCACTATATTCTTAGGCTCCACAGGGCACAATGTCTTGACCAGCTCAACCTTCACCAGTCTTCTCCTGAGATCAAGAGTCTTGTAGAAAAAGCTATACATACTTGCCAGCTATACACAAAGCGGACACTTAAATCGCCCTCCTTGTCTCCTTCCCGCACTGGTGCTACCACTCGCGTTATCTTCCTCACCCTCCGTAACAATCGCGTTCTCCAAACACGCTTTATGCCATAGATGTCTACAAGCGAACACAACTAAAGTTCCACTCCCACTTTCTTCCGCGACATCCTCACCTTCTAACCTTGCACTTTTCCCCTTGCCTTTCGCGCCGGTCTCTTCCTCCCTATCCTCGACTCGTTTCCGCGCTCTCTGGCCTTCTTTCTTCTCCCATGCCTCCCAAACTTGCCCGCCGGTGCCAGGTCCCCATGCCCTCTTCCTGCATGCCTCGCATACTTGTCCTCTTGGCCTCCATCCGCGCCGCCTTAGCTCGTTGATCTCTCTTACATGCTCGAAGCCTTCTTTATCTAGGAATCGATTGGCAAGACTGAGAATCGTTTCTTCAAATGTGTAGGCTGCGAAGATCTCGGCAAGCACAGAGCGTAGGTCGCTGAGAGAGGGTGAAGAGTGGGTCGCGCGAGTGAGGAAGGTACGTAAAATGCGGAGGAATGAGGGGTTTGTTTGGGGTTTCTGAGGCCGGCGAATTGGGCGAGTAGATGCTGATTGTTGACTGGTGGGCTTCGGAGGGACAGTAGTTGAAGCAAGGAGTGCCGAGAAGGTTTGCTGAACGGAGGAGCGCAGCGTAGTGGTGATTTTGGCGGTATCGATGGGATGAGCTGGGTCCACGGGTGGCGTGGAGAGTGCGGTTTGGAGTTCGGAAATGGCGATGGAGACATTATTGATGAGTTTCACCACCGTATCGATGAGGTCGAGCCAGAGGATTTCATCGAGTGCAAGGTCTTCTTCGCGCACCTCGCCATATGTGGACTTTCGGCGGCTGATAAGACTCTCTGCTGGACGTTCCATGGAGCGTGTTTGCCCTTGACACAGCCATATGCCCACTTTGACATACTTTTGGATATCTTCGAGAATGTCAACCACAGCTTCTTCAGTGTTCGCTATGTCTGGTGTCTCTGCAGCTGCGCTCACCAATCCAGTTAGAGCAGTCTCTAGGGTGCCAAGATGTTTGACTAGACGATCCATAGCGCTTTTGACAAGACCATCCCGAGCCATAAGTACCACGGCTGCATCAATAACGCCGCTTTTTTCTAGCGCCGGAAGAACTGGGTCGAGTTTCAGGTCTCCAGATTTGATCAGACTGACAAAATCAGCGACGTGACTGCTGTTATACTTGCACATGAGCTGTACGTAACGTTCAGTGAAGCCAGGCGGAACATCTTCGCTGATCGTGTAAGGGTCGCCATCAACGCCTTTATCGGGTTCAATTAATGCTTTAAGATACTGATGTTGAGCATCTGATTCCTCCTCGAGAGAATCTAGGACTTGACCTAGAAGGTCAGGAGCATATTGCTTCAATGTCGTTGCAGCTTGCGCCGCATCGATTGCAATCAGATCTCTTGCACGATCAGTAATGACGTTTTTAACTTCCTTGATCTGCTTGTTCGTGAGGCCTTTGCTTGTCCGTAGACAGTCTCCAATACAACCAAATACTGCATCCTCGTCGCTCTCGTCGTTTAGATATGTGTCGAGCAGTTTAGCGTACTGTTGTGATCCACGGTAGACAGACTTGAGCACACGGTGAAATCCCGCCTTCTCGAATAATGGAATAAGGCTTTGAAGATTAGGAGGGTGATATATAGAAAGGAGGTATTCGACAGAGAGTTGGCAGTCTTCTTTGATGATGTCCGTGGGGAAATCGCATAGGCCGACCAGTATCTGATGCAGGGATGTACCAGGAAGGATAATATGTTGCGGATATTTTGGCAGATTTCTTGCAATGAACATGTAGAAATAGATGATGTCCTCTGGGTCAAAATGATCTGTCGTCATGATGCCGAGTAGAATGTTGATGATAAACTGTCGGGTAGGTGTAAGTGCTGACCCATGTTTCGTACCATTGACCTGATTCCCGTTGACTGTCTCCTGTTCGCCATTTAGAAAATTGTCTTCGAACGCCTCGTTCAGCATGCTCATGAAGCTCGATGCGTCAAACTCAAGGACTAGACGTAAATAAGGGAAAGCAGGTTCAGGCCCTTTATCAGTTCGCGTCAGAACAATGTCGTCCGAGCCTGGTGGCCATGCTAGGTTCTTTCCTGAGAACATGAAGCGATACATGTCCTTCTTGGCGCTGTAGGCTTGGTCGTCGTCCATGAATGCTCCGCCTGGGTAGACTCGCCCAGTGAAGGTATATGCTAGATATGGAAAGATCTTCATCGCCGATGTCATGTAAACGTTCTCGGTTTCATCCACATCGAAATCCACCACCTTGATAAGTGATAGAATGTTGACCAGTGGGGTGATAAAATCGCCAATGGCTCGTGTCCAAACATATATGAGCGCATCATAGAGGTTGTATTGCTGGCAGAGCATCGTTACTTGATTGATATCCATTGTATCCGTGTTAAGCCGACAGATCATCTCCTCAAGTTGAGTGGTGCGATCAGCGGATGCATAAAACGTAATCAAGTCTTTCAGCACATTTGGAGGAATGTCTGAGATTTCTCCGTTCTGAATGTATGGCTCAAGCGTTTCGAAGAAGACCCGTTCTGCTGATCCTTCTTCAAAGGCGTCGTATACCTCTTCGAATAGAAAATCGATCTCATTCATACTCATGAGGCCGGTGAGGCAGACTTCCGCGAGATCTCTTAGTCGCTTTTGGCGGGGTCCATCTGCCTCATCTTGGGAAAACGTGTATTTTAGTGAAGCAGAGATCATCTCTAGGAGCTTCTCTTGCACGAGCGCGTGTCTCGCCTTATCGTCATCCGGCAATCCCACAGTCAGCCTGTCTGCTTCGCCTACATAGTAGGATGTCGCTAATCCTATAGCAGCAATGAAGTCACCGTCTTCCATCAGCGCCACCAATCGATCAGCCCAGTTGGACAAAGTGCCAATTGAGACATCGTTCGAGCCCAACAAGAAGAGGCGGCCTTTGTATGCTCGAAAGCTCATATAGAAAGCGTCTGCAACGACTCCATGCAACGAAGTGTCCGTCTCGTCAAGCTGTTCGATGACTGGTTTCAACTGCTGCGAGAAAAGATCTGAATGGTATATTTGTTTTTGCAATAGGTCGAACGAGTCCGTCATACGTAAGGGGTTATCCTCCAGTATCACAAGCCGCTGGCTGATGGTCAAAACGCCGAGTACTGATCTGCTGAGCCACTGCACAGCAACAATGGCTTCTTCGCTTTTCCATCGACTTCTTGGTCTAAATTTGAGCTCTGTAGGCTTCTCCTTCTCCGTTGGCGTGGCTACAATGCATTCTACTTCCAAAATAGTCAAAATATTCGACCAGCAGTAGACTAGTTTGGTTTTCGAGACAGTCTTATTCGGATCTCCAGACGGATTTTTAAGCTTTACAGCTGGGAACCAAGCGAGACATCCACTTAAAGTGCTATGAGGTGCAATCTCTTTCGGTCTCGATGCTTTGTGCTGTGTTTGCGCGATAGGTGTGGTTGAAACGATGACCAGCAAATATGGCGTCAGAAGAGCGGTCAAGCCCATCTCGTCCGTAGGCTGTTCTACATTCCCAAGTGGCAGAGGTGCGAAGGCGAGTACGGAACTTGGCTTACGTGGTCGTTCCAGGGATTTCTCTGATAGGGGATATCTGCCTAGAATTCGCGTAATCTTCACGGTCCTTGCAATCGCCCCTAATCCACGTGTCGCGAGATGCGAAAATGCCATTCCACCGTCATCCGCGGAGACGAGAGCTGTATGCCTGGTGCCAAGAAATCCGATATGCAGAATAGCCACGCCTGAGATATGACCATCTGCTTTTCGGTCGTCCAACGTCCGACGATCTTGAGGCGGAACGTGCAAGAAAGGTTTAGCTGGTCTTGCAAGCTCCCATGTGAAAATGTGTCCAGTTGCATGGCCTCCAGCCACAGTTGAGTGGTCAGCGGAGATGGCGAGGGCGGTTACAGGACCGCATTCGATTGCTTAGGATGCGTTTAGCTTGATCTTTCTGCAAGAAAAGTGCTCAAAGCCTACCTTTTGTACCAGGGCCTATGATGGATTTCAGGACCTGCTGGTAGTCAAATACCAGAATGAAGCCTTTCGACGTGCCAATAACCAGCGAGGCCGTGACTGCCAAACACGTCGGACGTCCAAAGTTGCGTTTTCCCACTTCGGAGAAAACCTGCCCTGTAATCTTCTTGAGTTTAGTCCACCGCACGACCTCCCATGGGGCTTGTGGTGTATCTGCCTCGTCCGACTGCTGCTGGAAAAAAACATGACTGGACAATGACGATTGTCTAGAGTGTGACGAGAGGAATTTGGGACTGGACACAACTCGGGGGGAGGCAAGCGGGGAAGGAGAAAGTCGGGCGGAGAAGCGACGCTCGAAGGGCTGCAGAGAGGTCGGGCGATGGTTTCGAAAAGAGCTGTGTGATGCTGGTACGCTACTGCCAGGAGAGGAGAGCACGGAGCCCTGAATTGACGGGGTATCATCGGGGTTGGATGTCGATTCTGGGCTTCTCGGCCTCAGTGCTACCGGGCGCGTAGAGGGTTCTGATGCTGAGGATTCCTCCTGTTCTGGCTCATTCTTCCTCGTCCTCGCAAACGACAAGTTTGTTCCACTTCCTATCGATACAAGCTCCTCCGCATCGTGATTCATGTCATTGCTCTGAAACGCGTCGTCCTCTTCCATCTTACCCGATTGTGGGTCTAAGCCCGGCGAGGCGATGTCTATCTCGTCCGCGATATCATCGTGAGCGCTCGAAGAGCTCTCTCCAGGATCTGAGCTCATGAGGCTCGGTATTCGCAAAGCATCGCTTCACGCGCTCTTCTCGCTTCAAGCCCTTGACGTCTTCTGATATTACAGCTTAGCGCTTCCACACCATGCCTTTAGTTTGTGCATCAATTGAGTGTGTTGGCGGGGCGGATTTCGGTGCGTTGCGATACGAGATGGTGGCCTAGGAGGATTCGCCGCTTTCAGTTTTCTGTTGCGGGAAGATTTTGATCAGGATACGTGATCAGAGACGCATGTAGATATGCGAGCCGTACGGCCGAGTAGCAGATGAATTCCGACAGAGCTTTCGCTTGCGACGACGCTGGTGGTGCCAGTATCAAGCTTCATGGCGCAGTCCGACGATCGCGGCAGTTGCCGAGGCGCGTAGAGGTCAAAGCTCCATCTTCAAGACTTCAACTCCCCGCCGAGACTCCCACTCTTGTCCCTCACCAACTCTGACCGAAACGACATGCCTATTGGACCCTCGCTCCCTCCCCATCTTGCAAAGCGCAGCCATGAAGATGACGATGAGCGCTCTTCTAGCGCCGAATCAAACGGAAAGCGACGTAGGGTACTAGGCCCAGACCCTCCGCCGGCCCAGCCCTCATCTCCACGCAAGGTTGGCCCATCACTGCCGCCTCAGTCGCGGTCGCGATCTAGTAGTGTAGAGAGTGATGTAGGCCCATTACCTCCACAGCCCCCCAAACCGGCCCGCGTGTTGGGACCCGCCCTGCCACCAGCGCCACTTAACGAGCGACCCGCCAACCCTCCTTCAGACGATTCAGAGAGCAGCGATGATGACTTTGGGCCTGCACCACCTCCAGCCGGTGCGACACATAGTACTTTTGGGGAGGAACAGGACGAGACGGTGCCACAGTCTACGTTCGACACGGACCCGCAATATACGCAAGCTCCCAAGAAATTGGAGCGTGATGCCTGGATGACGATGCCGCCGACACAGGACGACTTGGGACGTGTAGATCCGACGAAGCTCCGTGCTCGAAAATTCAACACTGGCAAGAGCGCTGGTAGCGGCGGAGGTGATGGCATGGGTATTTGGACTGAGACGCCCGAGCAAAAGCTCAAACGACTTCAGGACGAGGCTATGGGTATTTCTGCCCCAGCTAACTCCTCTGCTGATAAGAAAGGTTCTCGAAAGAGCAAGGAAGAAGAAGAGCGGAGCCGAAAGATGCGAGAGAAGATGAACGCATCAAGGGGCAAGAGTCTTGTAGAGCAACACCAGGAGAAGGGTAGTAAAGACAAGGACGATGACCCTAGTAAGCGCGGATTTGATTATGAGAAGGACATGGCTATGGGCACGAAGATCTCTCACAAGCAGAGAAGGGAGATGCTGGACAAAGCTAAAAGCTTTGGTAATCGGTTCTCGAGTGGAAGCTTCCTTTAAGGACTATTATAGCTTTTAGCCGGCTAGCATCGAAGCATTCGAGAGTCGATTATCCCAGTCCTTCGTATCTAACTTCATTACAAGCCAGGTTAGCACAGTTTAAGTGGCAGAGTGAGTAGAGACAACCACACTTCGTTGCCAACGATGTTTTTACACTGCCTGTAAATGCGGCGTCTTGAAAAGTCGACATGCACACTGTATGAAAGACTTTAAAAGGCTCTGATTGGATTCCTTGGATACGAAGAAGATGACTCAAGGCGAGACGTTCTACATCTCCCAAGTCTAGGAACCTGCACACACAATTCTATTGTTGAGCTTTCATTGCACTGTGTGGCAGAGAAAATTGCGAAAGCTCGAGATTTTAAAATCCAGCTCTGCTTTCACATGTCCACTATCTTCCCTAACAGAAAGCAGTAGAAATCTAGAAATGTGGTATAGAGCGCCGTGACCACTCCAGTCGTAGAAAAGAAATCCCCTGGAGATGAATTTGAACCGTGGGTACAAGTCACATAACCAGTGGATGCGCGTCCCAACCTTCCAAAGCGCCAATGTCAATGAAGATTAGACAAGAAAATGTATACACGACAGGACAATAGGTACATGCTAGAGAAATATTTGCAACCTATGACTAGCTACTGGGCAGGGTCTCGTATGTGAGTTGAGGAAATACTTATGATGAGATGGAAATGCTTCAGCGATAGTACAGCGGGAAAAGAGAGCATTTAAACGATTATAATGAGCTAGGAATGTGAATTCAGCTCTATGGAGCCGCTTCCCTTCAGCCACGAGAAATATGCGCATGATATTGATCCATGTAAGCCATCACATGATCTCGTTCTTGCGCGACACGCCCTGCTTCGTGTTACCACACCGCTTTCCACGGGCCCTCACATTCAACGCAATGCTATATCTAGCATTTTACATGAAGACTCGCATGATAGGTGTGGTTCTCACCGCATCTTTCATTACTTCACCGATGAGTGGCTTTTTAAATGCCCGCCTCACAGTCATAACCGCAGGTTCGGGTGGCTCGATATCGCAACGAGCCTGACATGTGAGGCCAGAACGTCATATGCTGGCGCTTTGACCCGTTGCCTTATCGCCTAACGCAACCAGTGGAATATCTTGTGAATGCTTATTGTATACGCTAATCGTTTTCTGAGCATGAGAACTCGGGGTCACGCGACTTCGCGACCAGTCGTGTTGCGCAGCGAATATTCGCGAAAACCCGAGCGACACTGTTATTGGCTGGAAAGGGCTCGATAACGTCGGAGAGCGCGTTGAACACGTAAGGTGAAGGCACGTTGAAGCTCGTTGGCTAAAGAAGGGAAAGCGTGTCCACAGCAGCGGGAGTAGAACCAAGGTATAAAGAGGGCCTCTGGCCTTTGTCGTTTCGACAACCACCTCTACCACAGCTTCAACCCTTCTCAGCAACACAACTTGACAAGCTCAAACCCATCGGATCATTTCATCATGACCAAAGGATCTTCAGGCAGCTCTGGCTCCGGCTCCGGTGGCTCTGGAAGCGGCGGCTATTCCTATAATAGCTCTGGCACCAATAGCCAGGTGCGCCAATTCTCCCTCCTCGTTCGTGTTATTGTCGTTTACTCATTGCATCTTTAGGGAAACCATTACTGCTCCCGCAACTACGGCTCTGGTGCCGCTAACAGCAATTCGTACCATTACTCCAACAGCAATGGCTCGTACTACTACAGCAACCCCAATGTAATTCTCCCTTCACACCGAAATATAGAATTAGCGCTGACGAGATGTAGGGCTCCACCTACTACAACTCCGGCAACGGATACTCCAGGTATAATTCTGGCAAATAAGTGTCGTTCCGACAAGGTAGTTCACGTTGAACTGCTGGTTGTTCTGGTACAGCGGTGATGGGCTGGGCCAATACTATAGTATGCAGGATGCTACATTGCAGGTTTAGACAGACCTAGGGAGTAATTCCACATGTGTTACTTTTAAGAGCTCTGTATCCAGTGTAATCTTTGCCATGACCGGGCTCCTAGCGCGACAGTCTGCTGTGAAACTATTCTTTTTGATGAGCATAAAAAATCTCTCCCCGGGGTATTCAAGATAGAGTGATATAGATCCACCCGGTGGTTCTATACAAAGGTTTGAATGCTCATCTTTGAGGCTGCTATCTTACTAATGGCTGACAAAATGTTTAGTCACGTGACTCTAGCACAATCTGACACTCCCTACGTAGATACTAATAACTCCATCTACAGACTCACCTATTCCGTCCGGTCAGCTACTTCTATGTCTAATTTTATAGCCCCGGCAGCCTTGCTTTCCGTGCGAGAGTACATCTTCTCACCATCGTTCAATCCTCCACATTTCAGCCCCCACAAAGCGTCACAAGGCAACCAATACGCTAGGTACGGGTCGACTGACCAAACCCGGCTGATGTAACATGGATTCTGATACAAGCAAATCTCTGAGAGCTTGGCGCTTTCTTGGCTTCCGAAAGCCCATTGTCCCAAAGTAGATAAAGCTGTTTGCGTTCCCTGTAGATTTGCATTGACCGGTTGCCTTCTGTATTGAGAGTTTGTTTTAATATGCCCATTTGGGTTGCGTAAGCTACGTATAGTAGTCAAACGCGGCGATTAAAGCTACTGATTGCAGGCGTGTGATTGGATAGACGTAGTGAGAAGCAAAGATGAAGTTGTGTGAAGGCTGTATTGGGAGTGTTCTGAAGAGTGGAAAATCTTGGGATTACCACAAATCATATGCTTCCCTAAAAGAATCTTCGGAATGGACAGTCCTTGCTATAACAGACATTCCAACGACTGAGTTGCAAGAGCAGCGAAAGAAGACGGAGAAGAAAGAGAGGTGTCTCTTTTGCTGGACACTCCGTCATGATATTGAAGTATTTGAGCCTCACCTCAAGACACACGAGGGCTCCGTGCATCGCTGGAACATTAGAACACTAGCAAAGATTCGGGAGAGCTTGGAAACGGTCGTCATTACATTCCGACAAATTCCAAGAGAAAGGAAGGAAGGAGATGCAGTATTTCAAGAAGTCAAATTGCCGACCCGCACGTTCTATGTCTTCCCAGAAGCAGACATTAGTCCACTACCAACTATTGAAGAGATTGGGGAGTCTACGAATCCCGCCGAAAAATGTGGCGCCCAGATCAAATCATGGATGGAGACCTGCGATAACACACATATTACGTGTATGAAGCGTCGCAAAGCCATGTCCGCCGCTTCTCAGTTCGTTCCGACGCGGCTCCTAGACATCAGTGGCCCTCCCAAGTCACCAATTAAGGTGATCGAAACAGCAAAGACGCCAGTCAGAGGACCATACGCATCTCTTTCCCATTGCTGGGGAAAGCTCAAATTCGTAGAATTACGAACCAAGACCAAGGAGGAATACATGGGCAAAGGCGTACCGTGGCAGATGTTCACCAAGAACTTCCAAGAAGCGATAGAGGTCGCGCGCTTCATTGGAATTGAGTACATCTGGATCGACAGCTTGTGCATCGTCCAGGGAGACGATGGGGATTTCCCCTCAGAGGCACCCAAGATGCACAAGGTATATCGGAATAGCTATTGTAATATTGCTATTGTAGATTCTGAAGACAGTACCGGCGGGGTGTTCCGTCAGAGAGATTCAGAGGACGTTGCTCCTGCAAGATACCAGGGCGAAGATGAGTCGACCATGTTTGGAAGATCGGTTTGGAGGATAGTTCCAGGTGATCTTTGGGAGAGTGATCTGCTCAGAACTAAGCTTTATGTCCGCGGATGGGTGTTTCAAGGTAAGTTCTCAGGTCATAGGAAATGTAATCGACTTCTGACGCATCTAAGAGCGTATGTTGGCACCTCGGATCCTACACTTCGCGAAGCACCAAATTTTCTGGGATTGCCCTTCGATGAGCGCCTGCGAGACTCTACCATCGGGATTGCCTCCACCAATGGATGGAGCGGCAAGGCCCGATCGTCACTGGCGCAATCGCCTACAGGAGCCGGAGGAGAAGCATGAGCATCTAGCCGGGGCAAGTGATGATTCTCTTGAAGACTTTTGGAAGACTGCTATTCAAAAGTATACAGTCTGCAATCTGACGATGGGAAAAGACAAGAAAATTGCCATGTGGGGCATAGCAAAGCTAGTCCGAGACGCCCGTGGCGTGGAGTATGGCGAAGGCCTTTGGGAGGAAAATCTTGAGGATCAATTGACCTGGCGAGTTGCAGAGTGCACACTCCATGAACGTCCTAACGAGTCCAAAGACAAGTTTATTGCGCGCGATATTCCATCATGGTCGTGGGCATCTATGGATGGACGTATCGAGGTTCCAGACCGGATGACAACAGAAATGCATTACAGGGTCACAGACCATTATGGTCGTCGTCTTACTTTTGATCTCATTGGAGTAAAGCGATATCTACCTCCCGCTCCGCCGAAGACTGCAGAGGAGACGTCCCCGGTTCAAACTCGTGGATTCAGCGACACATTCGTTGAACAAGTAAAGCGAGACAGGCAGCTCGGAAAGGAAGACAAGCAGGACGTATCTGACTCCTCCGAAAAGGTAGACAGGGATGCCGAGCCAAAGTTTCATAATACATCTATCCAGATACATGGACATTATGCTCGCGGGCATTTGCAAAGAGACAACGCAGATAAGAAATGGCGTCTTATCATTGAAGGCTTGCCCGGCACCGAGATTGAAGCATTTCCAGACACTATACCCAAGAAAGACAACCCTGTGGATGAAATCCCGTACTTTGTAGTGCTGTCAGCGAAGAAGCTCAACCCAGGCGATTTAGACGAAGTCGATACAGAAAGTGACCAAGAAGACCTGCTGGAGGACTCGGACTGCGAAGAGCCCCCCGAAGCGGAAATAATCCCGATATTCGAATATTCTGGTGCTGGAATACTATTGAAAGAAGGCGTCGGAAACCAGCATTTCCGCCGGACTGGTGCTTTTCGCTTCTCGAATGTCAGCGAAGAAGTTTTTGCGCAATTGATCGGCTGCAAAGAAACATATAAGACGAATGGGCTTCCAGCGGATCTGTATCATTCCGGTCAAGGCAAAAGCTTTTATTTGGATTGAGAATAGGCATTGCTTGTGGGGCCACTGTGCATCCTTGTAGTGGTGAGCAATAACAGACGGGAGCCCCATTTTGTCTTCAGTCTGAGACGAATTACTGCATCTCATGACCACGCAACGGTCCCTTTCCGGATGATGAAGGTACGTCTTGGCTCTTCCTCAGATAACAGCGAGGTAGCTGTGCGACCTAGCCTCCGGGGCGTGATCTCTCCTGGCTCTTCCGAGATTGTCTGGGGCTCGAACCTGACATTTCGATCTCCAACGGTCAGTGGGTGCGGGATTGTTGACCGTTTTTTTGTTAGATTGTCCCTGTCCAACTCCAACTTTGCGTGGTACAAGCTCTCGCGGAATCTATCTTTGACATATTGCGAGAAATGATCGTGAAAGGCACGAAGCATTTGCGGTCCATAAGGCATGAAATTGGCTGTGGTGACGAGAAAGCCATTTGTAGCTTCGAGCATGTCCTCGCCGCTACGAGGCTCTACTGGGATAGAGCGGCTCAAGAGCTGCTGTAAGCGCGGAATAGACTCCCCAATATTGTCACGACTAGCAGCTGCGATTGCCTTTAGCCCAAGATCGCGATTTTGGGGACTTTGTATTTCGATCCCCTCGAGTGCGGCGTTGAACAATGCCACGATGTTTGCTGGTAATTGGTTTCCTCGTTTTGAGATCTCCTCCACTGAAAGTGCTTCATGGATCAGGTCTAGCCTAGCCTTAGCAATTCCGATGTGGCCAAGTGCTAAGCGTTGTATGTCCCATGCAATTTCTCTTGCACAATTAGGATTCTTATCTTCCCCGATTGCTAGGCCAAGCTGTGATGGTGGAGGCATCTCCTCAATTGAGCTACCTAGCCCAAGGTCGCCATGCTCACGCTCCATCGTCCAAGCAATGAAGCTTTCCATTGCATCATTTGGGGTATCCATGCGGATATTAACGTGGTCATAGTCCTCACACAAATGATCATTGGTCTTGCTGTATGCCTGTGAGCTTAATTTCAAACAGCTCTCGGGCAACTCACCATTTCTCGCAAATTCTTCCCGCCTCTTTACACGGAAAGCAGAGTATGGATTCACACTTCATGCAAAAGAGATACATGTCCAAGATCTCTCGATCTTCCGCATCAATCGGATCATCGTCGGGCATATCTCCATGGTTGGTGTGATCACAACTTGTTTCAACTGATTCGAATATAGGTATTCGCGAGGTGATAAGGATGCTCACATGGTTTGCTTGGAGCTCTGCTAGTTCCGAGTCAAGGAGTAGCCGCAATGTGGGGCTACAGCAATCGATACCATCGAGCAGCAAGAAGATTCGGGAGCCTTTTTCGCGACTTTGAAGACGGCCGTATAACGCCTTACGAAGCAGAGAGATTCTGCTATGTACCCTGGTGCCTTCTTTACTCATATAACGAGCTTGGACGTATTTGCTATAGTCATCTCCCTCAAAATCTTCATCGCACGCTTCCCACTGACCAAGTTCTTGGTAAAGAACATGGAGAAAATCTTCAAGGAATTCGGTTTCGAAATCCGAGACTTTGTGCTGAATGAATACGGAGATGACCGGAAAGCCTTTGGCTCGGGAATCTTCTTTTAGGCGTTTTGCCACAAGTGAAGTCAATGTCGTCTACATTACATTAGTCAGGTAGCTCATACTCGGTACTACCCAAACTTTGCAGTTCCGTACTACAGTACCTTTCCAGAACCGGGTCCCCCTACGCAATGCACTTGCCAGCCCACTTCCTCTCGACACCATCGGTCAAAGACGTGATGCATAAATAGCCAGTCGAAGACAGTATCGAGAATATCGCACGACAGGCCATGGCGGAGCTTCAAGGCAGGATGAGTCCATGCCCCTTGATTGAAAAGGCGTGTCATGCTGTGACTTCTTCCTGATGCCTTGTCCGGTTCCGGACGATTTTAAGGAGGAATGCCGAAGCTATTGTGTGCTATAGGCTTGCCTCGGGGCTAACAGCATTTCTGACGCGAGCACACTAGTATTGCACTGCCTCGTAATGGCACCTTGCCTTTTCGTAGGGTATCTGGGGGCGGGTATTATTCAGCCTTCATCTCTTGGCACGCAACGAGCTGATGCCGGGCGGTTTCCTATTGGGGTAATTTTGGGGGCGTGGGCTCACTTTCAGCCCCCAAGGCGGCTCCTCGAGCCCATGATATGTAATTTCAATTTGCAGCTAGAGAAGGCCCTAGCACGATGCTGTTTGCTTAAGGATCTAAGAGCGCCACGATGGATGCTGCTGTTGCCGACCGACCGTCCTTCGTTTTCTGGGTTGCGAGATGTTGTTCCAGCGCGTTGCTTGTCTTTGCTTTGTTGGCTACGGCCTCGCCCGATCAGTGCCACAAAAACTTCGTGTTCGTCAAGATGCATCGAGCACAGCAAGTGCACCTGCTGCAAAGTCAACAGCATGTGGTGACATCATTTCAGACGTAGATGAAGGTACGTATTCCAAGCAGAGGACATGCCGATGGGTAGACGAGATGGACAGGCGACCCACCTCACTAGCTTACTCGGTTACTTCCTACCTCCGGCCTGGACAACCCATCTTCAAACTACAAGAAACTAATTTAGTCAGGCTATACTGTCTTCTGGGCTTCCGACGCCTACGACTGTCTTAGGAGCGTCCCGTTCAACCCTGCCGTTGCTACAAGATTTCTCGACTATTGGAACCAGACTATTCAATTCCAAAGCACGCTTGCTTACTTTAAGAACCCGCCTGAGGGTTATCAACAACCCCCCGTCGACGTGGATGAGGAGCTTGCAAAGATCCGACAGCGTATCGAGTCAGGCTTCTATGCGAATCAATATAACTTCGAAGCCGACTTCCAGCTCCTGACATACGCTTTGAACGATGCACACGTGAGAGTTTCTGCCGGAGCTTTGTCAGCCTTCTCCTTTGGTAGTCCGTTCGAAATTGCATCTGTATCGAAGGATGGCAAAGAGGCACCTAAAATCTATTTCACTGGTAAGCAACAATTGAACGGCGTGCGAGCATGAAACTGATCTCTACCAGCCGACATCATCGACAGCCCAATCCAAGGCTGGACGCCGTCTCCGATTAAAACAATCAACGGTGAAGATCCTGTTGAGTTTTTGACTAAATTTGGAGCCCTCAACTCGTGGGGCTATGTAGAAGGTCATGCAGAATGGAATGCGCTCATGTCCTCACCTGCCCTTGACATCCAAGGTGGAAATACGATCTTCTCGGGAGGCGCAACCTTCTATCCAGGCGATAATCTTACGGTACACTTCGAAAACTACACTGAAGGGGACGATAGTACAATATGGGCCGATTGGTGGATCGCTCTGTACAATGAAGTAGCCAATGCCACCGGTCCTCTCACTACCGGCGGTGATTTTTACAACTACTTTGTCCTCGGACTTCTACCAGATTCGTTTAATGAGTCAGCAATAACGCCACCCACGCTTTCGGAGCCATCTCCAGCGCCAGGCAATTGGAGCGGAGACAGCTGGGACGCATATCCCGAAAAGCCGGACGTTGTTCAGTATGATTTGGGTAATTTACATACAGGGCTTGTCTCAGGCTACTACCTTAAGGACATTTCTACAGGCGTTCTCAGCCTGCCAAGTTTCGGTGCCGTCCCTGACACAATCGGCAACTATTCGGCAACCATTAACGAGTTCATCCACGGGGCTTCTGAGGCAGGACTTGACAAAATCATCATCGATCTGCAAAGGAATTATGGCGGTGTTACACTGCTCGCTTATACGACCTTTAAATCCTTCTTCCCGGATCTGATGCCGTACGGTGGCAGTAGACGTCGTAGCTTCCCGATGGGCAATGCTCTAGGCTCGGCTACTACTAATTTCTGGGAGTCCCTCAACGAGGAGGACCCAGATGAGCTTCAATTCAAGCAAGAAATCGGCGCATATGACTGGATCATCACGAACCGGATTAATGCTGCTACTGGGAAAAACTTCACCGATTGGACGGAATATCAGGGACCTGTAAACGCTAATGATGGTGAATTCACCTTGACTGAACAGTATGATCTCGCCAATTCGGTATTCGACTTGGCAGCATTCGATGAGTGGTACCCCACGATGTACATGTCGAACAAAAGCGCGTGGCCGTTCACTGAACGCACCTGGCAACCAGACCAAATCGTACTGCTTACGGACGGTCTTTGCTCTTCATCGTGCGCACTCTTTGTCGAGATGATGACACGTGCCGGAGTGAAGACAGTTGTGGCTGGTGGGCGTCCTCAGACCGGCCCTATGCAGGCGGCTGCTGGCAATCGCGGTGCCGCCGTATACGGTACAGATGGCCTGGACGACGACATATCCTTCGCAAGAAGCATCGATGAGTTCGTTAATGATGATGTCAATGGCTCTCTACCCGAAATTAGGGAGAGCGGAATATACATTGAATATGCGAGCGTTAACCTTCGCGATCAAATCCGAAAGGACGACACGACACCCCTGCAATTCAAGTACGAGGCTGCCGACTGCAGGGTATACTACACTCTGGCCAATTTATACAACATGACCAATCTGTGGCGCGATGTTTCCGCTGCCGCATTTGACGATCCATCACGATGTGTGGAGGGCTCGAGGGGGTTTTCCACGACAAACAATACCAACCCAAGCCCACCGCCCGCTCCTGATTCGGAACGTCCTACCTTGAATCAAGACAACCCCATTGTAGAATTGGTTGAATTCCAGGATGATCCTACGGGTGGACTTCGAGACGAGCGAGGCGCGTCAAAAGGCGGCAATACCATCAAAGCATGTCCGAGCACAGTCAAAGTCGGCCAATTCTGTGGAGACGGAAAGTCTTTATGCACGACTGTCAAAGTCCACTGCCCTGGATTTGTCAATAAGAAGCCACTTGATCTATGTCTACCCCCATGCACATGCCGCGGCGATGGTTGCAATTGTGCTGGATCCTGTAGCATTGATACCAAGTTAGAGGCCAAGGTCAGTGGACACTCGCTTTCAGTAGAGGCGAATACGTACCACGGCTTCTGCCATCCGAATGTTGGTAGCCATAAACTTGGTTGCCCTGCGAATCCAAAGAAACCGTCCTGAGCCAACACTGGATAGATCTGTCTTTGTTGTAGCGATTGCATGGGCAAATGATTAATGGAACACATAAGGCATATTAATAGACGCATTTATCATCGTTAGATTATACCCCAATAGAGTAATGATATTGTCTTCTCGCTCTGTTAGGAATCTACAATTGTGAGCTTCAAAATTGTCGTTACTCTGCCTCTGGTCGTAACAAAGACGGCGGATATGACCATCCACTATCCAGAACACCCTTAGATATACAATTGCCTGGATCCTAAGCTCCCATAAATATCCAAGGGCCTCTTAGATTTATTTTCGTTAGAATTAGACCGATTCATTCTAGCAGCTTTGTAATATCAACAGGAAGGCTATGTGTTCCTATATGCTGCATTTTCGTTGCTTCGAGAGTCCATTTCACCCAATATAGACTAGTGTGAGAGATCCTCGTGACTGCGCGTTTAGCTGGCGCGTCTCGCTTCTTCCTCAGGCTCATCATCCCCTCGTCATGCCTAAAAATGGCCCTCAACCTGCAAAGCCCCTCCAAACACAACCAAATGATCACGCGCTTCATCAAACATCCGAAATCCACGAATTACGACGGTGAGAAGGATCGGCCAGCAAAACGGCAGAAGCTCGACCAATCACCCTCGAAGCGAAGCGCCTCTGCGAAGTTCGCGGATCGCGAGATCCCAGATTCGGAGGATGAAGGGGATACCGAGGACCTAGAGCAAGATGTGAAGCTACACAAGACAGATTTGGAGAGTGCGTTGCCTCCTGTGAAGACGGACGCCGAGGCTATCGAAGAATACGAGGCATTCAAGGCATCGCAGGAGACAACAGAAGAAACAGCCGAACACTTGAAAGACAAGAAATGGGTCAGAGGGAAAAGTTCCATATATGTGGATGCATTTAATTTGGCATTGGACACAGTGCTAGACGAAGAGAGCCATCTGTTTGATGAGGCTGAAATGGATGTCTTTAGAATTTGGCGCGACCTCAGTTATGAAGCTCAGTATTTGTATGTTCTCTACTCAAATATGATTGCTATTGAATTATTCAGGCTAATTCTTCCGCGCTGGCAGATATGTACGACTCTTCTTGCGTAAAACATCGGCATGGCACCGTATAAAGAACCTCGGTTACTACAGCGATATCTCAAACCTCGATGCAGCTATTGAGACATTACAGTGTGCGCACACCCTTCCAGTACCGTCTTCTGAGGTTGAATCACATCCTGGCGAGCTAGAAGCACCGATTGGCACAGTGTTGGGAGCTTCGTTCACATTTGCGGACAGGTCTGAGGATGAGATAACCACACTTGAAGAGGCTTCAACCTTGCTGAAGTTAGATGAGTTGAAGGCTTTGGCCAAGGATGCAAAGGTTCAGGGGAAAAACAAAAAAGAACTGCTGAGGGCTTTGCGGCGGACAAGCCAGAAGCAGGTAGGACTAGGCTTCGTAGGCTTGAGGAGGTCAGACACAGAGAATTCAAGAGCCTCATCTGCCTCTACGACGGAGTGCGAGACACCCGAAGGAGACCAAAACGATGATATGTCATCACATGCAAATCGTGATGTTCACTTCACCCGCAAGATCATGGACGAAACTGGACCCTGCATTCGACTTTCTATCGCCCCTTTAAAGCTCTTCGAGCGGGTTCACCTTGTCTTCTACCGATCGACAGAATGGACAGAAAAGTCCTTAACGACCATCATCCTCGCCAAGATAGCAAGGCGCAACTTTCCTGAATTCATCGTTTCCCGCTCCGCAAACATCTTCTCGTCACGTTCACTACTTCTTGAATTCGAGGCATCTATACGGACCCAATTTCGAATTGATAATATTCTTGAATTCAACGGCAGGCCCACTGAGCAGGGTTATCAAGAGATTCTTGATATCTTCGAGGAAGTGTACCCACGCTGGAAAGTCCTGCTCTTTGAAGAGCAACAGAAAGAGAACAGCATCTATCAAAGTGGCGAGGGAGCGTATCTACGGAGACTATCTCCTGCTTGGGTCTATACAAGAATCATCCATAAAGCCACTGGCATCTTGCCCCGCCGAAAGGAGCACAGACGTGAACACGAGTTGATCACAGAGCTCCTAGAACAACGCCTCTTTCACCATTCTCGACGTGGCGCGTGGTACCAACGAAAAGCACTAATCGAAGAGCACTACATGGGCAGTCTCACTGACCCACAAGGCAGGGACGAGGAAACACAAAAGAGACACTGGAAGCGCGTTGCCCTCCAAACCTGCGAAGATGGCTTGCAGGACAATCTAGTACATATTATACATCACTACGACTTACAGAAGCGCATCACGAAACTCGAGAAGAGTCTCCGCATAGCGAAGCGCGCACAGCATGATTTTACGCACGTACGTCTTACCAAACCCGTAGAAGTTACAGTAGAGGGCATTCGCATAGAGCGTGAGGCACCGCTTTCGAGGAGAAACAGCTCCCCACATCCTGGCAGTGGAAAGCGGGGCATGAAAACGATCTGGATCGATCCCCGAGAAGATGGCGAGTGTAGCGTCGAGGAGATGTGTCTGAGCCACTATCGTGATCAAGGTTGGAAAGGCTACCACAGTGAAGGTGGAATCGTGCGCACACTATTTGCATATCTTTTTTGCGACGTTCTCTTCACGTATATCCCGAATGTTTTCCAAACACCATATCAGACATGTCCACTGGACTTACACACCGACGCCTTTTATCCCTCTCGCATCTCGGAGATCAATGCACGACTAAACGAAATATCCAACGGCGATGCCCCGTCCATCATCAAGGCTATGTACGATGTGCATCATGAGCGGAGAACGTGCGTAGTTGGACTAGATTGGACCTTTGACATTTCTGATCTCATTGAGATTGCTAATTGCTTTGATGGATCAGCATTAGCTATTGTTTGCAAAGTCATGGCGCAGGAGTATGGACAGCGTGGCGGCGGTGTTCCAGATCTCTTCTTATGGAAGGTGGCTGAGGAAGAGAAGAAAAAGGGAGAAGTAAAGTTTGCAGAGGTGAAGAGCGAAAACGATCGTTTGAGCGACACACAGAGGCTTTGGATACATGTGTTAAGTGGAGCAGGGGTCAAGGTTGAGCTTTGTGCCGCTGTGGCAAAGGAGGTGAGAGTTCGACCTTGATCTTCACCTTTGCATAGTGTAGCAGAATTCAAAGCTCAGTAAATTGAAGGCTGAAGTGGCATATATACGCTATCTACACCACACCTCTAATATTCTAAACATCAACATCGTTTCTAGTCACAGGACCATCACTCTTCCTCTTTCCCGCGTCGCTATTCCCACCCTCGCTCTCCTCGTCACTCTCCGTATCACTCAGCAACCCATCCCAAGCTCTCTCGTCCACGCTATCAACGTCTTCATCAACGTCTTCCGCCGTCCTTCTATCCTTCTTATCTCCATTCCCTCTGTCCACTTTCACGTTGACGAAGAGCACCCAAAGTCCCAGATCATACGACACCCTGCAAATACCCGTCGCGAGGAATGCCGCCCAGAATTTGTCGTGACCCGCAAGAACACCCGTGATCGATGGTCCAAGGCTCATAGCTAGCGTTCTTACCATACTCGTTATACCCATGACTCCTGTTCTCTCCTCGGACTTCACGACGGCGGCGATGAAAGCAGTTCGAGGTGCCTGGTCCATACTATTCAAAGCGGCGCGGAACAATAGCAGCCCCACAGTCCAGCCCACGCTGCTTGGCAGAGGAATGAATGCTGATGCAATGCTCGACGGCAAATGTGTAAACACCATGGTGTTTATCAGACCGATGTATTTCGACAAAGGTCCCGCGAAGATCGAAGATACCGCGCTAAGGAATTGCGAAGCTGAGGTAATGTCTCCCAGAGTAGATTTCGACAAGTGGAATTTCCCTTCCACGTAGTAGTTCATTAGAGAATAAGGCGTCATGCCGTCGGCGAGGGAGTCGACGGCGAGGAGGATCCACAGCTTGTAGATGATTGTGAGGGTGGGTTTAGAGATTTGGGAGAAGTAGGATTGCTTCTCCTTCGATGTCACTCTTGTGTTCGACGATTGTTCTTCGGTTTCGCGAGCATGATCAAAGCCGTCAGTCGTTGACGGCGTCATTGCTTCAAGAAGGACCTCTTCTTCCTCGTCATCACCATCTCGGTCTCTTTCCGCCATCTCTCGCTTTTTCTCGCCTGCGGCTTCACATCTCTTACTCAGAATTAAGCAAAGAATACAGCCAACAGCTCCAAATCCGGTGTAGAACCAGAAGAGTACGTGATAAGCTTTCTTGACATCGCCGCTAGTGTGCTCTATCCAGGATACAATCCTACCTGCCACCTCCGACCCTACTGCGCCCGCCATCGTCGTGGCGGTGACATACCATGCCAACACGTCACTCCTTGTTTCATCATCGGTCAACCCGCTCAAGATACTTTCTTCTACGGCGCGGAATGGTCCGCAATCCCCTCCCGTCACGCTAATCACCCCAAAAACAGCCGCAACAAGCAGCACCCAGAAATTCTCAGACATTGCAAATGCCGTTCCTGAGCACACCATCATCACGCTGCCGAAAAGGAGGATCCGCCGACGTCCGATCTTATCAGCGACGAGTGTAAGGAGCAGAGATAGGACTACATCTCCAAACAATGTGAGCGTCATGAAGACTCCAATGCGGGAATCGGGAAAGCCTAGAGACGCAAAGAAGAGGGCGAGTATTAGCGACGGGATTCCGGACGAGAACATGCGTAGTGAACGGAGGGATATAATGAGGTAGGCATCGAGACCCGTGGCATGGAGGGAATGCACGCCTAGGAAACGCGTGAAACGTCGGAGGATGGGAGGAGCCATGGCGAGCAAAGCTACTCGAGATCAATAATCAACAAAGTAACAGATCGATTTTCTATAATGTAGGCCCAGAACAAGGCCACAATGGTGCTATATCATGAAGCAAAAAGTTCCGTTTCGAAGTAGATGAGAGTATGAAAAGAGAATGAGAGGCCATATCTCCACGGCCGGCGTTGAAGAAACCCCACGGCTCCATCGGCTTGAAGCTTCGACTACTGCGCATGCTAGTCCTAATTCTCACCCACCCAATCCTTTTCCCTGTGATTCACATGCAGTTTGCGTTTTGGGAATCTTGCGGTGTGGCGTTAAAGCCGGCTTCTGTTCTCGGAGTGGTCGCGTGCGAAGTCGGAGGGATTTTTTGGTAGCCGAAGGACCCCGCAGTGAGAAGCTAGCCCATTACGTCATGTTGCTGGTGGATGTGGTGATGTGTTGAGGAATTTCAGTTAAGAGAGTAGAATGAGATAAAGAATTTCTAGATATCATAGGGTGATAGGGATGCACTAAAGTCGGTGATAAAGGTGTGGATTAGATGCACTGCTGGCGCGGAAGGCGCGTAAATGAATGGTCATTTTGCCGTATAAACCGCAAACAAGCATTCACACCACATTAGTGTGGGGCTTCATTGATATAAGCTCTATAATCCCGTAGTTTAATCTTTCACTATAAGGACAATACCGATATCGAAGTCTCCTTCATACTTGACAGGGTGTAGAGCCGTTCGCTTAAAGCAAATCGAGTTCAACTCTAGACCTTCCCTTCATCGGTAATAGCTTGCTCAATTGATCAGTCACTTTGTTTTGATCAAAATTTCCATCACTTACAATAATCACGGGTAGAGAGTCAGCAAAGTGCCGATAAGTTTACGCGAAATGTTGTTCAAACTCAGCTAGCTCATGCTCAGCGCATTCAAGGCTATGTATTGAAGCGAGTGTGTTTTTCCTACGAGCTACCCACGAAATTCCAGAATCCAAGACCAAAGAGCAAAGAGCAAGGAACAAGTCCTACCGCAGCTAATCAAACGAACGCGTCACAAAATAGACAAGCCTGCCGTCCCTAAGACCTCTCAGCCTGAAGCTAACTTCTTCAAGACTTCCAACTCCCCATTGAAGACATCGCTGTTACCACCCCAAGCACTACTATCTTTATACTGCCAAAAAGTAAACCATGGCCAACTTCCAGGGATCGAGCCAGGAGAGTCCTGCCACTGCTCTACCCTCAACGGATTGTTCTCCTTGAACGCATCGCTGTTTCCCGTGCAAATAACCCACCAGGTTTCTGTCGTGCTAATGACCGGATAGCGCGTTGTCGCACTATGATATTCCTCAACAAAACTGTCGATCCAATCGACCATGTCATTGGGCTTCAAATCAGAACAATCACCACCCAAACGTAGCATCCCCGGAAGAGTCTTTCCATCTTTGTTCCAGCCTCCGCCGTGCGAGAGGAAGAACTTGGCTTGCTCATCGCCAGGTGAGGAAGTTGGGCGCCCGACGTGGTAGGCGTTGCGGATGAACCCTGCATCGGTGGCGCCGCCGTAGTGGGCGGAGAATCTGGGGTCGGTATAAGAGTCCCCTTCTGTTGCCTTGATGTACACGAACTTGATGCCCATGCTGTAGGCCTCGGTGTAGTTAAGCCATCTTTGAGAGTGTGAGACGTCCAGGCCCTGGATATTTGCGCGAGCGGCGCTGGCTAGAAGGGAAAGAAGGAGTAGAGATTTCATGGTGGTACTCAAACCAGGGGATACTCGTTGAGGGAGAAAGAACAAGTTTAGGAAGCAAAGGGTGAATTATGGGTGATGAGGTGGACTTTATAGGCGAAACTGGATTTGGTGTTCCTATGCTACTGTCCGTCTAGTATCGCGAAGGTATACCAAGTCTCAAAGCGTAGTTAGAAAGAGGGGACAACAAGGACTTCTCTGCCTCCTCTAGAAGAGCCGGTTGAAGCCTCATCATTTGGTAAGTCTTCTTGTATCTCTGTACTTTCCCTCTTATTCTTTTACCAGTCCGTGCCACTTCGTTTCAAGCAGGCTATCGAGAAGTGGCTTTGCATCGCTCCAGCCTCAAAGTCCCAATGGAGAAGAAAGGTTACACTAGATTCACAACGTAGCCATCTCTTTTTCTCCTAGAAAAGAAGGTCGATAGGCACTGTAACCTATGAGCCCACTAGACGGTGGACATGATGACTTTCGTACTTCCTTAATCTGGGACAGTATTTCAAGTACTTGAATTGAGCTAGCCCTGAACATTGAAAGTAAGTGAATCCTGAATGCTAGTTCCACAAGGAACTAGGCTACTGATCAGGATCTCGACTTGGACTTCGAAAAATAGAGTAGAAGGTCACAGTGCAAAGGTCAGGTCTCATTGGTGAACGGACTTCGTATCGGATTGCGGGGTTAAGGCGGCACAGCATTTCTTAAGCAGCACAGCATTTCTTAAGCAGCACAGCATTTCTTAAGCAGCACAGTATTTCTTAGGCAGCACAGTATTTCTTAGACGGCACAGTATTTCTTAGGCGGCACAGTATTTCTTAGGCGGCACAGTATTTCTTAGGCGGCACAGTATTTCTTACACGTCGAGCTTCATGAAACATCACACTCACTACCAAGACTTTCGAACTTTCGTCGCTAGAATCCAGTGATGTGGTATCACCTATCGCAAGCCCTACACACGAGAGAGGAAAAGACCAAGAGGAATCAACGCGAATCTCCACTACTCCGACTTCCGGTCGAGCTTAAACACGCGATCTACAAACTCATCCTTGGAGGCAAAACCTACATCATCTACACTGAACGGCGCTACTACGACGATTATGAAGTGCACTTTAAACACAAAGAGAAAAACGCGCTCAGTCTGTTGAGAGTATGCCGTCAAATGTATTCGGAGACGAGGCTGCTACCTTTCCAGCTCAACTTTTTCAGCGCAGGAGACCCAGACGATGAACTCCGATTCTGGGCATACCCCTTAAGAACTCAGATGATCACTTCGGTCCAACTCTGCCCCCAAGTAAGCGCGACTTTTGCACCACATTGGTTGGTGCATGACCCTATTGTCTTTGACGACTTTCCGAACTTGAAGCGCTTAAGAATTTATGTTAGCCACTATGATCATTCGCGTGATATGGACTTGTATAAGGGGACTAAGATGATTCAGGAAGCAAACCCGGGGGTCACGGTGACACTGGAGTTCGCTGGGCGCGGCAAATGAGTGTAGCGTCTGAGGATAAATTGAGAAAAGCAGAACGATTCGATGACTAAAGAAGGCCATTTCATCCGCGTCTCTTCATTGTCAAAAATATAGCCCTACTCTATTACATTTGTTTTGGCGGGACATAGCTATGTTCGAAACATTTGTACATGTGGCTTGATGCTCTTTCACGGGTTCTCAATGTTTTGTTTAATATTATTTTCGCTCGTGCTGCAGCTAGGTTTTCATCGATATAAATTCATGAAGACGATATTTTCCAAGTGCTGAGACATCTCACGCAACCGTACATGAGATCATCGTCCAAATCCTTACGACGGGTTGCGATCTTCCTACCCCACTGCCAACGCAGCAATGGCGCTACACTAGTAATTGTAACGGTAGCACAATTTGCCGCCCTGTGTGTTAAGAATGTCCTTGATCTGAACATCGGGACGAATGCCGTTTACATTGACCCAAGTCTCCATGGTAAGCGCGTTTCCGAACGCGTCATTTCCATCAATAGAACTCACACGGGCACTGTTCTGGTTTTGCCATATGCGGAAGTTGCGGTCGATGAATGCGTGGTGGAGCCAGAAGACTGGGTCTCCTGGGGAGGCATATACGTCCGACATGACTGCACCGATGCCATTGTGACCCCAAGCATGAGCACCACCCTCAGCGCACGCTGCCATATCCGCATAGTCTCCTCGATTATTACAAGCGTTGACCATGTTTGAGTTGGTATTGGCCGTCTTAGCGCCATCGCCGTTACGTGCAAGACAGTGTACCTGGTTGCCGGAGCCAGGGCCAATGTTGAGTGTCAGCCCAGCGAATTGCTACGAGTTTGTCAGCCATGCGAAAGTCCATCATGAAGGCCTTCAGTAGGGTAAACTTACACCATCCGTCACACAGCTGCCGTGGATGTTTATGGAACCAAAGTAATCCTTCGTGAAGATGGACGATTGGCTGAATTTGCCAGCGTATCTGGTCTCGTCGAACCAAGGCATCGGAGCCGTGTAACCGCAATCGGTGCGTAGAAGCTGCTCAAAGGTCCAAAGGTAGTAACGGTGCCAGATCAAGAACTTGGCATTTCCATGGACGTTAGGTGTATACATCTGATGTAGCCGCACCATATCCTCGTACAGACTCTTAGATGGTGAGAATCTTCCTGAAGGGGCTTTGCCCATCAAGCACTTGACGGCGCTAACGAACGCCTTCCTGTCGTTCGTCGAGAATTGATCCCACTCCCAGCGCCAAGCAGGGTTACTGCATGTTGCGGCAGCTGCCAGTGTTGACATCATAATCTTGGGCTTCTCATCACTGCTCGAAGTGTTCATAGGCGCGCTTTCGGCCTCGGTGAGAGTAAGGGGTTTGACGAATGGATTCGGCCTGAACGCGTCCAAGGGCAGAGGTGGAGAATCTGGATTTTTACCACCGAAATGCTGGCCAATCTCCTTGATCTCATTGACCAGGCCCTTGATGTCATTCTTTAGGTCAGGGACAGGACCGGCGGCGACGAGGCCACTGCCCGCGAGCAGGATTGAGAAGAGCGAGAGACGCATTACGATTGATCTCTTATAAGAGAATTAGATATTATAAAATAAATTACTAGGGAATCGGCTTGTTAACGAGTGTATGGAGAGGCAGACAAGTCTCTGCTTGCAGGGCTAGACACAGGAGGATACGATTCCCTATATGTAGCCCGCTCTCTACGAGTCAAGTCAAGTCTTCTCCGCAAACGCGACCTGCATTCACTCTGCTTGTCTAGCGTCTTTACGCTCAAGTGCGAGATTGTTCTCCGTCGCTCGTGCAGTTCAGGCCAGTCTCCTGGGCGTACAAGCCGCCATGGCTGCGTGGAAAACCCCCCAAAGCGCCCTACACTACCGAATTAGTCTCTCGAAAGCGTATTTAAGCATAATTATTGGCTCTTTGAACCAAACCTAAAAGCTGCCGTACCCGTGTCGTCTGTAAATCATTCAGCATCGATAATGAAGATCTACGAAGCGAGCCAATGGAAGAAGTTGAAAGACTAGAGCCATACTCTTTTAGGGAGGCTACTGAACAGGGATCGGATCAGCGCAGCATAGCGGGAACGCCTCGCTGCTTCATCCCAGCAGGGGGTTACAGTCTGTTATGGGTCCTTGCGCGGTGAACGTTGACTGTTACCGAGTGAGCGTTCGAATGCTGAGCACGTGTCTCATTGAAGTAGCGCCGCAAAGCTTATCTACCCTAACATCCGAATCCTTTCCCCAAGAAAATGGTTAGATAATATGTAGCATGCTCAGTGAGGGCGCAGCGTGTTGAATACGGTATCCAAAAGCTGGCGTGGCGCGGTCTAAGTTGTAATACGAGGTTACCATGTGCCATCGTGTCACCATGTCACACGATACTTGTTCTGCCAGATCATCGTGCCGCTCAACCTTAGCGTGTGCCGTTATTGCCGCAAACGAAGACTTATCAAGGAGTGGTACAGTCGATGATTCGATAGCAGGATCTAATAATAGGATGAATGTCGGTAGAGCTACCTCGGTCCAGGTAATGAGTACCAGACGGATTTTACTGCAATGATGCTGAGTGAGAGCCTCTACATATTGAAGAGTTCGCGACGTGATATCCTTTTCCCAACAAGATGGGCCAGTGACAATTGCAAGGAGGGGAAGCGCGTGTCATTGTGACGATGGACGCGCTTTTGGCGGAACACTATGATGGCAATAGTGCCGATTAGCCGTTAGCTTCTTTGTGGAAATTGGCTGGCTGAAAGGGGAACATCGTGAAGCACTGTCTATGGCTAAGAGACTAAATATCGCAAAGAAAAGACTAGAACCCGAATGAATGCTAGATAATAAGATCGTGTGTTGTTAGGATAGATCATATGCGTTATGAATCGTTGGTTCGCCATGCGGGTTCGACAGTGCTTCGAACCAGCACCAAGGTTACGGATCGCATCGGTCGCTTTGAAAGAGTATAGATACATGATGTAAAGCACACATTAGGTGATGTTTATGAGACTTTCCATGGATTCTTCGCATATTTAAATCCGTTCCAGGGCTAACATCTTGTGAGCCATCCGGTGACTGATCAAAAAGGGGAAAGACATTGCCTACATACAAGCCCCGAAAGAGATACATCTACGAATAATTATTGTAAATATTCTCCAAATTACTGCCCCTTGAGGGTAGCAGTTTATTACATTCATAACTGGGACGATTCGTTCATACGTAAATTAGACTCTCACCGACTGTTCCAATGGCTACATTATTAGTGCAAAACACAAACGCTCTATTGCAAATCCTCATTAATGTAAGAACTTGTTTGTACGGCGCACATGCGAACTTACCATCCACATCTTTAACTCAAATTCAGTACGTAAGGAGAATCAATGCTAATTGGTCTTTCTCAAATGAAAAACAGATTTCTACAAAGAGCAACTCGAGAAGATATTATTCTTTTCATAAATGCCTGTGTTAATCCAGGATGGCAGTTACTCGAGCAGGAAAAATAAGTCCGATTACGCTGTGATGAGGCAGTTCACCGCTTGACCGATCATGACTTGAAATGGCCCACTCGACAGATTCACATGAAGCAAACCCCTACGAGTGGTCTCCTGGCGAGAGAATTAGCAATGATCTTCAAAGGCATGGCCTTACACATTGAATTAGTCCATCATAAAGCCTAAGCGTGTCTGTTTCGATGACACTAGTGAGCAAGTATTTAGCATGAATTGAAGTATATTTTAGCTACTCTCCGAGTGCTATTCAAATGTGGAATAATATCTACTGAGAAGAAACGCAGGCAAAAGACAACTTCTTGACTGTCGGGAAATCACTTCCGGCTCCATCCTCGCTGGGAAACTTCGACAATGCATCCTTACTTGTATCCCACTTCGTATTGAGATACGGCCAGCAAAGGTTGTCTTCAACCTTCACGATATCCCCAGAAACAAAGACATCTGTCGAAGTAAAAGCATCGCCTTGAGGCTTGCCAGTCGCATCAACCTTCTGGAACCAAGTGCCCTTGTAGCTACGCGATTCGCAGCCCGATAGTACCTTGCAATTCTGGACCTCTTCCTCCTCCCACGAAACCAAGGCTGAATTCTCGTCGAAAGAGACGATGTGAGGGTTGGAGGCATCAGTGGTATCTTTGAATTCGGTAAGACCGGTCGTCTCGTTGTTCACCGTCCATTTGTCCTTCAGTTGGGCTACTTGTACGGTCCTTGATTCTACAGGGTCGTCGCATTGGGTGAAGCCGTCGCCACACCATCCCGTGATGCATTGTCCTGCAGGGGGGTTGCAGGCATCGGCCGCTTGATAGTTGTCTGGTAGTGATGGCCTTGTAACCCAGCTGACCAGGTAGGAAGCCTGTCCAGATGGGGTTATTACATTGTATGAGCCTTGGGTACCGCCCAAAGCTTCGCCGCCAAACATATCAGCAACTGCTGCCTTGCCAATCTGGAACTTGTCGCCTCCTGAAACGTTGATATCGGTGGTAAGTTCCAAAGCGCTGTGATCAGATGTACAGATTGCGGCGAATGGAAAATCATTTGAGGGAGCGATTCCTAGTCCGAAGTTATGGCCACAGTGTTGAATGACGGAGAAGTCGGTTTCAGTGCTTGAGATCGGCTCCGTGATGATATCTTTGATCGACCAGTTTGGTATCACCTGTCCCTGGTCCTGGCTGTCATCAAGATAGACTACCATATCACCACCATGGCCCTGCCACAGTCCGTAGAAACTGACTCGGAAAAAAGCGGCGTATGTGGAGTTATCCGAAGCGAAGGCAAGGTCGCCATCCAAGTGGGGAGTGTTATACCAGACAAATTGCCCGGAACTGCCGTCCTTTAACATCGGTACCGTCTTTCCGCCCACTTTTCTCGTCCAAGTGGCTTTGCAATCTTTGTAGCGAGCGACAACAGGTATGTCATGCTCATCAGGATCCGTATCGGTGAAGTTCATTGCAGTAAGCACAGTAAAACCGCCATCGTTGAGGGCTACCAGACCGCTGGCTGTGGAGTGCAAGTTAGTATGTGCTAACCAATTCCGTTCATCTCGTGAACCTACCTTCTTGGGCACCATCTATCGTACACGCATCGCCGTCAGCTTCGAAAGTATCCGGCGAAAGCTTTTGAACATGAAGCTAAAAGGTAAGGTCAGGATTAGCCACTTAAAACAATAAGCGCAGGATTGCACAGCATATGCGGATGACAGTAAAGGGTAAAATTCATGCAATCCGTTCATAAGGGGCGATGAAATAAGCTTACCTTCATTTGCGATCCAGGAATGTAACGGCTGCCCTCCTGGTAAGCAACGTACAATGTCTTTCCATCCGGGGAGATCTTTTCGCAATAAAAATCAGTGAAGTCCTGAAGTACATCATAGGAAGCTTACCGCAAGTGGAGTTCTAGCGTGATGCGCCAGGCCATGTTGGGGAATGTTAGGGATCAAATCGGAAACAAGATCTAGAACATCGGTCTTCTTATTGAGGGACGATTCGGAGAAGGCTTGCACGCTAGCGACCGCAGAAAGTAAGAGAGTGATAGACAGCATGCTGTCGTTAATAGAGAAAAGAATGAATGACTAAAGTCGGAATGGAAAGGAGTGACTAGAAGGGAATCCCATGGACTGCAGAGAATCAGCAACAGGCGTGAACCGCTGTTTATACATGGAGTACCCATAAAAGCAAGTGCATCCTATGGTAATAATGAAGGACTGGGAGCCTAGAAAGAGGGGAGTTGCCAGCATAATTCTCTCATTGGGGCAGTTGTAGGGCGGATTACGAACATGTTGGATCTCGAAAACTTGACGCAAACGATTTGCGAATGCTGGAGAACGGGTAACGAAGCACGGCCCGCCCGGGGGATCGAAGGATGTAAGCTCCAATCATGCCGTGGTGGTGGCCCATTGATAATTTCCTCCCCATACAAATCCTCCGTTTCGGAACATCAGCTAATTAAACCAGGGCTCATTGAAACGACTAGCGAAGCTCCTCGTCGAAGTCAGGCAGATTTCCATAGCTGCTTGAAATAAGTATGCCTGGTTTCACGAAAACAGAATGAAGAAATATTGAAAATTCTCTAGAAGATTACTGTTTACTGAAAATGGTTGCTTCTCTGGGAGTGGTGATCGGTAAAGTTGAGCTACGGATTGGGCCGTGCTGTCGACAAAGCTGCACTTCGAAACACCCTTGAGAACATCGAAGGAAAGGATTTCCATTACTCTAAGTTCACTAGAAATGGAACCATGACCTTCTCGATCCTCTGTTCTAGAGAAGATGGAGTACTTTTGACTTTGTTTATTACTACACTGCCTCAGCTCGGATGTCGTTTCAAGTACCCGCTAGCTCTTCGTAGCTTAGCGTCAACCGAGGGTAACTCTTCCTATCACTTCACTCCTCCTGACTACATTGCATTGTTACTCAATTCTTGGTAGAAGTGCTTATCGAATCGGAACATCACCTCAAGTTAGCTTCCAGACGACGCATTATTTCGCTATTTAATAAAAACAATATTTCATTCTCCTCAACGACCACACCAAATACAAATCTGCATATCCAGCTACACACTCTCTTCCCTCTTCAAGTCCTGTCAGCAACGGTCTCTTCATCATCTTTCGTCTTCTCATTCTCCAACCGCACAATTCGCTTATTATTCTTCATCCCAATATCTGTACTCCTGGTAAGACACGCTGCCAAAATCGCCAGCCCGCCGAAACCCAAAGCACTAAGGTACGTTGTCCGGTACGCATGCACATACGCCAGCTTGACCGCCATCTGCGTCGCTGCGGTGATCTCCGCCGTGATTCCCGGTACAGCTTTGTATGCAGCCGCGGTGTTAGTTGCGGCTGCTTTGAGCAATGCGCTCATGTTTGTAAAGTTCGGGACGGCTTTTTGCACTTCACCCGGGAGGTGAGAGGAGAACGTGTTGTTTGTGATGGCGGTGTATATAGCGGTCGCGACGGAGCCGCCCAGGAGACGGAAAGTACCTGCGAGACCGACGGCACATCCACTATTCTATGTTAGACTTTTACTCTTTCCCTTTTTTGCTTACGACCGTCATTATGGCTTGATCCACTTACATATCATCCTTGAACTCCTCACCCAAACCTAGACTAATCATTGCAAAGCTCATAAGCTGCGGCAGACTGATAGTAATACTCAAGAAAGGCAGTGTTGCGATAGCCTGCAGTCTGCTGCCATTGTCGACACCTAAAGAGGCTAGAGAACCGATGAGTGCCGTTTCGATAGTCATGAGCACGACAAGCTGCCATCTCTCGTAGCCAATACGCGCGCAGACGAAAGCGAGGATGATGCCCGATGTCACAGAGCCAAGGGGAATGAGTTCGGCGTAGAGACCTTGGATAATTTTGTTCGGGCCTGTGTAGAGGAGTTGGGATTGGCGAGGCCAGATGACATTCAATGAATCTACCATCGATTAGCACCTAGAAATATGAAAGGTAATTATTGTCTTACAGTAAAGCATGCCACCGACGAAACAGATGACATAGATCATAGTGACCTCGCGCCATTTTCTGAAGATTTTGGGCGGCATAATTGGTAGCTTCAGATCAGCATATGCTTCCCAGAATCCCAATGCCACAAGACAGCACACCCCGATAACCATTGGCGCGATGACATGCCCAGACGACCATGCATACTGACGTCCGCCGTAGTTTATTCCGAGGAGGAAGAGAACACAGCCAGATACGAAAAGAATGAGGCCGATATAGTCTTGTTGTGGAGATCAACGTCAGCACAGTGTTCCAAAGCTTCGATTGAGGAATCACATACCGATTTCTTTTATGAGCTCAAGTTTTGTTTTACCATCGTGCTTGTGCTTGGTGTGAAAGGTGGGCGGGAAGTAGGTGAATATCAGAATGATGCCAAAGAAACCGTGAAAGCCGCACACTGTAGCGTTGTCGTCAGCATGATAGCTTCTAGATGCTTTGGAGGGGGGCCTGTCTTACTGTACCAATATGCTCCTCTCCACCCAATCGAAGTCTTCGCGAGGAATGAGTAGGCAACCAAAGGGCCTGTCTGAGCAATCAATCCCAAAGAATCAAAGATTCCTGTCCAGTGTTAGCCGTTGCTACTCGCTGCTGCTGTTGTGGAAGAAGAAGCCTTACCGACGGCCCACATCCTCCACTTGTTGGGAACAATCTCCTGACAAGCCGCGTAACCCATCTCCTGGAAGCCAGATCCTAGGCCAAACAGCACGCCCGAAGCAATCATCTGATTGATGGATTGGCCCGTCGCACCGACAATGGTACCAATGAAGCTGATGACTGCACCGGTGATCATGAAATAGCGACGTCCGAAGATGTCTATTGTGAAAGGATCAGTAATTGACCGCGTAATTGGATGCGTGTCAATGACTTACCGGAAAGACGGCCACCGACAGAGATGAGGAAAGAGGCACATAGCGTCTGAGTATGTCAGTTTTAAAGACCGTGATGAGGGAAGTATGGGTCAACATACCCAAGACACTGTAATCCAAGGATAATTCGGATTCGGACCCAATTCAGCATTGATGTAGCTCAGTGTCGTGGAAGGAATGAGCAACGTTAATATATAAGCGTTGTACTGCGACGAAAGAGCCTGCTCGTCGTTAATACGCATTACAAGTCTAGAATTTTCCTGTGCATGGATCAATTTGGAAACAGGATCGGCTACCAAGAAAGCCAGACAAGTCTGCAGATTCATTTTCGGCTCCACTTCTGCAGGCTCATATCCAACAGTCGAGCTCGCAGCCGCATCTTCAATCTGAAGTGCTTGCACAGCCTCCTTCTCCTCCATCACGATGCCCTCGTTGTGAACCGAAGCAGTCATAGTGCACACAAGTATCTAGCCCTTGTGCAAGAAGCCGGGCCAAGCTCCGAAACAAAAGACGAAAGAAGCAGATACGAATCGAGGATATGCAGACAAGAACCCCTGACGATCCTGTGATCTGTGGTCATAACACCTGGAAACATGGCAGCATTTTATACAGTCGCCGATCCTGCAGAGCGTTCCAATCCCATGGAAACCCCTTTGTTGGCTGCTAAATGCGGGAAACGAGCTCCACTCTTGCACATCGGAGGTGAAGCCTAGCTCTTTCCAAACCTCCGACTTTGCGGGGGCGGAAGTTCGATTTCTGGGACAATCCGACGCGGCGGGGAGGTGCACGGCCTTGGCGCGGCGAATAGATCTGGGGTATCGGACTAGGGTACACTGGGGGATGAGGGTCGTTGGTGGAGGTGTGGGATGAGTGGTCGGAAGTTGATTTCCGTAACCTTTGTGATTCGCTTCCCCTATAGTCTTCGAGGTGTTGTACTCAAAATTATAGATAACCGAAGAGAACTTTCAAAAAGGAGAATCAATATTTTGTTGAGAAAAGCCACAATGCGTTGTGGTGATGTGTGGACTACTAGCGATATCAAAGCTCGCGGAATCGAGGAGATGGTGAGGATTGATGGGAGACCTATACAACGCACTCACAAAGAACACCCTCAGGACTGAAATCTTCTATGACGACTGAATCTTGTAAAAGATATCTTGAGGGCCCCGTGGATCCTTTTCTTCGAAACCAAAAAATCTATCCGCTACAACTAGTAGGTTTGTGTTAGATACCATCCATACCCACATTATCATCGCCTCAAATCCACGCTCCTCAAACCCACTCTATTCCCGCACATTTCAAATCAAGGTACATACAGGCCCCAGGGGTGTATGCGGCTTGGCCTGCATGTCGCGTCTGTGTCCATGATCCGGATGAGCCGGAAGATGCCTAGGAAAATGGATATCCGAGAGAGGATTGCTTGGCGAAGTAGGCTCCGGGGTCAATGCATGGAGGAAGACGGGAATTGGGGATGCATGTTCTGGGGATGTGGGTATATGTCGTGCACGTGGCGAAGCGGACAAGCCTAGTCGATGGGGGTTCAAGATGTGGTTCAAGTGGGTCAACTTAAGAGAGCATCAACGCCAGCATGCTTTCTCCTTTGCACTAATCAAATTATTTCAGTGGAAGATTCTCAATTTTCCCTCCCTATCTACCTTCATACCTCCCGACGTTTATATTAGAACAAACTCCATATTCCCGTGGCTTTTAGCAAGGACATCGGCCGTGCAGGTCAGTTAGTTGCATTCGTCAGATCAGAGGCATGCATAAAGTACCGAATTCGCACAATACTTTTCCATCTTCCAAATGCGGATGAAAACCATAAGGGAAAAAGACGAGTAGAAGTGCCAATAAGGAGGAAAACAAACACCAAGTCTATCAAGCCGTCGTGAGAAGAAACCTCTTCTCATGCAGCGTCAACCGCAGTTTGGGTATACTGCGTCTGCGGCCATCCTCATCGCTTACTAATGCGGATTTAGTCTCTAACGGGTAGAGAAAGCCTTAGTGACAACGCGCTTCAGGGCAAGCTCCTTCTTCTTCAAGTCATCAGCGGTAGCATCCTCGATCTCAAGTTGAGCCATGGCGTCGCTGAGCGCAGACTCGATCTTCTCCTTCTGGCCGCGCTTGAGCCTGATGGAAGTGGTGGGGTCGGAGACCATCTCCTCAACGCGGGAGATATAAGACTCGAGCTGTTGCCGGGACTCGAACTTCTTGCTGAAAGCCTCGTCGCTGCTCTTGAACTTGGCGGCATCTAAGACAATCAGTATTTGATCAACCAACAAAAGAGAAAGGACTTACCGTCGATCATGTTCTCGATCTCAGTGGACGAGAGCTTACCAACAGCGTTGGAGATGGTGATGTTGGCACTGCGTCCGGACGTCTTCTCGGTAGCGGTGACCTTGAGAATACCGTTGACATCGACCTCGAAGACGACCTCGAGGACAGCGTCACCAGCCTTCATTGGGGGAATGGGAGCCAAAGTGAATTCACCAAGTGAAGTGTTATCTTCGCAATTCACGCGCTCACCCTGATAGACGGGGAATTGAACAGTCTGCTTCGAATTAGCAATTGCTGGTGGGAGGGTGTAAGGAAAATCCTGACCTGTTGGTTGTCCGCAACTGTGGTGAACGTCCTGGTGAATGTTAGCATACTACAATCGTATGGGAACCCGGGGAAACTCACTTTTTGCGCAATGTCGGAACCGTATTGCCACGGGGAACAACAGGAGCGAAGATGTTGCCCTCCATGGCGACACCGAGCGAAAGGGGGACGACATCGAGGAGGAGAAGATCGGCGGTGTCGGCAGAGGTGGCCTTGCCAGAGAGAATACCAGCCTGGACGGCAGCACCGTAGGCAACGGCCTCATCGGGGTTGATGCTCTTTTCGAGCTTCTTGCCATTGAAGAAGTCGCTGAGGAGCTTCTGTATCCTGGGGATACGGGTAGAGCCACCAACAAGTACAATCTCGTCAACCTTGTCCTTGCCGATGCTGGCATCCTTGAGCACCTGCTCCACGGGCTGGAGAGTGCCAGAGAACGCCTTGGCGTTCAAGTCCTCGAAACGAGCACGGGTGATGTTGGCGTTGAAGTCCTCACCATCGAAGAGCGAGTCGATCTCAACCGTGGTCTGGGTAGCGTTGGAAAGCGTTCGCTTGGCGCGCTCGCAAGCTGTCCGGAGGCGACGAAGGGCGCGTGCATCACCAGAGATATCTATGTGCGAGTTAGCCTCATTCCAAATGTCGTAAAGCTACTGCTCTAACCTTTTTTCGTCTTCTTCATGAACTCCTTCTTGAAGAAGTCAAGTAGGTTGGTGTCGAAGTCCTGGCCACCTAAATGAGTCGTTTAGTCTGTGATCAAGAAGAGCCTCATCAAAGTCGGACCCACCAAGATGAGTGTCACCAGCAGTAGCCTTGACGGTGAAAACACCGCCCTGGATGTGCAGCAGAGACACATCGAAAGTACCACCACCCAAGTCGTAGATGAGGACGTTCCTCTCCTTCTCTGACTTTCCGGAACCGAGACCGTAAGCGATGGCAGCAGCGGTGGGCTCATTGATGATACGAAGCACGTTAAGGCCGGCGATGGCACCTGCGTCCTTGGTGGCCTGGCGCTGGTTGTCATTGAAGTAGGCGGGGACGGTGATAACGGCCTTCTCGACCTTCTTGCCGAGCTTGGTCTCGGCGACCTCCTTCATCTGCATGCATGTCAGCTGGCCGTCTTGACCCCGGATAATTCAAAGATCTTACCTTGCCGAGGACCATGGCAGAGATTTCCTGGGGCGAGAAGGTCTTGGTCTCGTTCAGGTACTCGACCTGAACCATGGGGCTACCGCCCTGGTCGGTGACCTTGAACGGCCACGACTGAATATCCTTCTTGACGGTCTCATCGTCGAACCTTCGGCCAATCAATCGCCTAAATTATGTCAGCATGGCAGAACTTTGAGGGCCGAAGACTCTTACTTGATATCGAAGATAGTGTTCTCGGGGTTCATGGCAGCCTGGTTCTTTGCCGCTTCACCGATCAGACGCTCCTCGCTCGTGAACGAGACGAAAGAGGGGGTGGTGAAGCTACCCTGCTCATTGGCAACTGCGCCCAGTGGTCAATAGCGCGTTCTCTCAGGGCCCTAATAAGCGCGAGAACGTACTGATTTCAACGTTGGTGCCCTCGTAGTTGGCCACGCAGGAGTAGGTCGTGCCTGGCGGTGAAGGTTAGCACTTTTCTGTGTGCGCTCTGCGAATGCCTGTCTACGCTGTACAGGCGCAAAAATTAGGGAATACACACCAAGATCGATGCCAATGGCACCCTCGTAGACTTCGTCACTCATTATGAGGATTTTTGTGTGGTTTGATGGTCGGGGTGGGGGTTGAAGAGGATGAGGTGCGAAGGCGGTGGGCGTCGAACTTTTTCCTTTGCAACGAGGCTAAAGATTTTGGAAACTCTTGGCACCCGCTAATCGATAAACTGTGAGCCGAGGCGAGGGGCCCGTTCGCAAATTCAGATCTGGTCGCAGATACACTTTCCTGGCAATTTTCGTCAGATGGACTACATGTGGGTCTTGTGTGCTCAGGTCCATTCACTTCATCTGGGGTAGGGACGTTTGCTTGCGGAATAGGAGCTGCGGCTCAAAAAATAAGTGCATACAGCACCACCACCACTAGCGCCTATGGACTCGAGAAATGAAATCTATGGAAACTCGATACAGAAATCTTCTCAGTCCTCCCAAGCTTTCGAATGAAGCGTCGTATGCTATGCGTGGCTCATTCCAGGCCGTCAGCCGTCTTTGTACCCATATTCATATCCATAACCAAACGCCATGTTCCCAACCAACCATGCATTGCCGTAAGATCATAAAAGCTTCCTTCACACCTGATTATCATGAAATACGAAATTGATATCCCTAGGTCTCTGCGTATTGTATCGCACGAAATTCTCATCCCCAGGTGGCCGCTCCTTCTTCGTGTTGCTCGTCAACATGCTCTGCAAGCTAACGCAGATGCTCTCCACGTTGTGAACGGGCGACCAGCCCTGGCGGTCGAGGAGGTCGAGACATATGATACCGTTGGAGTAGACGTGAGGGTGCCAAGGGATTGGGTGCTCTTCGTCGCGGACGAAAACGACTTCTGGAGCCTAAACACAAGCGTGTGAGCGCGTCTCACAAAGCGATACAGGTGGAAACTGGAGACGTACTTCTATTGGGTAGGACTGACTGAATATGAACTTCAGTCTATAAACCTCATCCGCATACAGAGGGTTTGAGTCCATGACCCGTATGTCCATAAGCCATTCGCTGAAGTCGTCGGCTTTGATCAGACTTATGCCTGGCGGAAGCTTCTCTTGGAGCTGGCTCATACTTTAGTCTGTGCTCTGTGTACCCATGGCTAGCATGTGGACGGGTATACCTTCTGCAATTCCTAGATAGACTCATCAGCTAAGATGTCTTCGGGAGTAGCGGAAGAATAGAATGTACCTTCGATAACCTCCTTGTCGCGAACATCGTGAACAGCACTCCCTCCCTGGGCTCACGATGAACTGAGAGCCGTTTAAAAGTCTAAAAAGATCAATGGTAGCTTGAAACCTCGAGGTAAGTGTGTGTATCGCGAAAATTGGTTGGCGTAGGGTAATGATACGTAGGCGTCGGCTGCGGTTGCGGGGCAGAATGGTGATATCAGGCCTTTGCAGCGCCTCAAGAATGAGGCGTCGGGGGGTATGATGTTAGTGTTGGTGATGAATTAGCCAACAGAAATCTAGTAGAGGTCGTTGTGTGGGATACTTTGCATTCTACGCTGGTAGTACAGCGACCGCGATGGATTCGCTGGCCCACGTTGACGCGCCGGATCCACCGACACGTGATATTTCTACTCATGCATTAGGCACCAGCAACCTCGCAAAATATAGCAAAGGTAGTTTAGGATAAATTTCATTCCTGGCCGAGTATTCACGCGTTATCGCTACATACATACGCCCGCAGCTTTTAACGTCCAACAACATACAATGAAGTCCCAAAAACTCTCTTCTTCTCCAACCCAGAGACATTGATCCGTGTGGCCAATTGAAAGTTTAGATAACGAGTAACAGTCGAGCAAAGAATCGAATCTCACTGTAGCAGCTCTAAGAATAGAAAGCACCTTTCTGGAAGCTTTCAACACCCATGTCGCCAGCCTTGCCGTCGACTTTAGGTGCCTGCTCCGGCATAGTAGCCTTCTCCGTCATGGTGGCAGTTCTGCTTGCGGCAGCACTGCTCGTCATTGTTTGTGCCCTGCTTCCTGCAGGGCTGCCGGCCTGACTACCTGATGTTATCTGGCCCGGCTGTCTTCTTTGGATGGCCTCAAGGTATACGCCTGGGAGATAACCCATCCGTCCGTCCCGAGAGCGGCATCGCCACCATTCTGATGGGTTGCCTAGTGGATCTGATTTGCTGAGGACTGCCACCATATCCCCTTTTTTGACCGCAAGATCGAGCCCTTGCACTGCATTCATGTTGTTGTCCGGGGTAAAGTCGTAGAGCACGCGACAAAACTCGAGTTTGTTCGGGTCGAGAGTCTCGCCATACGCTTGCGGATTCTCTGCCATCCTTCGCTTCTCTTCCTCCTCCTGTGATCTCGCAAGCGCTTTGATGAGTTTGCCCATAAGATATGGCAGACCGAATACGGCTAACATGAACATGATGAAAGGTTTCTTAGAGGGCTTAGCGGGGGCGGGTGATCCATCTGGGCTACGGCCGTTGAAAGCGGCAAAGCCCGCAGGCGTCAGTTCTTTCGAGGACGCGGGCAAAGGCCGCCCTGTGAGTTTTGCGATCGCAGTCCGTATCCATCTCATGAGTGTAAAGATACCGAGGACCGAGCCGAGCGTTTGACGCAAGTTTCCGAACTGCTCTGCGACGGATACCATTGCTGTTGAAATCATGTTAGTATAGTTCATCCGTTTGAGGATTGATAATCGTACCGAAGAAGGAAGAGTGTGTCGCCATGTATGTGCTCTCGAGCATCTGTGCAAACCCGCCGAACGCGCCAACAATACCCTCTATCAGCTGAAACGTGGTCTGCGTGCTCTGGCTGAACGACTGTGTGAGACTCATGTTATTTGGGTCGCCGGGCATACCCATTCCCCCGTACATCCCGCCCATTCCTCCCATTGCTCCCATGCCCATGCCCATGCCGCCGCCGTACATGCTGCCATATCCTCCACCGTACATGGATCCATAACCGCTACCAAATCGGTTGTACGGTGAAGAATAATTACTGTAGCCGCCGTATCCTGAGGTGTACGGCGAAGAGTATCGGTTCGCGTTCATGGTGGAATAGTTGGTCGCATTGCGGTTTGCGACTGAGTTCAGCGCGTTGGGAAGTTCAGGTAGTGGCGGTGGATTTGATGATGTTGATGCGGCATTCATTGTGGCGGTCGATGCTGCTGTCGGGCTCGTGAGTCCTATTGCTGTAAGGATGTGACATTACTTGCGTTCATGTCGTGTACTCACCAACCGAGGCGCTGGTTGCGCCTCCACTCCGTTCCCATGGCTTGGGTGGTGAAGCCATCTCTCCACTGCTTGTCCCAACTCACCGCGCCGTCATTAGGGAATATCAATTGCTGCAGAGCGTGATGTCGAATAGAAAGCTGCGGCTCGGATGTCGGCCGATGCCCTGGAAGGCTGGGAAACGCCGATGTGAGATTTGCGGGGTTGGCCGGCTTCGTCAATAAACAGCGCGCGGGTCCGCAGCACTGCAGCACAGCACAGAGATCAGGCCTGGCACGATGGAGAAGGAGAAGAAAAAGGGTATCTTTGGGGGATGAGGAAAGCGCTGTGGGGATGCGGAGGCGACGGAGGCGCCGTGAGTCGTCGCTATCGGCGAATCTGGGCGGTCGCAGAGGCCGCGGCGAAGACCTCGGTTTCTTTCGCCTCTGAGGGAAATCACAAGCCTGGCCCTCCTCGTCACGAGCGCCGAGTCAGACCCGAACCACAGCGGACGCCGCACTCGTCTTTTGCCACATTCAGCTACGGCGCCAAAATTTTGACGGCCACCTTGCACGCATGCTTATCCCATATTAGCTACGTGCCATCGGTCGGTGAGGAGCAGTCTTGGTTGAGGAACTCCTTCTGGCAAACTATATCTCACTAGAATCTACTGTCTTCTGCGAATACCCTCGAAATACAAGTCCAATATGCCTCGTAGCTAGTTCTGTGTCTTGTAGTACGACCAGGATGCCCAAAAGCGGCGTCGTCCGTTGAAGACAGCTGCATGCGAAGCCCACCGATTGTAACATGTCTCTTCAATCCCCAACCGCATACAACGAATGCGAATTGTCATTCTCGTCATACCCAAGAATCTCGTCAATTCGACTCTGTGTCAAAACGTCGGGAAATTCGAAGCTATCGTCCAACACCCTCGCCGTGATATTCCAATTGTGGAAAACCACCGCAAACTTGATAGTCTTGCCTACTGGTCTAAGAAAATAATTGCTGTCACCACCTTCAAGGTTGCCTTGTCGATGGATTGTAGACTTTGCGCGTATCTCTCCGCGACTTAGAATTTCGAACGCATCAAATTCGCCGCAGCCTGTCGACCAGCAAGAGCAAGGGATGTTCTTTCTGTCGTTCCCGTATTGCAGGATACGTGGGATCGCCGCATTAAGAAACCACCAAGCCGGTGCATCAGAGAGCATTCCTTGGTCCGAGCCGTAGTTGTCATAATGGTCCATCTGGAATTCTATGATGAAAGCCTTCGAGGGACCATCCCAGCCATCTAGTAGTCAACTTCAGCAAGCAACTTCTCATTATGCATGAGAGGCTCAAGGTAGACAGGACAAGGTGCCAAAAGCCTAACGGTACGAGACTTACAGTGTGCAACAGTATTTGGTCTTGCGTACTCGCAGTTGCTGTCGCATGCTTTGTCCGTGAAGACTGCAATCTCTCTCTCCGATGTCTCTAGTGTGCCGTCAAAGGGTGTGCTATCCGCAGTCACTTTGCTACCATCTCCAATGACATAACCAAGAGAGTTCCCGAACGAGCTTCATGAATGTTAGCGAGAATACATGCCGAGTCTCAACCGTCCAAGGACATACTAGTCGAAGGTGCCAGACTTCTGTGGATCACCAAGATTGGCTAGAAAAGCGAATCCAGTGGCTGCAGCGGGGGTTGCCGATGTGTAGTATGCCACTCGACTCCAGGTAGACGCAGCTTCTTTGTGGATATCCCTTTCACGATGTGCCAGAGGGCGCGATTCCTGAGCTAGTGTTTGTGTAGGAATAGCATCCAGCTCTTGCACACCGCGTTTGGTAGCTAATACGAAGGACGTGGCTATCGCGTCGGTACTTGTTTTTGTGCTCTGGATGGACGAATTCACGCTTGAAGGACTGGTCTCCACCGTAGACATGCATGGACACTCATCGTCATCAGTTGTGGAATTCGCTGGGAGGCGGCTTGTTTGTAGGGCGCCATTTGATGTTGAGCTTTTTGGACAGATCGTATCCGTGACATGAACAGTTGTTGTTGTTGTTATTGGAGGAGGAGGAGGCGGAGGCGGAGGAGGCGGCGGGGCCGGAGGAGCTGGTACTGCTGGAGGTGCTGCAGGTGCGGGAGGCGGCGGCGGCGGTGGTAAGGGTGCCGGAGGGATAGGTGGAGGGGCTGGTTGACTGCTACTGGATGTTCCACATGTGCTGGCAGCAATGAAGACCGTTGAGGTGAAAGTGGGTGTGTAGTCGCAAAACCAGCGCTTCCGCGGCATTGATATAGTATCCATCTCTTGTAGGTCTATACGATCATCTCTATGACCTAGTTCCTGCTTGGAAGCATCGTATCTGTTGCCTCTGTCCATGGTATGTGCATTCAGCCGCTTTGCTCTGCCGCCAAAGGGAACAGTAATTCCTCGCTTCGAGATGGACATGTCTGGCAGCTTGTAAACAGCAATTTGCGAGACGTTCATCGGGCCACGCAAGTGCATCGAGAGCTACACATCTCCATCAGCATACTGCAGGACGTCCGACCCTGGTGTAATTTGGAATACTTCTCCGATCAAGGGCGTAAATGATCCAACCCCAGAATATGCGACAGGTTCGTGATCGCATAAGCCGTTGTTTGGATTGACTTGCGTGGTCCGATTGTACTTGCCCGGTTGACTAATGTTCTTGTATGTGATGGCTGAGACCTGAGAGCAATACCAGTTTCCGTCTGAAAGTTCCGACGTTCCCCGACAAAGCTGCGCGGATGTCTTTGCGATAGCCAGGTGAGCGAAAGCACCTAATAGGCTGAGAAGACTGTATAGCATGTTGCCTGAATGTTGTGTTGACAAAATTGGGAGGAGTTTTGAGGCACGCCAAATGTAGTATGCACAGTAAGAGTATGCAACAGCAAAGAGTTTAAATTGTAACGGCTTGATTGAAGTACTAACAAAGTACAGGATGAGGGTGACTGCCACCCCAGGAAAAAACGAGACAAAAGCTTCCTTCCGATCCTTCGAATAGGCAGGAATGCTCGCAAGGTTAGCATGCGCACTTCCAATGCCATGACCTATTTGTCCTAAGATCCAATTGCCCGTAAGTACCGGTTTAGAAATACGCAATGCGTTCAAGATCTAATCTTTACTCAAGGTCAGCTGGGATCTGAAAAGCAAGGAATGACCATAACGAGGTTTGTTAAGACGTTTCAGAAGTCCGTTGAGATCATCGCCCCAAAGGGGGCTAGCAGTAGAGGTACCAGAAAATAGATAGTTGTGGAATAATTCATCATTGCAAAGGTGAGTAAGAAAAGGTTAGAGCGTACCATATATGAATGTGACCGAATAGCAGAGTGCTGCTGTGAGAATAGCTGAATAATTAAGTTGTGCTTTCTACTCGAATATCGATAATGAGAGCCTTGTGCGTGTGTGTATTACAAGTCTCGAGCATCGAGATGAGGAAGTGAGGTCGTGTTGTCCGAAAATTTATTGGAGGCTAGGTGCCAAGACGCCCGTGCGCAACGTAAGCGAATTTTCACGCACATCCACTATCGCGAACCTCAAGACTTCGTACCCAGTCCACTCTCATCTCCTCAGTCCGTCCACCAGCACAATGGGTCGCCTTCACAGCAACGGAAAGGGTATCTCGGCCTCGGCCATCCCCTACTCTCGCACTGCGCCGCCGTGGTTGAAGACCACCCCCGACCAGGTCGTCGAGCAGATCTGCAAGCTTGCGAAGAAGGGCGCAACCCCCTCCCAGTAAGAAGCGCTCACGAAGAATTTGCGATGCAGAAATCTGACAATCTCACAGGATCGGTGAGGTCCTCCGTGACTCTCATGGTATCGCCCAGGTCAGGGTCGTGACCGGCAACAAGATCCTCCGCATCCTCAAGTCGAACGGTATGATAACCTGCCCGAGTTGAAGCGCAAGTCAACGGCAGCTCTGCTATCAGGCACCTGTCGCGCTATATAAATTTGCCTCTGTTGGTTCATTGCTGACAGAGAGCCATTAGGCCTTGCTCCTGAGATCCCAGAGGATCTTTACATGCTCATCAAGAAGGCCGTCTCGGTCCGCAAGCACTTGTCGACCAACCGCAAGGACAAGGACTCCAAGTTGTACGTATCACTATCGCAATTTCATTAAGAAACATGCACTAACAGAAACAGCCGCCTCATTCTCATCGAGTCCCGTATCCACCGCCTCTCCCGCTACTACAAGACCGTCGGTGTCCTGCCCCCTACATGGAGGTATGAGAGCGCCACCGCCTCCACCCTCGTCGCATAAGCGGATGTGGATTTTCAGGGGAGGTTTGTCAAGGAACATACCCAAACGGAGTTCGGCATGCATGTATGCTTTATGGGTCAGTCATATAGCCTCTACACGGACGGACATGATCTGGAACGAATAAAAGCATTCTCTGAAACACTAAATTTTGTTTGAATGTGGCTAGCGGACCACCTTTTTCTATCGTCATCTGTGAATCGATATTCCTGATCCATCAAAACCGGGTATCTTCCGTACTTTGACACGTGCTGATGCCGTGCAAAACTTTTTGAACGCCATTTTGTGCACACGACGGGCACATAATCCTGCCTCTCATAACCTAGCTAAAATCTATTCCCTTTTATCTCAGTGCCTTCACAATGTCGTCCCTCTCATCCCTCGATCTCCGCACTTTTTGCAGCTAGATATTCACTTAGCCACTTCAATGGTTTCTCTGGCCTACACCATACCATGTTAGCAGAGTCCTTGGAATCCAGGCATTGATGTAGACCCAGCACTTACTCTGTTGTAGCCAAATGCTTCATTGCCTCTAGTAAATGAGGAGTAACATTCTGGTTTAAATACACCCGAGTCGGGCTACCGTGTGGATTAGCCTGCGATGGTGCTTGCTGTGGGGCACTGGGGTGCGGCGAGTTGCGCGTGGGTGTCGGTACGGCAGCTGGTGTGGGGGTAGGTGTTGAAGCGGCGGCGGGCTGTGTTGTTGGCTACAATTGCAGTTAGACCTGGATCAATAAAGAGCTGTAAGTATGAGAGCTTGCCTCTGTGAGGACAGGTTGGGTGTCTGCCATTTCCACGTCTGCAGTGCCGTTCGGTATGGGTGCAGCGACGTGTGTAGGCTCTGGTTCGGCGGGTTGAGGCACCGGGTTCGGGGAGGGCTCTGCCATCTTGGAATTGATTGCGTGGGGAATGAGCAAGCGAGTAAACACGTAGATCAGCGCGTGTAGTTAGGCTTTGCTGTGTTGTGGTGGGCTGCGGCGAGATAGAAACAGCCAAATGTTTGAGCTTTGGACTTTATGTTCGGTGATGGTACGGAGATGGCGGTAATGACTTGGATGCGTGAAGATGCCGTCAATTGTCAAGTACCGCTAAAGTCACACCAAATAATCAAAAGAGTCTCTTTCTCTAATTGAAAGATTGGAGACCTTGTACGATACTGGTAGGGACATGCATCAACGGGTCAGTCGGATGAATAATATTCCGCCATCTTAGGCCCGTGCGCCTCTGCAACCAGCATCTGCCTCTCCAAACTTTACTCATCCCCTCGCCGTCATCAACCCACTGAACAACCACAGACGCCACACCTGCAGCACAATGGCCGGCCCGCGCGCAGGAAAGAAGTCCGCGGTCAACGGCTCGGGGGGTGGGTCGAGCAAGCAGTCCCTTTCCGAGGCGTTCGACAAGGACCTATATGACGGCAGTAACGGGGTCGACAAGTATGCCGGCTACAACACTTCCATCGCCATGAATGAAGATGAAGACATGGAAGATGCTGCTGAAGTCAATGGAAGACGGTTGGTTGGACAATACACAGCCTCGAAGGATATGCTGAACGAGTTCGCGCAAGGCGATACTGCCGAGGACGACATCCTGCAAAGCCGCGAGCAGCAAGCCCAAATCGCCTCTCGCGAGACTGATTACCAGCGACGACGATTTGATCGCAAACTTTCGCCCGATCGAGCAGATCCGTTCGCCAAAGATGGAGCGGAAGGGGGCATGTCGTACAAGGACGTCATGAAGGAACGAGAGATTGAGCGCGAAGAAGCGCGTATCAATCGATTGATCGAGGATCGAGAGAAGAACGGAAATGAGGTTTTGGACCATAAAGCTACCTTGAAGGACGACGCGCCCCAGGTCGATGGTGACAAGACGCCCCCAATGGAGAAGAAGAAGCGCAAGAGACGTCGGTGGGACGAAGATGGTGATGCAGAACCAATGCAGATCGAACAACCTAAGGAAGCTCCAACCTCGAAGAGGCGATCACGATGGTCTCCAGGTCCTGAAGAGAACGCTGAAGAATCTGCCCCCGCCGCCGCAGAGCCAGTCAAGTCGCGATGGGACACGACCGCTATTCCAGCATCCAGTTCTACGCCCGCCCCCGCCACTAACGGCGCCCGTCCGGCTGCTGTGCCCGTAACATTTGCCTTCGGTACGGATATATCCGCCCGCAACGCGCCCCTCTCCGATGAGCAGCTTGACATGATGCTCCCCTCTGAAGGCTACAAAATCTTGGAGCCACCACCAGGGTACGAACCAGTTCGAAGACCGGCGGGCATGCCGGCGCTCCCGACTGGTTACACTGGATACCTGGTACCCGAAGCAGACAACAGCATGGCCATGATGGGCAAGCAGTTGCCCACTGAGATTCCGGGTGTCGGCGATCTTCAATTCTTCAAAAACGAGGACATGAAGTATTTCGGCAAGCTCACAGATGGCGCCGACGAAAACGAAATGACTGTGGAGGAACTCAAAGAGCGCAAGATTATGCGACTTCTTCTCAAAGTCAAGAACGGAACACCTCCGATGCGAAAGACGGCCCTACGACAGCTTACCGATAACGCCCGCCAATTTGGACCTGGACCCCTTTTCAACCAGATTCTACCCTTGCTGATGGAGCGCACCCTAGAGGATCAGGAGCGGCATCTTCTGGTCAAAGTCATCGATCGTATCCTTTACAAGCTGGACGATCTCGTCCGGCCATACGTGCATAAAATCCTCGTCGTTATTGAGCCTCTTTTGATCGACCAAGACTACTACGCGCGTGTCGAAGGTCGTGAGATCATCTCCAATCTCGCCAAAGCAGCAGGTCTTGCCCACATGATTAGTACCATGCGCCCAGATCTTGATCATCAAGATGAGTACGTACGAAACACTACTGCTCGTGCCTTTGCCGTCGTAGCATCCGCACTAGGTATTCCCGCTCTCCTTCCCTTTCTTCGGGCGGTCTGCAGGAGCAAGAAGTCATGGCACGCCCGTCACACTGGTGTCAAGATCGTGCAGCAGATTCCGATTCTTATGGGTTGTGCCATCCTTCCCCATTTAAAGGGTCTTGTTGAATGCATTGGCGAGAACCTAAATGATGAACAGCCAAAGGTGCGCATGGTGACTGCGCTAGCGCTCGCTGCGCTCGCTGAAGCTGCGGCTCCTTATGGTATCGAGTCTTTCGATGACATTCTCAACCCTCTTTGGACTGGGGCTCGACGCCAGCGCGGCAAAGCCTTGGCTTCCTTCCTCAAGGCAGTCGGTTATGTCATTCCACTCATGGACGAAGAGTATTCCAACTACTATACAAGCCAGATCATGGAAATCGTCATTCGGGAATTTCAATCTCCGGATGAAGAGATGAAGAAGGTCGTTCTAAAGGTCGTCTCGCAGTGCGCCAGCACTGCAGGTGTCACCCCTGTCTACCTGAAAGACAATGTGCTGCCAGAATTTTTCAAGCATTTTTGGGTACGCCGAATGGCTTTGGACAAGCGTAACTACCGTCAGGTTGTCGATACTACGGTTGATCTGGCCCAGAAAGCCGGTGTCGCTGAAATCGTTGGTCGAATCGTTCACAATATGAAGGACGAGAACGAAGCTTACCGCAAAATGACAGTAGAGACGATCGACAAGGTCATCAGTACCCTTGGCGCACACGATGTTGACCAACGCCTAGAGGAGCAGCTCATTGACGGCATTCTCGTCGCCTTCCAAGATCAGACCATCGAGGACCCAATTGTTATCGACGGTTTCGCTACAGTTGTCAATGCTCTCGGCGAGCGGACCAAGACGTATCTCCCACAAATTGTAGCTACGGTTCTCGCACGACTGAACAACAAGTCGGCCACCGTTCGCCAACAGGCTGCTGATTTGATCTCGCGAATCACTTTTGTCATGCAGAAATGCGACGAAGACCCGCAATTAATCAAACTGGCTCAGGCGCTGTACGAATACCTCGGAGAAGAATATCCCGAGGTGCTTGGGTCAATCCTCGGTGCACTTCGTGCTATCATCACGGTGGTTGGTTTAGCTGCAATGCAACCCCCGATTAAGGATCTCTTACCTCGACTTACGCCCATTCTCCGAAATCGACACGAGAAAGTACAAGAAAACACAATTGATCTTGTAGGTCGTATCGCAGATCGTGGCGCGGATTATGTAAATCCCCGGGAGTGGATGCGTATTTGCTTCGAGTTACTGGACATGCTCAAGGCCCACAAGAAGGGTATCCGGCGTGCTGCCAACAACACGTTCGGGTACATTGCCAAAGCCATCGGTCCTCAGGACGTCTTGGCCACGCTGCTCGGTAACCTGCGAGTGCAGGAGCGTCAATCTCGTGTCTGCACGGCGGTCGCTATCGGTATCGTGGCTGAAACTTGTGCACCCTTCACTGTCCTGCCCGCTCTCATGAACGAGTATCGCGTACCGGAGCTGAACGTTCAAAACGGTGTGCTCAAGTCACTATCATTCATGTTCGAGTACATTGGCGAGATGGCAAAGGACTACGTGTATGCCATCACACCGCTGCTCGAGGACGCCCTCATCGATCGCGACCAGGTGCATCGTCAAACTGCAGCATCAGTGGTCAAGCACGTCGCGCTTGGCTGCGTCGGTCTAGATTGCGAGGATGCCATGATCCATTTACTCAACCTCCTCTGGCCCAATCTATTCGAAACGAGTCCGCACGTCATTGACCGGATTGTCGAGGCCATTGAAGGTATACGAAACGCGGTCGGCACTCCGCTGGTGATGAACTACGTGTGGGCTGGTCTTTTCCATCCGGCTCGCAAGGTCCGGCAACCATATTGGCGTATCTACAATGATGCGTACGTGCAGTCTGCCGACGCTATGGTGCCCGCATATCCACAGTTCGAGGAGGAGAATCTTAGGAGGCATGAATTGGACATTTTCATATGAGGGGAAACTGTAAGACTCCCAGAAACTTCACTGGTACATTACTCTGGGTTCTCAAAATAGGGTCGCATTGTCTTTCAAGAAAGGTTAGGGCGGCTTACTGGGGGTGTCTTGGTAAGCTCTTCGACTGACCAAACGGGGCGCACCACCCCGCGATGTACATCATAATTGCATGGAAGGAGTCATGACTACTCGGGGTTTATTTTGGGGCAGCGAAGGATGCTTAGTATGGTATAACAACAGTGTTCTTTGATCCCCTCGCTCTCTGCTGATGACCAACTAGGCCGTGTGAAGTGCCTAATAGTTGACCGCCCCAGACATCAACGCTTGGAAGAGCGGTAAGTGCTTGCCAAGATTGCACCTGTTTGCTGAGTATCGTGAGCTTGTCGTCCCCCGAGAGCGCCTCCACAATGCGAGTGTAACGCGACGTGGGTAGAGATGAGAGGCGATGGATACACGGCGTCCGGATGGAGTGACTTCCAGCGCACATGCTTCGCGCGGCCTGACTGTCTCGTGCACCGCACTCGCTGTTTGCACAACCAAGTTTAGGCTGCTCCAGGGAACTGCTCGGAACGTCAAATGCGCAGGCCCCGCCTATAAAGCACAGTCGTCAGCTAGAGCGCAGAGCGCACTTGCGCGTGTAACCCTGATAGCGTGATCCCAGTCAGACACGATTGCTGCGCATCCACCGCGTTCGGCCGGTGGGAAACGAGGGCGGTGCTATTCTTGGAGTCAGCTAAGAGCCCCCGCACCCAAAATTCCACGCCACCCACTAAAGGACGAGGGCAAGGGCTAAGCCTCGTATTACGTCCCGAAGGACAGATTATCGAGGCGCATCCTTAACGGAAACGGTAGGAAATGTCGTGCAAAGGCAGGCCCTCATTGCTGTGTGCGGAGCTTCGTGCAGCCTCTGAAACGTGCGTAGCGAACTTCGCGCGAGGTCGCTCGATGCAGTTCATGGACCGCCTTGCAGCTGTGAGTCGGGATCGTCGTATCCATCCTGTACACAGTATAATCATAACGCTGTCCCACGTCATTTGTTTGCCTCCTCACCGTTCTCTTTCCTACGCGTCTTCATTTTAATTTATCGTCGTCTTTTCCTTTTACGGTTGGCGTCCTGGCTCAAGATGGCGGTCGTCGCAAGCAGCAGTGCGCAACACAGTCGCAGCCATACTTTTCCCATCCAGCATGAGGTGGGTTCGGAGGAGACGTTACAACTGCCCTTTCGCTACCCGCAGCATCAAATTTCCCCGCCGAGGGACTCCAGAAAGGCACAAAAAATGTTGGGTCTTGTTACGGATTTCCCAAGGCGGAGTGCGACTGCAGAAATACCAAGAGGTCTGAAGAATGCCCAAAAATCCGCAACACTGGTCGTCCCATCGAGAGATCCCACCAAAGCACAGAGAACATTGGGTCTAATGGACAGTCCCAGGAATAGAAGGTATTCAAGGCCTGAAAGTAGTTGCGGATATGAGGGCAGTCTAGAGGAAATGTTAGCACAGGCCGAGAGGGATGTGAGGAGGTTGAGTGGGCTAGATCCTTGTATGGACGACGAAGTGAAACAAAAGTTAAGAGCGCATCAAAGGGAAGAACAGACCCTCGGAGAACAGCTCATATCGCCATCGCCTGGCTACATCGAGATCGGACTTGAACAAGAACTACAGCAGCGAGTCAAGTCCCTTCGTCTGAACAATGTGCAAGTTTCGACGCCCTTAATACACTCCCCGGTTCTTCTAGACTCTCCAGAACAACTCTCACACCCGTCACCATTGACACCGATAGAGCTAGAGGTAACGCCTCCACAGGCTCAGGATGGAGATATCTCACCGGTCACGCCGCCTCCTTACAAACTTCCCCGACCAGCCTCCTTTGCGAGCTCACACTCACATATGCACAGCAGACCCCACAGTAGAATTGCTTCATCTCGTTCTCGTGGACTAAGATCAAGCAGCTACCCCAACTATTCCCGGCCACTTTCTGAAATCGCTCCTACCCCCATCCCCGGTGAAGATATGGAGCGTGATCCACTCCACATAAGGTATCAAGACGATGATGTCGGACCAGCATCACCACTTTCACCAACGTCACCCGGCAACGCGCTCATTGCAAATGTGCGCGAAGCAAAAGCCCAGGTCGAGGCTGAAATGAAGCAGAAGCTAGCGAAACAGACTGTCCCAGAGAGGCCGAAGAAGACTCGCTGGTCCAGTCTTCCGCTCTCAATCGCGAAGTTCACCAAGAGAAGCTCCAAATCGGAAGAGGACCACACCAAAGAACCCAAAGGAAAAGACAAGGGAAAGGGCAGCAAGAAGCAGGAGAAGATTACTCTGACTGAAGAGAATCTGCAACGCTGGGAAGATGAGGTCGGGTATGTACCTAGGATGTACAGAATGGGGTACGACATCCTCCGTAGCCCAGTCGACGGGGATATGGAAGTCGAAAGGGCTACTTCAACTCCAGATCCTCGTCCAGGTCTACAGCACCCTCAGCTACCCAAAGTCATGATGTTGACGCCGCCAACATCGCCTCCGCTTGACTTCCAACCCAGCTCATCAACCCCGATCATCATTCAAACCAGCCACAACCAATTGATCCCAGCCGCGCCGCTATCACCCACCCCCTCGTACTCCAACATAGCTGCGCGAAAGGAATCCGTTATTGCCGATCGCCGCACCTCCCTCCTCACCTGCGTTATTTGCAAGGAAGCCAAACACCCGTCATCATTCCCTCTACGTAGCATAACAGACAACTGCTGGCACTCTCCCAGCACCTGCAACGACTGTCTCCAGCAATGGATTCATACCTGTGCAGAAACCCGTGGCTGGGATCAATGCACATGCCCCGAATGCGGACAATACATGTCCTACGACGATGTCAAAACTTTCGCTAGTCCTGCCGGATTTAAGCGGTGAGTAGAAGGTTCGTTGTATTCCGTCGAGCTTCAGGCGAGCAGAGGCTGACGTCTCTCATATAGATACGATGAGCTTGCTAAACTTGCTGCTCTTTCATCGATATCGGATTTCTACTGGTGTCAACGACCCGGATGTGGATCTGGACAGGTTCACACTGGTCCCATCGCGGAAAATCCCGTGTTTACGTGTACAGCATGTGGGCATGTTCATTGTCTAAAGCACCCTACGGTACCTTATCATACGAACCTTACATGCGCTAAGTTCGACGCTCTGCACATCTCACCCCGCCCAGAAGGTCATCTCCAGGCCGAACAAGAGGGTCAAAGAACCGTTCAGGAAACATGCAAAAGGTGCCCAAATGCCGTTTGCGGATGGTGGATACAAAAGGATGAGGGCTGTGATCATATGACATGCTCGCAGTGTCGGTTTCAGTTTTGCTGGGAGTGTGGGGCGCCGTTTGGCGTGATTGATAGGAAGGGAAATAAGTTCCATCGAAGGAGTTGCAAATATTGGGGATGATTAGGACCATATGCATACATTGGATTCGATTTCGGATAAAGGCGAAGAACGGACAACGGATGGGGGTGTAGCAGAATAAGATGGCATATAATTATTGTATAAGTGATAAAGATTATACTACCACCATTGGACATCTTAAGAATAGCTTATGAAATAAAAGTCTGCTCAGAATAGCGTATCAACATCATGCATCTCTAATGTTCCCTCCTCTTTGCGGATACCCATCTTCTTGTCATCGGTCTCCTTGAGATACCATACCACCTTTACACCCTCTTTACCAGCCAGAGATCCCAGATTCACATCGACTCTCCTCTGTGTCTTATTCACCCTCATGACGATATTGACCTCCTCGCCATCCTCGCCGTCTCCATCGTAGTAGGTGAAGTTTGATATCGGGACTTCCCAGGAAGGGAACAGCTCGATACGAAGCTCAGGCTCCCAATCCTCAACCCACTTTGCGTTTCCCTGATACACATCGCCTCGCGGGACGATAGCACCCTGTTTGACAAATACAGGCACGCTATCTAGACCCACACTCACTGTCGCCGTAGACCCAGCATCATACACTTTCTCCTTCCTGAAATACTCTAAATACTTCTTCGACGCGCCTTTGGGGAAGTACACGCTGCGAGAGCCCGAGGCAGAAACAATAGGCGCAACGAGAAATTCCGAACCGAAGAAGTATGCATCTGTGACATCCCACGTCTTCTCGTCTTGCTCTGCTTCCAGGAAGAGAGAGCGGATAATGGGTACGCCCGTTTTGCTCGCTTCGTTCGCAAAGGATTTGATGTAGGGCGTCAAATCAGCGTGCAGATTTGCCGTCTGCTTCATGATGCTCAGCACGCTCGTATTCTCGTATGGCGCGTACCACGGTGTATGATTCGTGCCGAGGACCAACTCGTACACGGGCGAGAACGCAGAGAACCACATCCACCGCGCCCAAAGATCGGGCGTTGGCGACAGTGCTCCGTCTCGCAAGTAACCGCCAGTGTCGGAGCCCCAAATACTGAAAGAAATTAGTCCAGAGCGTATGCCGGAAGCGACGCTGTACGCCAGCCCGGTGAAGGTTGCATTCGAGTCGCCGTTCCAGATGTGCGTTTTTGCCCTGCTGCGGTCTACAGCTGAGCGGGCGAAGGTGTAGAAGCCGCTTTTGCCCCAAGCGTCTGCCATTGTTTTGTATGCCAGATCGATGAATAGCGTCATTTGCTCGTTTTGTACGTAGTCTGGCATTTCGCCTTCTTCTCCACGATCAATCTTATATCCTTTGACGCCGACGCTAGGGAAGTATTCTAGCGATTCCTCGAAGTAGTTGTATGCCTGGGGAATCGAGAGGTTCAGTGCAGGACCTAAGCCGCCGGCGATTTCGCTGCTGTTAGGGAACAGCCAGCCGTTTTCTAAGCTCGCGTTCATGAGCTTTGTACCAGGCTGCGCGCGATTCGTTATCCAGACCTGGAAGTCAAATCCATAGTCTGTGAGGTTCTGTATGAAATTTTCAACATCGGGATACTGGATTGGATCAAAATCGAAGTTGCCCCATCCACGAGCCCCAGTACCGTAGGGTCTGTCCGCGAAGGTAGCAGTTGCGCGAATACGGTTATAATACAGATGGTTCACTACGTCCTGAATGTTCTCCTGTGCATTCGACACGCTGCCGTGGAAGTCGGTAGTGAAGTCGTCGGACCAGAAGGTTGGGCCGAATCCGCTTGTAGGTGGCATTTCGCTTCTTGCTGATAACCCCGTGTACTGCTCAATCACGCTCTTCAACCCTCCACCTTCTTTTGGCAAAATAATATAGTACACCAGGCTACTACTATTGAAAATGAACTTTGCCTCGCCTGGCTTGGCGAAGTCGTAGTTCCCTAGTTTTAAAGTATCGGTATAGATTCCATAGCCGCTGCTTGTCAGGAAAAAGGGAGCTCGAGCATTGCTCCAATTGATTCCCTCGTTGTTTCCTACGCCTTTGAAGTCAAAGGATACGTTCTTGTTGTCGATGCGGTCGTTGAAAGGATATTCCCAGACGCCGTAGAATTGCGTAGATGATGGAGCAGAGAAACGTGCGCCATGGAAAGCATTAGATGTGTTGAGCGAGATTTTGGCGATCGTGGGCGTGATGAAGGAGTACGTTAGGCCGGAAGTCGTGTTCTTGAGCGCGCTGACGGTTGTGTTTTGTGCGCCCGTGAGTATAGCGGAATTGTTGACGACGGTGGTATTCCCATTAGTGATTAAAATCCCAGAAGATGGTGTTAGAATTATTTTGTAGTCGCAGAGAACTGTCGCTACGAGGGCGCTTAGGCTCAGCAACGTGCGCACCATCGCGTTAATGGGCAGAGAAATCTAGAAAACGTAAAAGTAGCGGCGTATCCAGGTACGCGGTCGAACAAATCTACATCTTATATGGCTTTGGAACGGTTCCTGATCACCGACAGCTGCTGGTGCGGGTATTTAATATACCGATACTACGCCGGGTTGACGCCATGATCGACAATTTACGGTTCCTCCCTCCCGAGCAGTGTGAGCAATTCTTCCGTAGCGCGAGCACGATGATCATTTTAGGGAACTCAAAAAACATTACCCACTAGGTAGATGGTGGAGAAGAGATCGGGCTTTGTTCTGATTCGCCGTTGTTGGAGCGGATTGAACTATTTTCTTAACGTTGTTGTAGCGCGGTGCGGGTACAGGCTAAATGCGGGGGAACCATCGATGCTCCACCAAGAGCTTCTGCATCATTCAAGGTTAGCGAACTCAGTTCGGATCAAAGTGCTGCGCCTCAGTAGTTGAGTGTAAGCGGAGATGAAAGCATCGGATTGATGTAGTCAGTGAGACACGCCTTAGTCTATTTAAGTGCAGGACGCCTTTTGGCGTAGGACGACTTGGGTTAAATCACTACATATAAAAGCTTAGGACTGTGTAAAGTCTCAGTTACGGCCGTTACCAAGCCTAAGATGAAGCGCAGATTAATACCTTTTCAAGGCCATCATGTTCATTTTGGCCCCAGCAAGGCATATTCTTTAAACGAATGCAGCGAATCATCGTTTCTGAAAGTCAGACTATAACACAAGGCTTACCATTATACCAACCTATAATCACCGTCCGGTACTCTAAAAATAAGGTTATTTCCAGATCGCATTCGATTTACCAAGTTTGGTGAACATAAGGAACCCTATTTACGAGGTAGCCAAGCCTAGTACCTCGTATACTGCTGTTAGTTCTATTACGAACGGGAACGGCGTATGACCTGGCATGTATAAAGCATGCGGCTTGTACAATTGTAATGAGTTCGTTGCTAGCTCTAGCAAAAGATACCAATATATCACTTCACAACAGTAGAGCTCTTCAAGATGAAATCCTATCAAGCTGTCCTAGTCACCCTCTCCACCCTCGCTTCCTTCACAACCGCCAATCCGCTCGCCAGCGGAACTGGAGATTTGGTACCCAGAGACACCCAGAAAACCTACATTCAAGCCGTACGCCCCATCTCCCTCATTACTCTACAATTGCACTCTCCTAACTACTTTCTTCCCACAGTGCAACTACTGCCCTGCCCCAGGCCAATGCGTGTCCCTCGACTACCAAACCGTCGACAAAGCCCACGACAAAAACCTTTGCTACGGCAAATCCTGCGACCCCGATGGCTGGAAAGTCGACAACCAATTCAAGTATATGTCGTATGGCACAAAGTGCCGATTTACGGTGACAAAGGACTGGGCCGATGCCAAAGAGGGCGATGAAATCGGGCACGGCGACTGTCCTGGTGTCAAGGGGATCAAGGCGGTTAAGACGCCAGACGATGATAACTGGAACTTCTGTTGGAGTTTGTTTCCTTTCACGATTACGTGTCGGGATAGGGCTGTGCTGGAGTGGGATGGGTGTTTAAGTTGTGGAGATAGGCCGACGTGGTGTGATAAGGGCGACGAGTGTGGCACTGGATGTTGTGACAAGCACAGTCATATTTGTTCGACACCGGAGAACTCCGATTGTGTGTAAGGTCAGCAGCAGTAGATAGGAAAGGCTGGGTATCAGGCTGAGTCTGATGTAGGAAGAGTTTCTATAGGTACTGCCAGATCCCATCTAGCACGCTTTGTACTCGTGGCTAGCCTTTGAACCGTTCGGATTCGATCGCGCTTCCCACTAAACTTCCGCCTCTGACCATGTTCGTTGAACAGATAACGATCCTACTTCCCCTTCCTTCACCGCCAACCTCCATCAACTTGCGCCCAATGAATCGTAATGCGGCGATCTCAGCCCTTGTTACCCCTCCTAGGAAGAACACTACGATTGTCTTTGCAGCGTCGTTGTGGCTTCCATTCAGCATACTCCTCGCCTTGATAGCCTTCTCCTCACCCGTTTGCCTCTCATCGAACGTTGCACCTCGCACATACTTACTGGCATCATCGAAGATTCGCAATCCTTGTGCAAGGGGATTAGCTTGCGCTGCTGCTCGAGGATCGGAAGGTGGCTTGATAACGTTGGCAAGAGTCTGCTTCTGAATGAACGATTGGACCATGCGGACTGATAGAGGCGCGTAGCCGGAAAATGTGTAGGATATGTCATTTGGATCCGCCTCATTGACTTCATCATCCCACAACCGAAGAGACTTTCTGAGAGGGGTATAGTTCGTGACTGCGCCAGGTTTCGCGGCCGGAGTTGCTCCCAAGCCTGAGCCACCACGAGGCTGCAACAGATTCATCTTTTCGAGAGATGAAAGAGTGAGTATGTGTTGCGGGCCATATGCTTGAATGATGGTACGCTTGAAGTTTTCTAGATCTTTGTGTCTCATGCCCGCGTTCGTCGTGCTTTCGAGGCAGAGAAGTCTTAGAATTGTAGGCAATGGCACGTCTCGACTGATGAGTTCCATGATAGTATCATGCTGTGTCGTCGGGTCTACACCCGACATGATATTCTGCTGGACCTCGAGCGACCGGGTGAATATATCAGTGTGTGTGAACTTAATGATCTCTTCGGCCAGAGAGGTATGCAGCTTCAAGCTTGCTTGTTCTGCTTGATAACCTGGTAGCTTAGCTACAAATTCGCGGAGCTCCGCTGTGGTCTTTGCTGCTAGCTGATTGCGTTCAGTACTGCTCTGCAGGCGCCTGGCGGCCTTGTTGAGAAGATTGCCCACGATAGCGAAGTTTGAGTCGCCCAGTGTGGAGTAGAGTGAGTCTTTAGGGTCAATCAAGATCTTGCGTTTCATACTGGTGGAAGCAGACCCAGTTTGACCTGGTTGCTGTGGCGCTCCCCCAACGACCGACGAATCGACCTCGGTCTGATTTGCGGAGATATTGAAAACCTCATCGACAAGGCCTTCATATGTCAACTGAGTAAGAAGTACAGTTGGAAAATCGACCTCGCGGTCAACGATTACGAGGCTATCGATCATTGAGCTTGGAGTCAAGCCTAGGAACGAGTTTCCACTAGTGCTAGACACTTCGCCCGCGGAAACTTCAGTGCGCATTCGAATAAGAAGATCAGCAAGGCGCTTTCCATTGTCGCCTTTTCCGATGATGCGTGGGAAAAGCCCATGCTTCTGTTGTTGGAGCATAAGAGCCTTAGCCGCAAGATATATCGAAGTAGGATCTTTCCGCTTTGACAGTTAGTCAGAATAATACAATCGATATGAAGCACATATACCAGGTAAAGGTCGGAGACCGCATCATCGAGTTCTAACGACAGTATGTCGTCCGCGAGCGGCACAAAGAACAGTGGCCACTCGCTCACGCTTGCCTCACCAAGCACACCCGCCTCTTCCAAAAGCTGATCGGACACCAGAGTGCGTCGAGGCACCCAGAAGATGGAGAACTCATGCTCAATTTGGCTATCACGACGTAATCGCTTGATCTGATCTGGACAGATATGTTAGCATGTAACGTTAGTGTCTCCCCCTATGGAGTGAAAGAGGAGTTCAATGGGATTGCTAAAATTATTGATTTTGATTTAGGGATCAAGACTGACTGGGCAAAGTGGGTGCTATCTGCCTAGCCTACTTAAGATCCCAAGGGAAAGGGGGTCTCCTTGCTATTGACAAATGGGAGCTGAGAAATGACTTACTAGCAACTGCCATCACAGTCTTCGCCTTCTCTCCCCTGACCAAGAAGACAACATTTCGCTGAGACGAGTCGACATGATCGTTTTCGAGGAAGAACGGCTTATCAACACCGTATTCTTGCAGCGTCGAGAACTTGACTAATAGGTTCAAAGATCCTGCAAGCGCTTTCTCTAGAACTAGATTTTTCTTTCCCCTTATCTTTTAAAAGCGTCAGCGCATGCAGCCCAGAACGATGACGATATTACCCTACACCTTCAAGCAAAAGAAGCAGGTCCCGGCGAGCTTTTTCAGAGATTTCTGAAGCGTTGAATGGCGTTATCGGGGCCATTCTGACAAAGTCATAGGATATAGAAGGCAGTTATCAGGCGCGACGGCATATTGATGCCAATGTTATCGCCCTCAATGCAAGGAAGTTTGTTTCCAGAAACGGGGTTGAAGGCGGCAGGGGAACGAAGTGGCCGTGCTCATGATTAGTCATACCAGCTAGTCCTTGGCAGCGGCTCACATGGTGCCTGAGGTGTGCAATGAATTGAACAATGTACAAATTCAACAGTAATTCTATGTATCAGCTCGGGGTATACAAAGAGTCTAGCTCGATCAGGTTCACAGTTCATCAAAATCGTATCCTACATCATCCTTGTGTTATTAACCCTTAGTAGGCACCAAGCGATCTAAGCGCTTCTCTGAGCTCCTTGACCGCGGTGTTCACGTCTTCAAAATTAAGAGCCGAAATAGCCCATTTAGCATGCCTTTGAGCCTCCATTTGCGCCTCCTCATCGGTCCTAAAGGGACCTTGATGCATCGCTTGTGGCGGCGGTTGTACTGGGTGTTGAAAATGCATTGGGACGGGTTGGGGTGGCTGCGGGGTCTGGTATTGGTGCACTTGGGGATGAGGCTGAAATGGTGCCGGCTGCTGAGTAGTCGGTGGTGAGGAGAATGCTGACTGCGGCGGGGGAGGCTGAACCATGCTTTGCGGGGCCAGTGGCTGTTGCAAACTCTGCTGCACCGGGGGAGATGATGCGTTCTGGTAGAAATCCTGGGGTTCAGGAACTTGGGGAGCTTGAGGCATCTGTGACCCCGTTGGTAAGGATGATGTCTCAAAGGGACTAGCCATGGGCTCGTCTTCTATAGATGGTGCCGTTGGGAGACTGATGGTGGCATTGTCCGCTGTAAATGTAGGAACATTTACCCTCGGAAAATAGCCTCCGCCTACGGAGTCTACAGAACCATGGCGGGATGCTGTTAGCTGGGAAATAGGAGACACGTCTCGATGTGCGTCGTAATTTGTGGGCGCCGAGGGTAGATTAGGTGGCGGAGAGACATTCGGGGCCGAGATGGTGGGAGAAGGGTGTGCCGCGGTATTGGGGACTGTTTCTACGTATGGCTGATATGGATTCTGTGTATGCGGCCCCTCCGTACTCTGGGTTATGTTCTGAACCTCCGGGTCGTTTGGATCCAAGGCAGAAGGCGAGGCGACCTGTGGCGGAGGCTCTTGAACTGGGTTGGTGAGGTTCGGGTCATCACCCGCCTGTATAGCTTTCAATATACGCACAGCATGATACTTGGCGTATGTCTGCTTCGTCTTGATCTCCGGCTCAGGATCCTTTTTCCATATTGCCAACATCTCCAGAAAGGTCGAGGCGGCTAGAAGGGTGTCGACCGTGTTCTTTGTGGCCTTGTTTTCTGACATATCCTTGTCTCCCTTTGCAAATGTCTGCAGCGCAAATTGTTCACAATACGCGTACGCAGCAACCTCGTCGAGTAGAGCATCTTCGTTTGGGTTCTCGGCCTTGGATTGCTCGAGCTTCTCCATCAGGTCGGTGGTATAGGTGGTGCATTCTGCGTCGGCCGTGTGAAGGTTTGCGCCAATGATCTTCTGGACTATATAGAATCGCACTACCACACGGTTAGCGCGCTGTCCTTGCTCTGTTCATAGTGTCAGGCATACGCCAATAGGTAATGATGGGCTTGTGACGCTCGAGTTGGGCTGCCCGCTTTGCGAATGGCGTTATCTGGGCATCCTTGAGCTTTGCGGGTACGATGGCCGCCATGACTGCGGTATACTGGCGCTATGGAGGGCCAGAGTGGAAAGAAGGGTTGAAGCGATGGGGGTGGAAGAGCTCTGCCTAGAGTCGAGAGTACCTATGTACGGACAGCGTGGGTAGGTGAAGTCACTCGAGGGCCCCTGCACGAGCAGACCCCTGTGCCTGCACCCCGCCATGCGCTAAGAGCTACAGTTGCCGCAGAGCTTCAGCAATAAAGGACAACCTGGCCAAATGGCATAATGATGTGAGCCCGCAATACAAAAAGGCGCATCCCACCTCCCGGCGATCCGCTCCATTTCTTCTCGCTAACTGCGTTCTGTCGTTCAATCTCTGAAAAATGGTGCGCTCAACCACTGTTTTCGCAGCAGCTGCTGCTCTTGCTTTCAATGCACAGGCCGAGAGCTTGTATTCGAAGAAGTCGGCTGTTCTGCAGATCTCAGGCACCGACTATGATCGCGTCATTGCGAAGTCGAACTACACCTCTGTAGGTTGCTGACCAAGCTTATGTTGAGTCTTCACTGACAATGGCCAGATCGTCGAGTAAGCTCCTACAGACCACATCTACCAGCTCCTCCTATAACGCTTCCAGATTCTACGCCCCATGGTGCGGCCATTGCAAGAACCTTAAACCATCTTACGAGTCCGCTGCAAAATCCCTTGCCGGCATCGCCAAGGTCGCCGCTGTGAATTGCGACGATGAAGTGAACAAGCCCTTCTGCGGGCAGATGGGTGTCCAGGGCTTCCCCACCCTTAAAATCATACGACCGGGAAAGAAACCCGGAAGGCCGACAGTGGAAGATTATCAGGGCCAACGACAGGCGAAACCCATCGTGGACGCGGTCAAGTCTAAGATACCGAACAACGTCAAGAGGGTGAAGGATGATGGGCTTGAGGGGTGGTTAGCCGAGAACAAAGATTCCGCAAAGGCTATTCTATTCAGCGACAAGAGCCAAGTTAGCGCCACGCTGAAGACACTGGCCATAGACTTTGCTGGCTTAATCTCCATAGCCCAGATCAAAAAGAGTGAGGCAGGTGCGATCGAGAAATATGGTATCGAGGACTACCCTACACTTGTTCTTATCCCCGCTGGTGCAGAAGAGCCTATAAAATACGATGGTGAGATGAATAAGGAGGGTATGGTCAAGTTCCTCTCACAAGTCGCCCCACCCAATCCCGACTGCCCCGAGCCCAAGTCGAAAAAGCCTAAGAAGGACGCGAAGAAGGAAGCCAAGGCATCGTCTAAATTCTCCAAAGCTTCTGCCTCTCACAAGTCCGCCGAAGCGTCTTCTGCTGCTGCAGGTGCCACCGATGAGACGGTTGAGGAGCCCAAGAAGCCCACAGAGTCCCCGGATCCAAAAGTCGAGACCGAGGCTGAGCCGATCATTATTCCTGAAGAGGAGCTCAAGCCTACTATTCCGGTCGTCGCTGAAGCATCTGAACTTCAATCCCTGTGTCTGAACGAAAAGGCAAAGACATGCATTCTCAGTATCCTACCCAAGGATGAGTCATCTGAGGCAGCTACGACTGCTTTGGCCTCGCTCGCATCTATCCACAAGAAACATGATGCAATGAAGGCCCATCTATTTCCTTTCGTTGGTGTCTCTGCATCCAACCCTCTGGCGGCTACTCTCCTCCAGGACCTTAAACTCGGAAGTGATGACCGAGTCCATCTGATTGCAACGCATGGCAAGCGAGCCTGGTACAAGAAGTATTCTGCTGAGACCTTTGGATCAACTGAGGTCGAGCAGTGGGTCGACGCTATTCGTATGGGTGAGGGTAAAAAGGAGAAGCTACCAGACTCATTATTGGCCGAGGGAGAGAAAGAGTCGGTCAAGGAACAGCCGGTCGAGCAAGAGCCTATCAAGATCGAGGTCGAAGACGTCCCAGAGCCATCGGCGACGCCGGAAACCCCTGAGCATGGTGAGCTCTAGAGGACCCGCCAAGTACAAAAATGGTCTTATCTCTCGTTCCAGCCTTCCACTTAGTTTAGCGGGAGTTAGCCGGCGCATGTACAATATAGCTTCTGGTCAATAAGTTGATCGATATGTTAACATGTATCCTCACCTTTAGATTTTGATAACTCGTCTTGTGCTTTGTCGCTGCCTGGGTTGCTAGCTGCTGTTGCTCCAGCCCGGCATTGTCCCTTGCTCTCCACTTTGATTGCGCCTTCCGACATATCTTGAACCACACCTTCAGCACAGCCTCGCACTTCTTTACTTATCTGTTTCATCACAAAACGTCTTGCCGTGTCATTTGTGCCATTGATTGTCTCTCATGGTTGATCGATAGCGGTTATGCAGTACACATGCTGCGCCGCCCTCAACTTCGTTTCGCCTCCATGCTAGGGTTGCCGCGCCTGCGCCATGGGCGGCTCGCACCGCGTCCCGCATGGGACATGATAGACGTTCATCACAGTCCACTCAACCATGTGTCCAAGCTTGTATGGCAGTCAGCCCGATCAAATATGCTACTAGTGCGGTGGGCAAGCCCAGCGACAACGATCAAACGAATCTGACAGCGACGTGCTCCTACAACAAGAACCCGTATTCGCTCCACCCAGATTGATTTCATGTGCCTATCCGCCAAAAGATATAGTGCCTAGCTCATGGTAAGGTGCGCGGTAACACAAGCTGCACGAAAACAGAAGGTGTTCGTATGTTAAATGTTTTAGAAACCGGCGGGTCTTCAAACACATCGCAGCAGTGATGTGACTTTGTCCGCATGGTAGTTGATCCAAAGTACTCTCGAGCTAATTCATTGACGAATAAGAAGATCTCAGATGGGTTTGCAGACTACCACGAGCCCGTTATCAACCATACACTTCTTATTCATTGGTTCTCCAGGCTTGTAGATTCATGGCTTAAACCTTAGTCTACCTCCGGTTCTGGCACTAGGGAGTCATGCAGGGCGGCGTAACGCTTGCGTTCTGTGCAACTACTCACGGCGTTCGGACATGCAGACTTGGGAAGTATTAAAACAACCAACTTTCCCCAAGAATCGAGCCTGCCTTCATTTCCATTCTTCAGAACCTTCTATAGCCTTCTTTCTTATATATTTGTCTTTATCTTAGCATCTGCTGAGCAAATATACCGATTGAACTCTTGTCATGACTTCCGCTCTCACCTCAGTCGATTCGCTCGACCAGCTACAAACCCCAGAACAAGTACAATTGCTAGATGCGATCGATAACCTTCGAAACCAAGGCGTGGGTCATTACAACATCAGCCTTCCGCAGTTGATTGTGTGCGGAGATCAATCCTCAGGAAAGAGTTCGGTGCTCGAAGGCCTTACACGACTTCGCTTTCCTACCAAGGATGGCTTGTGCACCACCTTTGCTACTGAACTCGTCCTTCGCAAGCATCCTATTGTTGAAATAACATGTACCATCGTTCCGGGAAGGGGTAGGTCCCAGACCGAGAAAGGCGAGCTTTCCAAATTCAAGCATTGTTTCCCTTCCCGTGAGGCGTTTTCGTTTCCACGTCTACTTGAAGATGCCAAGAAGCGAATGGCTTTCGGGGCCCAAGGAAAATCGGGGCCATTCTTCGAGGACATTCTTCAAATTAAATATTCGGGACCAGACCTTCCTTCTTTGACCATCGTCGACTTGCCTGGGATCATACAGTCTCATGTAGATGGCCAAAGAGGTGTCAACACTGTGCGTGAGCTTGTACAAGGGTATATGGCTGATGAAAGATCTATCATTCTTGCCGTCGTGGCGGCACGATACGATCACGAAATCCAAAGTGTTCTAGAATACGTTAGAGAATTTGACCCGTCGGCTTCTCGGACCCTAGGAATTATTACCAAGCCAGATGACCTAAACGTGGGTTCAGACAGCGAGAGAGATTTTATCCAATTGGCCAGAAACGAGAAGATGACTCTTGACCTGGGATGGCACGCTGTCAAGAATCGAGGATATGGTAACAGCGACCAATCGGATGCAGCACGTGACGAGTCGGAGAGACAATTCTTTGCAACAGGAGCCTGGTCTTCGCTCCCCAAAGCGAATGTTGGCATTGATGCTTTGAGAGCCAAGCTGTCACGAGTGTTGCTCCAGCATATTCGCAAGGAACTCCCGTCGCTCAGTACCGCGATTCAAGACGCCATCACAATGACGGAGGCAAGTCTTAAAGCTTTAGGCGATCCCAGAGATGAACAACAACAGCAGCGTAACTTCCTGATGACGAAGGCATCGAGATTCCAGAAGCTTACGGATGACGCACTAAGGGGACTATATGAAGACCCTTTTTTCGATCTATCATCGTTTGACAGCATTCCCCCTACGCGACTTCGCACCGAGATTCAAGAACTCAACATTGCATTTGCCAACACAATGTACCACAAGGGCCATGTATACCAGATCAGTGATGATCAGAGCCCCTTCAATGCAGGATTCCAATCTCTTTCGACAAGTGAGACGCAGTGCTACGATGATATACAGAATCCGAGCAAAATCAACCGCACCGAGTTCCTGAAACGGATTGCGACAAAAGTTCGGACGAGTCGACAAGCGGGCTTACCATCAATTGTCAATCCAGGTGTGCTAGGTGAGGTCTTCCGCGAACAGTCGAAGCCCTGGGAGCATATTGCCCGGCGGCATCTACGCGAGGTGTTCGATGCCGTCCAGGCTTACATCTATGACTGTCTGAATAGTATCATGGACGTGGAAACTTTCAACTCATTGATGCACGAGCATATCGAACATGAATTAGAGAAAAGAAAAGAGAGACTCGACGACAAACTTAACGAGCTGCTTCTGCAGTTCCAGAATCAGAAGCCCATTCTGTATGACCCAAGTTTCTTTTATGACCTAGAGCAGATGAGGGTCAAACGCTATGCTGGGTCGATGAATAAGTCTGCTCTCGGCACGCGCCAGAGAGGTACCACGACACAATTCCTGACAGACTTCACGGATGACTTTACCAACTGTGAGATAATGGACCTGGTGAACACTTATTACAGCGTAGGTTTATTCCACCTATTAGGCTCTATAGCTAAGGAGTGGAGCTGATTCCTCAATATAGAAGGTGATCACCGTATTCATTAGCAATGTGACAGTTCTCGCAATCGAGAATTGTCTCATCAGTGAACTTCCGTCACTACTTAGCCCAGATCTGGTTCTCAATATGGATGAAGAGAAGCTCCGCAACATCGCGTTAGAGTCAGAGGAGACTCGTACGGAGCGAGCTGCTCTAACGCAGAAGTTTCATGACCTCAGAGGCGGCAAGCGTGTATTAGACTCTCAAGCACGTAGGACAGGAAAAGGTAGGTCGTTCAATCCCCCTACCCTTGTATCTTCTGAAAGTCAAGACTGACCAACCCAAAGCGATGCGGCAAAGAGCACCACCACAAAGACCAACCCGCATCCAATCTACGCCCCGTGCCCCGGCCCCCGACGCCCCGACGCCCGACGCCCCAACACCACGGGTTTTCCGGCCAAGCACCCCAGAGGCTCAGTCTGCGCCTTCTCTACCCGAAGTTCAGAGTTAGAATTCCCTATTCCTTGAGCAAATTCAGTGTGAAAACTGACCGTATCGAAATGTACAGTCGACAATCTTACTTCAGGCATCAATAACCTGAACGTCACTCCACCTCCTTCAAATACTCAGGTGCGAAGCGTGCAGCGACCAAAAGTGGCTCCGCTTACTCCACCTAAGACACCGAAGCCCCCACCTGAGCCACGATCCCTTTGGTCTGCTCATGTGGACGATGATTCGGACGACGAATTATAGACATGTTTAAATACTTATGTATTACATGTGCATTATGCTGTACAGATAGGTTTGGTCTTGTACGCGGTTCCGTCAGCCAATTTGCTTTCGCCGTTTTCGCCGGTTCGCGATGCATGTTGCGAGAGGAGAGTATGTAACTAATAGAATTGGAATAGAGTTGGTCGCAATTTTGAAAGCTACTTGTATCAATCACGACGTTTGCGTTTGCTGAGACTCATCAAGTTATTGAGGCCCTGTTCGGTGTACAACCACCAAATAATCAAATGTAGAGACTAGTCAGCACGTCGCCAAAGCTATCCACTGTCACACCTCTCTACCACAGATTATCAAACTTCCATAGACATTCTCACACATAGATACAATGGTAGCAACCATTACCACTAAAATCGAGATCGCCGCCCCACCCGAAACGGTCCGCGCAGTGGTACACCCTCATTGCCAAAACTTACCTCCACACAATCCCTAACAAGCAAACCCAGTTCCTCGATTTCCCGCGGTACAAAGAATGGAGCACACGCTGCGACCTCTCCACTCTCGACTCCACGCCCGCAGCCTCTCTCCAGCCCGGTCAAAAAATAAAAGTCAATCTGAAAGGCAGGAAGTTTAAGACGAAAATACTAGTACACCATCCCCTTTTTTCCACTCTGCCTCAAGCTCTACACATCTAATTCCCAAATGCAGGAGAATTCCGCAGAGAGACTGAAATGGGTAGCAAGTGTACCTGGCATTTTCACCGGCGAGCACTGTTTCACGTTTCAGGCTGGAGCGGAGCAGGGGACGACGACGCTTTTGAACGAGGAAGCGTTCTCGGGATTGTTGGGGTTTTTGGGGAAGCCCGGACGGAGTTTCGAGGAGAAGGCTAGGGGGGATCTTGAGAATTTAAACAGAGAGTTAAAAGGGAGGGTGGAGGGGATGAAAGGGAAAGAGAGGTGATTGGGTAGGAGGGTTTAATGGATATTGACATGGATTCTCGGTTGTTGCTTATTTCGCCTTCTAGGAAGGGCGGAGCGCTGTATATTGGAAGGAATTTTGGAAGGAATTCGACTGATTTTAAATTTCTGAAGGTACTTTGTTCTAGCGATTTGTCCATCGGAAGACAAGTCTGCGCATGCAGTCTGATTCATCTTCAGACAGAAGCCTATGACAATCTCGAAACCGAACAACAGAAAGATCAAGATTCGTAGCCTTTTTTTTTTACACGTGATATGTTAGAGATTCAAGTGAGCCGATTCATATGGAAGGTAGTAGCTAGAGAAAGTAAAGTTTGAGGGCAACAGGCCAGTGAAACTGTTGGATGCTCTAGCAGTTCACCCGTGTTGGAGTTCGGCCCAGATCGTGAGATTTAGGGCGGGCTACATCGGACCTCCGTAGATGAACCCCATATCAGGTGTTGGTGGTAATAAGATTAGCCAACTTTGCTGTCGGATGCACCCGGGACGAGAGTAGTGGCATGCTCCAGGACTCTGCTCTCTGCATTGTTGAATAGTCTTATTATGCTGCGTCACCCAATCATGCGTACGCTAGATAATGAGCGAAGGTCATTATCAGTGTTTTAGCTCGAGAGACTCGAAAGCGGGGTATGCGACGCGTAACAAGACATTTGCTTTTGTGGGAACGGAACAATTTTTTGGAGTACATGTTGGGTATGCGCACATGGAACTATCTCAACCCAGCAATAAAGAAGCGAGAACGGGTGCGTCGGCTAGGCCTCACAGATCTGGCTCGCTGCCGTGATCAGCGAAGCTTGGTTGATTATCACTAGTTTCCGGGTAATAGCCCTGACGATCATTTGTTGTGAGACGGATCAGCGTTACAATATGCCCTACGAATCTTCCACGACAATAGGTTAGAGTTGTGGAAACATAAGAGGTAAGTGATGCATAAGCAGCTCGGCTCATGGTGAAGTTATGTTAAGCTTACGCAGCTGCGCATTTGTAGGATGTATCTTGCCATGGACCAACACGAGCAGGATATAAGTTTAGCTACTTATGCTTCTAGGGGGCAGTGTTGGACCTCGTAGCACAACCAGCGTGCGCGGCGTAAAAAGTGTTGGGAGAAGCAATCGTGACACTCCATTTGCGGGGAGGCATACCCCGCTTCTACCAAGAAGGTGACCATCCTACGAGCAGATGCTGTGCTGGGTAGACCTTGATGTTGAGGAGGAAGTGCAACACAGACGTGGAGAACGATGCTGTTGTGCTTCTCGGTCTCACCCTTGTGCACCTTCGGTTAGGCGGGCGGGCTAACCTCATCGGAAGAAGACATCTCACTCTTCTTACGACATCATTTCCGCATTCTTGCGCTTCCTTCACACAAATAGATCCACGTGTTCCCTAAAGCGAATACAGCAGCGTGGACTTGAGTGCCCGGATACGCCCCCTTGGCTAGAGAATTAGTCTAAGCCACCGGAGTCCCGAATGAGGCGGACATTCCCAGGGGGCCATTCAATCAGCTCGAGCGTCAGCCGAACTCCGCCAGCCACTTGCCCTGGATCGCATAGCATCTGGCGTTGAAAAAGAAAACAATCGTGAAAGACCAGACGAGCGCGCCCACGTTTTCGCAAAGATTAAGTTAGGTTGGCTTGTGGCGCGAGGCGCTCCTCGTCGCGCAAATCAAGATTCGCGTCGCAGGTAAGCGTTGGCAGTCCGCAAGCGCCAGTTGGCCGCCGACTCCACTGATGTCAACGCTGAAACAGTGCAACCTGGCAAACGCTGATCTTCTGACATGACCATTGCCATCTATTGGACCAGGTGCTTCGTTTCAACGCGGACTAGCGAATCTCTTAAAGCCCCGGCGCGTTGGGATCGTTTAGAGTCCGCCATGGCGTTCCTGACTACCATCCGGGACCTGCATACGGCGTGCCGACCGAAACGGGCCTGGCAGTGTCAATCCGTACGAAAGAACGAAACAAAGAGTCAACCCCCAATTGGAACAAAGCTTACTCGGTGCTGGCCCCTATAAGATGCTCAGCCCTCCCTGTCTTCAAGTTTCTTGACTCTTCACTAACTAGGTCTGCATATTCAATAAGGTGTCTACGTCGCTCCTTTGGGCAATACTTTTTGTCGTTCATTCATTTTTTGCTAATATACTACCGGCCTTTTCAATATGATCAAGACATCTATGATCCTCGCCCTTGCAGGGCTTTCTACTTTTTCCAATGCGGCACCAACCATGAAGAAGCGAGGCGGTGGAGGCAAGCGGGGTCTTGCCTTTGGCAAAAATCACCAATCTTCAACAAGTCTCTTTTCACAGAGCTCAGCTAGCTGGGGCTACGACTGGGAGGCCAGGGTGGCCGACGTACCACTAACCTATAACCTTGATGGATTCGAGTTCGTTCCCATGCTTCACGATAACTCGACTATGTTCACGGACGCATGGAAAGTCGATGCAGAGGCTGCCATTGCCGCAGGCTCGAAGCACGTCATCAGTATCAATGAGCCGGATGAGTGCGGGTAAGCAACTTATAGATCTCGTAAATGACATATGGTATGCTGACAATAAGCTAGCCCCGGAGGAACATGCACCAAGCTTTCGTATGCTCTCCAGGCCCACAAGGACTTTGTTCAGCCTATTGCCGAGAACCACCCAGACGTCAAGATCGGCTCCATCGCCGTGAACAACGGCGTGGGACCTACCTCCATCGAAGACTTCCAGGGTCTCGAATACCTCGGCCACTTCCTCGACGGCTGTGCCGACTGCCGCATTGACTTCGTCTGCGTGCACTGGTATGGCGACTCAAACCTTCAAGGCTTCACCGACTACATGACGTACGAAGTCAAGCCTGCTGCGCGAGGCATGCCCGTCTGGCTCACCGAGTTCTTGCCCCATGACGGCGCCGACGTAGCGTTCATCCAAGCCGCTATCGACTGGATGGAGAAACCTGAGCAGGATTGGATTGAGCGTTATGCTGTCCATGATGTTGATGAGACTCTGGCACCTGGTGGTGTCTTGTCGGAGCTTGGTGCCAAGTATGCCAGCGGTTAGAGCGTGAGTGTGAGAAGTTAGGGGGATGGAGTCAGGCATAGCGCTTCAATTCTTGTATTTGTGTTTTGAAGCTCAAAATATGATATCCCTTTTGCATATCGCGATTTTCTAAGCTCGAATCGTTACGGAATTAAAATCATGACTACCTACTTTTGTCGGCTTTCTCGTTGGACTGAGTCAGATTTCGGGGGTTGTCTTTGACTGGTGCCAGCACGCACGACCCATTGTTCTAATAATAGGAGATTGCCAGACTCGACTCGACAGTCTTTGATGGCACACATCAATTGTTCAAAGCCCATTGTTTAGAGTCGATACTCAAAGCCCATTCATCTAGCCGACAAAGCTGTGCACAGATTTTTTGCAGTCGAAACGGTTCCTTACTTACGTCAGCTTCATGATTAACTATCACTGAGCTCAGCTCGCTAAGTTGTGATCCCGGCTTTCCATCAGCTTTCTATCCTTTCGCTGCCATGACTGGTTGTTCATATGCATTGCTTAATCTGCTATTTTTACTGACCCACTTCCTACATTTGGTGAAAATACACGTAGTTAGAGATTTAGAGACAGCTAAAGGTGGGAAAGGTTGAAGTTCGACAACAAAATACAAAGTCGACAAATGCAGGTGTAGAAATCCAAACCGATTGCGTGAGAAGTATGCAATGCCATCAAAACTCCTCAATAGATGGCGAGTCGTTGCGAAACCTGCCTGTGACAGTATTCCAGAGGACCAATCACCTGTGTCCAGATATCTTTCCTCCACTTACCATCACTCAGCTCTTGGGTACGTAAACACCATTCTACTGCTCCAGCGAACTCAGGTCCAGCTTCCTCATTCACCATCTTACTCCAGTTCACCGCAGCTGCATAATCCAGGAGTGGTGCTGTAGTAGCATCACCTGGGCCAAGTTGTTGACGAAATTTGTTGTGCTCGAGAGCTGTGCCGAAGCAAAGTTCGAGCAAACGGATTCCCAGCGCGGCCATGGTGTCTTTAGCATCGGTAGCGCCTTTCTTCGACATGTCGCCGCAGATATAAGGGGACTCTAGAAGTAAGGAGTCGTTACTCGATGGATCACGGAGGAAGAGAATAGTGTCTTTCCGAAGATGGGTAGGTAGCCAAGGCGTCGAACAGAGCTGAAGATAGGATGATGCCAACGTAAGAGCCAGCCAGTAACGTTTGCGTCGAGTTAACACGTCATGGGAATCGTAAAGGAGCTTCTCAAGTGTGACAATCTCTGGACCTGTGACAGAAACAGCTTGGTCTCCCGGATAGACGATGAAGCGATGGTCATCCTCATCTAGGAATCCAAAGCATCCGCAGCAATTCTGCGAGAGTGTGTTGCAGAGGCAATCAATCTTTTTCGTATTTATCTGGTTGAGGGGCTGAGGTGCTTGATCACTTTTGCCAGCCCAACGTACCTGACGAGTTCCTTTAGCGGGCGTTCGTCGGGGTTCATTTATGGTGATTCCGACAGCATTATCCACAATATCGCCTGGAAGCATCTTGATCTTGGTGTCCTGCCAGCTAATACGTTCAGGCGTCAATCCTACATTGAAAAGTACATCGAATTCCACCTGTTCTGATGTTCGATGCCGTAGTTGGAGATTCGCCACGTGGTTTGCACAATTGCACAGCCATGATTTTGAGAGAGCGCCGTGCAGTCTCCTGGCATGCTTCCAGAACTCGTTGATCTTTCGACTAGCAGCTGAGTTTGGCTCGTTGGCTTCTCTGCTTCGTCTAGCTTCCGAAATCTTATCCTTGCTATCGAGCAAATTCGTCAGTCGGCCGTTGGCATCTTCAAGTTGAGTAAACAGCCTCTTACGAGAGGACTTCTTCAAGCTGAATCTGATGCGCCTGGCCTGAAATTTGATATTTGGTATGCTAAATTGGTCTTGCCTGGAGATATTTGTCTTGTTCAAGTTTCCATGCTGTCTTGAAAGTTAGCTCAATACGCTATTTCAAGGATGAGGGTGGTCATGCCTTGTCAACGTTCGCTTGAGGCTGAAGAACGCCGAGTTCCCTCTTAAGAGACTCCATGAGTCTATTGATGTTGTTCATGATATCCAGGAATAGACTGTAGGACTTCGGTAAGCGCTGCTTCAGCATTTTCTCGAGCTCTTCGTCTTCCCAGGCGTCGCCCGCTGGATCGTCTATGAGGCCCTTTAGCTCGTCATCGTCCACCACGAGTGGGAGCAGTAATCGCTCGATATTTTCTTGAAAGATAGTGCAATGGTACTTGATCTCATGTTTGCATTCCTTGTACGCAGTCTGAAATCGCCACCAGTCCTCTAACACTTCAGCGCCTTCACGATAACTCTCCAGAGCATGTATGAGTAGGGGAAAAGCACCTAAAACCAGGCCGGCTATTTCAATGCCGCTCATCTTATTGCTCCAGAAATGTCACAAGTCATGTTAAGAGAAAAAAGGTAACGAAGCTGGAGGATGAGAAGGCTGGCTAGGACACTGATGAACAAGGCTGTTTATTTGGGGGCCAGAGGTGAGGGGTTTCCAACGTGTTTTACCTTCTCATCGCTGCCTGTGGGCGCAACCTCTTCTTGAAGTTTTGCACTTCTCTCAGCGCTATCAAGTCGTATGGGGTTTAGTTTTGTGTTTTGGTATTATTAAAGACACGAAAATGCAACGCTCGCTGGCCACTTGCTCTATAGAATGCGCCCAGCTGCTCAACAAAGTCTCGTCACTTCTTCATGATCCCAAGTGCGAGGAGCGCTCAGCCTTGACGCACGATGAAATCGAGGATCAATCGGGCAGGTTTAGGGTGTGGGCAGGAAATCTTGGAGCATTTCAACGGCTACCGGCGACCTCGTCCCTCGATCATCGACTTCGAGAGTCGCCAAAGGTAGCGGCTCAAGTCCAGGAGCTCCTCCAGGACTTACAAGATACATTGCGAATTGGTAATGAGCTCCCCCGCATGCCTTACTATGCTCACAGGTCAGCATAGTATTAGAGATCGCCTCCGGTAAGAGGCCGAATCGACAATATGAGGCGGACGATGATAGCGACGACAATTTTGATGTCGAGGATGAAGATGATGATATTCATCACAATACGACGGATCTTGTCGAGAGTTATGAGCAAGGACATGAACGCACACACTTATCCGAAGGTCAAGAATTGTTTGAGAGTGTAAAGGAGACGATTGCAAGCCTATTCCGGATTTCTATTGTTATCCGCAATGCTAGCCCCAGAGACCGATTTGCCAGAGCCTTGTCGTCAAAGCAGGCTCCATTTGATAACAGCTTCGACATCAGCCATGTGGGCCACAAATTTCCGCTACTTAATGCTAAGGGAAACCAGTGGCTAAAAGAGAGGCTGGGCAAGGCGATCACATATCGAAGGCAATATCTCCAATACGCTCGCGATCATCGAGACAAACTTGGTAAGGAGTCCGTAGACCTCTGGGAGCCTGAGGACCGAGATGAACGCAATAAACCTGCTTCGAGACTGGACTGGGGCGATAAGTCTCAAACAGGACGGACGGAGCTCACGAAACCGACTAGTACATTGGCATCCACAACAGCGTCGACCTTACGTCATTTGGACATTCGCGACCAAGAGGACGACTTCCAAGATGACCAGTCTCAGACATCATATGCCCTCTCTATGAGCGACGGCGACGACGAATCATGCCTTCAGCCCCCAAGACTTTCTGATGTCGCAAAGGGAACCTTTCCTTTCGAATGTCCTCTATGTTGGACAATTCAAAACACCACTAGAGAAAGTTCCTGGAGAAAGCATGCTTTCTCGGATTTGCGGCCTTATGTCTGTACTTTTGAGAAGTGCGATGTTAAGCTCTTCTCTGACCGTCGCGTCTGGTTTGAGCACGAGGCACAGAACCATCGAATTCAGTGGTACTGCCATTTGTGCAAGAAAGGCGGTTTTCAGTCAGTAGAACGTTTTCGCAACCACCTTCGCCATAACCATGGTCAGGTTGTCACCGATGGTCAGCTTGATGCAGTTTGCGAGGCAAGCAGACGGTCGATGGATCGGCTACCAGCCTCGGACTGCCCATTCTGTGATGAATGGGAGACTAATCTGCGCCAGATCAACTCTGATATCCCTGATAGTGAGGTCGTCGTCGTCACCCCTTCGCAATTTAGGCACCATGTTGGCTCACATATGCAGCAACTAGCATTGTTCGCAATCCCTCGTGGTCATCTAGAGGACGATGCAAATGCAGGCTCCGCCATTAGCAGAGTAGCCGTTGGCATAGAAAAGGGCAAGTCATCAAAGGGTCATTCCTCCCTCAGCTCCTTCAACTCTGTCCACAGCACTGCTCCGCCATCTTTCACCGAAGAGGAGGTTGCCGAAGAGGAGATTACCCGACGAGCGCTAGAGGACTATGAGCGGCGGCGGGGGAAAGACCACCCTGACACGCTAACGACTACCAGCAACCTAGGAAACTTTGCAGAGGCAGAAAAGATGAGCCGACAAAAATTAGAGCAGTTTGAGGAGGTACTAGGAACAGAGCATCCTGACACTCTAAGGAGGGTTGGTAGTCTAGCGTCAGTACTGGGAGGTCAGGGCAGGCTAGATGAGGCAGAACAGATGTACCAGCGGGCACTACGAGGGTATGAGAAGGCATTAGGCCCCGACCACTTATCAACACTAGATACAGTGAACTGCTTAGGCGGTCTCTACGTACAAGAACACAGGCTAGATGAGGCAGAGCCGATGTACCAGCGGGCACTACAAGGATACGAGAAGGCATCAGGACCTGATCATAAATCAACATTAGGGGTAGTGCACGGCTTAGGCGATCTCTACAGACAACAGGGCAAGCTAGATGAGGCAGAACAGATGTACCAGCGTGCACTGCAAGGGTACGAGAAGGCATCAGGACCCGACCTCTTATCAACACTGGGGGTAGTATGCGGCTTAGGCGATCTCTACAGACAACAGGGCAAGTTAGATGAGGCAGAACAGATGTACCAGCGGGCACTGCAAGGGTACGAGCAGGTATTAGGACCTGATGGCATATCAACGCTAGATACAGTGAACTGTTTAGGCGGTCTCTACATACAACAGGGCAAGCTAGATGAGGCAGAAAAGATGTACCAGCAGGCACTGCAAGGGTACGAGAAGGCATTAGGACCCGAACACTTATCAACACTAGATACAGTGAACTGCTTAGGCGGTCTCTACATACAACAGGGCAAGCTAGATGAGGCAGAACAGATGTACCAGCAGGCACTGCAAGGGTACGAGAAGGCATCAGGACCCGACCACTTATCAACACTAGGGGTAGTACACGGCTTAGGCGGTATCTACAGACAACAGGGCAAGCTAGATGAGGCAGAAAAGATGTACCAGCGAACACTACAAGGGTACGAGAAGGTATTAGGACCTGATGACTTTTCAACATTAGGGGTATTGTACAACTTAGGCGATCTCCACAGACAACAGAGCAAGCTAGATGAGGCAGAAAAGATGTACCAGCGAACACTACAAGGGTACGAGAAGGTATTCGGACCTGATGACTTATCAACACTAAGGGTATTATACAAACTAGGCGATCTCCACAGACAACAGGGCAAGCTAGATGAGGCAGAACAGATGTACCAGCAGACACTACAAGGGTACGAGAAGATATTCGGACCTGATGACTTTTCAACACTAAGGGTATTGTACAACTTAGGCGATCTCCACAGACAACAGGGCAAGCTAGATGAGGCAGAACAGATGTACCAGCAGGCACTACAAGGGTACGAGAAGGCATTAGGACCCGAACACTCATCAACAATAGATACAGTGAACCGCTTAGGCCGTCTCTACGTACAACAGGGCAGGGGAGCTGAGGCCGAGACGATGTACCAGCGAGCACTACAAGGGTACGAGAAGATAGTAGAACCTGAACACTTATCAAAGATAGGGGTATTAGACGACTTAGGCTATCTCTATAGACATCAGGGCAGGCTAGATGAGGCAAAACAGATGTACCAACAAGCACTGCAAGGGTTCGAGAAGACAGTAGGATCTGACCACATATCAACACTTGGGATAGTAGACACCTTAGGCTATCTTTATAAAGAACTGGGCAGGCTAGACGAGGCAGAACAGATGTACCAGCGAGCACTACAAGGGTACGAGAAGGTATTAGGACACGATCACTCATCAACGATAGAAATAGCGTACGACTTGGGGCAACTCTATCTGGAACAGAACAGGCTAGACGAGGCAGAACAGATGTGCCAGCGAGCACTACAAGGGTTCGAAGAGTCACGGAAGCCCCACGCCCCATCAACATTAAGAATAATCCGTACCCTAGGAGACCTGTACATAAAGCAGGGCAAGCTCGGCGAGGCAGAAGCAATGCACCAGCAAGCAGTGAGAGAAAGCGAGGAGAAATTTGGACCTGAGGATTCAAGCACGCTTGATAGCATGTCAAATCTAGCGTTGACGTATTTCCTCCGGGAGCGGTGGGAGGAGGCTGAAGAGCTCCAGGTGCGAGTGCTAGAGGCGAGAAAGCGGCTGCTTGGAGAGGAGCATTCATACACGCTGTCCAGCACGTCTGATCTGGCATATACATGGAAGGCCCTGGGCCGGAATGATGAGGCGATCTCATTAATGGAAAAATGTATCGAGGCACGGGAGCGCATCTCTGGACCTAACAATACTTTCACACAGGATATGCGCAAAAGTCTAAACGAGTGGCGAGCGGAGAAGTAGAGGCTGAAGTCTGAGGATATAGTAATACTGCCTTTTTACTTTGCAACATGAATGTGATGGCGTATGCATGGTATCGCCTGGAATATGGAGAAGGGAAAGTGGGAAATAGCTGAACATTATTTTTGATGGCACACACCAAGTGTTCAGCGCTCTTTCTCCAAAGCCTACCATTCAAGACCCATTCATTCACACATGCAGCTATCTTGCGGGCTGTCATAGTCCCAACGTTGCAAGTGCACCACCCTTCACCTACCTCGAATATCATCAGGCAGGAATGACCCTTTCAACCCACCCATCCCTCTCCAAGCTCCCCGCCACTCTCTCGATTTCCCCCTCCTCCAGACACACCAAGATCTCATACGCCCTGTCCTCAACCCCCAGCCCCGATCTCGGCAGGATATGTATATAACTCTCGACATTCGACTGCGGTTTTCTAATCGCCACGGGAGTTTCGCTCGTCACTCCGGGTACATTCCATACGCAGTCGGCACCCATGTGCATCCAGCTCGTGACGAACACGTCGGGCCCATTCACTATGTCGACGTCCATGCCGAGCTGGTACGCATTCGAGGTGCGTGCGAAGCGGGATAGGCGGGCTTTGAGCCAGTCTAGCGTGATTGAGGACAGCGTGTTTGCCATGCCCAGGGCGATGGGGGCGAGATGGTGTGCATCGGTGGGACTTGAGTGCTGCGGCAGCATTTTGTCCAATGGGACTGATGCCGTTATTCCCGTTGCGCAGTTTCCTATATACGACTGCTTGATGTGTGGGGCAAGGTTTTTCCTGTGGTCGAAGGCCATGCACAGAGTCGTCTTTTGGATGTTGTTTTCGTGGAGACTGGAGGAGCGAGCAAGCGTGATGTGCGTCCAGAGCAGGGAGACAAGCGCGGTGAAACTTGATATACGTGTGTCTGCTACTGAAGAAAGAGTGGCAGTGAGATTGGATACCGTGGATGCGGAGAATATGAAGAGCTTGGCTGCGAGATTGTACGGAACGCTGCGAAGTGCGGGACTGCGTGGTGATGTGCCAGGATCCCGGACTTCAGGACAGTCGATGGGCTTGTCCGACTCGGCAAGAATATCGAACAAGCGTCTCTCTGCTTCCAAGGCCACAATGTCGGATGTATTTGTTTGGGTTCGGGATTGAGTATTCGCGCTCCAAACTCGATATATCTGCGCGATCCCATTACCATCAACTACACTATGATTCGAGTACACGCTCAGAACAAGTCCTCCAGGGATAAAAGCCGCTTGCGTAGCAAGAACCGGCACCGAGTGTCCCTTGGTAAAGCTGATGAGCCCCGCAGCGGTCGGTTCGTCCAGTCCAGGATGATTCCTCAATAATTTCGGACAGAACATATCGGCTGGGAAACCAGACGGCGAAAAGCCTCTCCTTCCCATCTTTTCATAATCAAAGTCTTGATCCTCGGCTACATCATGGGTAGAGGTGAAAATTTGGTCCACCAGAGCTTCAGGTATTGGTTCGGGATACTGCAGAGTGAGACGGTCTTTTCGCTCATCCGAAGGTGCGACTGTACCAGCGAGGAACGGGTACTGGACAAGCGTCGCGACGAATGCTGTTCGCAGGGCACGGAGAGCATCTTCGGAGTGCTTGGGATCCGGAAACGGAAAGATGATGAGTTGGCGAACATACATGCGGAGCATGGTCTGATCCAGAATGCTAAGAGGAAACTCTCTCACAGCAGCGGAAGACATGATTGGCGCAAAATATCAAAAAGTGATGAAACTATCGATTGTGCTCAACACATTCGAGGTACTCGGGATAATTTAACATTTCTTAAATAAATCCTAGCATGTTTTTCCATAGGAATATTCTCTTAATCGAGACGTATAGATCGTAGCGATGCTCAGGATCTACAATTCTTTGAATACGCTCGCTGTTCGGATATCATCCAGATCCCAGCCAACTAGGCCAAGTCCTGCATCAGTCAGGGCGGCGACAAGGGCGCAAGGGCGGTGCTAAGGGCGCATTCTGAAGTTCCTCCTACTCCCTCCATCCATGAAATTTTCTACGACACAGGGACTGACGTGAGCAATTGTATGATGAGTTTTCTTTCTTGCATTCAGTTAGGATGTCCGTCCCTGCGTTGAGAGACGCTGTCGATCAGCGCTGCGCCTATCTATCTATACACACACTATCACACCTATTCGCAAACATTTGCGGAACCATACCCCTAGCCACATCATCAAGAGAGAAAAACCCATGACATTCAGAGCGCCGAAGAGACTTTCTTCTGCCCTTAGAGACAGGACAATTCGGGGGTACAGCCGGGTAGAAGATACCTGCGGTTATCGTGTCTTGACGCTATCATTCTCTCCAATGGACTTTTCCGAAATAAACGGCGACTCTCTACCAAAGCCAAAGAAGATGCGAAGCCAAACATCGAGGACTCGGGAAAACCCAATGTTGAACTCAAGAAGTCAATCAAGAGAAATAAAGTCACATGCTCTTGCTTGAAAAACAAGTTATGAAAAGCTTCGCTATTGTTGGATTGGTGTGGATATATAGATGTATATATATATACGCCTTCTGTACAGATATGTTAAAAGCCCCGACTCCCATCAACTATTTACTCAAGAAAAAATGCTTCTGAAGAGAAAAAGACAGATTTCAGAGCGCGCTAAAATGTGCAAGATGGGGAGGGCTGGAGGGGAGGGTCATGAAGTCGTATGCATGGTATCGCCTAAAAAAAAAGAAAAATCTATGCAAAGAGGAAAAAGGGAAAAGCCAAAGGGGGGGGTCGCTGGCGTGGCTGTGGAGGGGGATGCCCATTCTACGATTCCACCTTCATATCGCCGCAAAGCGAGCACGTCCACCATTGATTCTCCATGAAAGTTCCGCAGTTGAGGCAATTCCAGCCCAATCTTCCTCTCGCAGGCTCGAACGGTGTCACGCTGGACCCCCTGAGACTCGCCGCTGGGGGAGGCTTGGGCAGACTGGCGGGATGCTGTGCGCCTCCGTAGCGTTTGTTTTGGGGTATGGGTTGAGGCGGTTGTTCGAGACCGCATACTTCGCATGAGAGGAACTCAAGCGGGTTGTGTAAGGTGCATTGCGGACAAGCCCACTTGTCTGGGTCGGTGGGAACGGTGATGGATGAGGGCGATGTTGGAGGTGGTGAAGGTGGAAGGGCTTTGTTGCGGCGTGCTTCTTCGTCTTCGGATATGAGACGGGAGGTTGGGCGGACAGTGGAGGTGGGTCGGGAGCGCGAATTCGTGTTCTCGAGGACGAGTCTGGACACAGGTCTACTTTGAGAATTTAGAGGCGTACTTCGTGACGACGATGCTATGCTTGGCGTAGCTTTTCGCGACGGCGGTTCATTGTCAAACTGGAGACCATTTACTGGATCCCAGGCTAAACCTCCCTCGCCTCTAGGTGCACAAAGCTCTTCTATCTTTATGAGTTCCTCCTCTTCCATGAGCTGGGCTAATGCCTGAGCGATGGCTAGGTCGTTCGCGTCGTTGTCTTCCGCCTTGGTCCTGTATCCTGTTTGCGCTTGCTGGTTGACTAGCTTCGGTGCTTGTGCACTACCACTTGCACATCCCTCTGTAATGCTATTTCTCCTCGTCGCAGCATCCGCAATGACCTTCCTCATGTCCACTCCTCGAGCCACCTGGCCACCCCCTAATCGACGACCACCGTTGTTGAGGTTGGTCGTCGCTGCTCGCTTCTGTGCAGCTATTCGGGCCTGTCGTCGCATTTCGTCAAGCGGTACACGCTTACCACCAAGCTTATTACCGCCAGATAAGAAAAGTTCCCCAGTGTAGCCCTTGGCAAGGAGAGACTGGTGTTCATCACGCAGCTCGTTCCATAGATTGTGGAAGTTGTTATCGTGAGGACCCCAGATGATATGTGAGAGCTCATGCAGCAGCGTGTCGGTGACTTGTTCAATAGGCAAGAACTGTCTTGAATCATGGTGGTATCGTAACCGAATAAGGATCCTTTCTGTTCTGTTGATGTTCAGACCTGGTGGGATTAGTGGCGGCGATCTCCCGCGCGGTGTCATAACGTGGCCTACCTAATAGCTGAGGCTCGTCTGGTAGAAATTCGGCCAGGGTACCGACTTTCCATCCTCGCTTCCTCATGATCGGTTTGACCATGGACGCAGCCTTGCGGAGCATATGCAGCGCCTCCCCGTCCCGTGGCAGATGTTTGAGATGCTCATAGGCATCGAAATGGGCGTCTATCTCCCTCATCTTGCCCGACTTCTAGCGCGATGATGCGCTCGTAGATCTCTAAAAGGGTTCCGTTATTGGTTGAGCAAGGGCCAGGGTCCGGGGTTGGTTTCCAGACGCTGTAGGCTAGGGAGACCGGTGACTAAATAGTGAAACTGCAGAAGGAAAAGACTTGAACTCGCGAATGCGGCGTAGAAAATTGTAGAAATGATTATGAAAGAGTGAGAGGCAACGACGCCACGTAAGCTGTTCACGCGGCGGAGGACGCACCAAGGTGGCCCAAGAGACGAAAAGAAAGAAAAGTACCAGGCCTCATCCCAGACGCCACACCTATGTGGGTATCTCGTGGAAAACGCTTGTGCTGTTGTGGTGAGAGCGACCTACGCGTCAACAGGAGGTGCATTTGAACTCGCGCGCGAAGGATGCTAGATGTCCGTCGGGCGTCATCACGTGCTGTGGCTGGAGGCCTTAGGTAGTCTTATCGATAATGCGCTCTAATTGTAAAGGGCAACGTCACTGCACCCGTCTTCCTCGAGCTCCATGTCGCGTGCACCGTCTCTCTAATCAAAGTCACGCTCCACTATGACCAGCGATGATCAACATTTTCTAGATGTCGTAAGTAGCCTTTGTCCACCTCGCCGCTGCTCTTGCTGATAGACCGTGAGCTCGCCGAGTACTCGCAGGACATCCGCAAGTTTACGGGAAACATCTTCGACGCCTCCGATCGCCACTTTCAGTCTGTAGCCGGATACATCAAGCGATCTGTGCCTGAGGGATGGCTCCCTGAATATGCGCGACCTCCGCCTCCGCCACCTCCGCATGTCGCGTCTGGCGCATACCTACATCGTCTGCAGGACTGGGTGTCGAGAAATCGGGCGTTGACGGCAGCGCTGGTCGCTTTCCTAGGCACAGGTAGCTTTTTGCTTTGGAGAGAAAAGAAGACACATGCTAGGAAGCGGAGAGCACGAAGAGCCAGCAATGGAGCACGAAAAGAGGTGGTGGTCATTGCCGGGCCTCCGAATTCGCCTATAGTAAAATCACTTTCGCTAGATCTCGAGCGACGCGGCTTCATCGTTTACATAGTGTGCGCGGACATGGAAGAGGAACAGCAGGTACAAGGCGACTCGAGAGCAGACGTCAGACCGCTGCACCTGGATATAGCCGACGTGCTTGGAACGCAGGACGCAATGGAGCGATTCAACAATCTGCTCCTCCGACCACACATAGCCTTCACAGGCGCGTCACCGCACAACCTTAATTTCCGAGGCCTTGTATTGGTTCCCGATCTCATCTATCCGTCCGGGCCAATCGAGACCGTTTCGGCGGAGCTGTGGTCGGATGCGCTGAACGCCAAAGTACTCAATACGATTGCAGTGACACAGGCGTTTCTGCCGATGATCTGCGATTTCAGAGCGCGTGTTTTGATGTTCACGCCGAACATTGTGGCGTCATTGCGCCCCCCGTTCCACAGCGTCGAAACAACGGTGGTAAGCGCCCTGGAGGGGTTCACTGCATCTCTGCGACAAGAACTGGGTACGCTAGGGATTGACGTGTGTTCGTTCAAGCTAGGAACGTTTGATTGCACGCACGTTGGGGGCAAACAACACTTGCAAACAACGGCAGGGCCAGACACTGTTCCATGGCCGACGACGACAAGGAGATTGTATGCAGCAAACTATGTCAATCAGAGCCGGGTCGCGCTGACAAGAGGGCTCTTCAGCCAGGCGGGCAGCACGGGCAGCTCTCTGAGGGAGTTGCACAACTCGGTGTTTGATGCGCTAACGCAGAAGAAGCCCCGGGGGATATGGCGAGTAGGGCGTGGTAGTGTCACGTACGATGTAGTGGGAAACTGGGTCCCAGCCGGGTTAGTAGGATGGATGATGGGGGTGCGGCGGGTGTCCCTGGAGGGAGGGAGCGAGCCGCATCTCGAGGACAGCGTTCAGTCGTGGGAAAAAGTCGAAAGGGCAGTGTGAGGAGGCAATGTCCGAGCCGACTTGCTCAAGTCGTCGAGATGGTGCTCGCCTGCAATTGGGCGAGTGGGGGGGATGTAATTTGGGCAGAAACGGGCAATTAGGCTGGGTTATGTAAGACGAGCCAAGCTTGGCAGGGTCTGGCCAGCGGTGTTGTGATTAGGGGCGCCGAGGTACTCTCCAGTCATTTTTGCGGGTAGCGGTACGTGAAATGAAGAAGGCATTCTCAGCTCTCGAGGTGGTGCAGCGCGCGAGAACAGTGGTTCGTGGCAGATTGATGGAGCTGTCGTGGAGCTGCTGTGGAGCTGGCGGGCAGGGTGCAAGTCATGAAGCGGGTCGGGCGACGGTTCGACTGACGAGACAGGTATCAAGTGCCAACGGCGGCCGAGCCGAGGGTGATTGCAGGTGGGTGAAACGGGCTCGAGGTGCGCAGTGCGTGCCGCCAGTATGGAAGAGTCTGGCGACTACGGCTCTCAGTATGGCGGCTCTTGGCGGCATGTGACGTGCGTGGAGGGTGAAGGGTGAAGGGGTGGAGAGCGGCCGTCGGACTCCAGCATCAGCAAACGCGCGGGCGCAGGGGGACGTCAGCATGAGCGATCTGCTGCAGTCTGTACTGTGTATGAACATACAGGTACAAGCAGAGGATGACGATGGTGTCATACACAGTCGGCGTGAGTGGGTGAGTGGGTGGATGGGTGAGTTTCTCGCGGAGCTGAGCCGAGTCCCGATGAGGTATCCCCCGGCCGCTAGCGCGCGTGATTGGCCTATTCTTAGGCAGGGAAGGCCCCCCCCCCATACGGTGCTGAAACCAGACCGTTGTGCCGTGGCCGCCAAGCGCGTCAGGGGAAGCCAGAAAGCCAGAACGCCCAAACCCTCTGGCCGCTGCTGCTGCCGACCGGCTACTGTCCCCGAGTCTGAAGAGAGCCTGCCTGCCCGTCTGCCTGTCTCGTCACCGCTGCTGAGGCTCGCTGTTTCCTTCACCCCTCCCCTCTGTGTTATAGCCTCATCCCCCCAGGCGTCGCTGCCTCGGGCGCTATACCTGCCGCTCCTTCGCCGTTGCTCCCGCCATGCTTTGATGCCCGGATCAGCATATACACCACCAACATCCCTAACAACGATCCACCACCGTCGCCACACACACAGCCCCCGTTGTAGCCAGCTGTCGCAGCCAGCGCACTCCTCCCAACCCTCGCTCTTAACATCCACCGCTCGCTGCCTGCCCGCCCGCATAATTCCTCGACTTTTGCCTCGACACCCCGTTTCACGCCCATCGCATGACGACAGAGCTCCCTGATTTCGCCCCCGGCTTCATGAAATATCCCGCCCCGACGTTTGCACACCTCTGCCACCATGGTTAACCGACCAGATCGCCCCGGCGGCCTCGAATTTCGCTCACACTCCTTTGACCCTCCGCACAACGGCAGCATGTCCAGTCTCGCCCTGTCCGACCTGCCCAGCCCTCGCGCCGGCGAGGTTCCGCCTGCGCTCTCGCCCTTGGACGCACTCGCACTACAAGGACGGCTGCTAGCAAAGAGATTCGAGCAGGAAGAGAGGGCCGGCCGTCGCATCAGCCGCCTGGCGCCGCTCACCATCCAGAATGAATTCGGCAACCGCCCCGGCTACTTTTCTTCGCTCTCCAGCTCCAATGTGACGTCGCCCATCGACGAAGTTCCGCCCGTGAGCCCTGGCCGGCCGCAGAGCTCCCCTCGCGAGCAAGTCTCGGACAAGCATCGCTCCTTCTATCCCCAGCTCGGAGGCAACGATCTGCTATTGCACCATGAGCCCATGCCGCTTCCCTATCGGAACAACCTGCCCCCAATTGGGGAGCAGTCACCCAGGCCCGCCCCTTCCCCGCGCGGTTACTTTGACCTGCCCCGGACGCACTCACCGGAGCCCGTGGAACCGCGTATCGGGCTACAGGAAGCGACGCCCGTTTCGCCTAATATGCCACGCTCCAACTCGGAATCGTTCCAGCGCGCCGTCAAGAAGCAGCAATCCCTCGATGTCCTACCGCAACGGCAGCCCTCCCAGCCGAGCCTGCGCCCCCCGAGATCTCCAGGATCACATCGCGGCCAGCGCTCCCCTAAGATGTCTCCAAGCGTTCAGTCCGTACCAGACAGCTCCGACGAGGTCGAGGACATGTCTTTGGGCGGCTCCTACGACTCTACTCGAGCCCGGAATCTCTCGTCCAGCTCCAGCTTGTCTAGATCACATTCTCCTCTTACCCCCTTCACCAATCCCTCTATTCCTCGCTCACCGTCCATGTCCTCGGAGCATTCCGCAGGCGGCCACCAACTTCCTCGCCCAGCTTTCAACTTCTCCCGCCCATTGAGCAGTGCAAGCAGACCTTCTCTCGATGTCAGGCCTTTCGTCGATGCTCCATCACGGCAGGCTTCTGACGAGAGTGCATTGATGAGGGGTGCGTCATTTGACAGCCATCCTCTTCGGCAATACTCTATGGAGAGCCCTGTCACCAACTACTCTAACGAGATGGTTCACACTCCTGTCAGCATGACCAGTGAAGACTGGCGCCGCTCTACCGACTACTCGAATCCCGCGCCAACCTACACCTACTCCAAATTCGCATTGCCCCGTGGGCGGAAGCTCGATCGTAGGTCAATCGGAATTGAAGATTTCTTGAACAGCCAGATCACCTGGGATCAACCTAAGAAGCAGGGCCGGGCTCGCCCTCCCTCGCCTGAATCTCCCCCGCGATCATTTGATCAGCAAAGGCCATCACTTGATCCCAGGCCGTCACTGGACCCTGCTTCCAGGAGCACTTCTATGGATCGGAGTGCACCATCCCTCACCTCGAGCAACAGCACCGTGCGTGGCCTGCCATCTGGATCGGAGCAGATCACTGCCCAAGAACATTGTGACAGGGGCATTGATTTCCACGAGGCTGGTGAGTACATGAAGTCGACCTACCATTTCCGTCTCGCTGCCCGCGCTGGTCTTCCTGAAGCTATGTTCTGGTACGGCCTCGCATGCCGCCACGGCTGGGGTATGCGGGAGAACAAGACCGAGGCCTTCCAATGGCTACGACGTGCGGTTGACTCCGGTACTTTGGAGGTCGCCGAAGATGAAGACCAGTCAAAACATGGCCAGGCCAATCTCCACAAGAAGAGACAGCACAAGGCACAGTATGCAGTCGCCATCTACGAGCTCGGCAAGTGTTACATGAACGGCTGGGGCGCCGCCCAGGACAAGGGGCTTGCGCTTCGCTGCTACGAAATCGCTGGGAACTGGGGTGATGCTGATGCCCTTTCCGAAGCCGGTTACTGCTACGCAGAGGGCGTAGGCTGCAAGAAAGACATGAAGAAGGCAGCAAGGTTCTACCGAGCGGCGGAGGCGAAGGGTGTCAGCATGGTTGGAAACAGCTGGTAAGTTTAACGTCACGCTACATCTTAACAGCTATCCTGACACGTCATTACAGGATCTACAAAGACAAGTACATGGATGACAACTCGACTGTATCCGACTCGCGATCTGTCCGCTCGGGACGATCCGTCAAGAAAGACACTTCGTCCGAGAAGAAGCCGCGTGATAAGAGCCGCACTCGCACCATCTTTAGTCGCAAGAAGAGCTTTGCCACATGAGCTCTTTGATCCAGAACATATATACATGTGTCCACGACCTGTTCTTTCACATTGACAACGGCGTCCTCGGTTCGTGCCTGTCGGCTTTGCATATACCCTGGGGGAGAAAAAAGTATCATTCGCTTCTCCAAAAAAACGGCCTCTGCGATAACCGACCTTCGATTCTCATCATGCCTCTAGACGAAACTCCAGCCTGGCGCTTGGTACGCCTAGGCTCTACCACATATCCCACACATCTCGACATACCATCTCGATTTCTCTTTTCTGTCTCCATACTTTTCGTTTGTTACAAAGCATCTGGGTTGGTCAGCGAGGGACCATTGAAATGTTTATTGATGAATGGCAGCAGGGCGCACTATTCCCAACATTCTCTCTGTTCTTTCGTGTGTTTGAAATGTCCCTTTTCTTCTCTCTCAATCCTTAATATAATCCCGGTACGGAGTGCCTGGCGGGTGGCCGATGGATCAAGTCGCTGTGTCGACTTGGCGCGTTAATATTTACTTGGTTTCTTTTCTTCTGTAGCACTCACTCACTTCGTGAGGCGGTCGGTGTGTATGAGTGTGTGCGTGCGTGCGTATGAATAGTCTCTTCCAAGTATCTTTCTAGGGGAAGGATTGAGAAGGAATAGGAGGTGTACAATGCCGAATGTATAGGAGAATGTAGCGAATAAGGAAAAAAATATTGAGGCAGTGCTGATTCGAACGTTTTTGAAAGTGCCCTGCTTTTCATGTTTTTTTTGCTCGTGAAGGACGGGAACTAAAAACATAGAGTAACCACAATCTCATTTGAATACAGGAAGGTGTACACACGTAAAACTCCCATCCGCTCTACTACTAACCCCCTCAACATGGAAGATCTAATAATCCATCATGTGCCCCACCAACCTCCTCTGATACTTCTCAACGACCTCCTGACATCGCACCACAACCCCAGCAGCCAACCCCCTAACCCGCTCTTCCTCGCCCCCTCCCTCCCCTCCTTTCCCCCCACCCCCAGGCAACTCGTCAAACACGCGCCTCACCCACTCCATGGTCTCCAAGACCTCTGTGCCGTGCTCGGTCGCAAGCCGCTCCTTGTCCTCGTTTGTGTCTAGTAGCATCAGCAGCGCGAAGAGCAGGGCGGCGAGGATGCGTGGCTCGGACAGGGCGAGGGTGCGTAGGGAGAGGAGGAGGGCGAAGGATTCGGTGGTGAGTTGGGGGAGGGAGAGGGTGTTTGGGCCTGTGGATTGGAGGAGGAGGGCGAGGGTTTGGAGGAAGGGGGGGAGGAGGTGGACGGATGTGTAGAGGTTTGTTGAGGACCAGGATGATGATGTCGTCGAGGCTTTGGAGGGGGACTGGGTGGCAAGCCACCATCTGCCCGTCAGGGGGAAGAAGAAGTTGTCGGCGACGATTTGCGCGAGGGCGTTTGGGATGGGTTTTTTGCGCGTCTTTTCGACTGCCATGCGGGAGCTGAAGGTGCGGACTTTGAGGATGGAGGGCCCTGTTAGGGAGTCTGCGGCCTGGGTGGCGAGCGGGGAGAGCATTTCTTTCGCCGTTGACGACGAGAGCTTGGAGAGCTTGTCCGAGGGGGAGGTCGAGTAGAGTGCGTGGAGATGTGGGGGCAGCTGTTTGCTTGCAAAGCCGGGATTGGGTGGGATGAACTTTTCTGTCGACGAGTCTTTGAAGCCGGCAAGTTCGCGGGCGCCGAGGGCGAGCGTCGTGAGCATCGCTGTTCGTTGGGTTAGGGAGTAATCGCCTGAGAAGAAGGACCTGGCGAACCACTGGGCCATTGGGGCTGGTTTCGCGAGGAGGATGGCGATGAGGGCTTGTTGGCGCTTTTCTTCGAATTCGTCAATATCGAAGTTGTCGTTCAGGCCCACGAGAATCGTAGCTAGGTCTTCGATGTGGTCAATCACTTCTGTGCCGAAGGAGGATTTGCGGCGGATGAGGGATGCAGCCGTGGAGAGGGCGAGGAAATGGACGTCTGGGTCTTCTTGGTTGCGAAGGCCCGTGAGAAGATCTCGGATGTAGACTGGCGCTGTGGATTTGTTGCGATTGACCACGGTGGGATCGTCGTCAGAGTCTTCAGGGTCTGAGTCGGGTTTATCGTATGGGACAAGGTCGTCGTCTTCGGATTCGGAGAGAACCTCCATGATTCGTGGGCCTTGAATTTCGGTGATGACTGGTCCTGAAGAGGATGACGAGACTTTAGGGGTCTTTATAGAGGTACGGTTTGGCTTCGCAGCAGTTTGCTTTGTTCCAGCTTCCTTGGTCTGCATTTTCAGGTTCTCGATCTTCCCTAATTTGTCGTCGATTTGTGTGAGACGCTGAAACCATTTTGCTTCTTCAGCCTCATTACCCTCCAGATCGAATTTGAGCTGCAGATCAGGTCTATCAACCATTTTCGAGATCGCCATGCCAACTGCAATGCCCAAGAAGCGGGCTCGAGGCGAGGAAGAGCCAATGCGATTAGACATGCCAGATACCTGATAACTTGATTTGGCCATCATGGTAAGGAAGAGAGGCTGTAAGCGTTGAACATATCCACACGTGATTGCAAGTGTTTGAGCGAGTGCTATCCTGTTAGCAGAGGCTAATATTGGCAGGGAGAGGGAATGTACCTTCTTGTTGTAGGATACTAGTGTGTTTGATATAAAATGTGTCTCCAAATAGCTTTATGCTATTTTCGAGGAGGTTGTGTAGTCGGTCTAGACATGTCAGTTGGTGGACAGAATGGAAAGTATTTGATGTACCAACCTTCATCCTGAGCCACAACGGCAATAAGGCTCCGGCGAGCGGAAAGTGAGTCGTCGAGTGCCGAAAGTGTCGATTTAGTGAGGACAGACACTATTTCCTGTATAAGGTCGCTCTGCTTAGTTAGGGAATATATTAGCATAGCGGCGGCGGAGACGGTCGGCGATGCTTTGAGAGGTGCATCTTCCTTGCTCTCGAAGCCAGTTCCAAAATAGTGTCTCGCTATGAAAGATATTATGGCGTTCATATATTTTCGTCGATCAAACACTTTCATTTTGGGGAGAAACTTCGTCATAGTTTCGACGGAATCCGTGCTGATCAGGGACAAAAGCATAGAAGTAATAATGCGATCTAATACGTCAGTATTCAGGATGTTCCAGGCGATATGTCATATCTTACCAGAGTAGCCAAGCAGCAGTGCTTTCACACACAGATCTACTACAGCCTGTGCAGATATATCATTCTCATCTGCTTCCCTCATAAATGAAGAAATATTACGGCCTAACCAGTCCGCATAATCACTACCACTCGCAAGCCATGTCGCAGTATGAGATGAACCCTTGTCTTTCAGTACGTCTTCTGCTTCAGCTGCAAGAGAAAGGAGTTGGCCGGATGCGATCTGTATGACAAACTGTTTCCATGCCATATTAGTTTGCATAGCATTCTTCGCATGAGCCTGAACATCAAGCCACACCCCGGCTACGAATTGATCGCCTCGGAGAAGCCGCCCAAGAACATCCAGAAGGTCTTCAATATGAGATGACGGATCCCGCGTATTGTGAATAGGCTTCCTCTGTCGGCAGTCTGCAATCAAGGGGCGGAGACGAGTGATGATTGCGCCAATACCAGCTGGGTTTTGCAAACACCTGATGAGATGCTTCGCCTGAGAACCATGGGCCTTAAAACTTCCCCAATAGTCCGGAATAGTGGAGTTGACGAGTTGGTATGCGATGTTTCCAGAGAGTGGGTCAGGATTGATGAGACTAACGCCATGGTTCTTGTCTGACTCAGTTGCAAGATACTTGATGACCTTGCTGACGGTTGCTGGATCCGGTTGATTCTTGAGTGCTTCTAGGGCTTTGTCTGGTGTGTTTATTTCATCACGCACTAAGGAACTTCTCGGAGTCTCTTGGTTTCTAAGTGACACTGTTGGGAATTCTGCCGCCTGACGCTCATCGATAGAAGTTGCTGGAGTCCTTGATGAAGATTGTCCTCCGGTAATAGTAGAAGGTGTCTTCAGGTCTAGCTGCTCGTCGACAGGAACTACTAGAGAGCTGCGTGGTATCTGTTCCTGGATGAGCGGGCTTGTATTCCCGGAGCGCTTCACCTTGGTGGTAGAAATCGGAGTGAGGAAATCGTCCATGGTGCTGGAGTCATGTTCGAATATAGCTTGGATAGTTTCAGAGAATTCTCTGACTCATCATCAAGTATACACAAAAGTTCTGCATTCGGTGATGAGCTCGACCCTTACCATGATGTTGCATTGCCTGGAAACCTTCCCGGCAAATCCTGCCCCAAACGCTAGTGTCTTGGCACACAGCCACGCCTCCACATGCCCCATTTGAACCTCACCTGGAACATCTGCCTACGACGCCGCTTGTCGCCTGCTCTCACCAAATCCCAAAGTCCTCCCAACCACCGCAATAATATCGCATAAGAATGGCTGCAGCCCCGGGCTCTCCTCTAGCCAACGTTTCAGAGGGCGATCGAGCACGATGGTAGATCCACATCTTGAGGAGGATTTTAGCAAGCTAGAGCTGACGCAGCGCCGTAGGAAGTACCTAGACAAACTACTGAACCGGACGGGACCGTTCACAGATGAAGACACGTTTGTACCTGGCAACACGGAGAGTCTAGAAAGGGCGAAAATATTGTGAGTTTTTTTGCAATCAAGATGCAAACATTATTAGAGAGCTAACGAGGGACAGGGTCATGTGAGCCTTGCATGTGAGATGATCTTTGACTAGACGCTAATCAAAAGAATAGCGGTGCTGGTGGTCTAGGATGTGAAATATTGAAGAATCTTGCCCTATCTGGGTTTAAAGATATTCACGTCATCGACATGGACACCATCGACGTGTCAAATCTCAACCGCCAATTTCTCTTTCGGGCATCCGACGTAGGCTCTTATAAAGCCGAAGTTGCCGCTCGTTTCGTAGAACGTCGGGTAAAGGGCGTGACCATCACGCCCTACTGCGGGAAAATTCAGGATAAAGATGAGGAGTACTACAAACAATTCGCCATGATTGTTTGCGGGTTAGACAGTATCGAGGCACGAAGATGGATCAACGCGACCCTGGTGGGTATGGTGGATGCTGAAGATCCGGACTCGCTGAAACCGCTGATTGATGGCGGGACGGAGGGATTCAAGGGCCAAGCGAGGGTGGTGTTTCCAACCATGACGAGCTGTATTGAGTGTCAGCTGGATATGCATGCTCCACGAGCAGCAGTTCCTCTATGCACGCTTGCCACTATTCCTCGCCAGCCCCAACATTGTATCGAGTGGGCACACATTATCGCCTGGGAGGAGGAGCGCAAAGACATAACGCTCGATAACGATGACCCAGAGCACATCACGTGGTTGTACCAGAAAGCACTTAAGCGCGCGGAAGAATTCAACATCCCAGGAGTAACGTATAGCATGACGCAGGGCGTCGTCAAGAACATCATTCCAGCTATCGCGAGCACGAATGCTATCGTGGCAGCCAGCTGCTGCAATGAGGCCTTCAAGCTGGCTACGAACACCAATCCTTTCCTCGGCTTTCCGGATGAGGATAACTACATGATGTATACGGGTGATGAAAGCGTGTATACGTACACATTCCAGCATCAGAAGAAGGACGATTGTCCTGTGTGCGGAGCCGGCACAGTCGCAAGACCGTTGGAGCTCAGCCCTAACATTACTCTTCAGGAATTCGTGGACAGTCTAGCGGAGCGGCCCGAAGCGTATGTCACCTTTACTTTCGTGGCTTTTATTTGGAGTCAATACTGACTCTTTGATGCCAGGCAACTCAAGAAGCCGTCTATTCGCACAGGCGAGCACTCACTCTATATCCAGTCCCTTGCTGATTTAGAACGCCAAACTCGACACAATCTCAGCAAGAAGATGTCTGAGCTCGTTGAAGACGGTGAAGAGATGGTCATTACTGACAAGTCGTTCCCAACGCAATTCAAATACAAAGTAGTATTCAAAAAGTAGGGCAGTGTCTCCAGTTTGTAGAGATAGAGACGCATCCTCATCGATCGTCGCATATACACAAGCGTCGAACTATGAAATAGATGCATGACATGAGAAGATTATGGAGATAAGCTGAGACTTGGAGCTGAGCTTCTTCCTATTAGGAGAATGGAGACAACAAATAAAGGAAGCAGTACAGTGCATTATGCCTCCCCATGACAAAGAAAAATGGTTGTATTGATCAGTACAATTGATATTTACATAACTTACAGGTATAATTTACATCTAGCTTAGGCCTCCACCTTTGGGCTACTCCTAGCTTGAGATGTCCGAGGTCCCAAAGAGCTATCAGCTACTTGACTGACATCCTTAGAAGCGTCTTTTTGCTTGCCCGCAAACCTGCTCTTCACCCCCCTGTATCTACTTTTCACTCTCGTAACCTCTAAATGCGCCTCGGCGCCATGCATGCCAACTACGCCAATAGTCTTCTCCATACGTCCCCACACCTTCACTGGCGGAGCTTCACCCCTGAAAAGCTCTCTTCCTGTGTGAATTAATTCGTTCGCCTCGAAGCTACCCGGTGCATACATGGGCTTGTATGGCACCCGGTCCCATTCCTTGCGCTGAAGCCGTAAAAGGTGCTGTGTTAGGCCGTCTGACATTGCCTCATCAGCTGTGGCCTCTGCGTTCTGAGACGCAGTCCCAACTGTCTGGCCACCTGCCTTGCGATCGCGTCTTTTTGGTGTAGACTCTTTGACACCACTGTTGGAGTCGCCGCGTCCACGCAAATTGGGGCCTCTAGGACCTTTCTGTATTGAGCCAGCTTGACCGCGATTCGTGCGGAGTTTGGAGGGAGCACGAATCATTGTTCCGGAAGGGGCGGCGCCGCGAGGATTAAGAGGTTTCTTAGGGGTGAGAATCTTAAGTGATTGTGGCTTGGTACCATCTTCAGCGGCTCTATCTCCTTCTTGCGTGCTTCGGCCGTTCGGGGCTGAGCGCAGAGGGCCAGTGTTTCGCGGGAAGGGGCGGCGGAATTGGAGATTGGAGATCTGGTCTGTCGCATTGGCCATGCGAGCCCGTCGTGGCTCACGCTGATTGGGAGAAGCTATAATAGAATATAAATTAGTTGAAAAGCCCTTTCTCTAGCACCGTGGCTGTAGAGATATACCTGTTGGAGCCTTCGAGGCGCCTGCAGCTTTGTCGTCGAGTCTCCGGACAGAGACGTGGAAAGTCCGTGAGGAGCATTTTGATACAGCGACTAGATCAGGAACAATTGAACGGCTCAGTGAGCCCATTGAAGGGCATAATTGACGTGCAGGCATGTCAACAATAGATGGAGGAAGCTGTCGCTGTCGTCAATCAACTTTTCGGATGAGCTATGGCAATGTCTTGGCGCGACAGGGTTTGTTATTAGGCACGTGCTCAAGCGCTGATACTGCTCTCGCGAACACCACCCTACCTACACTATTCACGTCACAACCCACTTCCTACACTTACTTCCGATATTTCGTGTCTCTATAGAAACGCAACGTACTCTAATAAATCTATAAACCAATTGTATACGCAAACGGTCGCTTATATCAATTCGGCATTACCCAAACATCTCCGCAATACACTGCAATTCACTGCCATTCTGCACATACACAACCTCGATATTGTCCGGATTCAGGGCCTCTATAGCCTCAAAAACTTGACCATCATGCTTCGTCGACCGCCAACAACCATCACCCTTACATCCGCGGATCTGGAAATCTATGAAGCCAACCGACAACGAAAGCTCTGGGAGAGGCAACAGCGTCAACAGGCTCAATCATCACAGTCTAGTACTAGTTCCACCGAGAAGGGTAAGGAGAGGGATTTGGTTGAGAAGAGCAGGCCTACTCAAAAGGATCGCATCATGGGCGGGTCATCACGGCAGGGTAATTAAATATAACAGATTTGGATTTTTGCTGCAACGCTACCTTCTCAATACCGATAACGAATCGTTTCGCTAACAAGACTTGCTGACAATGTGGGTCAAGGTATCCAGATTTGCGTCGATGCTGATGCGGCATTAGTAGAGTAAGGTTAGCGATGCAAGATTTGGGCAGCAACACAAGGGGGTGGCATGTAATATTCGAGGTCCTTGGTCAAGGGGTACGATCATATGATCTGCTAGAAGGTATGTTGCCTTGATCATGTCATACTTACAGATTCTGATAGCTTGGTATTCAGGTAACACTTGATCTTCGTCTAGGAAACGTCATGGAATTCACAGCGCATTGCTGTCGTCGCTGGGCAAGTGGGCATGAGCTAAGTTCTCTAGCCATAACTAGACTTGTTCTAGAAAAACCAAGCCATTGTCCCATACTTTTACGTACCGTTCATGCACAATGATTCTCTTCGGGTGTCGAAGAATGCGTAGACATACGACTATCGCGCGTCGGCCCGCGCAACGCGAGGAATGCAGAACGCGCTCCCCACATCATGATGATGCCCTTAGCCCACCTCTGATCTGGTACTGATGTCTCTGACTCTTATTCTTACCCCCAAATGAAGCAAGATTGATCGAGATGACGCGTCTCACAGCGCCGTTGGTGCTGCTGTTATCTTTTTTACACTTGGCTCTCTGCCAAAAGTACGAGTTGATTCGAAAATATAACTCTTCGAACTTCTTCGAGGAATTCCGCTTCTTTGAAGTATGCTCTTTTTGCTACCCTTCTTGTCGTGGGTAAGATTGCATTAACACTTAATAGGGCCAAGATCCGACGGGTGGTTTTGTCCAATACCTACCCTTTGACAAGGCATCCTCGAGCGGTCTCATCGGCAATGGGTCAGATTCTATATATCTTGGCGTCGATAAGACAAATACCTACACACCGGGTGGTTCAGGGCGGCCTAGTGTCCGTCTCGAAAGCAAATTGACATTCACCGAAGGTCTTTTTGTTCTTGACCTGACACATATGCCGGTCGGATGTGGAGCATGGCCAGGTAAGTCTCTTAGATCTCTTAACCCTTGTCGTATACTTGCTACTAACTTGAGAACACAGCATTCTGGACCACGGGACTAGGCGACTGGCCCGCCGACGGAGAGATTGACATCATTGAGAATGTGAACGACGCTCGCGTTAATAATGCCGCTCTACATGCTACGGGGGTGTGCACGGTGGCTGAAAGCACTGACATAACAGGAACCTGGAAATCTAATGACTGCAACATTGTGCACGATCAGAACCAAGGCTGTGGTATTGCCTTTACCGAGCCGTACAACTATGGCGCTGAGTTCAATGCAAATGGTGGAGGCGTTTACGCCATGGAGTGGGCCAGCGACGTTGTCAAGATCTGGTTCTTCCCGCCCGATGGAGTTCCCCCGGGTCTTCTAGATGGTGACTCTGTGGCAACCCCTGACTGGTGGGGACTACCAAGCGCGAGTTTCTCCGGGCCTTGTTCTGGGGAATTTCCCGACAAGTTTTTCAACCATAGTATCATCATTGATACGACGTTCTGCGGCGGTTGGGCCGGCGGTACATTTGGAAATGGCGTGTCAACGTGTCCCACGAGTGCGGGAAAGAGTCCGAAAGAGAGTTGTGAGAGCTACGTAGGGAACAACCCAGCGGCATTTGCGGAAGCTTATTGGGGAATTCGCAGCTTGAGAGTTTGGCAAAAGGTTCAACCCTTCACGGTACCAGGGCTTCTAAATGAACCGGACCTGTTGCCTTCCCCAAGACCGTTACCGTCCCTAAAACCCCCGGTGCCTCTCCCCCCGCAACCTCCAACAAACCTTATAGTACCACCGCTGAAGACGTCACCATCTGTTCCTGACGATATCTCGCCTTTGACTGGAGGCGCTCTAACTCTTGGACCGGACGACACTCTGAATCCGCCTCCAGAAGCTCCTATTCTTACCCCTGGGTTTGAGCAAGACGATCTCCCTTCGATCGACTCTGGAGCTGGCGACGACACTATCTTTGGCCTGTCTGAACCTACACCGATTCCTCCCAACCCTATATTCGGCGATGGCATATCTTTAGGTACCTTCGAATCTCTTTCGGTTGCACCGGACACCACACTTTCAACTGTCGTTCTACCTTCTAAGTCCTCGAAGGCCCCTAGTGTTCCTGCAGTTCCATCGAATCGCATAGGTAAAGCCTCAGTCAGACCTCTTTCCCACCCGCCCATGTTTCCCCACCCACCGAGCTTGAATATACCCGGCAGCCTGCCCAGTGAGTCGACAACCGATGGCGAAGATAAACCCGGGATGGAATTTTCGCACACCTCGGACACCCACCTACATGTTGTACCACCTAGCACACATCAAGAAATGACCCCTCCTGATGTGAAGAATCGACTAGATGTCACCACAACTTCCAACATGAACAGCGGAATTGTGCCATCCGCACTGAGCAATGTTCTCCAACCACTTAGTCCCTCCATTGGAAATATAGGAATTGTGCCATCTACACTAAGTAATTTGATAGAACCGGTTTCTGGACCCCTGAGCGCTCCGTTACAATCGCTACAAGCTGTTGCTGGAGAAAATGGGGCAATTTCGGCTACCGTGGGCAATGTATTGAGTCCAGTTCTAGTGCCAGGTTCAAACTCTGGACTTGTTTCTCCTTCACTAATCAATCCATTGCAAGCACTTTCAGCACCAAGTGCAGTTGCAAGCATTGGAGTCCCAGCACTGGGTAATATTTTGCAATCCCTTCAATCTCCTTCCGGAATTGTAGCGCCACCCCCGAAGAATATACTACAACCTTTAGCCGTCGTTCCGCTGTCTCCCAGCGGTCCTTCACAAAATCTACCGGTTCTGCAGAGCGTCTCAGGAGTTGTCCCATCTTATCTACAACCGAGCGCCATTGCGTCAATAAGCAGTCTAGCCTCGAGCCTTGCGAATAAGCTCACTGATGATTTACAAGGAGCTAACAATCTTCCTGCTCTTGCGGCGTCAGCTGTCAATGCGGTAGCCTCAGGTGCAGCTTCAGTTCAGTCCTTAGTAGGAGCATCTCCACCTGTTTCAGGAGCAGCAGTGCCTATCGTAGGAGGCTTGACACCCGTTTTAGGAGTTGCCTCACCTATCGGTGAATTGGTCCCATCTACAGTCCCTTCAACTCTGACAAAGCCTTTGGATAAAGTGGACATGGGTCAAGCCATGGGCGGGCTTTTGACATTCCTTGATGATTCGACCAAGAATGGTTTGAAGGCAGTGCTGGCGCCTGCATTGTCGAAACCGACGGCGGATGCAAAAGGGCGAAGAGATATACCATTGAATGAAGCTACTTTAGCGAACAATCCGAGTACGAATGTCGCTCCACATCCAGCTGCGCCAATATTGCCTGCGGATACACTATCTTTTCCCGGTGTACCTCTTGTACATCCGGCACCAATTATCTCTCCACTCTTGCCTCAATTAATTTCTCCGGGAGTCGATCAGCCCGCAGCAGCACCTATGTCTCCCAGCCTACCCCCAACGGACGTCTCTCCACTAGGTATCAGTCAGCCTGCGGTTTCACCTGTAGCACCTATTCTCCCTCCCATAGAGCCTCTCCCTGTAGACCTGGACCAACCATTAGTGCCTCCGGTGGCATCGATTCCTCAAGTCGTAAGCGTGTCACCTTATACACCATTGCCGATCTCTAGCATTCCCACTCCGGAGCCCTCTACACTTACTGAGCCTCTAGACCAGGAGGACACGGGTAAGGCTATGGGCGGAATCTTCGGGTTTCTCGATAATTCAACGAAGGACGCGCTAGTCGGCTTGTTAGCACCAGTTGCAAACGTTTTGGATTCGTCGAGTCAAACAGCGCAGCCCGAAGAGTTGAACAATGATGCCTTTGAACCTCTTGGCAACCTCCCCGGAACAGTTTCGTCGTCTTCTGAAGAAGAGAAGTCTGCATCAAAGCGGAGCGCCGTCTCCGAGTCAAAGGGCGATTGGAGCATGTTGTCAGACAACCTTAGCGATGATACAAAGGCGAAGCTTGGGGACACTATTCGAAGAGTTGTGGACTTGGGTCACGGTGGCGTACCCTCACTCACCGGTCTTTTCCTCACTGTTCATGACCAGCTTGATAGAATCGCCAATGATGACAAGGCCAAGCTTAAACAATGGCTCACTGGCGACGGTGCGATGAAACTTGATGCCGCTAATATAGGCAAACTTGTTGCGAGAACCACAAGGGGTTCTTCTGCACGCCGCGATATAGCTGATGCCTTGCACAAGGCTAGGGCATACGCCAGTATGCCGGCAGATGAGCAAGACCAAGATTCAATGGCGCCTGTCATGGACGCAGTCAAGGGAACCATCATCGCACTTGGGGGAGAAAACGGAGACAACACTCCAGAACTACCGGAAGTGCACTTTTCGCGGATGCCGAAGGGCACTTGGATACGCTCCGAAGAACCAGAAGCTCAAGGAGACACCGAGGAACCTGACACTAAAGAAAAAGAGATCGAAGACCCCGACGCAGAAGAAGGGGGCGCTGGTGAATCAGATATTGAAGCGTCAGATATCCAAGACTCAGGCACCGAAGCAGGCAATTCTGGAAGACTCGCATACTGCCCACCGCAACACCATGATAGTTTCAAAGATTACTTGGACAACAAGGACGATCCACACGGCAGTTTCGCAGATTTCTTAAACGACAAGCACAAGGGAGACATGAACAAGTATCTCTTTGGATCCTTGACCAAAGGCCAGAGGGACTACTTGTATGCACTGAGTTCGGCTGCGCAAGATTGCGCTGTGAAGGGTAGTCCCGGCTGCTTAGGAGAGGTGCATTCAGCTATGAACAACATTGCTTACGGTGGACCTACGGCGGAAAGTGAAGGCTATGGTTCAGGCAAGGGTAAAGGCTATGGTCTGGTAGGGAATTATAGGCCGCCACCTGGCTATAACACACCAAAACCGCCGGGTAAACGCGACGCCAGACCTGCTGGAAATGATGCAGACCTATCGCAACGTGGACTTCCAGGAAAGAGCAATGACAGCCCATTTACAAGTGGCCCATCTCTCGGAGAAGCCAAGAGCGAGGGTAAGGAAAAGGGAATTCATCATGAACAGGCTGGAAGGAGGGTGGTTGTTAGGAGCGATGATAAAACAGTTGATGTTGATGATGGGAGTGCGATGCCTATGGAGCTCGACGGGCCTTTTTCGATTGATGTTTCTAATTCGCTGGATGCGGCTGGCGACAAGACCTTGCAGGAAGTGCCGGATAGGCCTGCTGAGGAAGAGGATGGTGAAAGTGATCAGGATGAAGCCGATGCTGGAGATTCAAGCGACGACGACGACGACGATGATGATGATGATGACGATGACGACGAAGACGAAGACGACGATGAAGATGAGGAAGCAGGAGGAGACGGTCTCAGAGTAAAGAGAGGGCAGCCACCAAAGGTCGATGACTACCATCTCGAGGATCCATTCCACAATGGCCCGAACGTAATTCCTCCTCACGCAGACGAGAACGCAAAGAGCTGCGTCGTTAGCCATGACAAGGATGATAAGTATCTACCGGCCGGCTCCGGTGCACCGGACAAAAAAGGTGTGCAAGCATAGGCTTGCATCGCCATATTCAGAAAGGATGATATGGAAAAGCGGAGCAGCGGTATCATGAGTGGACGGCGATGGTATCAGGTATAGGTAGAAAGATAGGGCAGTGGAACGGGCGTCTTCAGTACTTTCAACGTCTTAAACGTAGTGTATGATGAGGCGATGAGATTTCTTTCTAGGGGGGAGTTTAGGTCTCATATTTGCAATGAAATGTCCCGATCGTTCTACTTGTGTTGAGGTCTTCTTTTTTTTTTCTTCTTGCACTGTTCAGTTTCTCGGGTGATTGCAGACTGAAGAAGCAGAAGCGTGCCTGCTAAAATGGGTTCTAGTTTGAGATTTGATTTCGGGTTTTGACGGAGAGTCAAAGGGTTGTTGACCAGCATTCGACAGGCTCGTTTGACCATCGCCCCGCATTTGGAGAAATCGACTAATACATAATGGAAGGTGGATAGCATGGTAGGCATGTAGAATACTAGATAGCCATGTATGAAAGAGATAGAGAGCATATCCGATGCCTGCAACAGAGGATTAACTACCCAGTTTGTTTCGGACTGCACTGTCGATCAATCAAGAATGTCTAGGATCGAACAGTCATTTTCTAAGGTGAAGTGTTTCTCAACCTTCGCACCAGAGCTTTCGAGTACAATGTATTTTCGAATTTATCATAAAAAAAGACTGGGTAACACATGATGACCGAGGCATTATCACCTGCAAAACCACCCGCTCAGCCTTGAAAACCCCGCATTCACATTGCAGCATTCCAGATCCTTCGCGCCATAAGGACGCGCATCCATTCATGCGGTTTGTACATCGCACTGTTGTTCTCGCAGTTGCAGCTGGGCGGTACAAGGCGCGCTTCAGGAATGCGGGAATAAATGTAGACGGCTTGTGGCACGACTACGTTCAAGCCTAGCATGCAAGGAGGAACGAAGTGTTGCGCTGGCTGGCTGACTGCTCGGTACACTTGCAGCGTTTCGTGGAATCCTCGAAGTTGATTACCGGCTCTTCCTCTTCGCCCATTTCCCAGTCGTTGTCCTCTTCGTATTGATCCCACTGATATCCGGAAGCCAATCCATCGCTATCATAATCATCATCAAGGATAGAGTCCTGTGCTTCAGCAGCCCCGCTTATTGCTGTAAGGCGATGTAACATCCATTGCATCTCTAACAAATTGAAGTCTGGTAATGGCTGTGATTCTGGATCATTGGTTGTCAGAGTGATCATATCTCCAGATTTAATCTTTTCACCAGTGATTATGTTGGTAAGTAGAATACCGTGCGGTCCCTGATGAGATCCTTGCAATGGTAGTGAGGGCTTCTTTTGAGTATCGACTGCTTCGACAAGGGTATTTGATACCAGCCAGTAAAACTGTACATCTAGGCTTTTCTTGTCGTCTGTCATGCTGATTGGTTTAAGAGCGAAATATGCTTTACCCCAATATGCATGTGCATTTGGACTAAGGCATATAAGGTTCTGACAAACCTCTGTACCGGCAGAACTTTGAAATATCGCATTATACCAGGTTTTTACACGTTCATCGGTCCAGAAGCATCTTAAGGTATCCCAAAATGTAGCAGATGCTTGGTTGGTATCCTTGTCATTGCGCATAGAGAACGGGTATATATGCGCGGCTTGGGAAAGTGCGGACTTTTCAATAACACACACCTTATCTCTCTGGATACACTGGAAATTATTAGTGAATAAGAAGATTAATATAACTTAAGGTAAACTAACAAGCTCTCGTGCTGCCTTCTTGCGAACTTGCCCACTGCTATCTCGTTTATGTCCGCGACTCGATGCTGGGGATTGCTGGGTTGGGGATGGCTGGACCGGAGATAGCGGGACCGGAGATTGCTGGACCGGAGTGGCACGTCTGCGTGGAGTAGAAGCTGTAGAGCCCTCTCTTACTCGTTGATTCCCTATATGATATCAGTAATCTAGCGAGGCAGGACAAGCTCTGGAATCATACACTTTTGAACTACTCTGACATTTTCAACACCCGCTAACAATAATTTCAAATCAGAAGAGTCGAAATTTAGAAGTCTCTCTAGCCTTTCAATGTCACCCAGCCATAGGCACGCCCAGCCTATTGATCCTGTAGCAGGTAGGGTGTCATGCAATTTGCGAAGCAATTCTATGCGGCGTGTATCGTGAAATTCAATTTCGTGATGATCTGTAGACGCCATTCTGAGAGTGGAGTGGAGAGTGTGGAGTGGAGGGTGTGGAGTGAAGTGGGGTGAGGATTAATGTTGCCTGAACTCGCTAAGCAAGCACGCTAGCAGATCACGTGGTCCATTATGTTGCTAAGAGAATTACGTCACAACGTCACTTAAGATTTTGATGAGAAAATTGAAATATGGCCACCAATCAACCCTGTGTTCCAGAGGAGGTGCTAGGTGCAGCGACTAGCGCTGCCTCTAGTTGTGTACCCAAGAGCGAGCGTGTTTAGTGAGGCAGCCGGCACCAGTAGCGGCTAGAGTGCACGCGCTTGGTGCATGCATGAACCCATTTCCAAGAGGCGCGATGGTTTTCGACGCGTTAAAAGCATGAGTGAGAGTCATCTAGTGAAGCAGGTTACCCGAAAGATGCTCTGCTCGACGCAAGGGCCCTGAGTCACGCTGTCTGGCAGGGCGCCGACCTGGGCCATTGTCGAAGACAAGGTGGGCCGACTTCAGACGAATCAACAAGCAGATGGTGAAAGGGAGGGGGTGAGGAGGAGAGAGGAGAGAATGAACAGACACGGGAGATCGGGTCGATGGGCGGAGCCTTCGTCGTCGTGGGGAAATGGCACTAGTCCCAACATGGCGACTCGTCATGATCCAAGACGCGACACTCGGCGCCATCGACACTCTTCCGTGCCCCTTCAGTTGTCAGCTACGCCGATGTCTCCACTTGGACACGCTCCCGCAGCATATGCCCCTCGAACGCGTTTATCGGCCGTCTAGTCTCCTCTCAACGTCGCATATTGGCTCGAACGGTCGCATCGAGTCTCAACCAGTCGCGCTGCGGCTGTGGATCCGTCTTACGCCGCCGTTGAGTAGTGGGACCCTCTCTCAGGCATCAAGCTGCGTCTGGGTTCCCTTTTCTGTATCGGACAAGGCCGGCCGCTCTCCTTCTGCCCCAATACTTGCTGTGCCCCCTCGGCCGCTCAGCAGAGTCGCGCAGGCAGAATCCTCTTCCAGCTGACGAGACACAACAGCACTCGCTCGTTACCCAGAGCCTCCTCGTCATTGTCCTGATCCGACAATCACGCAGGAATTTATTGCTGAGCTCTATTGGGAGTCCAGTACGAGCGACGATTGGCTGCTGAGGGAAAGCTGAGCGCTGAACGCGTGCCACTCGTTCAACCGCATCGGCCAGTCACCTTTGAATACTGCTATTTGTTCCTTCAGAACGATAAGCGCCTCTGCGAACACATTCGCTCCACAAAGACGAAATTATGACATCGAGTACCTGCCAAAGGTCGTCTTCAATTGCTCGCCCAGCAAGCGCCAGTCGTCAGCAGTAAAGTGGCGGTACGTAATGCTACCTTCATCAACGAATTGCAAACACTGGCTGCCGTCCGTTTTGCCCTGCCGAGCATAGTCACGTATGCTTTATTGCTCTCTCGCGAACGCCCAGACCAAGCACAAGGAGGCATCTACGCTGCTGAGCTCTGTGTAGCCATGACTGCTCCGCGCAGTCAGCCGGCTGAAAACCGCGCGGAAAGTCGTACCCCTCCGCTCTTGGGTCACTGCGTGAAGGACGTCAGGCCTGTGCGAATCATGGTGCGCGGGCGGGATACCCATGGCAGATGTCGTGCGAGCCCGACGGCTCCTCCGGTCACTGTCTTCGTTTGACGAGGCCTTGTTCCTGGCCCCCGACTCTGCTACCCCTGCCTTGTCCCGCCACCACTGTAATCCCGGCGCTTCTTGCATGCCGCCCTGATCTTGGCTTTCCTAGACCACCGGCCATACGTACGCGCTAGACATGGGCATCTGAGCTCGACAGGGGTTGCTTTGGTCTGATGTTCTTGGATCGTCGCTTTCCACAGTGGTCCACCAAGGCGGAGCTCCAACCAGGAATCGCCTGGACACTGGCCTTTCCCCTGGGCTCTCGACCATGTGCTCTGCCGTAGCGCGTCAGATACTTTACTGCCCTATGTCCCGGGACCTCCACACTTTCTTTGCTTTGGACTCGTGAGTTTCTGATACCGACCGTAATCCCTATTCCTTCTTTGCAACACCGGGCTCCCCACATCTGGATTAACTTCACCGCACACCACTACCCACGTTTCGTTTCCTATCTGTCACAGTCTTTCGAACCTTGAGTCAATGCCGTCCATGGTTTCACCTCACGCATGAACCCGTATCATTACACACTTGAGATACCATAACACCGCTCGACTATCTCCTAGCCATATCGTCCTGCCCTATCGTCCTGCCCTATCGTCCTGCCCTATCGATCACGGAAAAAGAAGCTACCGGAACGTCGTCTGCCGGTTGTGCTCACGACAATATATTGTCGCAAGCGAGTGTAGAGAGTTCTCGAACCGATTCCTATGTCGCACACATCACTTCTTTGAACTGGTTCAACCAAGATATAATTTTGCAAAATTCTTAGTATGGCAAATGCCACACTGTCATCTCCCCTCCGTGGGTTGTGTCCTGCGCCATTCTACGATGCCTCCAACTTTGGGTCTGGAGGATGTAAGTTGCCGCTGTTACACTTTAATGCGATGTACTGACTTCGATCAGTTGTCGACGGACGCTTTTGTGCGCCCATCCCACAGATCAAAGCAGGTCTGACTTGCTGCCTACCTTGCCCGGCAACAGATTATCTCTATCCACAGAGCTTCAAGTCCTGGTATCGTGCCGCAGAAGCCCTCAACGTTGCCGGTCTAGTCCTTCTAGTCTTCCTCTTACTGTCTTTTATCTTTCTTCCTGCCGAAAAGACGCGTCGACATTATCTAAGCTATTGCTTGATCATCGCGGCAATGTTCATGGCGGTATGTTGAACAACTGAGAACTGGAGTCTTCATGCTAATATCCGGCTAGTTAGGATTTGTTATTCCGTTTGGCACGAAGCCCGACCAGTGCTACAACGAGATCACACCTAATGACATGTTTTCAAACACAACTTGTGCATTTTCGGGTGCATTCCTGATTGCTGGTGGGCTATCAATGGCCGTGTGGAGTAAGTTGGTCAATCGCTAGTACTAGGTTCACCTATACTAATTTCACGACTCCAGTTTTCATACGCGCTCTTTCGATGCATCTTCAGATTTGCTGGGACTACATGCCCGGCAAAACATTTTTCTACCTAGCGCAAGGCATTGGCTGGTCTGTTGCAGCGGCCTTCTTCACTGCCACCATCACAGTTACGGGGGTGTCATTTAGATTTGGAGACGTGTGCCATGTCAACTCTTCCAACTCGATGAAAGATTTCTGGGGCCCTTTGCTTGCAATTGCCGGCGCTGCTACAGTTGTTCAACTAACAACGTAAGACCACCACGCCGCCACGAATTAGCATCATGCTCATATTCTACAGTTTCGCATATTGCATCAAAGTCTACCTGCAAAACATGTGGAGTGACGACAAGACAGAGACACAGAGCAGTGCAGGACTGCCATCGTACACAAACAGCGTGAGGACGCGATCAGCGCGCGCGGTATACCGACGTGTGCGCAAAGTAGTGTGGCTCCAGTGGAGAGGCATCACTATTGTGGTCTTCATCCTCGTCGACGTCATCTTCTTTTCCGTCGTCTTCATCTACCTCAATTCTGTTTCCATCCATGCCGTCGATGATATCGAAAAAGCGATGCCATTCCTGATGTGCCTATTATCAAATCCGACTAAGCCTGGCAATTGCTCTAGCCTTGGTCAAAGCCTGTTTGTCAACCAGTCCACAGTCATCGCGATCCTCCTCATGCTTTCGGTAAGTTCACATTTTCAACTTGATTGATCCTAGACTAACGTTATCTACAGCTAGCGGGTATTCAGTTATTCCTGCTCTTTGTTCGGACTTCAATGTTCACTGCATGGTATGAGCTCTTCCGGTCAAAAATCAGCTCAAAAGGAGAGTTCGTCTCGCTCGACGCAAAGCAAAGTGTACCCGATACGCGTCATTTCGAATTGACTAAATTTGCGCAAAGCCCTCTGAAGTCGCCCGTCAGCGCAGTAACAAGCCCAAACTCAGACTTTGACCCTTACCGACGGTCAATTACGGACACACCTGATTACTTCGGCAAGGAAACACAGCGCGAGTACGTCAGTCCTACTCTTAGTTTCTCAACACCGCGAGTCGTATCGCAGGCTACAATGCACGTTGAATGGGATCCCCGGGCAACGCACGCGAGGGGAGGACTGGGGTTCCACCCCCCAGTCTTTGAAGATGAGGATCAGCACACGAGAAACAAGATATGAGCATGGGCTTGGCAATGGCTTTCGAGAATCATCCATCAACTGCAAGGGGTTTGCGGGAAATGTCGCGGAAGGAAGCAGCAGCGGATCTACGCGCCTATGTGCGTCTTCCAATAACAGCTGCATTATCGAAAATGACCAGGTGTATCCGTCACGAATTATCGACGGCACAGGTCTAAAGTATTTGGGAAAAAGGGAAAAGGGAAGAAAAGGCGCAAAGGGGCCGGCTAGGACTATACCCGAGATTCACTCGCAGGATCTCAACATTCGCTACGAACAATCACTGTTACGGAATCTTCTTCTCCGTAATACACAATCAGTTTGCAGCCCGGAGTCTGTAAGCCAGACATCTATTTTGGCATGTCAAACAAGGCTCATATCTTATCATCGCAACGGCGCTTCCATTGGACGAAAAACTTCGGGAAATCATCTCGTCTCCAGTCTCCTACTTCGCTACCATCACTTCAATGTACTATATTCGGCAGTCATTCTCTCGCTTGCGCATTTATCCCACGGACGGCAACGGTAATCAAACTTTAGAGACCATGGACGGGAGGGATTTAAGTCGAGGGTGTGGTGCATCCAGCCCTACGGGTCCAGGCGCGCAGGGAGGACAGGACAGGCATGCAAACGACCCGTCTTTGCATGCACCACGGTTGAAAAGATACCTATGCACAGGACACTACTATTCTACTTGTCATATTCGAGCTCCGTGCTAGAGCTTCTGCCGCTTTTCCTGTTGGCGGTATCTAGAGGAAGTGTCATGCTTGTTCTCTCATGGTCGAGTCAACGGCAAATGGAGCTCAGCTCATTTCACTTCGCGTCATGGCTACCAGAAAGGCTGCGTAAAGTTGGCGCGCGCACTAGTCTACTGCATAGACGTCTTGGGCATTTCATCCATGCGAAGGGCGAGGGGGAAAGGCAGGGCCCACAGCGAAGCAAAGGCATCGCTTGCAAGGGGGTTGCTCCACATCATCGAACCAGCAAATCACATAAAACAAATCAAAGAAATTCTGAAACGCATTTCGGCCGCCCTACGCCTAGTCTGTTCCCCATGCGCATGTAACTTGTCTGCCGTTTAGCCCCTACAGAGAGAGGTCAGTGTACACTTCGGTAGGACGCTGTGTTACACACCACAGCCGCAGCCTGCAGTCCGCAGTGCGCCTCGCGCCCTATCTGCGGAAAAGAAAAAGCATACATGCAGGGTTCTAGACTGAATACCATAGCTACTTTGGATAAATGGGCTGCATCATCATAAATACATCCCGCCCGCACACGCCCCGCCAAGCCGCGCACGCTCAACAAAGAAGGGAAAGAAAACAGAGGTCATTGTACCATACCATACCCATATCCCAGCCCCCAGTCACCAGACACACAGCAGCCCCGGGGGGTCTTTCGAGGCTAGAGTGCGAATTGGAATCGGCGCCGGGGGCCGCAGAGTCAAGGGCTTCGTAAGGCGTCCCGCTGCCGATCGTCAAGCAGGTACAAATTGACTGTGGTCAGAGCGGAACGAAGTCGGGACGCTCGACCGGGGGCGAGGCTTTCCATTCGGTGTGCGGGAGTAGAGTTGCAGTGCGGCATGCCGTCTGCCGCTGTCGCTGCCGTGCTGCTGACTGCGACATTGCCCGAGAGCCATTCAGATGTGCTGCGGCCATTCCGGTTTCGGCTCGGGGCTTGATCACCTCTCACTGACATCTGACTTCAATCCATACCTGCTGGAATTTGTGGGGGGAAATCATAACAGAGGATGTTATCGTGACGTGTAGACGCGATTAGCTCTTCGGCGACTCAGTTCTTTTTCCGCTGCCCAGGCGCGCGGTCGGCAAAGAGGAAATCATTAGCACAAGTTGTCTCCTCCCTAACGCAATTGAGTATTACCTTTCAAGTCGGCGATTACACCCGTCTTCTCGAACGATGCTAGAAGTTGATGCACGACGTCGTCGCGGAGTCACGTTCCGCTAGAGGAAACACGGCCGACGTTATATCCCATGCGGCACACGTACTTCACTATTTTGGGAATCGCGTGGCCGAGGGGTGGGACCGGCAGAAACGCTGGCTCTGGGAACGTTGAGCCGTGGGACGACGAGCTTGGGTTAACCTTAACGTTGCCGGGGTTAATTTTAAAAATGGGTTAGAAGAGCATGCATCAGGCATCTTGTCTCTCATGGACAGCGGCTACCGGCTTGGGCATTTTGAGTTTGGGGAAAGGCATGGAACGTGACAGCGATCAGTGATCGTGATGAGGGCGAAAAGTTCTAGGATGAGATGGAGGCCAGTGCTCCGTTGCTGAATTTGGTATCGAGAACTGCGATCTTCTGTTTTGTTGAGGCGGGGAGCTGACTTTCCGTCCTCGGTCTCAAATGAGATGCCGAGCAGGCGAGAACAAGGAGGTTCTATTGAGGACATGGTAAGGCGAAGGGCACTGTCAGCCCTGGCAAGGGCATACAGCAATTGCCTAGAAGAAAGTTTCTGTAAGGCGTCGTCTATGCGGACGCCATGGCGCGCGCACATGCGTTACTCGACGCGACTCTGCCGCAGCTGCAGATTGTCCAGCAACATCAATTGGCTCTTCATACCTACGCATTGGCGACCAGAGCCTAGTGGGGATGATGGCCGAAGAGTTGTGAAGCTGACGGTAGGCAGACGCGTCCCTGGTGTCCGCTTGACTGCTTTGGAAATGACGATTATGCGGTAGATATGGTCGCCCTGTGCGAAAAGGGCGCGAATTGGCGCATTTAGTAGAGCTTGGTCACCACTTGCCAGCTGCTTGCGCAAAGGGCCCGCCTCACACCGCAATGCCTCATCGGCTAGAAGTCACATATCAAATAGACCCTATGTTGGTCTCTGCCGCGGGGGTCGGCTCGTGAAACCATCCAATACCACCTGCCAACGGTACCGAAGGTGTCTGCTCAAGTATTAGCGTGTTTGAAGATCCTTACCTTCGAAGTCTCGTTCGCTTCGATGCATTTGTAAAGCTTCGGTGAAGTTTCGGTGAGGCTATCGTGATTCTGAAACGCGGCAGATGGGGATGCAGGGGGATCGTGACATACTTATCGATAACCGGGGCCGGGTGATACGGTAGCTAACGGAGGGTCGCCGCGATTCCGATGCATCTACTTTTGTCTCGCAGTTATCCGCCTTGAATGCGGGAGAAGTGAATATGAGGCTGAAGTTGTGAGATAGGCGCATTGCGCGATTGGGGTGGTGAAAGTTGCAATGGACATGAACACCGATGGCGGAAGGTGTAGGTCGCCTTGCCGATTGGTAAGCTCCGTCAATCGGTTGCATCAACCTCCAAATCACTTCTCGATCTCGACATCACTCGTCACATTCTCAGTCATCATCACCTAACATTACACCACACTCCCACACGCACTAACAATCGGAACTCCGCTGTTGAAATCTCCGAACATGGTCGCTATGGGTGGGGGCCCCGAGCATCCGCCGCGGGGTGAAAGTACCCGCGAATTGCTTCTTGCCGTGGTACCTTTTCCGCAAGAGCACGTAGACAAGGTGTTGGAGGATATCAAAAAGGAATTTCCGCATTTGGATGTGCATTTTATTCACCAAACCGATAGAACTGCAGTGAACGTCCCCGAAGGTAACACGCCGTTAATTTCTTCGCGACTACATCAATGTTGATGACAGAGCTTGCATTCGCACGTACGGTTTTATATGCACTAAACTGCCCATACTCCTTTTAGCCTTGAGATGAGATCCTTTCCTCCCTCATTCCAGTTGATCACCTTCTTACAGTCTGTCCAGATCTCATTAAGCGGGCGACCTATATTACAACACTGTTCTGGGTACCTTCCTCACCCGCAGCAATTCCCCATATTAAATTCATCCAATTCAGCTCAGCGGGAATAAATCATGTTGCCAAACATCCTATCTACACGGACTCCAAGATCCCGCTGTGCAGCGCAAATGGGGTCCATGGCCCCCAGATTGCGGAATGGGTCATTATGATGGACCTTGTGCATAGCCACAAGTACATCGATCTATATGAACAACAAAGGAAGAAGGAATGGAACCAGCAGACCGGAATGGCCGTGAAGGATAACGTGGGTAGGCGAGTGGGCGTCTTGGGTTATGGATCTATCGGCAGACAAGGTGAGTGATTTCATGTATGCATGTCTTGCGGGTGTTTTGCGCATGTCTTGCTTTCATCTATGCACTTTCATCTACAATAGTGCTCGGTGCTGTCAGCCTTGCCTTCGTTTTGGGCGAACTGTTTGCCGAGCGCCACGAATGGGGGAGTACAACCCTTTCCTGCAAATGTCCGTTATCAAGAGGAGGACGTCTCAAGAAGCTTTCGACACGGACTCCTTCACATCGGATTTTGGATCGCGACAATGCGTTCTTCGCCTCCACACCCGCACGGTGGTCAGCAACGCGCAATCGTCTAGGATGCTCATCCCTCCGCTCCCGCGCGAAAACGCCCAGAATCCTTCAACAGCCCAACACCTGTCCGGACAAACGAAACATTCGCGCTCGCCGCTCGCCGCTCGCCGCGCACCCTAGGACGGAAAATTGTCTTCCGCAAAGTGACCTGAGTCAAATCCTGCCGCGAAGAATTCCCCATTTCGTCCTGTCCACGCATGAATTTCGTCGCCGCTTTAGGAAGTCTCGAACGTCGAATGATAGCTGACTAGTTGTGGCGCAGTTGCACGTGTCTCCAAGGCTATGGGTATGGATGTCATCGCCTACACAGCATCGCCGCGGCCGACACCTGAGTCTCGCCGCGATGACGGCTTCATTGTGCCTGGAACCGGTGACCCCGAGGGCGAGTACCCTAGCGCGTGGTACAGTGGACTAGACAAAAAGAGCCTACACGAGTTCTTAAAGCAGAAAATCGATTTATTGGTGCTGGCTGTGCCATTGACGTATGTATCTCCATATCTTTCCTTCCATTCAGCTCCGCAGGGTTCACGCATCGGGGAAAATGGGACGAGGGGAGGTGACGGGCGTCATCCCATTCGCTTGCCCTGTCACTATTTCAATGATCAGTCTGGTACACCAGTATGCGGTTGGTTACAAGCCATCGGGGATCATCCCAGCTGAATCCTACTTCCGCTCCACCCACGATATCAACTTTCACCTGCATATGGTCCTCGCTAACCGCCCTGCAGCAAAGAGACGACGCACTTCCTCTCCACGGAGGAGTTCGCTGTCTTACACCAAAGCAATCCTTCGGGCACCTACGTCGCCAATATCGCCCGGGGCCAGGTTATCGATCAGCCTGCACTGATCAAAGCTTTGGAATCCAAGCATATTAGCGGGGCGGCTTTGGATGTGACAGATCCCGAGCCATTGCCTGCTGATGATCCGCTTTGGGATGCACCCAATGTGCTAATCACGCCGCATGTGAGCGGCTCGACGAGCGTCTATGCTGAGAGGGCTTTCCAGGTCCTGCAGGAGAATCTAAGGAGGCTTAAGGATGGGAAGAAGCTGGTCAATGAGGTTGACCGGGACAAGGGGTACTGAAGGATTGACTTAGACCGCAAATGATTGTAGAATATGACGTAGAGACAGAAGTTAGGTAAGTTAGAATACCTATACGGGACATAGAAGGCTTTGAAAGCGGTCTACGATCCTAGAGGACTAGACATAGAAAAGGTGAACGGCGTACCGTAGTCTTCACTCACTCTAGGGCTTGTGGCGCTCACAGTGATCATATGCAAGACTCTCATTGGAGACAACGGCGACGACATCTCCATCTTGCTGAGGAATTTGACTAAAAGAAATCCGAATAGCATGGCCTTGACCTCGAAAATCCCAAACGTGCTCCTCACTTCCAAAAGGAGTCAATCATGCTCATGCTCATTCATGATACTGAATGCGAAGATTATTGTCTACTAATTTCCCTTCTGTCATGACACCTAAACGAACCGAACTGTGTGAACTGAATAATTGTACAGCCATGATACTTCCTTCTCCCTATGATCGTACAAACGCTGTCTGCTCCCACAAGCCTCCTGGTCTTCATTTTGCTCATCGCCGGAACATATTGCTGACCATCCCACCTGCAAGATTCCTCGCAAGGCCCGAGCCATATATAGCGGTCGAAGTAAAGTCGGTAGCCTGGCTGAACTTGTCGCAGCGCGAGTACGCGAGCGCATTCGTAAGGGTAAGGACAAGCGCGATGACTATCCCACAATTAGCATTTTCACTCGAACCAATTCCATGCCCTCGTTCCCCCCGGTAATGGGCTCAAACGTACCGACAAGCGTCAGCCAAATGAACTCCAAGCTCGCAAGCGCAACCACGGCTAGAAGGATCCATAGCACAGGCTGTGCATACAGCGCAATCCAGAAGAATCGCTTATCCGTCGCATTAATGGTGCGTGTCTCTGGATCCGCGGATTCAAAGACCCATCGCGAATCGCCGGTCGAGGTGTCTACTTCATTCCACCAGCGCAGTCCAACGAGGCGCCGGCCGGCGATGTTCTTGAGGTAGTAAAAGTCGGTGGCTAGCAAGAGGATAGTGATGATGAAGATGAGGACAAAGTTTGAGGTGAAGAGGCGGAGGCCGAAGAGGTAAACCAGGAGGGATGCTATTGTTTCCTGTAAGCAGCTGTTCGTGATCTTGGAGAGTACTGGCGTGCATAGACGTACAAATGCGGAAGAAGAGGAAGGTGAGGAGCGTGATGGGATGACTGCTAAGTCTCCAGCTTAGCGAGCCTGGGGTGGGCGTCTGCTGTGCAGTCTCCATGTTGCGGTGGTCGATATGCTGGTGCCTCTTGGGGTAGCTTTCAGCTAGCAGTGAGGTTGGACTTTCTGCTTCACGTGGCATTTCTCAGGGACGCGCGATTGGGGACACGGGCCATGTCGGGCAGTCGGCGTTTGGGAGCTTTCCCCGCGTCATAACTGGAAGCTCCCCGAGGTATCTTGAACGACCAGCAGCCGGGTGCAATTGACGCTCTTAGAATTGTGCGGTACCCTTGATTGCATGTAGATAACTTGTCGTCTTGTAGAGATTCAAGATGGCCGCACCCAGAGCCATCATCCGGCGGGCGCTCATGTACGGTACATGATTTCCATTCCTCCCTCCAGACCTCCAAGCTCACGATAACTCGCAGTCCCCGCATCCTCCAAGAAAATGCTCGAAAAGACGTCCTCCATGCACGTCGACACAGTAGCCTACGACCTCGAAGACAGCGTCGCCCCACACATGAAATCCGAAGCGCGCCACAACCTACGCTCCATCCTCTCCAAACCACGCCCATCCGGCATAAAAGAAACATGCGTGCGGATAAACAGCGTAGACACCGGTCTGGCCCTCGACGACCTCACAGAAGTCCTTCGCGCTGAGCACATCGATGCCATCATGCTACCCAAGTGCGAGTCCGCCGCCGATCTACATTTCGTCACGGATGTAATACGGCATGTGCTACCGGAAAGGCACCCTGCAGACGGCATCCAAAAAGACGGCCAGAAACCTCCCTTGTCCATAATAGCGCTCGTCGAGAGCGCAAAGAGCATACAGAATCTCTCGGAAATATGTCGCGCAAGTCCCTACCTGAGCGGGCTGGTTTTCGCTGCCGAGGACTTTGCAAAGGACATGTCTATAACGCGTACTCCCTCGCTCACGGAATTTCTCTATGCACGCTCTGCGATTGCAACGGCTGCGCGTGCTGCTCTTCTTCCATCCACTATCGACCTGGTCTGCACAGCGTATAAAGGTGAAGCTGGTCTGAAGACGCTGGAAGAGGAGTGCTTGAATGGCAAAGGGTTAGGTTTCAATGGTAAACAGTGCATACATCCCAGCCAGATTGGAGTGTGCCAGAAGGCATTTGCACCGGCAGAGGGCGAGGTGGAGTGGGCGGTGAGGGTAGTGATAGGCGATGAAAAGGCCAGTGAAGCCGGGAGGGGGGCATGGACACTGGAGGGCAAGATGATAGATGTGCCAGTTGTGAAGAAAGCAAGATCTGTAATCGAGAGAGCAGAGTTGTGCGAGATAGATGTCGCTGCTGTCAAAGAGAAATGGAAGGATCAAGAACCCGAGTAGTAGCGCAACTAGGCAAAGGTGGCGTGGTATTGCATATAGATAAATTTACATGGGTATCTAGTTGCCCTGAATCGAACTACACAGTGATCATAACACTTGCGTTCTGATACCAACTAAGCAGCGGATTCTCCCCATTCCGCGTCTGTGTTTCCTCAATATCGGCTCGCCCTGACATAAAGTCTTCATGTGTGTAAGTTCGCGCGAATCGCCCTGTTATGGCAGTGTACATGGGTTCTATAACATCGAAGTCGGTTGGGAAGAGGATATCAAAATAGCCTTGGTGAACCTGGAATAGCCCATATTAGCATGAAGATCAATCATCAATAGAGAAGGGTGGCTTACAAGAGGTGTGCTGACAGGAATCATCTGCCTCTTGTACCTCGTCTGCACCACAGGTGCGTTCAATCCCTCTACCGCATCACTCAACCGATTGAAATCACTACTAATGAGCTTGTGATTCGGAAACTTCTGATACAGCATGTAAAAGAATTGCATCAGCCTTGTAGGAATGTACTCGGGTGTACTCAAGCTACCTCTCCAGGGCAACAACGACCGCAAATTCGCCATGAGGCGGGATGATGACAATGGATGCGGGTACGACTTGCATGCCGCATGACGGCGCTCAAGGAATTGGGTCGCAACCGGGTCCAAAGTGCGGGAGTAGTATTCGAAGAGCTCACCGCGGGGATCGATTACAACGTGGGATTGGTAGGGAAGGCCAGTTGTGAGGTCGTACTTCAAGGCATCGTGTGCGAAATTGTCGAAGACTTCCAGGGCGAGAAAGTAACATGGTGACGAGACGTATTGTTCCCAGTCGAAGATGGACCTGTTGATGATTTCCACCTTGTCGCTGTGCCCTCTGGCATATGCGCTCTGTCCGATGCCCTGCTGTTGCAAATCTGCAAGCTGTCTACTAATCTCAATGACCCTAAACCTAGTCCTCTCATACACTTCTGGGTGCATATCCCTGATATAGTCGAGAATATTAAGCATCATGGTTCCATTTCCAGCACCCATCTCATATATATTGAGGTCATGGTATGGGTAGAAGTTGTACTTATAATCCTGAACGAGGTACCGGGCGATGGCTTCGCCATAGTAGGGCGAGAAGAGCTCCGTAGGGGTATGCCACAACTGGCGTAGATCGTTCGGGGCATCGTAATCGAGGGCATCTTCAAAGTCTGTATATCGATGGCGGAGGGATTGGAAAAAGGCGTGTTCGGAGGGGAGAGAGGGGAAGTCGAAGGGCTCGCCGGGTGTGAAGATGACGACTTGTTTCGAGAAGTAGCCGTAATGAGGATTGTAAAGGCTATCTAAAGACTTGTTAGAGCTTTATTTCACGCTATTTTGCAAGTCAATTGGGGGATATTTACCTTCAATAAAGTCCCGCAGCAGCATCTTAACTCTCCTCGGACGTTCTCTCCTCGACCTTAGCATATCCGCCGTGACCATAGGATACCGATCAAACTCCTCTGTCCTCTCGTGCGGAAACGCATTTCTCCTCGGCTGCCACCTGCTCTCTCTTCTGGTTTCCCCGCTGGTCACTCGTGAAGTTGACTGCGAAGCTTTAGTAGCTTTTCCTCGTCGCGGAACGTTCCAGGCGAGCGCCGGTCGAGCTCCGCGGGCAAGACATTGCGATGCGCGATGTGAAAAGAGCTGGCGGAAAAGTTGGTTGACGAGAGGCGAATCCATTGAGACCTGGGGATCGCTTCTCGTCCCGTCGCGATGATGTTTGCAGTTCGAGGGCAGGTGGAAAGGCACTCATGCCAAGAAGTCTTGCGCGAGTTCAAGCTTCCTTCGGCTAAACCTTTCTCCATCCTACACTGTCTTGAACCAACTCAGGACAAGTCCTCATGTCGGATCGTACAAAATTTTACGTTGCTGGAGCTTTTATCCTAGGCGCAGCTTCTGTTATTCTATATCAGAATAGGCAATCTGTTCAAGTGAAGACAAGTTTCGGACAAGAATTACGGCGACAGCGGAATGCCATCTCAAAGCTTTCGAAGATAGAAGATTTAGATGTGATAAAGAAAATCCTGGTGGACGTTGAGCAGAGTCTAGAAAGAAGTGGTGGAAGCATCAAAGAAGGGATTGAAGGATGCATTGGAGACACTCCATTGATCAAAATCAAGTCACTTTCCGAGGCTACAGGATGCGAAATACTAGCGAAAGCAGAGGTGGATGAACTCAGCCTTCTCTCCCATGATTCAAATTACTAATGGAGATCTTACAGTTTCTCAATGGCGCTGGTAACAGTCCGAAAGATCGTGTTGCGTTTAGTATCATTCAAATGGTAAATCACACACGGCCGTATGAATATAAATGTTTTCTTCGTCTGATGGAAATATAGGCTGAGGAGAAGGGTCTCTTAAATCCAAATTCTGGCGACACCATATATGAAGGTACTGTTGGTAGCACGGGAATCTCATTAGCAGCAATCTGCCGAGCACGGGGTTACAAGGCACACATGTGAGCATATTTATAAATCGGTAATGATAGCGAACTAAAGCCGGCTACTAGATGTATGCCAAACGACATGGCAATTGAGAAGTCGGACCTTCTTCTCAAACTAGGAGCTGAAGTAGAAAGAGTTCGTCCAGCACCTATCGTGGATCAGAATCAGTTCGTCAATTTAGCACGAGCGAGAGCAAAAGAGCATACGGAGGATTCAGATAAGCCCGGACGAGGACTATTCGCAGACCAATTCGAAACAGAAGCCAACTGGCGGGCTCACTTCATCGGGACAGGTCCCGAAATCTACGAGCAAACGGGCGGCCACCTGGATGCGTTTGTCAGTGGCGCTGGTACTGGCGGCACGATATCCGGTGTTGCCCTGTTTTTGAAAACAAGACTTACCGGCTTAAAGGTAGTACTTGCAGATCCTCAGGGCAGTGGCCTGTATAACAAGGTGAAGTATGGAGTAATGTTCGATCCGAAAGAAAGAGAAGGGACGAGGAGGAGACATCAAGTCGATACAATTGTGGAGGGTATAGGTATCAACCGCGTCACGCACAACTTTGAAGTCGGAAGGGAGCTTGTTGATGACGCTATTAGAGTGACAGACGATCAAGCCATCGGTATGGCGCGATGGTTGGTGGAGAATGATGGAATCTTTGTTGGCAGCAGTAGCGCTGTGAATTGTAAGTACAACCACATCATCCAAATAGACAGAGCTGATTCTCTTAGGTGTGGCTGCGACGAAACTCGCGAAACAACTTGGTCCAGGGCATCGAATCGTTACATTACTATGCGACAGGTAATGTCTATCACTCATTGTGGAGTCCCTTTACTGATCTCCATAGCGGTGCACGACATTTGAGCAAATTCTGGGCGAATACTGAACCTATTGGTGGAGCTGAACACGATGTGTCTCTTGAGACGATTCTAAGGTCATGAGAGCGCTTTGTCGAACCTGAACCAAATCTACCATCCGCCGATAGCCTTATACTAGCTTTCTGCTTGAGCTGCAGCCCTATATGCGCCACTGCATGACTTGGAATGGCCACTACGACCGATAATGCGCACGGCAACGAATATTGCTTGTGGGCTATTTTGGGCTTGCTTAATACAGTCATGACAAAGCTGCAGTCGTCCTCCATTTTCAGCACTTATGACTCAGAATGTCGTCGCAGACATCACATTGACATTGTGCGGGCGCAGACAACAAGGCACTATCACACCACAAAGACAGCCACCTCCACATTCGCTTTGCAATCGACAGGTTCAATGCAGAAACAAAGGACAAAGCCACCTTCGCTTTCGTAGTAATACCGATGTTTTAGATCGCTTTTTGCCCGTTTGAGTTCCATTGATATATACCAAGCGAACTTTTGGTCTACTAATCTACGCAATCTCACCCCAATACTACATCGAGCGTGACTCCTACTACCTTTTCAGCGAATAAACGCCGACGCAGCATCAAACATCTCGGGACCTTGTAGCAACTTTAAGCATGGCTTGCCCTAGAAAAGAAGCAGAAGACTGTTTTACAGGTGTTCGTCAAAATAGCTCGGACTCAAGCGAAAAAGCACCTCCACCCCCATATCACACTCTTCCAAAACGCAGCATCTCCACGCTCCTCGCGAAACGTAATCCTGCACTGGCGGAGAAGGTGCATCAAATGCAACTCACCATAGCTCCAATAGTTCATGTCGTCACTGGCATTGCTCCACGCTCCTACCCTAGGTCAATGCTTGAGCTATTTCTCCTCACAGAAACCCAGCTTGATTACTTCGCACAATACTATTCCCAGTGCTATCCCACAAGCCTTGATCCATCCCATCTTTACTCCCCCTCACTCCGCCACGCCTACCCGCAAACCATGGACTGGAGCAAGCCCTTTCTCGACGCTAATCCCACCCTTCCCGAGAACTGCCGACTAACCGATTTGGAACGGTTAAAGGTCAAGATGAGGATGTTTTCCAGGTTCATTGGGATGAGGGGTGCCGAGACGCCAACGTGGGAGTACGAGAGACAGATAGAGATTTTGAGCAATAAGATTGAGAGAAGTGTGAGGGAAGAAGGATCGCGTGTAGGGGACTTTGGAAAGAAAGGGTTCTGGGGCCCACCAGAGAGACCGTCATGATCATCGTAGATTGCTAATAGGGGTGTGTGGTGGACTCCTGTACATAAATCACTTGAAAGTAGTACTTTGTGGAGCATAATCTAGCGTAGTTATACTACAGAAAACCCTCAATTTCCCTCCCCGCATAGCAAGATACCCGGTGCACCGAGACGTACATATAGCCTGGGCATCTTAAGTCTATTCCAACTTAGGCATAAGGTATTGTAATTTGGGTTATTGATAGAAATGGAACTAGAAACTAGCTCGAACAGGAACAGAGCGCCCCCCGAGGATTAGGTACATAGTAGAACACTGACATGCGGACTTACTAGGAGCCTCTAAATGTTGAGACCTCTGCTAGGAAAACAGGAGCTGGGAAGCATCTTAGAAGCCTTGATTCACATTTGATACGATCCCAGCTTCTATCAATGAAGCAGATAAGAGGGCACGAGAGTCTATGAATACATTGAGATAGATTCAAAGTCTTAAACAGGTCGTCAAACTCAGAATACCGATAATGTCATATTCATTCCACCCGCAAAATTTCTTAGGTAGCAGTCTACGAGTTGCGGCAAGATTCACAAAAGAGGCGACAATTCAGTCAGCTTCGTACGGATAGATAAGAGATAAAAATCAAGCATCAATTATACTCAGAGTTCCAAACCATCATCAGTTATTAGTCGTCGTTTAGAACATCAGCACTGCAACCAAAATTACCAAACCAACCAGAGAGATATATCTGTATCCTTACTTCCCCATCCGATCCTTATCTGTTGGGTCCCGGCATATTTTCCAGAAATCGACCAGAAACCCGTCCAGCCAGTTGTCAATTGTCTGTTGATCATTGATCCACACCCCATGCTCTTCGTTGTAGCCAGGATAAGCGTTATCACTGCCCACATACATGATTTTGCGGTCCACAACAACAAGCTTCGAATGATTGTACAAATCGTGACCTTTGCGGTCGTTGCTATTCGAAGTCCGCTTGAAATGAAGCAGAGTATCAAGAACAGGGTCAATTTTATTGGCATCGATGCCTCCGTATTGGTAAGGAAGGTTCTGCATGATAACTCGAAGACGTCTTTTGAGCTCATAGAACGTCGTCTTGTCTTGCCAGCCGTCATTGTGAGAGCCATCTTGGGTGTCAGTCGTCAAGATGATGAAAAGTCCTTTGGATTCCTTGTAGAATTGATTGTCCTTGGCAGATAAATTGGGCTTCGTTGACTTGGACATGTTGCCGAGAGCTCGGGCAAATGCAATGAGGAGCTCTATACATTAAACAGTTAGTTATACCTTCAGACAGCATGTTCCCTTAATTGTCTTGGATATCGAACATGGTTCAGTGTCACAAAGTATCTAAAACCTTCGCAGAAACTTAAGTCAAATAAGCAGCCTGCAGCTGTAAACGAATTGGTTTACGGCAGATGCTTTGAGCACGCGTATTTGATATCGGAAAATTCGATATTCATAAAACTGAGGGAGTAGTATTCGCAAAGAGAAATGTACTTACCATATGGCCAGACATTTCCGTCCCATGGTACGTTCCAAGGCACACTATTTATGGGTTTCGTTTCATCCACTTCTTTCCCAGTAATCCTTCCGTTAGCCTTATACACGAACTTCTTGTAGCCGTCATTATCGGCAGACAAGCATTGGACCAGCAGTTGCTGAGAAATGACAACACTGTCATTTGCAAATTGAATGGCTTGGGTTCTAGCAAATCGACTTGCCCACGCTATTGGGTTGATGCCCAGTTCCTGGAAGTGTCCCAATTTAGTGAGGTTGTCGTCGCTCAAGTATCCGACCAAACCGAGGAACATTTTGCCGTAGACAAAGTCGTACTCAGTAAGATTGATCTTATGCCAGGCAAGATTGAGGATCAAGTCTCTTACGCAGTCGATAATTTGCACTGGATACTGGATTTTTTTCATAGATCCATGCCCTAAAGTCGGGTTGCCACCAGTTAGCAGTTATTCTCAATGCTTCAAAAACGATCCCGCTACTGTGATCCCATCGTAGACACTAGAGCACATAACCAATCAACGCTCTCGCGGCATATATTGGATGAACCCTAGTGCTGAGGACCAAGCATCGTGATATATCTGCCTTTGTCATTACTCACAGTCACCGAGTCTAGAAACGGTAAGGGTTTCCAATTTCTTCTCTGAAATGGATTTGAGGAGCTCGTGGCTATCTGGGATGGAGGCTGGACTGCCTTGCTCCCAGTTATACCATGATCGATCTTTAGACAAATTTATGACGCGGCATTGCGAGTTCCTGTCCGTCCCGGATGGCTTTGTTAGGTATCTGAGAAGTGTATCAGCGATCCTGTTCTCTTGTAGCTAAAGATCTCCGTACTTCCAAAAGTAGTCTGCCCATCTGTGTCCGGACACAGCTGCGTCGCCCTGGATTTTGACCGAATGATCACAAATGTCGTGCCCCGATTTACTCGTGTATTCTCCAAAGTAGTTCATCCCTCCCGTCATCAGGGTTTGACCATTCACAGCAAGAACCTTGCCATGGTTCCAAGTGATTGATGGAACAGTTTTCAACCCGTCTTTGGCTAGCAGATCGTCGACCAGTTTGTTGAGGTCCGGGGTCTGCAAAATATTTGCAAATCCCGCCATCTTGAGAATGGATGAATTCATAACCTTGGAGACAAAAGTTTTCACTTCCTGGACATCGGTGTCCTCCCTGCTCTAGTGTCAACGGATATGTATATGACTTAGTGTGGTGGGTAGAGTATACTTAGGATAAAAATCTGGTGAATAGAACCCAGCGTACAATTTGATATCCGGATGAGAAATCTTTGGTACCGGATTGTTTCCGCTGCTGTCAAATTTAAAGAACATTTTGATACACCTGTCCAACAACCAGTCCTTTTCCCCAGCATTGGGATCACCTACGAGCAATCGAATCACCACCTTCTTGCCCTTTAGGTTTTCAGACTCAAGCGCGGTGGCGAGACCCTTCATCACCGAGCCATCCTTGCAATCTTCGCAGAAGTAGTCAAAAGATGGCGCCAGTGTTGCAATGTCAATGAGGACAGTCTCCATATTGGTTGGGGTGAGTTCAAGACCTTTTGAAACAACTTGAACAAAGGCCTTTTGCGATGGCGTTAGTGTGTCGGTTGGAGTATTTCTGATTTCTAGATATGGTGGTTGAATCTTCCCCGCCCCGTCCTTCTGTGAGGGGACGAGACGCGATGGGGCAAATACAGTAAAGTCAGAGCCATCGGATTCGAAACCGAAAGAATTATTGCTTGCTCGATCGAAGGATATACCCTTGAGTTGAATGTCACCGGGGAACTTCTTGTCCATATCGCTGAGCCATTCCTCTATCTTGTCAAGCGAGATGTAGTCTGGACTCGGTGCTGAAAAGAGTCGAGATGAAGTCTTATGCAAGATTTCATTTTCGGTAGCCATATTGTAAGCAATGGTGAAGAAGAGCTAGAGTTTGCGACAAGAGGAAGTCTAAAGAGACCTCTGACTAAGAGTGCTTTGATGTGAACGTCTCAAAGTTTCTTAGAACTCAAGTTTGGGAATACGACTTCTTTTATAGACAGCGCGAAGCCATATCTGAAACCCTTAAGATTGAGTGAGTTCTACATAACCGAGAAGACTACTTCCATAGACCGGCATGATATGCTGCGCTACTGTGTTATTCTAGCATTCTATCACAGCAGCTGAAAGTGGAAAGTCAATTTGTTGGACATATCCGTAGCCTCAGCTTACCCCACTCCAGCCACATCCAGAGAAGATGCTTTCAGCCCTAACGCCACACCTATAGCTTGTGAAGAATGAGCAAGTCAGATCACGAACTCAAGAACGTTGGAAGATCGCGGAGGTTACTTCGATGATAATTCGCAAAGCCACAATCAGATGCATGAGATAGGCGTTTAAAGGCTGCATTTTCATCATTCGCGTGCAGGTTTCTCAGCTTCCAGACATCCTGTTTGCGTTAGATTGCACAGCGGTACAACCTGTTAGTGATCTGCCTTTCCGAATCGAGCATATTCTAGACCACGAATGCGGGGACAAGCTGGAGAAAGATGGAGGAAACACAACTACGAGCTAAAGCAAACCAAAAGTTGTCGAGCGCGGTCTAGATCTGCACTACATGCAGGAGTGGCTGCACATCTGATAGGGCTGCAACATAGGTCAGTTTAAATCTAAGAGACCATTCTGCTGTGTGCGGGGAGTAAGAGTTACGTACTTGCTCGGAACTTTCCATTGGTATCGATCAGGTCGAGATACCGACACTTTGTACATTCTCGATGCGAAGACTGCGCATCTGCAACACCCAATCACGCATGTTGCTCGTTGCCTGTCTTACCTCTAGATGATTCAATTTCGGATGGTGCCAAAGTAGAATGCAACTTGATCTTGCTTTTCAAGATCTCGAAGCAATATAACATGTCATTAGCTCCCAGTGGTTCCTTGTAATGGAAGGTGGGGGCTTTGTAATGGATCATCAGTACTAAGTTTCAGCTTTGAAGAGGGCTGAACTCTTGGGAGGGGATTGGCCAACTCAATGCTGCAGATCTGCGGTCTAAGAAAGCAATCACTAGCGAGCCTCCGATTGAAGTCGGCGAACGCTATCTGCCGACAGACCTAGTTAAGTTGGGACCCTACCACTAGTAAACCCCACACAACTGGGTATTACTCATAATCTTAACAACAAGTATCGTTAAAGTTTATTCCTACAAGATGTTGCTTTTTCGAATCTGGTTCTAGAATTGTAGCTAGAACTGGGCCCAAGGTAGCTTGCCTGAGGTGGCTTCCTGGAGCTTTGAATAAACTTGCTTGTCCATATTTGTAACTACTGTCTATTATCCAAACAACAAGCGTGGCAAGGCCTTAAATATTTATAAATAGCTTCAGTACAGAACTTATATGAATGTATAGCAAACATCACCATATGTGTAGAGACTGAGTTACTTAAAGTTTAAGTACACCTTGCATATCTTAGCACGGAGCGTGCCTCGCCACCCAGAGAGGGACGTTATGAGTGAAACTTTCTAGGAAAAGGAGTGTAATCACCTAAGAATGTAAAGTCGTTTTCGTTTCTCTCTGTCGACCGTCCCTAGGTCGAGAGACGTACGCCGTCGCTTAGATACTTATGATTCCTTGGAGTATCCTTAAATTACTCTTGATATATTGTAAAGAGTACTCCCTGTATCTATTTATAATATGTTAAGAATACCTTTGAAAGCCTCACCCTGGCGGTCGACTACTCGGCCACCAACATACAGGGATTAGCGCACATGCCGTGATGACCTCAGCTAACAGAGTGATGGCCTCAGCTGTATGTATGCTGCCAATTGCAGCTGCACATAGTATTTGCGTGCTGATGCAGGCTGAAATAGCGGGGTATGATCGGTAGAGCGCCAATGTATTTGAAGTAGTCACAAATTCGCGATTTGTACGACAGCTAAAGTCCTGGTACCTTCACAATCACGCGCCCTCTGTTACTCAGAATTTAGGACAGGTCTTTCTAGCCTCCTTTACAGTGTCTCGTCCTAATTTGGCCTCGTATTTCCACTACCACTACTGTAGCAGCGCTTCTAAGGTTTTCTATATCAGAGATTCTCTATAGCCGGAGCATTTTCTCCCGATGGCTTTCCAACCTCCAACGGAAGTCATCGCTGAAATCAAGCAGCTCTATCACTCGTACAGGCACACTGCAGATCTCGATCGCAAAGGCCTGTTCTTCTCGCCTGGATGCCTGCAAATATGTCGACCGATGCCATCATACGCGGCTACGACGCGCGGACAAATTGTGCAGTACCTTAAGGACGCGCAAAAAGGGAAGATTTCAGGCAAAGAAACGACCGAGGATTTGACCAGCGTACATCAAGGCATGTACACTATCCGACCACTGCGCGATTCCGAATTCGAGTTCAGCACCGACAGCGTCGTTGCCCCGATCAACCTCACCACCGAGCAACTCAAAGAAAATGCAGAGAAGGAGCAATGGGTCGGTATGCGCGTTGATTTGTGGGATGAAGGAGGTGCAGGGACCGGTTTACTAGTCAAAGTGCAGTACTGGTGGCGCAAGGAACATATTGCCGAGGGCGAGAAGCTGGAGGGTGAAGAAGCGAGCTTAGGGTGGAGACAATGCCTACACGATATCATGTATCTCGGACCGAAAGACGGAACGGAAGGAGAGAAAGGTCTTGATATTCTGGAGTAGGCAGCACAAAGGCAATTATACGAATATGTTTTTTCAGAGTGAATAAGGCAAGGAGTATTCTGAAGTAGGTATATGATATGATTAAATATAATACTAAAGGGGATTTCATGCGCTTAGAGAGTTAACGTCGGTTTAATCTAAAGTACCTTCAGTTCGTCTCGTAGCAGGGCGCGTCTTTCGACGTAGGGACAGACTGTATTGAGCCTGTGCGCAGTAGCTCCCGTGGTCAGATTGGGGCAGCGTGTACCGTGTCACTTCAAGCAAAAAGAGACAATGAAATAGCCCTCTGATGTACGTAGTTGCTAATTCCATTAATTGAAACAGCGTGCCGTATAGTCCAGACCAGTCTACACAGAGAACCCACGCTAGTTCCCGCCACCGATCCTCGAAGCCTAGTCCAGCCACATCATCTAGCCCCCGTCTCATTTGCCCTGCCCAGCAAAAACAGAGGCGAAAAAAAGAGCATGTTCCCGGTGGGGGTCGAACCCACGACATCCGCATAACCATGACAGACAGGTCATAAGAATCTGACGAATCTTATAAGAACGGCGCGCTAGCCACTGCGCCACGGGAACTTGCAGCTCCCGGCAATTTTATCGAAGTAACTTCGAGTAAATTTTTGCAATTTTTCTCGATAATCATAATATATACTACCACCATATGCGCAATTCTGTAAGTCAGACGCGTGACTTATTGTTGCTATGTCTGACGGGTTTTGTGTGACGAGAGCGGAAAATCTAGGCTCTGGGATGGAAAAGTGGGGCGTGGCGTGGTGAGGGGCAGGGCGTGATGAACCGGGCGTGAGGGGCCAGGGCGTGATGGGATGTGGCGGGGACTGAGCACTACTGGCAACGTTCCATCCCAAGCTAATATTTCACTATTCTTCCAACAACACAGTTGTTCGCTATTGAGGCTCAATAAGATCTATCGATTGATCAGATACAAAGAATCGGTAGGTAGACATTCTTTCGCTGTCAATTAGTATCGGTGTACCTTGTTATCCTTGCTTCCGCTCTCGTCCCAGCCACACGTTCTAGCCTCATAATTGGAGACAGCAGTCATTCTATTAAGTCATTACGCTCGTTGGTATGGGGTTCATAAAATTGTGAACGATCTTACTCAACTGTCAATTCTGATCCTGCTTCCGTGCCCTGCTGATTGCTTGTAGGGCACTCGTCTTCGCTCTTGTTTACAGTCTTCCTAGCGCTCATCAGCATGACTATCCGCGCCGCCAAGTTTACCCCGGAGGTACTCCTCAGTGCGCCTCGTCGTTCTGAAGGTATTCCGAATTCGCTCGGCTATAAAGTATTGTATAGCGTGAGCAAGTACAGCTTCGTGGACCATGCCAAAAAATCCGAAATCCGCGTGCTTGATGTAAAGAGCCAGCAGACAAGTCTTATCACTGATGCCAAGGGCGCAGGTGAGCCGAATTGGTTGGATGATGAGACGTGTATTCTATTGGTTGAGGGAGAGGAAGGTGGCACGAGTGTGAAGGTGGGACCTGTGGATGATTTTACCAATAAGTTTGTTCTGTTCTTTACAACAGATTCAAGGCATTGGTGAACTAATTTCAGTGCAGCAGCTACACAGCTGGCACCATTGATGGACCAGTTGGGAACCTCAAAATCATCCCAATCGGCGATGGCACATATGGCATCGCCGTCACGGGAAAAGCCAAACCGTCCGGCGAGCTGTATAACCCGGAAAAGGCTGAGAAACCGCTAGCTTCTGGCCGTCTTTACACCTCCCTCTTTGTACGGCACTGGGATCACTTCGTGACAGAGAATCGCAACGCCATTTTTCTCGGTACACTCTCCAAAGGCGCCTCGGGCAGGTTCGAGCTCTCCGAGCTCAAGAATGCATTGAAGAACACCGGTCTTGAATCTCCTATGGACCCATTCGGTGGCACCGACAATTTCGACATCTCGCTAGGGGGGCTCGTCTTCGCGGCCAAGGATCCCGTTCTGAACCCAGCCACCCATACGAAGGCTAACATATATTTGCTAGCAAGTGAGACATTCTGGAATGATCTCGCGGACAGCCTCCCGCGATTGTTCCAAGTGCCCATCCATGGATTTGAGGGTGCAAGCACAAGTCCAGTGTGGGATAAATCAGGCACACAGTTCGCTTTCTTGTCGATGCAAACAGATGGGTATGAGGCAGATAAGAATCAGGTGTTCGTCGTTCCGAATGTTCGGAGCCCAAGCTGGGTAGTTCATCAATGGGCGACTAATGACGGTAAGGGAGCCTGGGATCGTAGCCCTCAATCTATCACCTGGGGCCCTAACTATACGCTGTACTTTACCGCCGAGAACTCTGGTCACGTTGATCTCTTCTTCGCGAACATTTTTGCGCCCGGCGATCCGGTACCCACTTGCCATGTGAAAGGCGGCTCCATATCGAGCGTCAAGGTGCTGGCGCATGGCGATTTATTCCTGTCATCCACCTCCCTAATAGACAACAGCCTTTATGCTCTAGTGGAGGGGGTTAGCTCAGAGGGACCTACAAACGACTTTGAGCCCTATACCCTTCCAGTCGATGAGCCCCCTCATAACAATACCATCGGGGATCGGGTGGCTAAATACATATCCTCTAACACGCGCTCCGGGTCCATGTTCGGCCTCTCCCGCCGCCAGGTTGACGAAGTCCGTTGGCCTGGCGCGAAATCTAATACTTCTGTCCATGCCTGGGTCTTTAAACCCTCCCACTTCGATCCTACGAAAAGCTACCCGCTAGCGTATCTAATACACGGTGGGCCTCAGGGTGCCTGGTTGGACGGTTGGTCAACACGTTGGAATCCTGCCATCTTCGCAGAGCAAGGTTACGTCGTCATCTGTCCCAATCCCACTGGTAGTACGGGCTACGGACAAAGCTTCACAGACGCTATTCAGGGAGAGTGGGGAGGTTTGCCTTACGAAGATATCGTCAAAGGGTTCGAATTCATTAAGGAGAAGCTCGATTACGTGGATACAAATCGAGCAGTTGCGTTGGGTGCATCTTACGGCGGCTTCATGATGAATTGGATCCAAGGCCACTCCCTGGGCCGAGAATTCAAGGCCCTCGTCACACACGACGGTGTCTTCAATATGCCGAGTCAACTCGCCTCTGAAGAACTCTACTTCCCATTCCACGATCTAGGAGGCCCCCTCTGGACCAATAAATCTTCATGGGAGAAGTGGGATCCGTCACGGTTTGCAGGAAGTTGGGCGACGCCACATCTCATTATCCACTCGGAACTAGACTATCGGCTGACGATGAACGAGGGGCTGGCCGCCTTCAACGTACTGCAAGTAAGAGGTGTTGATAGTCAATTTTTAACTTTCCCGGACGAAAATCATTGGGTGCTGAAGCCAGAGAATAGTCTCCTCTGGCATGAAGTTGTCTTAGACTGGATCAATGACCATGTCGGGCTAGAAAAGTATACTAAGGCGAGGAAGCGGGCACAAGAAACGCAAAGTTCAGTTTGAAAATAGCAAATGCGTCATAGTCTCAGATTGATAGTAGCATCAACGAGTTCTAAAAACCGCCGGAATGGATTGCTTGCGCACCCTTAGCATGCTATAAGCTAAAGCTAGTGAACTGGCACCTATGACATTTTATGAGCTACAATATTCACTTTTCTTGTCGCTAAAAGGTCTACAAGATTAGTGTGATGTGATTCCGCACATAAATGTTTCAGCAACTGAGATGTCCAAGAATAGCGTGAAGCCCCGAACGAGAGAGGCACATCAAAGCACAGCCACATATCTTGGCGCATCGCAGGAACGAACCACATCTCAGCTTCGCCGACACAGTTGCGCGGCTCCAATCTTCCAACAAACAAGTTACTTCCTACCCATCACTGTTAGATCAATCGTTACTTTTATTTCGACTTGCTTCCCCGTCTATCCATCAAAGGTCCATACAGCAAAGCTAACACCGGACTCGCCATCGCGCCCTACCCCGGAGGTCTACTGCGTAGCTCCGGTCAGCTCTCAAAGACCACAGAGCCCTATCATCTCAACGCGAAATACCTTGCAAGATGGGGTCATTAGGCTCATACTTTCTCGATGTCGTATACTCGTTCACGAATTGCATGGTGTGCTTTCCCGGCTCACCACAGCTCAAGATAAACAGTCGGAGTTTCAAGATATTGCGACTGCTGGGCGAGGTAAGTCAAACTCTCCGGCGTGTACTTTCGCAATCAATATCTAATCTGCTGCACGTAGGGTGGCTTCTCTTATGTCTATCTCGTTCAAGATAACTCAAATCAGCAACTCTTCGCGCTGAAGAAGATCCGCTGTCCCTTCGGTCAAGAATCCGTCGCGCTCGCCCTCAAAGAAGTAGAAGCGTACACTCTCTTCTCGCCGCATCCTAATATTATTCCCTCTATCGATTACAGCGTCGCGTCTGACAAGTCGGATCCATCCGCGAAAACCGTCTACATCCTCCTCCCTTACTACCGCCGCGGCAACCTACAAGACATGATCAACGCGAACCTAGTCAATCACACAAAGTTCCCTGAGAAGCGGCTGATGCAGTTATTCATGGGCGTATGTAAGGCGCTCAAAGCAATGCACCAATATCGAGTACGAGAAGGGCCGGGTGGAGCAAGGAGTCAGGGAAAAGCCAAGCAAGTCCGTAGGGATGCTGCGAGGGCGGATGCCGAGGCTGCCGAGAGCATGGAGATGAGGCCGAATAGGAGACATAGGGAGGATGACAGTGACGAGGATGTTGAAGCGGAGGGACTTTTGGAGGGCGAAGTATCAATGGCGCAAGAGGGAATCGCGCCAGGTGGTGAGAGGGCATACGCGCATAGGGATATCAAACCTGGTATGCTCGAATCCTCCCACGATATGTGCAGAGAGATGCTAACCTAGATATACAGGTAACGTCATGATCGCTGACGACGGCACAACACCCATTCTTATGGATCTCGGATCACTCGCTCCCTCCCCAACACCCATAACCTCGCGCTCCCTCGCGCTCCAAGTCCAAGACACCGCCGCCGAACACTCCACAATGCCCTACCGCGCACCCGAACTTTTCGACGTAAAAACCGGCTCCGTCATCGACACGAAAGTAGACATCTGGTCACTCGGTTGTACCCTCTATGCATGCCTCGTCGGGAAATCGCCCTTTGAGGCCCGCAGCGATGAGACCGGTGGTAGTCTGAGCATGTGCGTGCTTGGCGGCGATTGGAGGTTTCCGGATGAAGGGAGGGGAAAGAAGACGACGGAGGAGAGCATTACGGAACCTGTGAAGGCTGTCGTGAGGAAGTGTTTGAGTGTGGAGCCGAGTGAGCGGCCGGATATTGACGAGTTAATTGCTATTGTGGAGGATGTTATTCAGAATTTGCCTGAAGATGGGTCTGAGGAGTAAAGGGAGTGTCATCATGAAGCGTCTTTTTAGGATGATTTTTTTAACTATACCGGACAAGCCCTTGGGAGGGCTGTTGAAGTTCATTTGTTGTAGGACTACTGATTTTGGGTGAGATAGGTTGTTCTTCACAGCTAGGGTTGGAGCCGGATCTAAGGCGTAGGGTATGCAGCACCGTTGAACTGGTCACAGATATCAAAATCAGACGGCACGACTGCAAATCTCTACCTACATGAAATATAGACAATATTTGCCTATAAGATACTTGTGAAAATGAAGCTCCTACTTATGGAAACCTAAGCTGTCACATTTCTGTTACATTTCTATCTGATCTCCGTAGATCTCTTTTGAAGAGATTACAGTAACCCTGCTGGACAACCAATTCATCTAGATCCATGCACTTGTACATCCACGTCCGACTAGTATGACCACACCAGAAACGCTTGTTGAAGGGTCTGCACCATCCTCAAATTCTGGTAATGCCGCGCAAGCTTGAACGCAGGAAATGCGTCCTCTCGACGGAACGCAGACGGCCGATAATTAAGGAGTAGTTTAGCTATTTCGACATGGCCCCCCTCTACTGCCAAGAGAAGGGGAGAGCTTCCATGTTGGTCCTTTGAATTGGGATAAACCTTCCAGACCATTTTCAGGCCTAAGAGACTCCATTTGCTGATCGGACGGTCGATGTTGTTCTGGCTGAGGAGAATTGTGGCCGCTTTGCAATCCCCAATCCTAGCAGCCTCGGCAAGTGGGGTGCGCCCGTCATTATCTTTGCGATCGAGCTCTGTTTGAGTGACCAGGAGCTCCATGATGTCGTGGTGAGACCCATGCGTGGCATGCCATAGTGGACTTCGACCTAAATGATCCACCAGATCAGGAGCAAAGCCGTGTTGGATCAAGGAATTTGCAACTTTGAGATGGCCTCCACGGACAGCTAGTCCAACGGCACAATTGCCGTTTCGATCCCTATGCTGATCATCCAGCGGTTTAGGATCGTGGTTACAGAAGAACTCGACCGTCTCCAGATGACCACCGCTCGCCGCGCAGAGTAGTGGTGTGCTTTGTGTACAGTCTTTCTGATTTCGAAAGTCCTCTTTAGAACCATAGTTGGTATGTGCATCTTGATGTGGATACTTCTCCAGCAAAAGGCGGCAGACGGCTGTGTGACCCATGCTTGCAGCAACGTGTAGAGGTGATTGACCAGTGATAAGCTCTCGACGCCAGTCATACGTCCCTAGATTGAGAAGTCTGTCAACCTGCATATCGTCCCCAATCCGGCAAGCCAAGTACATATCCATGAATCCAGGATTGCCGGGCTCAGGTACCGGTTGAGGCCATGTCATACAAGATGCGGCATCGAAGGATGGAGGATGAGCCTCTGTACTAGTTCCGTGATACTCGAACGAACAATCCGACGAGTCATGGTAGGAAGTCTTATCTGCCGTCTTCGAAGTCCTGTCTTCTTGGTGGAGATCTGCATTCACGGTCAGATCACCTGGAGAACGTAATTCTCCGTCGCGTGTGTGCCCCTGGAAGAGAGGATTTGTAATGTCGAAGCCTTGTAGCGCCTCGGGGAAGCCCTCTGGAAAGTGAAACATATTTGGGGCAGGCTTGGATGATTGAGAGTCATCGTAGACAAGAGTGTGCAGTTGATACATCACTGTTTCAACATCGTGTCGAATCGAGCCCAATAAGTTGCTGTGAGCGTTTAGCTGATATCAGTATAAGCCGTGTGGTTACGAACAATATGCCTCCATGCTGTCCGTTATTGATCAAACTATGTGGGCTTGTCGGTTGCGAGTGCGTAGCATCATCACGTATCGGTGGTGACGATTTTCCAGAGAGGTTCGACTGCCCGTACTGGGTGATTGACCCACTGGCTGGCTGGAATGGCCCACATTCCACTTCTGGAGTCTGTAGACTCGCCTGTGAAGTGCGCCGGATGGAAGAACTTGCACGCTGCGGCTCAGAGCAAGGAAGATTAAGCTGCCCACACCGCTGACATCGTTGGCCAGGCCACTGACGTTCGCTTGGAAAACACTGGAGAAAATGTCAGTAACAAAATAATGTGCTCGACTCACTTTCCCTCCAAATCACCTTTTGTTTAGCGCTGCGACAATACCGACACTTTAGGAAATCAAGCTTCAGGCGTTTCTGCCTCAATGGCCGTAGAGTCGGTTGCTTGCTTGCTAACAAAGAAGGGCTGGGTCTGGGCATGTTAGCTTCCATTGTTGAAATGCAAGAGCGCAGAACGGTCGAAGTAAGATCGCGGGACGACTGCTGAGGCGATTTGTTTATACGCTGATTGAGGAAAATTCACGGACACAAAAACAAATGGGGTGCTAATGTTGTGTCATGTCGCTTGCTAGAAAGGTAGATACTGTGTATCTCCCTACCGCACAGCATCATGTTGTCCTATCCAATGGCAGTGCTGCGCACTCATCAGCTCCAGCATTTCTGTTGCATCGTAAGCATCCCCGGCGCAACCCTTGTCGAGTACAATGCGAGTGTTGCGCGATTGGACGCGGGTACTCTTGACAAGTACGCGCTGAGGCCTTTGTAGGACTTGGACCCCAGCTCCCGCCTTCCGACTTCCCCGACGCCACAAGGCTGCAGTGAGATGGCGAACATGCGCGCATTGGTACATTCTCTCATCCACACATGCATAGCCCGTAGCTTGGCATGTGGAGCAGGAGCACTGTGGAACCATCGAGGCAGCTTCCACCAATTCCGGATCCCATCTCCGTCTCCCCGAATGCAGAGCTGCGCCAGTCAAATCCCTAGACAAACATCGATCATAGGTATCTGACCAATAGCGCATCAAACGCTTGTTGATATGCGCGGCGAAAAACAAAAACTGCGAACAACTTTGTCCGACAGAAGGTAGGCTGATTTTACGACAGATAAGATACTGCTACACAATGACGTCCGCTATGAGGAGAAGAAAATTCGGGTATAAGTAGGGTCGCCAGACTTTCCATGAAGGGCCCCCTTGACATCATCTCCCGAAACCATATCGTCGAATCCGATCCGACCACGGTCCAGAGCGGCACTCTTCTGCCCCGGTACGTCTGACGCTGATCTTTGGTAAGGATCCGAGAGATTGTTATGTGTTTCAGATTAAAAGTTTAATGGTATCAGTGGAGTTCCTCGGTGACTTACAATTCGAGAAGCATGTCGACAATCACCGATCAGGACTTGACGTCGTCACCTCAGCAAAGCCTGAGCTTCAATGTGGCCGGTCTAGCACTGGCAGCCGTCACTGCATGGTTAACACTATTAAGTGTCTTGGTTGTAATCTATTCGAAATGGTTAAAGAGGGGACATAGGCCTGAGATCCATCGGGATGTGTATGAGCTAGAGGCACAAACTATGTGAAGTGAGCCGATGGCAAGGCAGACGTACTCACTCTGTCAGTAGTGTCAGGCATTATCTCGTTCTGAAGGAAGTGACGAATGGAGCACTCCGTCGAAGGGCGAAAGGAATGGAGAAGCAGTCAGCTATGGTGGTCGATACTAATTATAGCCACACGCTGCATTCATGACTTATTGTCTTGTTTATTCCTTCAGTACGGATGCTATGTTTGCCCATGTTGAGAATGACCCTAAATACTGGCCTATGATGCTTAGTCAGAAAGCTGATCGGAAGTTAATTTGGCCAGGGGCCCGGGGAGAGAAGGGAGGAGCATATCTGTATGCAACACTATGTCAACGTGCTACTGCACCAGGTTTCTGCGTTCAACATTCAAAACGTGGTATGTCTGATATATCCTCTCTACGTTCCTCTGCTTCTTGGAAGGTTCTCAAAAGCCCCTCCGTCTACCCTTTCCAATGACCGGTTTCTTCACCGTGCCATCACCACTAGCAGCCACCTTCTTCGCCAACGGCTTCCTAACCAAAGGGCCGTTCTCTTCCTCCGCAACACGTGCCTCCTCCCTCGCTTTGTCCTCGGCCATTTTCGCTTCCAGCTCAGCTTTTCGGTTGAATTCGATCTCGGTAACGCGTTTGTCTCTCGCTGAGTAGCCTTTTTCCTTGATTGAGTAGAAAACAGCACCGAGATCTGCGAGCCAGTGCGGGTCAACGGAAGTGACGCAGGACATGTATTCTTTCGAGGTGAGAATGAGCTCGTGGTAGATGACGTAGTCAGGGAGATATCCTAAGCCGTATAGGGCAGATGTGGGATGAAGTTGGATGGTGACGCTGGTGCGAAGGTTAATGTACTCGCCGATTCCTTTGACTTTGGCAGCTTGGTGGTAATAACCGGAGCAAATACATTTGCGGATGACGTCCCAGTCCGTGCCACAGCTGATGAGGTTCATCTTTTGCATTTTCATGATGTCTTGGAGTTGATCACGGATCTCTTTGGCGCGGCGCAGTGCCTTAGGGTGCAGGAAGTGGCGGATGCACCAGCCGTCGGAGTAGCCATTGACTTTCCATTGCGTGTAGACATGCAAGAGGGTAAGGTGATCGGATTCCGGGACGAAGAACTTTTCTCGGGCAGCATCGGACTCTTCCTGACGTTCCTTGGGGCGGTAGAAAACACTGGGAACGGACAGCATTGAAACGATGGTCAGCATCTCCTCGCTACATTCATACTCGACAGAAGTAATAATGAGCTTAGCCAAGGATGGATCCATAGGAAATGCTGTCATGGTTCGGCCAAGAGGTGTCAGGTCTCCAATGTTATCCAGCGCACCCAGAGCCCAGAGATCGAATAGTGACGTAGTAATTGTGTCTTGAGGCGGTGGATCCATGAAGTCGAAGTCTAGCAGGTCCTTGACCCCAAGCGACTTGAGTAGGAGGACTGTATTGGCTAGATTTGTGCGCTGAATTTCGGGGATCGTTTGGATATAGAACTCGTCACGGAATGCTCGCTCCGTATAAAGGTGAAAACACTTTCCGGGCCCGGTACGTCCAGCTCGACCGGCTCGTTGAGAGGCATTCGCCTGTGAGACAGGCGTGATCTGAAGTGTGTCCATGCCCATTTTTGGGTTGTAGACCTTCAGCTTGGAGAACCCCGAGTCTACCACATACATGATGCCGTCCACAGTCAAGCTAGTTTCGGCAATGTTGGTCGCAACGATGACTTTGCGAACTCCGGGAGGAGCCCGGTCGAAGATTTTGGCTTGCAAATCTGCAGGCATCTGACTGTATATGGGAAGAATGCTGAGTTTTGGTGGATCGTTCAAAAGTCGCAGCCTCTCTGCAACGAGCTCACACGTAATTTCGATGTCTTCCTGTCCGGTCATAAACACTAGGATGTCACCAGGACCTTGAGAAACATGAATTGCAAGGACCTGCTTGACGGCGCTGTCAACGTAGTCCTCGCATGGAGACCGTGAGTACTGAATGTCCACAGGGAAGGTACGACCTGGGATGATGAATTCAGGGGCTCCTCCATAGAATCGTGAGAAGCGCTCAGCGTTCATCGTTGCCGACGTAACAATAAGCTTGAGATCTCTTCTTCGAGCCAGAACTTTCTTGATGAGCCCCATGAGAACGTCTGTATTCAGCGCTCTTTCGTGAGCCTCGTCCATGATTATGCACGAGTATCTGTCTAGATCGGGCTCCACAAGTGATTCTCGTAGTAACACACCATCGGTCATGTATTTGATCTTGGTGTCTTTGCTGGTGCAATCCTCGAAACGGATAGCGTAGCCAACGAGACCGCCCAGCTTGACCTCCATTTCTTCGCTGACACGCTTTGCAACGCTCATGGCGGCCACACGACGTGGCTGGGTACACCCGATAAGGCCATGCTTAGCGTACCCATCCTCATGAAGGAATTGAGTCAATTGAGTGGTCTTTCCAGAGCCTAGAATTGGATTAATAAATGACGAAAGATCTATCCCAGAATCTCACGTACCTGTCTGTCCGACAACAATGATAACCTGATTGTCTCGTATAACTCGTAGTAAGTCTTCGCGGACCGCAAAAGCGGGGAGGTATTGACGCTGCTCTCTCAATGTTTTACTTTTACTGAAAGTGCTCTGACCCTCATTGTTCTTTAGATGCTCAGCAAATTTGCTACCGCCCTTCTTCTCTTCTTCCCCGGGTGGCGCAGGAGCAGCACTATCGCCATCGTCTTCCTTGACTCCCATTATGTTGCCAAGGGTTGTTCCCGCAACATTGGTTGCCTCTTGCGCCTGCTTCTGACGTTCCTTTTGCTGCCTCTTCTCCTTCACAACCCTACTACCCCTACGACTAAACACCGCCATGTCACTTTGTGGATCGCGTACTGCCGGTACAGGCTCCAGTTGCTTCGTGAAGACCCTCTTCCCATCGAGAAAGGGTGGCTTCAAGTCGTGAACCAGAATGTGCACACGCGTTGCTTCCTCATCATCCGCAAAATCCGACTCGAAAGTGCGCCGTTGAGCCACGCCTGATTGCAACATGCGATTTGTCTCCCATGCATCTACATCTTTCTGCTTTTGGATAGCTCTTGCGCTTGCCCTATTATTTTGCTTCTTCTCCGTCAATGCTGCTTCCCGCTGTGCATCCAACCAGGTACTGTCGGCCCCGCCGAAGGGGTTGTGTGTATCGTCTCCGAAAGTGTGACCGTTCTCTTCTCCGCCGTACCAATCTCGATCGAGGGCCATGGAGTCAAAATCCTCGACCATGGGCTCCGGGCCCTCAAAGGATCTCTGGTGAGGAGGTGTCCCATCGCGACCTGGTGTGTGGGAGCGGGAAGATGCTCCAGAGCCGTGATGGTGTAGCCTTTTCTGAAATTTAGGCCGCGGTGCAACTGAGAATTGCTCCGGGTCAAGTTTGCGGCGTTTGGGACTTTGTCCGCGATCCATGGCCGGTATGATAGGACTTTGAGGGCACCGAAGGTGAGGATTATGCCTCGGGGATGCTTAAAACGCGCACTCTAGACTAAGGAAGTGGGAGTCCTGTGCTACAAGCTAGGGCGGAGGTCCGCAGAAAAGTTGCGGCGAAACTATCGGGCCGCACAGCCACAGTTCAGCCACATCCCGCAAAAAAGTTTGAGAGGTGACATAGCTCCCCGCTCAAGAAATTGGAAATTTCCCCTCTCGTCTCGACCTTCACCCACGAACATGTCTATGATCACAGCGACAACGTGGGTGCCGCGCGGATTTGCGGCACCCTTTCCCCAAAAATATGTTTTCGACGAGGACGAATACGAGCGGATTTCGCAACTTGCAAAGCTCCAGCTCGATGATGCGAAGGAAGACCTCGAGGAGGCACAAGAAGAAGAGAAGCAGAAGAAAAGTAATGGCGGCGTCAAGCTTCAAGAGACGGAGTATGATACTCACTTATATTCACTCTGCATATGCTAATTATACTTCAGAGACATTGACGACGACCTAAAAGAATATGACCTCGAACACTACGACGATGATCAGGAAGGCGAGGGCGGCACCATGTCTATGTTCGGCAACATGAAGAACCTCGTATTTCATGAAAACAACGAAGAAGATCCATACATCACAATGGAGGGTGGCGAAGAGGAGGAAGATGAGGAGCGCGAGGAACTTCAGATTCTAGCGACAGATAATCTTGTACTGGCCGGCAGGATCGAAGACGAGGTTGCACATTTGGAAGTCTATGTCTACGAAGACGAGGCAGACAACCTATACGTCCACCATGACATAATGCTGCCCTCAATTCCTCTAGCTGTGGAATGGGTAGATTTGCCAGTCGGAAAAGCGAGCACAGGCAGCGAGGCGAAAGGAAACTTCGTTGCGGTCGGCACAATGGACCCTGATATTGAGCTATGGAATCTGGACGTCGTCGACAGTATGTACCCGGACGCCATACTTGGCCAGGGCGCCGAAGATGCTGCGAACGCGGAAAAGCCTAAGAAAAAGAAGAAGAAGAAATCGAAGAAGGCCAACGACAACTACCACGTCGACTCTGTCCTCTCTCTCGCAGCGAACCGCCATCATCGCAACCTTCTAGCATCCTCGTCGGCAGACAAGACGATCAAGCTCTGGGATTTGAACACAACAAAGTGCGCTAAATCATACTCTTACCACACGGACAAAGTGTGCTCAGTGGCATGGCATCCCACCGAGTCAACCGTCCTTCTCAGCGGCAGCTACGATCGCACCATCGTAGCAGCCGATATGAGAGCGCCCGAGGCGAAAGCGCCACGCTGGGGAGTTGAGAGTGACGTTGAGATGGTCCGATGGAATCCCCACGATCCAAATTTCTTCTATGTTAGTTTCACTTTGAGCACGCACTGGGAAGTTACTAATTGCATCATCAGGTCTCGACGGAAAACGGCATGATCCACTACCACGATGCTCGGAACGCGCCGGCTGATCCATCAGAATCAAAACCCGTGTGGGTGTTACAGGCGCATGACGAATCGATATCATCATTCGACATCAATCCAGCTATTCCTGGGTTCCTCGCAACGGGCTCGACGGACAAGCAGGTGAAACTGTGGAACGTCCAATCCTCTGGGCCCAGCATGGTCGTCTCGCGAGACCTTGGCGTTGGCAAAGTCTTCTCGACAACGTTTGCTCCAGATCAAGAGGTGGGCTTCCGACTAGCAGTTGCGGGAAGTAAAGGCGCTGTGCAGATCTGGGACACAAGCACGAATGCAGCTGTACGTGCAGCATTCGCAGCGAAGATGCCGCAGATGAAGGGCGACGGCAAGGAGCGGCTGGTGGGTCTGGAGGAAGCTGACACCGATTCTGACTCAGAAGAAGGTGAGGAGGGCTCGGACGAAGAAGCGAACGGCAGCGAGGGTTGGGAGTCGATGGAAGAATAAGAGCTAGACGTGTGTAACGGTGGTACACACAGAGCCACCTCTCGTATGCGATACCCAGCCGCGAATCCTGTCCTACAATTCTGCGTCGGGTCGAACATTTAGTACCGAGGAATGTGTCTTCAGTGACCCTTTGTACGCCGTCACAGGTCTTGCGTCGTCAGCTCCAAGAAAGTGCATGGTTTTTTTGCTTTTGCTTTGCCATGCAACCTGCTAGACATGGTTTTAGAAAGAAGAGTAGGACCTAACACGTTTCCAAAAGTAGGGTCTCGCTTGTCTACAGTGCTTATGGTAACACGACGCAAAGACGAGCGAGGGCAGTTGCAAACGGACCTGCGAGATTTGACTGCTGATTGATGAAGGGGGGGCCGTCGGCGGTCGGGGCCCCGCAGGTACGCGTCAGGGTAACTGGGTGGGACCTTGCACTTCCTCACGCAATGACAGGACCGTCGTGCCACACAATTTTTAAACGTTGCCCTTTTATTATAGAAATCTGAACCACGTGTTTAATCTATATGGTCTTACCTTTTGGGTTTCTGCATCTACGTCGTGTTCCGTATTTGGTATGGCCCCCTTTCTTGTCTGAGATAATCGCATCATGCAGCTAAGAGGGTCGTGTTTTTGCTCGGCCTGCAGGTTGTGCCCCCAAGATAGTAGAACTACCATCAAAGGCAAACTCAAGCGATTGTGAAAATGATTGATCAAGCGATTGTTGAGTTGTCGCGCTTTATTCCACGCGTGACCGATGGGGGCTTTGCTCGGTGGCGCGGAGTTTGAAACGAAGGGACTTGGCAGGAACATTCAAGGTGGACCCGTAATGTAGGTTGCAAATGCAAGATCTTTTGTTGGGCTTATCTAGGGCAAACGAAAGTTGTTCTTGCTCGTGATGGGGGGTTGGGCTTACAACAGCTTGCCACCATGAAGGGGGGTAGGGTATGGTATGCCTTTTTTTTTTTCCCCTTCGGAGTTGTATGTTCGCAGCAGTGTGACGTCGGGCTGTTGTTGCTGTTTTGGAAGGTTGTTTCCCACCCGCGGCGGCAAGGCGCGAGTCAGTCTACCCGTTCGCGCATCGCGAGTGTAAACATGAATCGTTGAACTTCGCGCCACGGCTGTTTACCGCCGGCTGCTAGCAGATGCCACGACGCGTCGTGCAAGTTGCAATCAATATTTCGTATATCCCATGCTACATACTACGTACGTCTTTTGCCATGAGAATTCCCGGGTCGCAGCGCAACAAATTCCCCGGACGGGCACAAACGTTTCGACTCTAGCGGCAGATCGCCGGGGCTGCGTTGGTGGCTCCATCTGCTTTAGCTTAGGCTATCCACCGAATCCGTCGCCTGGTTCCGAAGGTCTGGCCAGATACGATGGGCAGTGTTCGAAGCATGCAGGCGCGCGCACGTCAGATCATCACGCTGTTCTTTTTCCAGAGTATTTTTGTTTCGAAACGATTAGCACGATGCAAAGATGCAGCGAAGCGAAGCGAGGGGCCCGTCGAGGAAACGAAAGCCGGTGCGAAATAAGAAGCGGCCGGAGGGCAAGTGGACAGAGGGAAATTCATGTTTATGCGCGGCAAGGGCCCGACGGCACGATGGTGAGCCATTATCGAGTGAGGCATGGGCATTTGGCGCCCAGCTGGAGCAAAGGCAGGCGCACTCGAGGACCGCTGCGCGGATCCCAAGGATGGCGTTCGCGCCACTCATTCTAGCGGTTCCTATCTGATACACGGAAAGTTATTCTTGCTGCCTACCGGAGGAGGAGCAGCAGCGAGCGAGGCGTGCGGTGCTGAGCCGGACAGCGAAGGTCCCCGTCGTGGCGATGGCGTCCGTCTAGCAGCGGGTTGTGGGTTTGTGGGTGTTGGGAAGGCCATGCTGTCTCCCCATCTATGTGCGTCGCCCGAGGCTGGCTCCAGCGAGTGTTGAAACGACTATCCAGCTAGCGTGCCATGCGGGGGGGGGGAGACTGGCGAGCAGACGACGACCCCTGCGCCCTCTATCCTCTGACACGTAGGCGCCGCATGCTTGTCCGCGTAGCGCGCCGCCATTGGCCGCCGGCTGCAAACATAATCACGCGCTAGGCCGCCTCTGGATGTTTCGCTGCCCGCCGGCGCGGTGCCGCGGGCAGGAGCACGAGGGTGGTGCGGCTGGCGGGCTGCGATTGGCCCGTGCCTGGCGGCCCCCCCTGCAAGTCCTTCCCAATCTCTGCCCGCCAGGTCTCCGCGCTGGACGAGGCCGGCCTGGCGCAGCTAGTTTTTCTACTCTTTGTCCCCTTGCCACCCCCAAGGCCGCTTCTCTTCAGAGTTTCCTTCCCTCAGTCATCCCTTCCTTTCGTCACCCGAGGACTCCACCACCCTCTTCGCTCTCTACCCGTACTCATCGCGGCCCGGTGTTCGCTCCTTACGACACAGGCTGGATTAGCTGGACTCAACCCTTACGCTCTTTGAAAGACCGCTTTTGACTTCTTCTCCCTTCCGGACGGCCTCAGGCTTATCCCATTATCTTCGATTACCGCTGCGAGACAGCTCTGGAAAACAAAGAACAACACAACTGGAAAACACGTCCAACCACGGCCCTTTCGGAATCCCCACGGCTCCATAGCTCCCGCGCTCCAGGCAGAATCAGTCGCGCCGATCCCGTGCTCTTCGACTAGCAGTATCACAAGTGCACCCTGATTAGAGCCTGCGTTGCACACCGACAGCGCACACGCTCCTAGGGCTACGCAACAGGCAGCGTGATCCACCCTTCTCGAACCTCCTCACACAGCACTGCGACAAGAGCCCTTGTTGCTACCTCGTCAGGTGTGCTGTTGCATCGCGCCAATCCGCTCGAGGGGATCCCCAAGTTCGATCAATTTATCCGTGGCCGCCACCCCGCATTATCTCTGCACTCGGAAAGCGAACCACTACCTAGTCGCATAAGGATTGCCGGCCCTTAGTCCGAGCAACTTGGCCTCTACTACAATTAAGAATAAATCTATTGCGATTAATTATTCATCATGTCCCTCGCACGCGGCCTAACCAAGCGCATGAAGCGGACAGATGCGCCAGGCTCTGTCGTCCCTCCTTCGCCTCTGCCTTCCCGCACCCAAAGCGTAAAGAGTCCTGGACTTCAAATCGATCGCAACAAAATTTCCGCCCCCGTCGCTCTGGTATCGACGACAAACATGCTCAGCTACAACGCACCGGACCTTCCCAACGCTACCCTCAGGCAGACTTCCGCGTCCACGGCTTCGCATCATTCGGCAGAGGACTCTGATCACAGCGTCTCGGGACGCTCAAGAGCGTCGTCGCACGCTTCGAGGGAAACGTTGACCGATGCCTCCTCGGTAGGCTCGTCGCCAACCTCGCCTGCACCAAACCACCTCTCAGGATACTTCGCCTCGGCCAACAAGGGCCTCCGGAAATCAGCTTCCTCAGGCAATCTTCAGCACACGATAGAGTCCGAGGTGGAGCCGGTGCCTGCCATCCCCCAGCGAGCACTCTCGCACAGCAAACGCGCGCACGAGCGACTCGCCCAGAAGCGGTCCCTGCAGAACATCTCACGGCACAACTCAGCTCGCTCTTCCCGGGAGCACCGCACATCACTGGACATGTTCAAGGGAACCATTCAAGAGGAGCATCACCCGTTCGGAAAGGAGCTGGAGCAGCTGAACGAAGTCGCCGAGGAGTTTGGCGGTGTGGTACGTGACGCAGAGGTGGAGGCCGATCTAGCCATCATTCGTGACCGCAACCTCGCCTCCTTCTGCGCATCCGATTACCTAGCGGAAATTCAGCCGCTTTTCAACGCACGGTTCGGACTACATACTCCCGCACCGATGGCCTGGATATGATCGAGCACACATCACGTCTCACAACACATCCCTAGATGGGGTGGTTTTCCACACCGACGACAAGTTTACGTCACTTCTTTCGCTTTCCAGCCTCCATCTCAAAGGCAGATATCCTAGACTACCGACATCCTTCACTGTATATATTTTCCTCACCCACCTTTCACTTCTTCCTCTCCTTTTCCTTTTGAGAACATAATTCATATTCTCTATTATTCTTTTTGTTTTTTCAGCCACACTACCCTGGCTCGGTTTTAGGGGCACCTTTCATTTGGCTCAACAGCATGCGGTGTTTCTCAAAGGCGTTTTTGGCAGCCCAAAAAACGTCTGGCGATCTAGTCTTTCGCCGTCCTATCGTTAACGACCTTGTATCTGTGTATATGACAACATTTGGGGGAGAGATATTTGTTGGAGAATTCTGTCTAATGGCAGAGGGAAATTGTCCACTATGGTGGTCAAACGTGGTCAAACTGGATAAAGGGGATTCTCTTTGGAATTACAATACTTAGTTATCCCAAATCAAATCCCAACCCCATGAAAACAAAAAAAAATTCAAATCCAAGTGCCCTCCGTTCTTTCCCAAGTCGCAGGATTCAAAATTCGAAAGTTTTGGCCTGCCAAATAATGATGAATTCTTCAAACTTCCCAACCATGACGCTGAAACTCCTAACGCCCCCGTCCCACCCTCTCCTGCAGTCAACCCATAACAAATCGTTGCAAGTCGTACAGCTTGCATCCTTTCTTTTTACCCGCTTTACGCCTTAACCTCCCCCAGGCACCCTTGGCTGCCGCTGCTGCTGCCGCAAGCGCAACGCAAAACGCACTGCAACGCACTGCAAAAGCAAAACACGCACGAGTGAGCAAGTCACAAAACTTCACCCTGCGACCCTCCTTGTGCTACCTACCTCTGTCTACCCTACTCTACTCTGCTGCACATGGTGCGGCTGCGCGAGTTGCCGATGCGGGAAAGGTCGAGGTCAAGGTTGCGGTTGCGGTTGAGGTTGCGGTTGCGGAAGGTGGTAGAGTAGGCGCGGATGGGGCGTTGGCCCCGTGGGTGGTGTCAGTTGGTGGAGTTGTGTAGGGAGGGGGTTCTAGAGCCAGGCTAGGTGGGTTGTGAGAGGGGCATGTGATGTGCAGGCGCGGTAAGTGGTAGTGGGTAGGGCGGGGATGTTTTCGGTGGGTTTTGGTTGGTGGGGGCGTGGGGTAGCGTAGGGCTGGGGTAAGGTGGGTATTTTGTATCCACGGAGCGGAGGCATGGGCGTGTACTTTTTTTGGTAAGATGAAATGTGGATATAGCGGGGAGTACTTTGCATACTATAATGACGAGTTTATTTCAACGTTGGATGGGCAGTCCTACATGTTGGGTGTGTTGACTGCTCAGCTGGTGCTTTTTGGTGTGCTGGTGCTGTTTCATAATTTTTTGGTGGGTGGACTGGGTATGTTGGAGAGAACGGAGCGACCTTGTCGCCTTCCACATTGGGCAACTGCCGCTTTGGGTACTATCAGCCGTTAGAGGCGACGGTACGTGCTAGTAGTCTGAGAGACTATGTAACCATAGATTGGTGGCTTGAACCATTTTGTAGATAGGAGATAGGAGAGGAAGAGCAACATGAACTCTTATCGCTGGCACAGCAACTAGTAAGGATTATTCGATCTGGAGATTAGAGAATTAATTACAGACAAAAAACAAATTTTTGTCCAGTACAGTTCCCAGAAGTTGCAAGGTAGAAGGCGACATCCAGAGTGACCTAGGACGACGACAACTCATGTAGAAACTCAATGATTGCATCAGCCATCTGCTGGAGCCCAGGATCTTCCAACGGATAATGCCCTGCATTTTCCAGCATGACTTTCTTCACAGGGACCTTTTTCACCCGAGACAGCACAAGCTCGCTCAACGGCAACGGCGTCCATTTATCCTCCGCAGGCTGCGTAAGTAGAATCGGACAGACGTCGAAATCCTCGGGCTCAACTACAGGCTTGTAGTACAAGTACGTAGCCAAAAAGTGCAGCGAAGCCTGCGAGCCCGCAGAAGAGGTATCTGCCATGAAAACGTCTAGAGCTTCGGGGCTGTTGACCAAGGTGGACATCTTGACCGCCGACGCCGTCGCCATCTTCATGCTTCCCAGATGCATCCTGTCGGCCAACCGCGTAAATGGCACGCCGACCCTGCCCACGAAAAGATTCTTGGACGTCTCGTCGGCGACTTGCTGGATGCGTTGGTCGAGAAACGTCATGCCTACGATGCCCTTGACTTTCTTGCTCAGCGCCGCGGCGTGATACGTCAACATGCCCCCGGCACTCAAACCGTACAGCACAATCGGCCTCGGATCCCGCTGCAGCTCATAATCAATGAAGTCGACTGCAATCTGTACCCAGTCGTCGTACGAGTGCGTCACGCCTTGGGCTACGGCCGTGCAGCCGTAGCCGGGCATGTCGAGCGCGACGAGCTCGAAGCCGGCTTTGTGCAGGGGGACGCCGAGGATCATGGACATTTGGCGGCCGTTTGTGCCGACGCCGTGGTGGAGGATTAGGCGGATTTTAGCAGAGGGGTTTAGCCAGCGGTCGAGGTGGATGGTGTGGCCGCGGTTAGGCCACCATTCTTCGATTGGGGAGTGGTCTTGCACGAATGCGAGACGGGGTGGGAGAAAGGCTTGCAGCTTTTTCCAGGACTCTTGGTTTTCGTATGTTGGTGGTGCCATCGTTTTTTTCTGGTCTGGTAATGTCGTTTTGGATCGTAGGCACAAGAAGTGTGAGAAATGAGGCAACGTTGAGCAAGGGACGTTCAACAAGCAAGTACCAGACGCATTTCTTAAATCGTAGCAAGAGAAAATCAATGGAACTTCTCACTACATTGTAGCGTCTATACTTTGCCAGCCCAGGCGGTCAATTCGTCTTTCAGCCCAACCTACCCACTCGTTTCTTGACTGCATCGAGAAAGACTTGCGAAGCATTTCAACGACGCCTACCCCGCGTATATGTAATATGTAAGGAGAGGCATGATGTGTAATACAATGGATTCGCTGACTCACTTACACAGTAGCTCTCGTCCAACTGATGATGAAGTTTGGGCAAGTAAGCTCGTATTCCAATGCGTGTAGGCAAACGAAGTGCTTCTCGTTGGCTCCAATCGATCCTTGGGGATCCTACTTTCTTTCTACAATATCATCCGTTGACAGACTAGATTTTTGTCTATTTCTCGTTCCCCACATCATGTCATGGTGCAATTATTCTGTCAACTATCGCGGCTGTTGCCTCCTTGCAGATTATGGATGTTACAGAGGCCGATATTCTATCGTCGTGGGTGCAGCTGCTAGACTCAGACCATGGATAATCTGCGCTTTCCGAATGGTAATAGTAGCGTATTTGTAAAAGAACCGATAATAGTAAAGGGCCGAGAGAAGAATACGTTGCTACCATATCTCAAAAAACCGCTTCACCCGGCTCCATTTTCATTCCTTTTTGGCTCATCCAAAAAAGTAACTCCATTTGCAGATTCGCTCATGATACGACAATGTACTAGTCTACCGAAAAAGCAAGCCATCCTTTCAACTGAAACATTTTATGAAAGTTATGCCTCCAGTTCATGCACATTTTGGTGGATCTGAGACTTGCGGCCCCTCTTTACCAACTTCGAATAGGTGATGACAGAGATACATGTAACGACGGCTGCTGCTAGTAACATGTTGGTCACATCGAAACTGGAACTCTGCCGAGACGACGACGCTACGTCCTGATTGATTGTTGTCGACATGCTTCACGAGTAGTAGGCCACTGAGGAGCTTCACTAATCATATCAATTAGTCATCCAAGATATGTTGCGATTCCAGTGCCCTTACCAGATCTCGTCTCTTAAACTCTCTGGGGTAGAAGAGTGCCGCCCTAGCCGTGTCGGATCGGACCGTGATTGGGTTGAAATTGAGGGGAAAGGTCTGAAAGTTGGTTCTTACGACGTCTTCATCGGTGAGGGACCTACTCTACTTATACTCGAGATTCATTTCACCTCTGAGAGTGTCTATCTGTCGTAGAACCAATCTGCCTCTTGTCAGGCAGGGTTGCCCGCAATTCTCGGCGGTGCATATCAACAGAACAATGGATGCGCTATTCGCTAGATACCTGTCTCTCCTCTCGTTCCGATAGATACAATTATGCATGTCTTAGAAGCCGCCATGGTATATGTGTCTGTACAACACACGGCCGGCCTGGAGCGCTGCTGCGAGAGGTATTAAGCCACCGCACCTGGTCGAGCTCACAGTTCGCCCCACGTTATACAGAGGTTACACTTTACAAAGGTTGTACTTGTCAAAGTACTGCAGACCAATCGTGCTGCGCTCGTAGCGATTTTTAACAGGGATCACAGAAGACAGGCATGTTTTTGAAGCAATCAAGACTCGGAAGTTGATCAGTGCATATCCCTTGTCGTTAAATAGCCTCAGTGAGGACGTGATGCATGGAATTACACCGCATCTCCCTGATAAGCCTCCACGAGGCGCATTCGACGTCTCGTTTCGAGTCGGGTCGAAGCAGCAGTAACACTACATTCCCCGAACGAAGTTTTCTCCCGCTTTCGTCTGAACCTACATGCGCTCATGCATAATGCAAGCCCCTGAGCCCAAAACTAGGCCTTAGGTGACAGTGGTCAAGTGATTGGATCAACTACAACTATGGCAGAAGCAAGTGGAGAATAAATCGTCGAGATACCGCTGTCGTTGCTGTGCTAGTACAACTTAGTCTCGAAGAAGATACCTAGGGTTTCGAATGTTTCAATGTAATCTAGAAGGCGAATACCAATTCAAAGAACGAATAAGAAACTCTCGTGTCCTGGCAGTATTGGAGCCCTGCTCTAGGCGGACGTGTACGATGCATGGGAAATTATGAAAGATTCAGCAGTCTAGGATCTTCAGCATTTAGAGATCGTGAGAGCTTCTCTAACAAAGAAAGATCGCTATACTTTCCCAAAGTGGTGGACTTGGATTGGCTTTTGGTTACCAGTATCTTGCAATCTCTTGCTTCGTACCGTACCCGATATGCATTGACATCATCTGGGGGTTTATCTGTAAGCTGATGGCCGGTTCCGAGCCTCGGTTTGCACAGTTGGTCTTGTCGCACATCCATCCTGAATACAGTGAATTACGCATATTGTACTTCCGGGTCGCTAGTCACTGTCATACCAGATTTAAGCTCGTATATGCTGTGCACTCGTTAGCGCTCTCGCATTTCCCACTTTCCCACAGTTCTCACACCACATTGACCTCGTCCCTTTATTGACCGGAAATCAGTACCTAGGTAATTTCCTGGTTCGAGGTAGACCCACTTGTTTGCAGCATGCCGCATGTGTTGTTGGTGTAGTTGACTTGCAAGGATCTGCGGTGATCATTGTTGCACACGAATGGGAGACGCATGTTCTGACATGTCAAGAACTGTGCCTCCCTCCGTCTATACAATCGGTACCATTGGTCTGTACAATTGGGACCCGCAGTCAGTTACTCGTCACTTTCTTGACCACTGCACATCAGTCGATATTGTGCATACTTCGTAACTTTACTCCAAAAATTGATGTGTATATAGTTTCATCTAGTTCTGGTAACGATGGTGGCCGTCCTTAGTACTTCTTGTCCGAACTCGAACCTAGTGGGTTTGGTGGTAGTGTATATATCTACCGCGTGCGGGTTCCCGTTGTGACAGACAACAGAGGTGCAGGCATTAGATTAGGAACTCTAAGAAACACCACGCCAAAAGGTCTATCGGAAACGAGTTCTCGAAGAAATTGACAATATTCCGTCTGATTACATGTCATCCCGTCTAGATGGGACAACTGGCATTCTCAAGCGCTCATCGCCTAGCATTACGGTGGTAAAGTCGCCGGTGCCACCGAGCGAAAAATTTCTATCAGTTGGCACCATGCATTAGTGCCTGGTCGCTTCTCCGCATGCAAGAGAAAAACATGGATGTGGTGGCGTGACAAGCTAGGCTATGCTCTTGAGGGTCTGTAGCCTTTCAGATTGGGATTTGTCCTACCTAGCCCCTGGACACTTCCAAGCTACAGTTAGGCGGCACAACGGCTCTCGATAACCCTGACACTACCTTCGGCTAAGTGATATCAGTAATTTTATGAGGCGAAGCAGCAAGCTTTTGCACAGCTTAGCTCTTGTCAAGAGAATGAGCTACTAATCATACTTCATCGATGTAGAGGAAAACGTAGTCTCCCAAGCCTGATAAAGCGAGATCACAGTGTTAACCATTGCCATTGATCTAGTAGATTTTTGTAAGGCAAAAAGTGTAGGACACAACAGTAGGAGAATCCCAATCCCGGTCAAAGCAATTGGGTAGGCGATGTTCTAGACATGAGAGAGGTCGAAATGATCGCAAAGTCCTCGGGTCGGATAAACTATCTACCGCTCCATCTGAACTTTTGGCGGCCCCATGCATCCACCCCTACAACATCACTCCAATGATCCATTGCATTCACCCACAAGCCTAAAATGATCTGCAGAAGCTGCCTACGGGCAGCCTCAAGGAGCGCATCGCGGATAAGAACATCAGAATCATCGCCAATCCGAACATTCTCTACACCATCCGCCCTCTGTAACGCAACCCCCGTCTCCGTCAACACTGCAACCCAAGCCGCACCGAGACAAGGCTCGAACACATCTTCCCACACGCCTCCTGCTGCAACTTCAACTTCAGCCGCGCAACCCTTCAGCGAGCCAATAACACCAGCGCCATCCGAGTCCCATAAAAAAGGTGCAGCAGCTGCGGCAGAGAAGAAGACTCCTCTGGTTAGGAGCTCAGTACCGGCAGGAACACCGCTCAAAGGCCTGAACTTCCTGAAGGATAGGAGCGATCCGGTAGCAAAGGCTGATGATGAATACCCCGATTGGCTCTGGACAGTTCTAGACCGACAGGAACAGAAGGGTGAAGCAGCCGCCGCGGGCGACTTGTTCTGTACGCATATTTTCTTTCCCTATACTTCCCACCGGCCTTGCTGCAGCGTGAAACCTTTTTATAAAACTTCATGGCTCATCTGCTAACTCAAATTTCTTAGCCAAATCCAAAAAGCAGCGTCGTCTAGCCGCAAAACGCCTTCGAAAAGAACAGCTTGCGAACCCCGACCTTCTCGTCCCGAAGGTACCTATCTATGAACAAACGATTGATTTACCGGCCGGTGATGGTACGCTGCAGAGCGCGATGGAGGCAAGTGAGGCACGAGGGGAGTTGACTAAGGCGATGAGGGGCAAGAGGAGGGCTGGGATCAAGGAGAGGAATTTCTTGCAAGCTATGGGATAAGCTTGGTACACATACCGGGACAATATCAGGAAATGTTGGATTAGAACTTTGGGTTGAGATGTAAGAGTGATGGAACACGGCAGGTGGTGAATGTATAATATTTTGTGTATACTTGGATCTTGACTACGTTCAATCATGAATTTCAATTTGTGTACAAGGTATCGTGTATCGGATAGAAAAAATGACAACCACCCGTCGTAAGAGAGAATCGTACAACGCCGTATGATGTGCTTGCAATAAACCAACAGATATCAATAATACAGAAAAACATATACGCGAAGAGAATCGTCACGCGCCCACCAAGGACCGTTCACTCACCCACCTCGACGTCATCTTCCGTTCAGATCAAGTTAGTTCTCAGCTTCCGTTTCCGCAACATACTTCACTTTCTTCGAAGCCTTGACTAGCTCTTTCAATCGCTTCTCCATAGCTGTCCGCCCCTCCAAAGTTGTCCAAACTTGATGCGGTGCCTTCCTCACCACATCCCAACCTATAAGGTTATCCGTTAGAGAAGTCAAGTCTTTCTGCTTTCGCTCCCACTCGCTATCCTTGTGGCACTCAATCGCACTGCTGACGAGTACCAATGGGGTACTTGGTGATTGGATGGTTCTCGCAGACACAACCTCATTCTTGGAGAAGGAATCCGCAACGAGATTTTCTTGCAGTTGTGCTTTGATGTATTTCCCAGATTGATAGGCGTTTCGGCCATAGACGCGATCTTCGCGTGATCGTCCCTTGAAAATGGCACCAGCGAGACGCTCGATGCCGAGCGGAGAGATGATGCCCCAGGCCCATAGCATAAAGCCTCGTCCTGGGCTTCCAACACGATGAAGCAGATCTTCGTGCATGGGGTCGATAAGCATCAATCCCGTAACTTGCTTCAGATGCCTCGAGCTAAAGACCCGGCTCACGATGGTTCCCGAACCAGCACTCACCAAGATCCAGGGACCCTCTTCGCCAGCCTTCGCCAGAGCCTCGGAGAGTGCGTCTGCGGACATACCGGCCGAATGCGGCGAGGGAGCATTGTCTGACCAAGCGTAACCTGGACGATCCCAGTAGCAATAACGAGAGATTGTACCGTTTTGCAGGCAGGAGTACGCCCACTTCTCAAAGGTGTATTCCACTGGGTCTTCACCGGCCTCTAGGATAATGGTGGGAGAATCCTCAGAAGTGGCGTTCCCGACGCATGCAAGATGTACGGCGTATTTGTCGCCGTCAACAAGGATGCGGTCACCATACATACCCAAGGTTGCGTCACGGGCGCGAATACCGAGCGTGCCTGTCATGAGGATAACGATGACGACGAAGACGATGGTGAAGATGGTGGCGACTAGTACGGCAGACCATTCTTTCAGGGTGCGGCGGGTTTCAGGGCGACCAGTCAAACGTTCTTCTTCCTCTTTCTTTCCCCAAGCGACCACGCGATCCGTCATTATACACCATAGCGCAATGAACACAGCCCAGACGACAGATGTGATGCCTACCCATCCCTCCTCATGCCTTACCCGCCCAACGGCCAGGATCAGGATCATATCGATGACGAGGAACCCGGCGATGATGGCTGTCGTGACTCGCAGCGCCTTCGCTGGCGCAGCAAAGAAGATGATAGCTACGAGGAGATTGCCAATGGTGAGGCATGTGTATGCGAAGTCGAAGAAGCCTGAGCCGCGAGAGTGCATTCCTGGTGGCGAGATGAAGATGCAGATGAGGAGGAGGGTCCACCATAGACATGACACCATAAAGAATAGAATCGTGAAGTAGCGAAGAAAACGGACCGACCAGAGATTGTAAGGAGAAACCTATACTCCGTTAGCATTGCTACTTTAGTGATAGAGGAATTAGTTAGAGAACATACCGCCGGGTCATCAGGGTCGAGGTAACCATCTGAATTGGGGGGTCGCGGACGGTCAAGTAGTCGTGTACGCTCATTGGGTTCTGCTTGGGGCTCATAGCTTCTCCTTGATGCGCTATGAGTCGAAGCCTCGTCGTCCCGGGAGGCTCGATCGCCATTCTGGTGATCCTTCTTTGAACCCCACATCGCGAAGGAGGACTTCACGTATGAAGCCTGGTTTCACAAGCTCTGAGGACTATGGGAGCTCGCCGTGTCAGAAGCAAACAAAACCGGATGATATTTATCGAGAAGAAATGAGTTAGGACACAGGAAGGGAAAGCGGAGGGGGAGATAAGAACGAGAAAAGCAGCCTACTCACGATATCAGGAAAAGTGGTGTTGAGGGGCGATCTGCCATTTGACGATGGGGTTGGCGCTAGCACCCATGACGTAGATCCCAGAGCGCCAGTGAACGCATCGCGCCGCACTAGATCACGACACATGCATATTTCGATGACACAGAAACCACGAGAAGCTGCAGCAGGATAATTTTGTACTGGCTATCTTGAATACGCATTGAACTCTGCAATGCTGCGTTCTTTTCCAGGGTAAGCAAGATGCTGCTTCAATTGCCAAGCTCAAGCTTCAGATCCTTGATCCCTGTCTACATTTCCACCCCACTCGCACATGCATGACACGCTACCATTACCCATCAACCAAAACATTTGCATACCGACAACCGCATACCAGCCAAGCAGTCCGCTACTTGAACTTCCTCTTTGATTCACATCAGCCCAACATGTCAGACCTAGCTAAAAGCTTTGCGAAAACCAAGCTCTCGTCCCTACCTCCGCCCGAGCCCCTCTATGAAGAGCCAAACGAGCCCTACGAAGACGACTCGAGCTCCGCGTCTTCAATGTCAAGTACCGGAACCGTGATTCCTACTACGAGCCAACGCCCTGCACCGACGCTGCACTGGTCGTCTTACTTTGCGCAAGAATTCTATCTCGAGCGGGCCCCCTCGCCAACCACGTATCGCGCAAAGTTCCACGTCTACCTCACACCACCCGGCTCGCCAAAAGCCCCCTTACTAGTACTTCACCATGGAGCGGGCAGTTCGGCTCTGAGTTTTGCGCTATTCGCGAAGGAGGTTCGGAAACTAATGCCCGAGCTTGGAATACTTGCGGTGGAAGCCAGGGATCACGGGAGCGTGGTTTGGGATCCAGAGGGAAATGTGGACACTGATTTGAGCATTGCATTATTGAGTCAAGATTTGATTGATATGCTACATCTTACACAGCACCGAATGGCATGGCCAGAGCTACCGACCATCGTGCTAATAGGACACAGTCTGGGCGGAGCGGTTGTCACGTACGCAGCGAATGAGGGAACCTTAGGAAACAAGCTTCTAGGTTATGCGGTACTAGACGTAGTCGAGGGCAGCGCAATGGATGCACTCAAACATATGCAAACATATCTTGCGAGCCGGCCCAAGACGTTTGCAAGTCTAGATTCGGCAATTGAGTGGCATATACGTTCACGGACTCTGCGGAATCCACAGAGTGCAAGGGCGAGTGTGCCCAGTCTCTTGCTACAGACACCGGATGGGCGATGGAAGTGGCGCACGGAGCTTTCCAGTACGGAGGCATACTGGGAAAACTGGTTTAGCGGCATGAGTGCAAAGTTCTTATCGGGCAAAGGGGCAAAGTTATTAGTGCTCGCAGGGACGGATCGATTGGACAAGGAGTTGATGATTGGACAAATGCAGGGTATGTTTTGCCATAATAAAGTCTATTGATATGGGTATCTAATGTGCCTGCAGGTAAATTCCAACTACAGGTCTTTCCCGCCGCGGGCCATTTTCTTCAAGAGGACCTACCCGACAAGACGGCTGAGGTTATGATCGAGTTTGTGAAGCGAAACGATCGCAGCACGTTGATACTCCCGCCGAAGGTCTCAGATCTGCTTGCACAGGGCAAGAAGGTGTGAAAACCACAATCTTCACCTTCCATCGGTAATCTTCTCGTCATCCTCCAATTTTTGTGGATCACACTAGGTGTGTCTACTGGGCAAGTATGTGCAATCCGCTTCCTGCCCGCCTCGCATACCTGATAGCCTTTCAAGCACCAGTAGCATGAAATCACATATTCTTGTGATGGCTTTAGCAAGTGACTGAGTTAAAGAAGACAGGACATCATGAGCCGACGGCTTCCGCACCTTCGCCTTTGGGCTTATGCCTGCGCTTCCTCTTGCGGTGGCCGGAAGCCTCGCCATCGAGGATGGTCGCCGCAGTGCCATCTGTCGTGGAATTGTGTAGGTTTTTTTGCTCGGACTTAAGCTCGGAAGAGCTTCCGTGCGGTGGGTTAGTCGTCTTCTTAGATTTCTTCATGCTTAGCGGATTCGGCTCCTTGGGACCCTTCCGCTTATTCTTTTTCTGCGGCCTAGCATCACCGATAGACTGATCCTCAATAGAATCACCCTTGTGCTCCTCTTCCCGTTTCCTCTTCTGCCCAGCGTTAGGATTCCGCTGTCCCTTCAACCCCGCCCGGAATTTGTTCTTCTCCTCGCGCTCCCTCTGGTCCTCGGTAGCCTCATTCATGGGCTCCATTATCATGACCGACTTTGAGATGTAGACTAGTGGTACGCCCGCAATCTTCCGCATGTGTGCGCGGACGGCGGGCTCCTGCGATGCGACAATGTAGCGGTGCTTATTCGTAAGATTCCCCTTGGCGTCAACAACTTCCGAAAGACACTCGAGTGAAGACAGCGGCTCTTCGAGCTCATGGTGATTGCATCTCCGACGCTCGTAGCCTTTAGCTTCTTCAATGAGGGCGTCGTTTTTGGGTTTTGCGTTGTAGAGATGGCGAATGCAGCACTGGGTGATCATGGGTTTGATCTTACCCTGCAACACACCCTCAAGGCGGGGAACGAGGTCGATTTTGGATTTGTGCGCATCTTGAAGCAGTTGACTGTCCAGAAGAACCTAGGTGCCAGACGGTCAACCATGTCGCTGTGCGCAAGTGGCAGTAGAATACTTACTTGGTAGGCCTCTCGAAATCCAAACTGAATTTCATACTGGTGCATAAGCTTACGATAAGCTTTTGCGCGCTTGAGCTTCATTGCGACACGTTTTGTCAGAGGAATGGTAGGAATGCGGGGGAGAAGAGCGTTCCCAATCGCCGCATCCAAAAATTTAAGCCATGGTTTCGGTCAAGCTTGGGTCCGTGCGCACCTCCGACAAAGCGCTATGCTGCGAGCGGTTGGAGCGCCCCATGGTTGGATTATGACCTGAGGGTTCCCCGCTGACCAAAGTCTGTATATAGTTTGCTTCTCCGAACATTGCACCACACCGCCTTCTCCGTATATATTAATCGAGCTGCGAGCGAGCAGTGGCGTCCATGGTGACGACGCAGCTCAAACATGACGTCCGACGAGCCTGCTCCTGAGCCCCCTAACCCCGACAAGTCGAATTCGCACCAAGAGAAAATCGACACGAAGACCGAGGTGGAGTTTGACGATTTTGGCCTGCCCATCAGGAAACCGAGGCCGAGGACGCCGGCTCCACAGAGTGACGATGAAGACCAAGAAGAGTTCAAGTCTGCGGTAGCATCAAAGGCAGCGAGCAAGGAGAAGCTCGCACTTCCGGACAATAGCACAGTGAGCATTGGGAGCGCACCGGAAAAGATAGCGGAGGAGCGCAAGGAGAAGGACAAGCCAGAGTCGCTAGTCAATGGGCACGCAGAAGCCCAGGAGGAACAGGCAGTGCCTAAGAAAGACGGAAGCAAGCCTGCGGAAGCTAAGGAAACTCCGGAACATACGCCCCACGAAGACACGGCCGACAAGCGTAGTAGTTTAGTACCTGCACATACACATGGTGTCATATCTGAGTATTCGCACCAACAGCTAGCTCCCCACGCCCCCGAAGATGACAAGAAGGACGACGAAGACGAGTGGCAGACTATGCCTGCCTATGCGCGTTACGATATGTACGATGATGATAATAGGCTTGTAGCGAAGGAGAACCTGGAAGAGCTCGAGGATATGCACGGCTATGGAAATGTAGGAGGTGCTGCGAAAGGATACACTCGCGTCACCATGGATGATGACGTTGAGTCGCAGACGAGCATGGACGACAATACAGCATATCTTTTCAAGGAAAAGGGCACGACACTCTATGATGAAGACGAGGCGGCCCGCGACCCCCTCGCACAGATGCAAACCACCAAGAATCTCCTCACAGAAGGCCAGCGCATTGCCTACGTTGGTCTTGTCCGCTTAGCAATGGTAGAAATGGGCAAGAGGTTTGATACATATACTCGGAATAGGGCTACCAAAAAGGTTGTCGACACGATGCAGGAAACGACCAAGATGTGGTCCCAGAAGATGATGGTTCGATTGTACTCGCACATGGACATCAACGACTCGGAGCAGGTTATGATTGAGCAGCTCTCGGAGCATGGGGTCGTCCCGCCTGATCTAACGCCTGCTCTCATGCAGAATGCACGGGTCAAAAATCCAGCTGCCGAGGAGGAGTCGGTTGTAGAGACCGATTCAGCGCGACAATCAGTGTCATCACCACGGCCCGATTCGATTTCGGAGAAAGGAAAATCTTCATCAAGCCTAAGCCTACATGATCCCTTGAGAAGTCCTTCCCCGCCGCCATATAAAGAGCATGAAGGCGAAGATTTGCCTGCGGTGCGGACACCCTCACAGCTCCCTCAGACCAAGAGCCTGGATATTGATCTTCGATGGACTATTCTATGCGATTTGTTCTTAGTTCTCATTGCGGACTCGATCTATGATGCTCGATCCAGACAGCTCCTAGAACAAGTGGGCAAATATCTCTCTGTGGATTGGCTTGAAATTTGCCGCTTTGAGAAGAGAGTCACGGATGCACTGGAGATGCAGGAGGAAGCCAACAAAGAGAACTGGAACGAGGACGAGCATATGGAGAGTAGAAGAAAGAAGGCGCGGAATAGGCGGCTGGCAATGATGGGATTGGCTACTGTTGGTGGTAGTTTGGTCATTGGGTTGTCAGCTGGTCTGTTAGCGCCTGTCATCGGCGCTGGCCTCGCTGCTGGTTTCACGACTATTGGCGTAGCTGGCACTGGTGGTTTCTTGGCTGGTGCTGGCGGTGCAGCTATTATCACTACAACCGGTGTTGTGAGCGGAGGTACAATCGCTGTGAGAGCTGCAAATCGACGAACTGGGTCCGTCAAGACCTTCGAATACCGCCCGCTTCATAACAACAAGCGGGTAAATCTAATCGTTACGATAGCCGGATGGATGAACGGCAATCTTGATGACGTCCGGTTACCTTACAGCACAGTAGACCCGGTCATGGGGGATATTTATTCCGTTCTTTGGGAGCCTGAGATGCTTAGGAGTATGGGTGATACCATAAACATTTTGGCTACAGAGGTACATTTCAACTATTCAATGCAGATGAAGATAGGATACTAATTAGGCCTCAGGCTCTGACTCAAGGTCTACAACAAGTGCTGGGAAGCACGATACTTATTGCCCTCATGGCTGCTATTCAGCTTCCAGTAGCTCTAACAAAGCTCTCTTATCTCATCGACAACCCTTGGACTGTGTCCCAGGCTCGAGCCGATATGGCCGGCCTGATTCTTGCTGACTCCCTCATCGATCGAAATCTAGGGACCAGGCCCATCACCCTTGTTGGATTCTCACTCGGAGCCAGAGTCATCTTCTCGTGTTTGAAGGAACTCGCAAATCGAGGAGCCGTCGGTCTTGTGCAGAACGTGTACATGTTCGGGACACCTGTGGTGGCAAAGAACGACGAATACACTAGGATAAGAGCTATCGTTCCAGGGCGATTTGTCAACGGCTATGCACAGAACGATTGGATCCTAGGTAAGTCTAGAGAGCTCGAACCCAGAGTATGTGTCTAACGGCGCCGATAGGTTACCTCTTTCGCGCAACGAGCGGAGGCATCATGGGCGTAGCTGGCCTCGCTCCCATTACAGTCCCTGGCATTGAAAATATCAACGTGACCGAATTCGTGCCCGGCCACATGGCTTACCGTGCGGCCATGCCTAAACTCATGCGTGAAGTTGGCTGGATGGTCGAGTCAGACGAATTTACCGAGATCGAAGATCCGGATCCGGAGAACCACGAGAAGAGGCAGCGTGAACTTATCAATGAAATCGAAGAGGCGCGCAAAGAACTAGAAAAGAAGCAAGAACAAAAGAAAGGAGGCTTCAGTTTCTGGCGTAAGAAAAAGGCGAATAAAAAAGAGTGGGAAGTGTATGATGAGAAGAGCCAAAGCACAATCAATAAGGACGACGATCCGGCAAAGATTGCAGAGAACCCCGTAATGTTTGACATTGATGCGATCAAAGCCGAGGTCGCCGCGTTGAGCAAGGAGGATGGCATGTATGATGCGGAATTTGAAATCAAGGAGATAAAGAGTACCTTGCCACCAATGAAGATCGACATGAGTCAAACGAGTCCGAACCCGTACGGTTCGTTGAGAGAGACTAAGAGCTACAACGACAGCCTCGGGATATCAACATTGAATACTGGCGGAAGTACCAGCAATCTTTCCGCTCATTCTGCACTCTCACCTACGCCCTCGCCCGGCATTCCTGCTCGCGAAAATGGCGAAAGGAAAAAGAGCTTCGAAGAATACGACGAGGGGGAGATGACGATGACATTCGATTCTTCATTCAAGAGTCCTACTTCGGGATCAAAGTCTCCGTTACCATCGTACGGGTCGCCTAAAGAAGCATCATCGGAGAACCCGAGTTGGAACGGTAGCCCTGACCCGAGTGCAGAAAGACCGCCGCTGAAGTCAAGCGTGACGGAACCGAGTCCAAACCTCAACATGGGACCAGGATACAACGCATGGACGGATGAATTCGAGGATGAATTTGGAAAGGAGAAGGAGATGAAGATGACTTTCGAATAATGATACCAGCAGCCCCTTGACTCTGGATTGAATCTGTGCAAGGGTATGGCATTCTTTCATAGAAGCGCATTAGTGCACTAGGGTAAGCTTGCTGTTGTTTCTAGGGCCTGTTTCTGGAGTTAGACGAGTTGCATATCAGCGCGCATCACTGACATTGGGGGTCCCGGTTGATTCTTGGCGTTTTATTTTGCTATTTTGAACAAAGAGAGCATGCATTACTTCCTCCACTCTGTAGGGAGTGAACGGGACTGGATGATCGTTTCTATCGCTCACTTGAATAAGGGGATGGATACAGTAGATACTTATATTTTCTTATTTATAATTCATATCTTTGCAGATTGATCGGCTTTGTTTGCTATGAGATTTTCTCTGGCTATTGATGATACGTATCGAGGTGGCGAGCTCGTAGAGACAGGATCGGCTAGCGGGTTTCGAGGCTTTCTCGAGACATGTCACTACGTGTCTTGCATGACGAGTTGTAAGACTAATAGCATTATGCATATGAAAAGCGTAACGGCACTCTTCGTATGATGCTTACAACATGCCCCTATTTGATCTAAAATATTTCACTATACTTATATATTCTGCATCATTGTCAAGTGCCTAATCACATCGGTGGGATCCATGCTGACCCCGCGGGAATCTTTACGCCCGATAGGACAAACATAAAGTTCGCAAGTCCGTTGAAGAACGTTCTCATTGACGACTTCAACGCTCAGCGTAGCGAGTCAAAACAAGAGGGGGTCTAGTTGTCTTAAGCTGTCAATGTATCTCTTTTGGATTTCCCTCAGACTAACATAATCGATTTCTCACCATGAGACTCCTTCTGATCGCACTCCTTGCACCCTGCCTCGTCTCGAAGAGTATTCCAGCGCCGGACATGCCCCAAGAAATTTTCGCAGATTCGATGGAACCGCGTGAAAAAGTTCCAGGAGACAGTCCAGCGTTCTACAGCCGCGTGAAGGCGATGGATCAGCTCCTCGACATCGCTGAGGTGACTGCATCTCCAAACCCACCGGTCGCGTAACGAGACAACTGCCTTTCTTGCTCTATTATAATCATTAATACAGCACAGGGGCAAACGCTTTTTCTACTACCTTCGAGGCGAACTTCACGATGAATATCTCGGCCTAAATGAAACAACACTCGCCGTCTACCTTAGGTATACAGATTATTCTTTCGATTACAAGGGCAAGCTGGGTAGTGATGATTACTCTTCGTTGATAGTGCGCGACGACAGTGGCCGAATAGGGCCTTTGGTGAGGGGTGTCAATGAAATAATGGGGACCATGAGGCTATACGGAATAGAACCGCCCGATCAGACATGGGAGTATTTTGTTGAGCTTGTAGCGAAGTTGCCGGATGAAAGCATTCTGTTTTCGTTCGAAGTAAATGCGACATTGTCTAATTAGGGTTTGTCATGGAAATGGTACATCATTTTTATCCTAGAAGACTTTGACAGTGTTTTAGCCTAGGGGATCAAGAAGTATCCGACGCCACTCTTTAGAAAGTGGGCGATATTGCTTAACATTGCACGTCAAAAATAAATCAGAGAATCTGATATAAAGGGATAGATTCTTAGATGTTGTAGAATAGTGAGTGTGCCCGACCCGCTCAGAGGTTGTGTAAATACATCGCGTGATATCATTTGCGTACGATTATATTCGGTGGAAATTGAATGCATCTCACCTCGAGCCAAGCTCTGACGTAACAAGTCGCCACTGTTCACCAGACGTTTGCGATGTGCGACCGGGTAGGGGCATCATCTAATGCCTCACATACCGGTCTACTTACCACGGAAATTACTGTAGAACGGTGACAGAGATAACACGATCAGGGGTAAGAAAGCTTAGTGTATGCAGCATGTTTGACGCGCGTTTCTCTACTTTGGTTGAACTCTCCGTTGTGGTAAGTGAGTGCGTCTTGCGCACTTGTCCATATTTAGAGGCACTCGAGCTAAGCAATTAAATCTACAATTCTACAGGATAAGATGTCCCTCAGACCGGTTTGGTCGTGAGTTAATCTCTCTACTATGGGCGGTGAATAGAACCTCGTCGAATCCTCACAAGCTCTTCCTCCAATCTTATCCCTGAAACTGTCTCATCGGTGAGCTCGACTTGAATCTGAAGGCATCAGTTTTAGAAGAAGCTCCTACTCCGCACAACGGATGAAAGCATCCGGTGAATCCGCTCCGCTGGTCCGTTCACCCAGGAGTCCCTTCACACATCTTCTAGTACAAACCCTGGCACTGACTAATTAAGTGGCGATAAAGCCTCTGAAAAGGCTTGGAATTATGAAATGGCAACCTCCTGCATCGCATGAGAATCACAAGGGTAGGCCATTCCACAATGAATGAGACCACGTGTCTTGTGAGTGGAGGACGGCGATCGACCGGTCAATGGCGGGGGCTATCACAAGACTGTAGTGGCTGTATTCTCGATACCTGCTTGAGGTAGGCAAATTTAGTCTAAAGCGGCCATCTCTGCGACCGCGAAAGTGGTGTGTGGTGTGTGGTATGGTGTGTGGTGTGGCGGATGATCTCACCCGCGTCAGTGAAAAGCCGCACCGCGAATCGACAGGAAAATGAGAGCGATGCAACGCCAAACCTAACGGATCAGCTTAAGTGATTGTGGTAATGCTTTAATATTCGTTCTGTTTGCTTTTCTTCCCAGCCACGTGGCCTTGTTCGACACGACTCTTCTACAAACAATGGCGCTCTGGCATCTTCTGGGGATGTCAGCCTTTCGTTGACGAAGGAAATTCGAGAGGCTTTGTGCTAAGCTAACGGAGGTATTACCTTTTCAGTGAGAGCATCGGGAGATTGGTAGTATTCCATAGGACAGTGAGCATACTGACTTGGCCAGTGGTGTCACAATGTGCGCGGACCCATGCAGATGGCCTCGTGATTACGCGCCGCACAATTCGCGTCAAATGGTCTTGTAAAGAAGAGGGTCTAGGCTGGAAGCGGGCTTGCGTCTATGGTCGTGAATGGATATGACAACGAGCGCTAAGATGTGCTCATTTTTGGTGTGAACCAGGGTCCTCGAGAGCGCCCTGTTGCCTCCCCAGATCAAACATGATTGGATTCAGGTATTGTGAGGAAGGTTTGATGAAAAATCGTGCAATATTGGAAGGGACTACGGATTTGCTCAAACACAGCGGCGGGCTGACTACCAGCGCACCCGCTACCACAGTGTTGTAATGTACAAAGTAGAGTAGCTCTAAGGAAAATTAGATTGTAGGTGATTAAATTTGGTGCGAGGGACTTTTAGATGAAGTTGGCTACAACAGTTGTACGCGATTACCCCAGCATGGGGTCTGTTAGTGTCTCTCGGTGTTCCCCTCTCCACCACTCTAACAATACTCTCTACCAATTCCAACCCCAACCCCAACGCCATCGTATCCATCTCTTATGCGTCACTACTAGCATGCTCGCCCCTAATGCTAGTATAAGCTCCCATCTATCGTGCATAGCCTTGCGGCCTGCCCGAAATCCCTTTACTGTCCTTGTCGTGTCATTCCTCCTACGTCGGCCTTGGGGTATACACACTTCTGTCGGCCGCATTGAGCTGTGCAGCCTAATCATAGGCCTACGCCGCAATACTAGTCTCGCTATGATCGTTCGATCCACGTCTACGAGCCGCGCTCACGAGCCGTCGCGATAAGCTCCACTGGATGGATTGACATGTTTGACTCAGAGGTCCCTCTCTGCACATCGTCGGACTTGCATACTCCAGGAGGGTTTACCGGTCAAGAACAATGCGTATAATCATTTCTGGGACGATTCTCCGCCTACTCTTGCCGCCGTTGCGAACAACGTCACCGCGAGCTTGCAAACGGATAAGCTGGCTCGGTAAACAATCCCTCATACCATGCACTAGCACATGTTCAGGATATCACACTGGCTTCACTTAGACGTTGTGAAACCTCTATTGGGCCGTGAAGAGGATTTCCAGTGCTTTCAGAGGCCAGAGGAGCATCAACACACGTCCGGTGAGGGTGTGTCAATCGTGATCATGGCCTTAGAGGTTTGTCAGTATAAGAGAACCTCATTTCCAGCCTGTCCAAATGGTGTTCGAGCTATAAAGCTCCTCAGAATTTGGATGACCTGAATTACGTTGCTTATTTAGTCTCAAGCAGGCATTCCGCATTGCCGAAGATGGAGTCACGGGATCGCCGGCCGCGCTTGTCTTTGGACGACTCACAGGGGACTCCTACGCGCTCAGACCTCCTCCTCACCCTCGCTACATACCAAGAGCTCTTCGAGGATATCGACAATAATCATCCTGAAGGGGATGTCCGACACCGATTTCTAGGCGCTAGGGCTGTCAGAGCACAATATGTCGAAGCCCTGGTCTGGGATCGACTGCGCGCAAGCGAAGCGGTGCGGAAGGAAGTGAGGGATAACGCAGCAGACTCCGGAGACGAAGGGCGTCTGAAAAGGTTCGATCAAACGATGATCGACCTCGATGAAGCTTTGCACTGGCATAGTGAGTTCTCCTCTTTCTATACACTCTAGCATTGCCTGAACCTCGCTCTAATCTACCCAGGTCGGGTGAATGACGAAGACTCCAAGGCCTCGACTGCGCCTCTTGTCGACCCGTTCTTCATGGACAACATATTCCGCTACCATCTAGAAAAAGCTGGCAAAGCTTGCCAACGAGCGCCAAACGGAGAGGTGCGCACCGTCTACGGTTCGACCGGCGATCGGGTATCGAAAACCCTCATGGCTACCCGAGGTTGCGATGACGATTTTCTACGTCGCCTTATCACACAAAGGCTGATGCACTACTTCAATGACTGGGTGTTCAAGCCACTACAGACGCTCTATAATGGGATAATGGGCCATACAGCGATGCAACCGCTGCAGGGTCTTAGCGGAAAAACCCTTCGCCTCCTGGTCGATGTCCTAGAATGTGCGGTCGCTGTTGGCTGCCTCGCCGCATCCGTCATGTTACTATATAACATTAAGACGATGACAAACCGCTTGGTTGCAGCACCGTTCTTGAGCCTCACGTTCACCATTCCTGTAATCTTCCTCAGTCGCGAGGCAATGCGTACATTCACTCTGGCAGCTGCGTAAGAGACATTCTTTCCCTTAAGGTTTCGAAATACTAACGAAGAGCGAAGGAATTGGGCAGTACTCATAGTTTTTCTCTCAACGGCGGCTTTCAATCCTGATCATAGCTGATCTTTTTATGTGGACCGAATGTCTCGAGTGCATAAGTGTACATTTGAGGTTGAAATAAACTTTCGTCCCTCACCGGTTGCCGTGGGGACTGCGACTCAGGACGCATCGATCCTGCCTTGGGCACTCACGTGATTCAAATCTACTTGCTGACTAAATTCTAGGGCTCTATTATTGACGTTAAAGGAGCACGAAATTACACATTTAATAATTGGATGCCCCAAATCGGCAAGACCTATAAGACCACTCCATCCTTATCATGGCCGAAATTCCTGGCCCATTGGTTTGGTGATTTGGGATCTAACTTTAGGTACTCTAATGCCTGTGTATTCGGCATACCGATCAGTAAATTTTTTGTCAAAGCCCACGACCGCATCTTCTAGCAGCCAGCATGCCTCTTCACCCTAGGAGTTTATTGCGGGACTCTAAAAGCTTGGTTGTCTAAAAATATCATGATTCTTGAGAGTCCAGCGCTGGGATGGTGTCTTGCGAAACGGACATTCCACCGAGTTCCTCATCCTCCGCTGCAACTACATTTCATTACAGCTTTGACATGGATCGGCTAGCTCAGAGACCTATGATCAAGCGCCAAGCGCACAGTGGCCAAGCCTAATGGAACCGACGTGTCCTTGTTGTGAAGACGATGGTTCTGGGTGAGAGGATAGCGCTTAGCTTCCCGGGACGGCTTGCGCCGAGACCCCTGCATGTTGCGACGCACCGACTGCGAGCGCGTCCTCATCTACACGGCAATCCTCTCCCTGCTGGCTACACTCCGAGCACGACTCTACCTCCCAAACAGCGCAGGCCCTTTCTGTTTCTCTCCACGCACTTCACAGGTTACCTCGAGCTGTCAAGGCCCTAAGCAAGCATTGATAGCAGGTGAAGATGACACCGCCGGACGCCGACTACATTATAAGGTCTGGGAGTACGTATTTCGACTGCAACGCCTCCGAGGATTGCGTAAATGCTCACGTGGTGCAGATGGAGGAAAGAAACGGGAGGGGAAGTGGCTAAGAGCAAACGACGAAGCGCTGACTGCGCGTGTGCCGTTGGTCTAGGCTGCTTCAGCGACCAGCTACAGAGAAATGCGCACGTCTCTTAATCGATCACCGCACGAATCAGACTGCCATGCCACCCATCGTCGGATCATCCGTATGCGCATTCTCAAGTAGTTGACTTCCGATGCCGCAACACTACGATACCGCTCTCGCGATACCAAGAACGCTTCCAGCAGATCGCCTCTCGTTCATAGCCAGCCGCTGGAAATCCTTAGTATATTAAGCGTTAAGGGAATTAAGACACGTCCTGTTTATTTGAGGAGGTTTATCATTATAACAAAACACTTTCCTTTGTCGGTTATTCAGATCTAGGTTGGGCCAGCACTATCAGCCTCGCGCTGTTCAACAGAACCTGGCATGCAACGTCGGTCATTTCTAAGACGATTACGCCGGGCTACACCTACTCCACTTAGGACTCAAGCAACCAGTTCCAAATTACGATGTACTTGCAAGTGCAAAGAATACCATCCTTATAGGAGAAGTGGATCTGAGGCTTCGGTCTCGAAATATCGGTGCCAAAAAATATGACCTAGATTTCTAATCTACCTTCATTGTCACGTATGGAGCTTCTGATATTGGATCCTATATATCTAGTGCGTTCATTAATGCATCATGTTTACGCTTAAGAGCAACATACTGCTTTAACCGTAGCCTTGGATAGCGAGGGTATTGACGACGTCTTCTCCCAACCGATCATCCTACTGTGTCCCCAAACCGGTGATTATGCCGTTCTAATCCTACGCACTACGCTCCTAACAGGTTGCGGTATCAAGCATCGACGAGCCTCGATGTCTAGGGCGCAGATCCTACCGCCGTCAACTCCCAGGTCTAAAGTGCTTAGTGAACGACCTTTCATATCAATATCCCAAGCTTAACATCGGCGCCTGCATAGCAACGTACGCTCATCCATCTAGAGGTCTTCCTACGACTCGGTATATGTATCCCTATTTCACTCGTATCTAGCGGGGTCAAGGAACATCAGACCCATGCAGTGCGGCTTGTACAGCACGTGGCAGTCGGAGTATGTCAAACACGTGACGTTGGCAGATACATGCGATGATTTGATACACGTCTACGCAGTGCCGTCTAGTTCACGAATTGGACTGGGCAGTGCTGCAGGAGGTAAACACATCCCACAAGGGGGTTGTCGAAACGCATGCATAAGGCAACGAGCCCTAGCCGTAGCCTTGACGTAGAATACTACCGAATCCGGAGGGGAGCCTTATCATGACGAAGTGTTGAAACAGGATAGGCGGTTGTCATCTTAGCGCAAACCTGCGAGGTAACTATATGATTAGCGTCTAGTCACGAGGAAGCAGCGGATATATGGATGGTTCCAGCCCACCACATACGTAGAAGGAACCTATGCCGTCTTCAGTCAGGTCAGTCTCCAAAGATAACTGAATCATATTATATTTCAAGGAGGAAATATCACCAGAAACAAAGGCCCATGCCTTGTACAGAACAGCAGATCGTGCTAAATGTCTTGAATAGCGGCAATGTTACTGGTAGACGACTTCAATATCAAGGGAAAAGGAGATAGAAAGAATGATCTGAGAAGATATACAAATTAGAAAGACACTGGACACTCACTAGAGCAGCCGCTTGCGCCTCCATCGCTCGCTAGCGAGGCTTGAAATGGGGCTATCTGTCGCAGAAGCGATGCGATACCACCGCGCTGGGACTGATGGCCACACACGAGCCACTTTGGTACCAGTGCTATATGTACAAGGCTTATAACGTACTCTCTTCTACCAAATGCAGGCGAAGTGAAATTACAGGCTCGTATCGTAATTATGGTATCCGCGACGGTGAGAGCAGCGGTCAAAGAGAACTCTAGCATCGCCGCACAACATCAAAGTCCATATTTTGGGACGACACCTGACCCACGGATTTTCTGTCCGCCATGAAGCTTCCCAGAATAGCATGATGGCCTACATATATTGCGAGAGTTGTTGTTATCATCAATGTATTACGCGCGCTGCACGTGCTGTCCCAGATAACCACATGTTGGATGGCATGAGTGGCTAGGAAAGCTCTAATAAATTCAGACGAATGCGAAGCTAGCGGCTCCCTTGTCACCAACTAGGGCCCGTTTGACAGCAAACTGCTACTCGAGCACACGCATCGAACCATTCCTCCAAAGCATCGAACACGCGCGGGGCTAAGAGACTGCATACTTAGAACAATGTCATATTGCATATCAATTTATTGTTTTTATGACTGAGATAGAGACGCTATCAAGCTATCTTGCGACAGTAGCTCAAGGAGTGAGATACGACATATTTTCCATCACTGCGGTGGAACGGCACATATGGGATTCATTGACAAGCTCTTCGGGCCGATTATCAATATCTATTTTCCCTGTCCTATCGTTTACGGTATTGCATGGTTTCAAAAATGAATGGACGCCTTGTGCGCTAACGACAGTCAGCTATGGTCCTATCCTCACAGCTCGAACCAGGCTACTATACTAAAGCAGATTTTCACACTAGAGCCAGGTTAGCCCTTCAGGGTACAATATTCGCCAAAGCTTTAGGCCGTTGCGACGTTCTTTGCGTTTTGCTTTGTGAAAATCCGCCTTCCGGTATATCCAAACGCTCCGGAACTCTCCCTTACAAAATTGGCATATGCACACAAAGTGTAACAGTAATACCCTTCTATTTCATTCTTTCACATTCACTCTATTGCATGATTGTGTGAGTTTCGTGAAGCGATCCCTTTCTTGGATCTCAACAAAAGCTCGGACCGGTTGCCTTCTTCAGTCCTGTCGAGTAGCGTTACCGCTTCTTTCCCACCACCCGGATAAATTGAAATTACCTTTCTCTAAGAACATGTTCTGATCAGTCTAGGTGGGCTTATGCTGTTGATAATATGCCATCCTCCCTCTAATGATTGACGCTCGCCACCCTGGGACAGTGCTCTGTGTGAAATGAGACCGTAGTCATATATAACAAGAACTTGTGTAGTGAGTTGCTTCGAAAGCTGTGAGCTTCATAAAAACAGCCAAGCTACTCATTAGGTGGCCGTAAGACGAGTGACAGCGGACCATCCTAGAAATAAGGGGGGCTGGGCTGACGCGTGACCGGGGAGGCTATCAGTTGCTAGGGCTAGTTCCGATCTACATGTAAACGCATCATAGAGGCCGGAAATGGCTAGTTCAACAAGGCTGCTGTCGCTATCAGAATAGACCCCTCGCGGCATCGGAGAATTATTGGTTCCGTAGATGCACCTGACCGGGCTTTTCACTCACCCCTTTATCGGCTTACTCATTAGTTCCACCTTCACGAAATGCTTCGAAACCCCGTGAGTCATACTTTCCTTGAAGAAAACTTGAAAGGGAGAAGTGAATGTTCCTGTAAACTTATCAATATAAGAAATGTTAATTGGACTTAATTCTCAGAATATTTTCGCCAATATGCCAGCAAACTAGCACAGGTGCTTTTCATAACCAAGCCTTTGATATACAAATCGAAGATCAAACCGAAGGCCCACCATTTCAGCGTTTAACCGTGACGTGTCTTAGATAGCTTCATCGAGATGTCATTAGAACAAGCCGACAACACACAGAATACAAAAGAACGCTGACCAATTTTGGCCAGCTAGAGAGAGGCCTAAAATTTCATCTTCGTTCATCAAGTACTAGCAGACTCGATTTCCTACTGATACACAGCGCTATCTGTGATTTACAAACATGTTGAAGCCTTTAGCAGTCCTGTATTGCATTGGACTTACTAGACAGATACAGCGGAGGAGAGTATCACAAGGGATGAGGCTAAATTGCATTCCACGCTATGTCAAAAGTTCCAAGGAAGATCATGCAAATCCATATCACTAGACATGCTACCGAAAATAAGCATTCTTACGAAGAGGGAATAGGAATATGTAGTCACAGCAACACAGCCTGGAGTCAAATAGCATACGAATATTGATTACATAGATTAGTTCTAGTAAGCTTCTGAAGGTTTATACGCTATAAACGATTCATGTGATAAAATGATGCAAGCATCCAATGCGGCCCAAAAGTTGCTATAGATGCAATAACCCACAGACTTGTTAAATAAGGATTTATTGTTGATATCGCATAATTCTACAATGAAACACTCCTAGTGGAGGCAACATAATGTTAGATGACGCAAAAAGGGGACATGAGTGGAAGAAGGGAATCAGCTAATAATGTGCAAAAATATCTCTGCATAGTATTAACGGAGTAAATTGGGTCTTGCAAGTTATATAGGTGCTCTTTCGCTGCTTTCATATCCTGCATTTAGCTAGCACATAATTATTCTTCTTACATGCTTCCCTACTACACTCCCCATCGTGTGTGGGATGGTACCGGTAAAATATGTCTCAAAACCTCCGGTCACTATTATATACAGAGGATAGCTGGAAAAGCCAAGGTGGCTATAAAGATAAGTCGTAGCGGTAGAGTGTAAAATGAAGTCGAGTGAGGGGTACGCTAGCTCAAATGCACTATCTTAATTGCAGAATCTACAGAGAATGAATGTAATTTGTCTCCTGCGGTATAGTTTAGCTTAAGCCGCGAATGAACAGTTATCACGCGTTTTGAGACAGATTCGGCAAACGAATCTCGGAACGCCACGCCGTCCACAACTCTGATTGATACGTGCTGACATGGCCACGCTGCATCAACAGCACCCTTGTGGTAGAATTAGGTTCCTTCATTGCATCGAGCCGAAAGGAAAGATATTCTCTATATAGAGTCCAGAGAAAGGTGAAGCACACGTTACTAGGCGGGCGGCGATGTGGCTTAAGCTTTTGCTACCCACGTCCTTTTTGCTTCACCTTCCTGGACATGCCCCCTAGCACATCCAAAAGCTCCATCTCTGCCTTCCCTTATATGACTATTGTATACACAAAGCGAAGCATGAATGTCCTCCCACTTGAAGCCTTCAAATGCACTTCGCTGTAGGATTGTGTAAGTTACCTGAGATCATCCCCTTTCTAGCATTCAATCAAAGCTCAGATCTCACCCGTGCGGATTGAGTGATCTTATATTTAGTTATCACCTCGGTAGTGGGCTTACTTGTAACCTGTAAGATCAAGATCACCTTTCGAGCCGCCTTGTGAACAATCATAATATGAATAACGCACTGTTCTATAGAAACTTAAGACGGGGCAAGCGTATGCAATACTCGCGCAGATACCAGCCATTACGACACAGATGGAAGGAAAGCAACTGTAGTGATGAGCACGTAGCAGATATTCTCACGGCTGCACTTGATCCGCCTCATGAACCACAACTAGTGGTAATGTAGCTAGTACCATGGATCTATCCACCAAGCAGTCATTTCATTGGTAAGCTGCGCATCCCATGATAGCTAGCTCATTAATGGCAATTCTCATAACCCCAGAGTAGCGTACATCCTCCCATAGGAGAAGGCTTTTAATCAGAGCAGCCAAGCTAGTCAATAAAGAAAGAAAGATTTTCGAATCCGTATAGAAAGAGGAGGAATCAACCCCAATAAAGAGGCTCTCGAGGTGACTCTTTTAGATTAATACACGTACTGTTGCTGCGTTGATAGATTCTGACGTCAATATGGGCAATATTAGTAGAAATATCTTCATCTGGCAGCCCGTAGTTACGTCTGATCCTGCTTGTAGCCCATCTTGTGTAATTTTTCGGCTTTACGGAACTAGATTTTGCAAGCAAGAAGAAAAAAAAAGAAATTATCACACAAAGCAATATCCTCCGACTTATTGCACGGTATAGAGACGTGGGTATCTCAACATCTAGACTAACACTAGGATTGAGGAACTCACCGCCCCCAAGTGTTGGCTAAGTAGGCACTTGGCAATCCCCTTCTGTCTGTGTTAAGGGTGTAGGTAGATCTCTAGATTGAAGGACAAGTAGTATATGCTTTGCTTGTCGCTGAATTGGTCTAGAACAGTGAAGCCCACAATTTCTTTCGTAATGAATCCAGCCTTGGTGCCTAGTCTCCCCCTGCGTGAGGTTGCTACGATGAAGGCAAGGCCTTCCTCTGTGACCGCGTTGATCGATCCACCATGTGACATGTGCGATTATTGTACTCCGAAGCACTGATGATCTTTGCCACATACGAGCTGTAGATTTTTTAAGTAGATGTTAGCCCCGGGAGACAATACGTCTGGGGTTCCGAGACAATGCTTGATCTGGGTATTAGGGAATGGTAGGCTACGTAATAGCATCTTTCGATTTTTCGATTTTTCGCACCACGCCACTGACTGCATGCTTCACTGTAGAAGGACGATAAGACATAACAGCAGCAAAGAAGAAAGCCTGATGTGTGCCTCTTCCATTATGAGTCTTTCCGAATATAGGCCCATCTCCGCGTTGTGAGTTGCGAATCTCTTACGTTCTGCGTCTTGCAGGTGGAACGTCCAATTGTCGGCGAGGGCGTGATCAAGGCAACGAACATTAATGCATGCGGTATTGAGCTCATGAGCATCCTCCAGACCGGCTCAAATACGAATCAAAGTGTGTGATATGAGCCGTGGATGTGCATTAACCCCAGTCTCACAGCCGTATGCCCTAAGATCGACCTGGAAGATGCAGCTTCAGCAACATCGATTGTCTGGATGCACATTAGGCATGCAGAAGACTCTTCACATTAAATTAAATGCCCAAAATCCGGTCAGTCCGGCCTGTTGGTAAGGTCTGGTTGTAGATGATTTGAAAAGTTCAGGTAGACGCCCTGGTGTTGACCAATAAGGCAGTGATGCGATCCCAACCCGAGTTCTAAACGTGTCAAAGAAACGCCTCCTCTGCAAGGATAGTTTCTATGTGTCTCATAATGAGGGGTGTAGGTCTGAACATGCGCGGTACGGAGGAGGCCAAATGACCGGTGAAGTATGGGGGCTGCTCAGCGATAGGACCTTTACAATCCTCAAGATACCGTTCAAAATGGCGATCAGTGTGTGAAGAGACCGTTTCAGCGGCCGATTTAGCGATGCTGACTGTGAGTTGGCAAGCAATGGGCTTCGTCTGACATCCGGGGGGGCTATCTCAGATGGGCAGCGTGATATCATGTCGCCTGTTTGGATCTTGGAGATGCTTCTAGTAGACTCCCAGATTTCCGGCAATGTTTCGTCTATTTGATTGCGAGGGGACCGTCATTTGATAGTGCTCTTGCCAGAATTCAAAAGGGTTCACTCTCAATTTCGAGCCTACACTAGAATCACAGACCTTGTGCTACGTTTCCAATAGAGAGAGACTCTCAAGGAATCGGCTGAAGAGACTGAAAATTCATAGGCTCAAGGGGATCTGTGGGATCGTAGGCAACTCGGCTTGCCCGTTGGTGCCAGAACATCATCACCTTGGCAAGTGGCCATGTGAGCACGCGCTGTGTGAATCGCGCCAATGAATCGCGCCGAGGGTTCTATTAGCCTGCTTCCACTGCGCCTATCAGCTGGAAATTTCTCATGGGCTGAGATGGCTTCCTTCGGAATTTGGTCGAACGCTTTGGAGCCGCTTCGACACCTCCCGAACGGTAATGCTGCCTAACATCCTATACACAAGTTATCGGAGAAGACAAGAGATAGCTACTAGCGTCTTGTTAGTCGGGGAAATTATTGGGATATTGTCACATCCCAGACGATGCAAGACCGGGTGGTAAGTCCAGATTGACACTAGTCGTTTCCTCCAGATGACTAGGACGTATGCAATAGCCATTCAAGAGTGTCGCTGAGATCCTGTGGCCCTGGTGTGGTGCAAAAAGCTTTCCGAGCAAATGATTTGTGGCTTGCCAATAGCTATGAGGACGCATTCCCCCTAAAGGTAAGCCTACCCCTTCGTCTCGGCAATGACCCTGACACTCCCTCCCTCTTTGCGCTCATACATAGATATAACATCCATTTTTTCAACTCACCCTATGCTACGCAGATCTAAAGATGGCGGCTCCGCGTTCTCCTCAGCATTGCGCCCTCTCTTCAGCGACAGCCCCAGACCTGCAGCACTCGATTGCCTGCATGAAAGTAATGCAGCCTGGTCTTAAGGCTGTGCCGCAACCTCGCATGGTAAGATGGCTTCTCGCTGCACCCAGCTATGATGTACACGAGGCTTCTGATGGCTTGGAAAGGCTTGCGTCAAAGGCCGCTCTTTGCATGCTGCCTTGATTACCCTGGGAATGCAGCCGGTCAGGACGATCCGAAGGTGTCCTCCTTTCCTCCACGGCTTACTGGTTGCTCTCGACAAGCACGCTGGCAAGACTTGAGCCGGACACGCTACTTGTCAAGGCAACGCCCCAACGACATAAAGTGCGCATATTCAAAGAAGCGCTATTGGTCGCATAGGTCTGTAGTGCAACCCTCCATGCCACTCGAGATGCTTCCTCTCGTCTGAGGGAAGCCCGAAAGGGGTTGAGTAGTCGGTCAAAGCCTTCTGGAGATCAAGTAGGGTCAACGGATCACGTTAATATAAGAAAGCACCTCGAAAAGGCACTCAAAAGTCGCAAGAACGAAAGACAATATCTGGGGTTGCGTACAACTTTCGTGTGTTTTATTCTGCTGAACAACTGCCGAAGGGTGCAGGCATTCGTGCTAGGCCAAGATGGCAATCCCCGCCTCCATCTCTTACAGCCAGCTAGGATCCGGAACACCTAGCCACGCAGACTTACTCCGTTCCTTTGTCGCCTACAAAGACCTTTTCCACAGCCTCGATCGATGTCCTGAAGGCGATGTGAGGCATCGTTTCTCGCGCATTAGGGCGATCCGAGCAAAATATGTCGAGCGTCTAGTCAAGAGCCAAGAGCGCGCTTGGAATGATCTAGAGGAGGATGTAATGAGCGGCAAGGTCAATCCTGAAGATGAGGAGTGTAAAAATAGGCTTGTTCGGATCATGCATACCACTGACGAAGCTTTGCACTGGTACAGTCAGTCTCAAAACTCTATACCTCTACCCATCCTGCGCGGCTACTAATCCGAGGTAGGTCGAATTTACGAGGACGATTCCAAGTCAGCGGCCGCTCCAGTTGTGAACAGATACTTTATGGACATGGTACCTCGCTGGTACATGGAAAAAGCTGGTATAGGTCTCCGAGCTCCAAACGGGGAGCTGCGCTCCACATACGGTTCCACGGGAGATCAAGTCCCTGGCGATCTGATGACGGTACGCGACTGTGATACAGGATTCTTTCAATGCCTCATTCTTGATCATTTGTCCGAACCTTTCAATCAACACATTTTTGTTCCGCTTTACAGGTGCTACAACACATTACTCGGTCGGGATCCTGAGCTAGGGGAACAATTCTTGGGGGGGAGGACACTCGATATAATCGCCTATTCACTAGAATGTATCGTCGGTGTCTGTTGCTTCGAAGCTGCCGTCGTCCTGGTATATAATCTTGGGTCAACCAAGAGTCGACTTGTAGCGGTGCCGTTTGCAAGCCTCGCTTGCGCGATTCCGGTGGTCTTTCTCAGTGAGAAAGCAAGAGGGGTTTTCGTTCTCATATCTGGGTAGGGCAACCTCTTTCTCCAAATTGATCCCTTCTAATATAGTCAATAGGATTTGGGCGGTGCTAATAGTGATTGTCTTTCTCTCTGCGAACAATATGAATACGAAAGCCGGCTAGAATTTGATATCGAGGCATAGAGAGATCAGTACGTATATGTAAGGTTCAAATATATCGATTCCCCTCCATTTGGGTAGTACTTCGCGAACCTGTTCCGACTGAGTCAACGGTAGTCACGGGAGGGCTAGCCATGCTGACTTACTATAGTACAATTAACCTTATTTGGCCTTAGAGTTTCGATAGTGATCAAGGAGATGCTCTTCCTGCTCTTGACTAGGGATCAGTCTCTCAAACGGTTTGTCCACTTTGATTTTGAGACCATCTCTCGGGAGAAGATAGAAAGCAGCTGGAGACGTTATGACACTTGTCTCTTGTTGCTCCTTTTCGACACCAGGGCCTTCTTCGCAACAAGAGACGGGATGACCCCCAAGGATACCTATTATGTCTTGCTGCCGCCGGCATGCTTAGACAGGAGGCGGGCTCGCCTTCTTCCCATCTCGTCCGAGCGCACCGTAGCCTTTCGATTACATGCTTGATGTAAGCAAACAGGAACGCTCAGTGTCAGGTTTGCGACAGTAAAATCAGCCGAAACGTGGAGTTATCAACCAACCATGCAACTTGGAATAGGGGAAACCGCAATATTTTAATCTTTGGCTCCTTCGCGCGTAATAATTCGTCTCCGGTAAACGAAGCATAGGCCCCGAAACATCACAATGACTCGCGGTCAGCCCATTGCGTTCGACGGCGTCCGCTTTCGATCGTATCGGCAGCAGATTGCACTGTCATAGCGCAGAAACCAGCTTTTCAAGCATTTGCATTCAAAGAGCCAGTACAGGAGACGCAGTAGGCCCGATTACAATCTCATTCCGCGGAAGATGATGAGACCATGGTTGATAGGGCTGGTTTAGACGGCCCCGGTTCATGACAGGAGGCTAAGCGCATGACCCCTCCTCAACACAGCACCACTCTCTTCATCCTTCTCTTTTGTGCCCAGCAGGCTCGAAAGTCACGGGCAGCTTGGTCAAGTTCTTTCCAACAGAAGTCGAACACTTGTCAGCGACCTGTCATTTTCTTATTCAATACGCACTGCAAGCATCCCCGCCATGCCATCCCCAAAGCCTCAGTTCCCGCTCAGACGTGTGTACACAAAACATCAAGATTCGGAAATGACATCGAAGCTCACATTACACAGCTCGCCCCAAGCGTCAAGGAGAAGTGCAGAATACAGATGACCGACGAAGCGAGACTGGACGATCGCCTCAGTTAATGGGCTCAAAGTCGAATCTGCGGCGAAGGTCGAATGACTGGGGTCAACCATCCGTGGCATGCCACCCCAGGAACTAACATTCTCCTCTCTATCACTGCCAATTATGAAGACGATATCGGAGTTCCGGATTCATGCAAAGGTTCCAACATGGCCGTTCCGAAAGGCCTGACTGAATACCCATCTCAGCCCGATGGTCTTAAACCGCGTTATCTTCTTGCAGGCAGCCCCATACACTATGAACTCGGATGGATCTATGGCAGCAATGTGGTTGGTTTCCATTCAACATGGTTAACAACGCTCGCTAGCGGAGGTGCTTTTGGTCGTTATCGAACGTTGAGTCCGAGGCTGGGGACCTTGACATGATGAGACCTAAGTATCGCACAAACTACTATATAGTTCTAGGCAATCAACTTGTCGCACAATAGATTCAAAAATCCCAGTCCAATCCCTTTCCCTGGATGAGCACACTCTCACATGGGAGGTACATCTTATTGATAATTTGAGACGCTTCCCCATTTCAGGTGCAGACGCACTCTATCATGTCCCTCACTTTTCAACGCGTATGTCCCAATTATAGCCTTCTAACCAAGACCTCACTTCCTTATTGAGCTCAGATCCCAAGATTCACAAAGCCTGCAACGTCTGTATCACCCTTCCGGTAACCCTGCACGATGATCCACATTTCTCTATGTGTGAGCTCAGTCTCTTCGTGCATGCCAGCACACAGTGATTATAATCACCATGGCTCTTTCATCGTCCCATTAGTGGCTAGTGGTATTGGATATAACTCGGAACTGGTTCGAATCGATCGAATAATGGAATCGGTGTGCTACGGCCAAAAAAATGACGATAAAACGCGATATGAAGAAGCAGTGTCCTCCGTCGTCGTCGTGTTAACCTTGGAACGTACTGCAAAGGCAATTGGCTCATCAAACTCTATGTCAGCTTTGTGGCAGCGTATTGGTAGATCCGGCTTTACGTAAGTAACTCGACGGTTCCGGCAGGTTTCTAATAGATTACTTTTTTCTTGTTCTCGATCGGAACCCGAGATGGGATTAACTGTGTGTGGTGCAGACGCACTTCCGGAGCTGCTGCAGATACTGTTCCCATTGCTATGGTGTCAAGTAGCAACCTCTCCGACTAGTTGTGTATATGGGTATTTTGCTTCGTCCGGGTATGCGCGACCGTGCCGCAAGAGGTAGTAAAGTCAAGCCACGGAAAACCTTGACCCTACGCATGGGGCAGACAAATGGAGCGCATCGTATGGTCTGTTTTCCATCGATGATTGGAGAACAATTTGAGCGGTCGCAATGCGGTATGAAGGTATCAGCAATTGCAGGCGTGGTGCACCACTCATGGTAACGTTTCGAATGGGAGCCTGTCCTGGAAGCATATATCAATATCTGGGATACTTTCGCACGACGGTGCAGTCCTACGACGTAAAAGGAACACTATCTTAGCGTCCTATACTTACCACTGCTTTCAGGTCTAGACGCCGAACATGACTACGATGTCTGAGATGAGGGTATGAAGCTCACAAGCATAGAAAGTGAAAATGTTGAGGGCAGAGATTTCGAATGATAGAAAGAACGAACATGGAATTATCGCATCAGGCGGCGGCCATCGAGCTCACAGATTACCAATAGGGCTGGAAATTAGGAGGCCGGTAGGCCCACACGCGCACCAGCCCAGTAAGGATGAAGAACTAGCGAGCTAACGGTTACCAGGGCGACGACCAGTCGAAGTACAGCCGCGCCATACGTGTACTAAGATTACCTGAGCATTGATTCAAGCGCATGATTGAACTAGTGGCTGTTTGTTGTGGCAGTCGACCTGTGCGCGGCCTGCAGGTGGTTCAGAACGGCAACCAGGTGCATGTCACGAGAGGGTCTTGACCAACTATAATCATGCTGTAGCGACACTATCCCGAAGGGTATCGCTTTTAGTGCCCCCTCTACACCGATGAGAGAGCTCACAACAACAGTCGGTGAGTGTGTCGCAGAAGGAGATAAGGCTCACCGAATAATAGGTCAATAAGGCTCTGCTTCGCACAGACATTTGCAACCTCGCCTCTCCTATCGTCATCTTAGCTTACTCGTTCAGTTGAAATCCGACATTCACGCACAGGATGAAACGCGGAAATGCAAGCCCGAACTCCTTGATGTGCAAGAGATCGCACTTCTAGAATGTGGAAATACTCGACAGATCACTGATTACTAGATTCAGCAACGCCTATCAAGTTTCAAAAAGATAGCCGGAGATATAACAGCCAATGGGACCACGTCCCGGCTCAAGATGCGAGAAAAGTTGACGCGAAAGGGAAGCGCTTCGTGTGCCACGAATGCACAAACGGTTGTCCAGCCCCCATCTCCGTGAGCAAGGTATCATGCTAGCTTCTAGATCATCCACTATCTCAGATCAATTATCAAGGACAGTGTACCAGTATCATGATCCTTCCGTACGGCCTTGTTGCCGGATTTACTCCACATATCTGAGGCACCAACCCAGCTGCTTCTTTCAAGGATGGCACCAGAGAGGTAAAGCAGTATACAGAATGTTCGAGATTCTCACAAATTCTAGAGGTTTGCGTCGTTCTCCATCGCACTCCCCGGGTTCCATGGAAATGACATTCTCGCGACTCGAGTCCCTGTTTTGAGCCTCAACGAGCTGTGGTGGATGCCTAGCTCTTCAGCCACAAATGAGTCATGTCCCTAGTACCATCGTCTTATGGGGGGCTGGGTGTGGGCGGCTGCTAGCGTAGAATTGATATGCTTATAATAAGCCTCGTACTGAGTGCGGAGAGACTATCCGTGTTTTAGCTCTCGTACGCGACCTAATACACTTCAGCATGGGCCATTCTCTGATCAGCGTGAAGTGGATCTTGCCGCTGACCACCATTTTAGACACATGACACTGCAGATACCCGCTTTTGTGCGGGGTTTGTGAGTTCGCACTATTTGCACTGGATTGGCACAATCGGCGGCTAATTCTCACCGAACTGGAGGCCTTGAAAGTGAACGGTTGCTTTGAGCGATGGTGTGCTATTCCTGAAAGAATATCTTATTCAAAATTACAGCGTCTTTGATCTTGGGGACAGACTCGCTTCGAATATAACACGTTGATATCAGCTATCAGAGAAATTCCTAGCAAGTTTAATGCAATGAACAAGTGGAGTAAAGATGAGAAGAACTGGCTTAAAAGAGTAAGGTCGAGTAATCTCGTCTATGACGCTGTTGAACCTGATAAAGGATAAGGACGAGAGGTGTCTGATTGGACATGGAAAGCCAGCAATTCGTCACTGAAGGCAACCGACCGGGCCCGGAGAAATATTGACCCAACTAAGGACTTCACTGGCATCAACGAATGCACGAACTAAGGCACGATGCAAAAGAAGCAGCAGTAGTCGTAGGCAAACCCCGTCAGAAGTGAGAAGTCTCCGCACCAGATGTGCCGCTTACTCAAAAACCACGGAGTGAACTAGAAGTGACGGAAGACAAAAATGAAGTATTGGGATTTGTAAACCACTTCTACCTTCTCTAGCTCTGGCTGTACCTGTTGGAGGAAGAAGTCTGCGTTCACAGGCCATCGCTGTACTATTGGGACTTGGCTTGTGCCGTATTTTCGCGGTATGATATAGGTATTACAGTCGAACACAATCTAAAGATGCCATCGATCTATCGGAAGAAGTGCTCTATGCGCGCGTTGCCGAGCAGATATAATACCCCTAGTTTGTGAGACCGTTGGCTTCTGATTTCGCATGCAGTTGCATAAGTTCAACAAAGTCTTCGCCAACAAGATACGTGATAATAATGCACTGTCGTATTCTATTAAATGCAGTCGGCAATGGCATTGAGAAATACTTGGGTCAAGGGTGTGGCCTGGCCTGCGATGACCGATGGCTATCTGCCCTGTCCCTCGGGCATTCCACGCAGAACTATCGCAATATGTATGCTCCAGGGCAGTGCTCTAGTTTAGATAAAACAACGTGGGGATCGCCTACCTGGTGAGAATCTTAGCCATTGCATCAAAGCGATGTATTATAATCCAATGGAAAGCAGCGAAGAAGTATAAGTACTTATTACACTACGAATTACTCGTCCGCTTCTAGAAAAAGCTCATTTCCCAAGGACTTCAATAGCTCTAATAGCCAGCGTTACTATCCTTCCAAATACTAGCCTCCGATTCATTGTACACATGTAATACTTTCCCTCGGATTCAAAAACATGGAGGCAAGCTCTATTTTTGCCCGAGTCCAAGCCATCATAGGTCTTGCAGATTTCAGGCTAAGATGCTGGAACAGCTCGTAGCCTTCGTTTTCGCTATTTCGGTGAGCAATTCTTACGGGTCAATTTTCTAGCTATTGGGGGGGGGGTCGAAGTAAGAGTTACGCTGGAGAAAAGACCAAACTGTAAATTTTTAGTTAATACCCGAAGTTGAGTATCTATAGCATCGCCCAAGACGTCCTTCTTAGAAATTAATGACATTCAATCCCGAAACTGCCAATGATAACTAACGTAAAAAAAAAAAAAACCCCTTCCAACCACGCTCTACCCGTTCATGCTCAACAAGTTCGAAGTAATGATCCAAAGTGGTAGCAAAACAGCCGAGAACCTGAGGTTCTCTGCTCCAGGAGTTTTTACAACCACCTGTGTAAAAACAAAAAAAAAGACAACCTTGAAGAAAGTAGCTTGGACCAAGGCAAAATTTAAATTCAAATCCCACCACAAAAGGGTTTTTTTTTTCAACTGCCTACAAGATATATATATGTAGAGGGCGTTAAAAGAACAAGCTATTGCGTAAGGCAAGGTCATGAATTGGAGAGAGAGAGAGAGAGAGAGAAGGCAGATGATTGAAAGACATGGAGTAGATTTGTTAATCTAGCGGACTGAGCTTTGAGAAGAGTGCTCGGATGTAGTTACACAGCACACAGGTGTAATCGGACACTCAAACACCTGATATTGCATTGGGAGAGGTTATTATCATAATGCCAGTCATAGATTCATAGGGTATTCATATATCATTACTACTGCCAGTTCTCAAAGCTCATCCCTTTTTTGGTGTGTCTTCTTCTCTGCTCCCGCCTGCTGTTCCACTTTCTGCTTTGCCTCATACTTCGCTCTCTCAACATCCTCGTCCCACATCCTCTTCTTCGGGTTCCGAGGTTGATCTGAATCTTCCAACACGGTCCCGTCACCCCTTACAACGGGCTCATTCTGCCCCTGCTGATTCTGCTGTTGTTGCTGTTGATTCTGTTCCGCCATTTTTCCTACTGATTGCGACAATGATTCGGGTGGACTGGGATCTTGTTGATCTTGAATGTGACCGCGACCTCCGCCGCCGACACGTACGTAATTTGCTTTTTCGCCTATAGGGCGCTGAGGTATTCCGCCAGATGCGCTAGGTTTGACGATCAAGCTTGTTCTAGAATCTGTACTCAGACTCGAGCTTGCGGATGAGGCACCAATGGGAACAACAGCAAAGAGGATGCGGAAGACGATCTTCAAAGGCCAGATAATGAACCAAGATATTGGGCCGTAGAGGAAGCGCCGAAAGATGAGCCAGATACAGGTTGTGATGAGGAGATAGAAGGTAGTCTCTAGATACCACGTGTCACTCTTCTGGCTTTTGAGTAATGTCGAGACGAGGGTTCGACTATTCGCGAGCAGGGTATTTAGGTTTGTGTACTTTTCTCCAAGGTCCGCAAGTGCAGCTGTAGACTGTTCGAGGGTTTCTTGTGCAAATCTCGAGCGCGAGAGCTCCGATTGCATCAACTGATGTGTCCTCCGAAGTGCAGATGTCACGTCCGACGACGCTTGTGCGACGATCTCGCCTTCTGCTAATTGTGGATTGTTTTTCCGGCGTTGAGCAGATAAAGGGGTGGAGGAGCCGGATTGAAGATTTGAGAAGAGAAGTTCGCGTTCTTTAAGCTTTGCGCGGTCGGCGTTGTGTTTAGCTGTCAACTGAGCTTTTCGAAACTGTGACCGTGAACTGATTCGAACAACATTAGTCGCTTCTCCTGCTATTCGAAGTATGCCACTCACGATCTTAAATCCTCCGTCAGCCTCGCCAAAAGCACGGCAAGCCTACTCGTCTCACTCTCCCGTTGTGACTCTCTTCTCCTAGCGTTTCTTGACCCACTACCGTTTACAACGTCTTCAACCTCCTGTCTTAGGAGCTCAAGCTCTTCCTCAGTCTGCTTCAAGCTCTCATGTATCTCAGCGCTGAGTTCCAATCGCACGTCTCCCTCCTCTGCGTTGAGTGGCTGCGATCCAGGCCGGAAATCTAATTTCGATAGGCGCTGGATAAGTTGTTGAGTTACCTTGTTCGATTCAGATAAGGTAGTCAAACGGGAAGTGAGGGACTGCGCGGTTGAAGGGAGGGGTGGCATGGTGGAGCGAGGGGATGCGGCCAGGGTGGAAGTAGCAATGCAATGACGAAGGCGCGTTGCAGATGTCGGGGGTTGACTTATTCCGTTACGCACAGACCATCTATTTGAAGATGACCGGAAGGTGAAGAACACGGCAGACTCAATTGCAACAATTCGGTCTAGTTGCTCAGCGGTATTTTTCAAGGTTCTCTTGATGTGGGTTTTATAAAGAACTGACAAATATTAGGCACCTTGCGCTCCTCTGTCGCCTCTCACCGTCTCTCTACCTTCCTCCGACTCCAAAAATGATAACCCGCTTCCTCACCGATGTCCGCCTCAAGTTCAATCCGTTCTCCGTACGCGCAAAACCCGCTCGATTATTTCTTTCTTTAATACCGCCAAATGCACGCGCAGACGGAATGGCAATAGACACGCAAATACTGCCCAGATCGAGCAAGGAACCCGCAACACTTGGGCTTAAGTTCAGTACGTGCTTGCACAATATCAATACATGGAATTGAGGAGACTAACGAACGCCAGAGGACGGTAAAGAGCTTAACCTTGAGCTAGACAAGATGCGGATAACCGATGTCATGGAAGAAGTCGATCGACATTCACGAATACTTGCGAGGAAAGAAGAGTTGTCAGGGAATTAATAGTCGTGGGTTTTCCACGCATACTGTACGAATATTGTATATGAAATAGATTGTTGCGGTGGGTGGGCTCATAGCGAGATATCAGGCTTAGATGATTGTCATTTTCTCATGAAGGAATCTATCAATGTATATTCTGCATTTTAAACAAGCACTCTGGATGTCCCAACAACTACGTTAAGCCATTCATGGAGCTGCTTGCCCGGGGTAATATCTACGACCATGCCCGTCATCTGCTACATATTCAAATCCTAATTGGACGGTGCTCCCGAGATGAAGAACCACTTATCAATGCTTGGGTCAATTGGAGCCGGAGAATGATTCTCACCTGAGGGGACGTTGAACTGGCTAGGGTCGGCGCGGTCGGGCGAGTGCGAGACGGTAACATTGGCACTGCGATTGCGTCAGAAAAAGTAAGCGGGGTGCCAAGAGATTGAACTCACAGAGAGATTTCGCCCTTGGGTGTCTTGCCGGTGATGAGGCGCTCCCAGGCCTCAGCACACTCACGGACAATGTCCATAGCGTATTTCTTGTTCTTGCACTCTCCTGAGAAAGCAAACTGGTTTTCCGGCTTGCCATCCGGAATCTTGTAGATACGGAACCACTCGTTCGTGGCTCTCAGAAGGCCAGGCAGGTGGCGTTCGACATCCTCAATGTCGTTGAGCTTGGGAGCGAGCGGGTCGTTGACGTTGATCACGATGATCTTCCAGTCGGTCTCCTCTTCGTCGAGCAGGGCCATGACGCCGAGCACCTTGACCTGGATGACCTCACCCGGCTTAGATACCAGCTCGCCAATCTCGCAGACGTCCAATGGGTCATTGTCGCCCTTTGCCTTGGTCTCGGGGTGAACAACGTTGGGGTCCTCCCAGGTCTGCAAGAAATCAGTGTGTTGTCCGATATCGGTGTGCGAGGGACCGTACCTGGGGGAAGGCGCCGTAGTTCCAAAGGTAGCCCTTGTGTGGGAAGCAGTTCCTCACGTAGCGGAGTTTACCCTTCTTGATGTCCTGCTTGATGGGGTTGAGTGTCTCCTCCTTGGAGATCTGCAGCGAGCGTCAGCCTAAAATCTTTTGGCGGGGTACAGAGCTGGGAAGGGCGAGGACGTACCTCCATCTTCGCATTGGTCCAGCGAGGCACCTCAACGATCATGTTGAGGACCGTCTGCTGCTCATTGGCATACAGAGGGATGTCGTGGAAGGGCGAGACGGGCACGCCATCCTTCTCGATGTAAATGCGATGCTCGAGCGTGTTGGCTGCGGCAATCTTCCTCGCGTGGTATTGGCCAGGCATGTTGGATGACGATGTGTGGAAAGTTGAGTGTAGGTGTCCTGCAAGCAGCTGTGTTCGAGAATTGAATTTGTTGACCGTGGCGGGATTGGTGGGGCTGGCAGGCGCCGAGGGGCGGTGGTGATTAGCCAGGGTGACGAACGTCAGCGACGCAGCGGGCGGTGGAAAGGAGCAACGCAAGCAAGGAAAAAGAACACTTTGTCTGGCCGAATTGAGCCGCAGGTAAGGTGAAAGGCGGCTCATGCGGACGCCATGTAATAATACAATACTAGAAGAGGCTAGGTAATGAGCGGCAATGGTTTCTCTGCGGAGTAGCTCCTCAAAGCCGAGGGCAAAGATGCTCTTTTGCGAATGCCCGGCATCTCGGAGAATCGGATGGTCACGTGGTCACGTAGTTGGGGTGCACGGGCTCTGGGAGGTTTGCAATCATCTCCCATGCGATTCTCAGTAAATTGTATAAATTTCTAGATCGATGTTTTCGAGCTATCCGATCATGGCTTGGCGCACTTCATCATTCAGACATGTCTTCAAAGGCGCCCCAATCAAGCTGAAGCAGCGCTCAATATAGCTTGTGCGGCCGCCAGAACCTAGCATTGGTGACGAAATTTCTCTCCTGCCCAGTACCCCTTTGCTCATTGTCGATCTTGTTCGACCCCGCCAGTTTGTTTGACGATATACCGAGTTCATGCTCGTATAATGCTGGATCTGCAAATGCATCCCACTCTAGTTCGTCATGTTCCACTTCCTCCCCGCAAATCTCATCCGTCGCCGCCACGAGACCGTCTGAAACATTCTCATCCACGTCGAATTCCTGGTTTAAGAATTGTCGCTGTTCCTGCTGTGCATATATGCTAGGCCCGTAGAAGCTTGGTACTCTTGGACAATATACCCCATCAGCACGCGTGAAACGCGCTGTTGCTATCTTTCGAATTGTAGGATAACGGTCTGCACCGGTACCTACCTCTTCTTTATCGGGGGTCTTGGACGGCTGGGCTCCCAGACTTCCCCTCTGATACGATCTGACTGCCAGTTGTCTCTCACGGAAAGCAGCACTACATTCCTGTAGAATTTCCTCCAAGCTCGACGACGTCTGCGGATCATCCTGATCCGACGCAACCAAGGCCGTGTTAAGGCTAGGATCTGAGTACGTAACGGGAACTGCTTCCAAATGATCGTCAGAAGCTCTGGATCTAGTCGGGTCAGCGCTCTGGGGCCGTCGGGGAGGCTGCATTTGCGGGGCCGGTTTGCCTGGCACTGAAGACGGCATCGATAACGCGGAAGCAACACTCTTGACGGCTGTGTGCTTTCCTATTCGATCGACAGGGTGCACGCGCTTTGAAGATGGGGAGGCGTGAGGAGAGAATGTGTGTGGGCGGGGGGCACTATCATTTGCTGGTGCGAGCGAAGAAACGCGAAATCGTTCATCACTGCCAGCTCTTACGTGTCTAGTCGCGTTAGGAGGAATTAGCTGGCCTTGCAACAAAATTCCATCAGAAGTATTTCCTTCAGCATGTCCTCCATCATGTCTAGAGTTCAGCTGACCGCTGTTGATAGAAGTGTTCCATCGAGGACCCTCCGGTATTGTGCTGGGGGCCCGTATAGACTCGGACCACGATATGTAGCCACCACTTTCATGGTGCTGCTCTCCGGTTCCACAGTTCAGGTGGGATACCCTGTTCGATAGTTCAACGCATGATATAGCCTTACCAATCACTTGTGATGGATCTCGCGATATGCAGCTGGCGTCTTGCAGCCTTTTCTGGGATGGAGCCCGCTTCGCTTGGACGTTCACATCTTTCTCTGCTAGCGCTGGTCGCACAGAGGTGAAGAATGCGGAAATTTCGTCCTCCTTTGCGTGGGTGTGGTCCTTTTTGCTTTTGTTCTTGGTCGAACCCTGCAGACGGTCGCCTCCCGGTTGGTCTCTGTGCTGCTGCAGAAACTTCATCTCTGAGAAGACAAGGTCGGGAACTATAACGAATCAATCATGAGCTTGAGAGTGCGGGGCGCTGCAGACGGGGCTTACGGCCACGGCCTTTGACTGGCGACGACGCCCTGCCCTTGTTGAATAACCCCAGCTTCTCTCGCGGCCTCAACTGCACCAATCGTCAGTACATCCCAGTGAGCCACGGGTAGGCAGTGGGGTTCGTTACGGTCAGTCGGTCCTTGGGGACATTCTTGGCGTGGAAGCTGTGGGCGAGACCCGAACCCGGGTTCTCGACCCTGTTGCGCCTGGACGTGGGCTTCGTCTGCTTTGATTCGCCTTCCCGACGGCGTGTATGTGCCCCCCGCTCCTTACCATGCTTCAATGCGGGCTGATAGCGATCAGGGCGCGTCTTGCGGCGGGGTTTGCGTGCATACGGCTGGCTTGACGGCCTGTTTTCCGCGCAAACTTTGACGTGGGATACATGACTGCCGGCGCTTTCATCCGCACTCTCTTCCGGAGGAGGCTCTCGTGTGATTGGAAGCTCCTTCGTATGTTGCTGTGGAGCATCGAGGATCGAACTGTCCGAAGAAGTGAGCTTACGTCTGCGTTTCCGCGTGCCTGTCGGCTCATCTCCTCCTGGAGGGACAGAGGGGCGCTCGCATCGTGGTTCGGCAGGACTCGGGGGCTGTTCTGGCAGCACAGTCTGGTCCAGCCACGTCTGAATATCCATGCTAAGCCGACGGTGCTGCGGTCCTTGGGATGCAATGCAGGCGGCTGACAGGGCGAGCCGTTCCGTCGTTGGGATCCGGAGGATTAGGTCGCTCCTGCGAGTACTAGAGGGGCTTCGGAGTCGAGTTGTCGTCGTACAGCATGGCAATGGTGGCGAGGCGACGGGACAGCCGGTCTGAGAGATGGTAAGAGGCGCCCGGCGGCGAAAGAGATTGGTGCTGTGCTACAGGCGGAGGCGGTCTGTTGCACGCCAGGGCCGAAAGAGAGGATATGACGGCGTGATAAGTTGGCCATGGAGGGCCACAATTTCGATATAGGCCGCGTAGGGATATGGCGACCGGCTTGGGCAGCCACTGCCTGCCGGAGCACGGCAGGCACGAGTACAGAAGCAGACACGCAGAGGAGTTGCTTGCAGCCGTGGCAGACGGCCGTGGGCCGCGTCCAGAGGAGCACTAGGCCGCGATGCTGTCCTTGGGGGCTCCCGCTGCTCTCTAGTCGCGCGTAGCATGCCCCCCGGCGGCGAGTGAAGAGTGGTTCATGGCTTTTTGATGCCGGGCTGTGATTGGCCGGACCACAATTGTCAGTAGAGACGGCACATGACGCAACTCTGCTACACACAGACGGCGGGCAAATTCAAGGAGACGCTGCCATGCTGCTGCGCGGAGGCAGCATCTGCTGTCGCTGGCGGGCCGGGTGCCAGCATGGCTGCGCTGACGGTCCGTACCGGGACCGGCGACGTCTTGTATGTGGTGGCATGGCAAAGTGCTCCAGACGCACGACTCTAGCATGAGCACGAGCCCTCGCCGGGTGCCAACCGTCTCCGCACTACGGCCTGATAGTGAGTCGATAAGCACTTTAATCCATCCTACACCACCACCCAATGCCGCGCCGCCCTCGACGCAATCTTCGCGGCAAAATCGTTTCTTTCTGGCGCTCGCGCACTCGCCACCTGCTGCTCGGGCATTGTCCAATGGCGCAGCGAGCGCGCGGCGGGAGCACTGGCCGCGACAAATCAGCGCAGCGGGCCTATCAAGAAAATGAGCAGTCTGCGTTTGCATAAGGCACGGAAAGCCGAGACGGTGACGGCTCCCAGCGCCCTGTCATTGGGCTGGCCGGGCTGGCATGGCGTCGACTAAGGGCGGGCTGCAGGAATCCAGCATGAGAGGCCTGGCACCTGATGACACTAACGGCGCCCTGCTATGTGTGTGTGGCAGCACCCTCCGCCTTCGCCAGCGCGGGCCCTAGACCTGGCAAGTGTTCAGAAAGGCTTGATATCTCGTCCATGCCGCAAGCAGGCTAGCGCTCTTTCTCTGATCAAAGGGGGTATTTGCTGCTGCTCGCATCTTCCGCTTGCCCCGCCACCTCCGACCCCTCGACACCTCTCTATCTCGTCCTCGACGTGCGCTTACGGCTTTGTTGCTCTCAAATCCTCCCTTCTGCTCTGGTGACGCTTTCTCCGCGCGTGCAGCTCACATCCCCGTCATCTCCCACGGACAATACTTCTCTCACTGTCAGATATCAATGTTCGTCTCGCCGTCCTGCTCCTTGTCGCCTTGAACCATCAGGCTAGCATGGCCTTCTGCCCAACTTCCTTTGCGTCGGCCTGAATCGGTGCCTGCTCCGCTCCACTTCATGTCATGAGGCGCTTTGTATCCTGCGATTTCTTCAAGTATGAGTGCGTGAATTGAGTCCGTTCAGTGCTACGTTCCATCTACACCATGTCGAAGCTCTTCATTGGGTAAGTGATGCGCGCAAACCTGATCTGCCGAGCTAATCCAGAGCAGTGGTCTTGCCTGGCATACCGACGATGCGACGCTGCGCCAGAAGTTTGAGGAATTCGGCCAGGTCGAAGAAGCCGTGAGTACCCCCCAAGCCCAAGGAATCTACCACATTTACATACTTTGCACTCTCGACATGCCTTCACTACTCCACTCACCAGCTTCTGCTGGGCTTGGCGGTCAAGTTCCTTCTTTCTTGCGCCAGCTCACAATTTCTACGCTTCGAATCGCTGCGAGCGAGTGAAGATATCCTCTGAGAGCGTTGTCCCGTGCTAACTTCAGGTCAGGTCGTCGTGAAGGACCGCGATACCGGTCGCAGCCGCGGGTTCGGCTTTGTTCGATTCTCCCAAGACGCTGAAGCAGACACGGCCATGCAGAATATGAACAACGTGGAGTGGGTGCCCTTCTTTCCATCATGACATATCAACTGCGATGCACGGAAGAGCTATCCCGGCTCCGGTCGCGCAGTCACATAGCAATCATATTAACAATTTCTTAGATTTGATGGACGCACGATCCGTGTCGACAAGGCATCTGATCGTTCCGGCGGCGGTGCTCCACGAGGTGGTGGAGGTGGATATGGTTCCTACCGTGGTGGTGGAGGAGGCGGAGGCTATGGAGGAGGCCAAGGTGAGACCTTTTCATACCTTGTTATGTGACTTTCTCACTAACGAAATCTACAGGCTACGGACGTGGTGGTAAGCAATGGGTTTAATAACATCATTCGCAGCACAGATCACTAATTTCAATCCAGGTTACGGCGGAGGCGGCGGAGGTGCTTCCTGGGGAGGACAAGGCGGCGGCGGCTATGCCCCACGCGGCGGCTATGGCCAGGGTTACGGCGGGCAAGAAGGTCAAGGTGGTGGTGGTGGTCAGTGGTAAATGCCCTAGACCACGTCCATGTCTGCCGCGCATGACCTTCACGCGACCCTGACGGTATTCACGATTGGAGCTGCCCTTTCCCGGTGAATGGGATGCTACTGCAACACTCCTTTACAAGGCAGTTGCTAATGCTCGAAATTTCAAAGTTTGTTGGCTTCTTCTAGACGTTCGTCCTGCTTTACCACACTTTAATGGGCGCAGGCGACTCCCTGGGCTTTTGCGATTCTTCTTTGTCTTGTGCAGGATGGATTGAAGATTGCGACTTGGGTTGGTACTGGTGAGACGAATGATACCCATCAGAGCGTACTGCTACCTTTGTACCTTGCCTTTTGGAGTTCACTATCTAGTTGTCCGCTCATTATAGTTTTCATTGCCCCCGATGCCTCGATTCGGTGCCAATTGCTCTCGGTGAAGCTAACGCTCCTTTTTGGGAAGTCACTTGTCTCGCCCACACATTACCTTTCGGGAACTCAGGCACACTCGGGGACTATTAGAAGTTGGAAGAGGGCCGGAAAGGGTAGTGATGCAGCAGCTATTTTTGCTTTGTGCAGATTCGGCTAATTCCCCCACATAAAATCAATACCGCCGACATAAGAGCAATATGGCACAGTCTCGATGAAGGCCGGGGCGCGCGGCCCCCAGACGTGCGCTGCAGGGCACATTGCACAGACTGCAAACGCGGAATCCAGCATGCAGCAACGGTGACCGGTCTCGCATGTTCTCGGCTCGAGTATGCAGTAGGGGCGCCCGTCTGCGAGTCTAGCCCGGCGGCACAGACAAGCCGCGGGTGGGATCGTCACAGCGCAGTCCCGATTTCAGGCGTGCCAGTCGTCTGCAGGCCCAACGACTGCTGTACACCGGCCGTCGCACCGCCACATTCACGAATCGCAGTTGCTGCCTAGGCGCCCACACTCGTACGGACCCCGTGGAGGGCACGGGTGGGCCAAGCGTCGCGACGTCAGGCCTCAAACCCTCTCACCGCTGCACCTGTACACCACCCTGCCCCGCGCTGCGAATCCTTTTTGTCTGTACAGTACATCATGAAGTCCTGGGGCGACCCCATTCGGTCCGAGAGTGTCCAAGGTCAGGAGCCTCACCAGCGCAGGCCGACGGGTCTTCGATGGGTTGCCGTAGCCTCGTCTTTGATCTTGCTGCTTACCCTGCGCGCGAGCGTGCCCTCGATCAAGCAACAAATTTCAAAGTGCCACGGGCGCCACAAGGAGGCCGGGAACTTGCACGAGTCTTTTGACTGGGACAAGGTAAGTTCAGGTAAAGTTTCGTTTCTCGCGCCACGCTGTGTAAGCTGTCAACCCACCGCGTACCTGACCCAGCCAATGAAGCGCTCGCGTGTCACACTGCAATAGTGCACCGGTACCAATATCCAACGCTCAGAGCACGTGGCTTGCCGCCACGTTCGCTTCAGGGCGTTTTCTTTTCTTCAAACGTCACCAGCTGAAAGAATCTGGTCCATGATCGCTGTCCAAGCAATGCCCATCTACGTGGTGTTGACCGCTATCTAGATAAGTGCAACGCATGATCTCAAATTTCATCCGTGCGATGATGGCTTCGAATGCGCGAAACTAAAGCTCCCCCTCGACTACTTCAATGGAACCTATCCCAATGAAACCGTCAGCATTGCCATAGCCAAGCTCCCGGCTCAAGTTCCAGTTGACGATCCCCGCTATGGTGGGCCAATGCTCATCAACCCAGGTGGCCCCGGTGGCTCGGGAGTCTTTATGGCCCTTTTGGCGGCAAGGCTGCTCCAGACTATCATTGATCCAGCCTCAGAGTCGGACAGCCTCCCCCAGTCCAAGGGTCCCTATTACGATGTCATAGGATTCGATCCCCGTGGCATTGGCTGGACCGAGCCTGGGGCTGTCTGTGTGCCGGATGGTCCTTCCGAGTGGTCCTGGAGCCTCAGGGAGAACACCGAAGGCATGCTGGGTAGCTCGGATGCTGCATTGGGTCGTCTGTGGTCCATGAACCATGCTTATGGCGCATCCTGCAAAAAGAACATGGATGAAGAGGAAAGTTGGGATATCAAGCAATACATGAGCACAGCATCTGTTGCTCGTGACATGCTTGAGATTGCTGAGAAGCATGCCGTCTGGGCTTTCAAGAAGACCAACGAACTTGCAGCGAAGAAGGGGGCGCAAGTCAGGTGGGACCAAGATATTCTAGAGAGTGTTAAACAAAAGACAAAGCTCCAGTACTGGGGCTTCTCCTATGGCACCTATCTCGGATCAACCTTTGCCTCCATGTTCCCGGATCGGGTCGGACGAGTCGTCCTAGATGGCGTTGTGAACGTGCACGATTATAACAATGCTCTCGGCCAAGGGAGTTTGTATGATACCGAAAAGGACATGTCCTCTTTCTATACCTTCTGTCTCCTTTCCGGCCCGGAGCTTTGCCCGCTCGCAACGCCAACATCTAGCGTCAGGGACATCGAAGAACGCGTTCAGAAGATCATCAAATCCATATATCACGCCCCGCTAGTCCTCAACTCCCCCAACGGACCTGAGGTACTCACCTACACTGACGTGAAATCTATCATATTCAGCACCTTGTACACTCCCGCGCCTGGTTTCCCCCTAGTGGCGGAATTGCTCTCAGAGATTGAAGCTGGAGGTGGTGAGTTCCTCGACAACCTTGGTAGGGGCCTGCGCCCAGCCCACGTCTACTCTTGCTCGATAAACGGCAGCACGGAACCTGTTCCAGTCTATCGAAGCGTCTCCCAATATGCCATTCTCTGCGGTGATGGCATTGACCAAACGTCGCTTGATTTGAAAGGTTTTGAGGAATATTGGCAACTCCTCGAAGAAATATCACCAGCAGCAGGTGCGCTTTGGGCTGCGCTCAAACTGAAATGCGCAGCTTGGAACATCAAGCCTGTGTACACATTCGGTAGAGACGAGTATTTTGGGGGCAACACAAGCCATCCCATCCTCTGGGTTTCGAACACGGCAGATCCCGTCACGCCGCTCAATAGCGGCAGGCTCATGGCTGAACGGTAAGTACCGTCATGCTCAGCCCACATTGATGTTACTGTCCGCTTGCTAATGCCCACGCAGGTTCCCGGGCAGCGTTGTTCTGGTGCAAGACAGCGCAGGTCACTGCTCACTTTCGACGCCGACAGCTTGCACTGTCAAGGCCGTCAAAGAGTACTTCCAGACCGGCAATTTACCTGATCCAGAGACGGTCTGCATTCCGCCTTCCTCACCACTATCTCTCAACTCGACTGACCCCAAATCTCCATTCTACGATCCATCGCTCGGCAAACCCTCCTTTGTCACTACCGAAAATATGGCAGAAGAGATGGATGCTGCGTCTGGTTTACAGTCGTGGTCGGCTGGAGCTCCTTTCTTGGGAAGAGGTCAATTGGGTGAGCAAACCAGTCGGATGATTAATATTGCTGCACAATTGAAGCTAAAGGGAAGAGCCGGTGGATCTGATGAGCTTTAGTCTGCACTGCAGGATTGTGAAATTTCCAACATTTTGGATAATCGGGGAGACTCCAAGACAATTGGTATGAGACTATACACTTGTGTCGGGAAAGGGCGCCATGATTTAGGCATTGGTCAAGGATTGAGCGCAGCACAAAGGAAATGAACATGCGGGTGCTATTCATATTCTGCACATCGGCCCATCTATAAGGAATTTCCTACATCAACTTCGACATACTGCTATCATAGATACCTTCTTCATTCATTTCTGTAGCAAACAAATACCACAACCATACCCAGCCACACTACACTGCACTACACCACGCCCCGCCCCTTCTCCCAAGCAATTATTTACCTACTCCCAACCCCCCTGACCCGATTAGACAAGCATCCCCAGTCAAACTCAACAACAACACGTACTACGTAGTAGCACGCAACCTGAGCTCAACATACACCCTCCGATCTCGGCCCTACACCACCCTCGTCCGACATCGGTGTACATGTGTGTGTGTGTGTGTGTGTGTTCCCAACCGACAACATTTGGGCACTTGGGCATTTGGGCATTTAGCATTTAGCATTTAGCATTTACACACACACCACGACGAAGCCCAGCCCACAAGGAAGGAGGGGGGGAGGGGAGGGGGTTTGTCTCTAAAGCTTATTTTTCAAATTTTAAAATTTTAAAATTTTTTCTTTTTCGTTGAGACATGTGGTGTGACGTGACGACCTCGCGTTTTTTTCTTTTTCTCTCATCGTCGGTTCCGACGGGTGCGTATTGGTTGCTTGGGAGAGCTGGGGAGGCTGCAGTTGGGGAGCTGCAGGGGTAGGCGAGCGGGCGTGGGGTGGGGAGGCGTTGTGTGATGGGTAGTTGCGTTTGGGGCGGGTATGTTTGAGCGAGTAGTTTGGGGGTGAATAAGGCTGTTTTGTGTGACGGCGGTGTGACTTGGCCTGTGGGGCTTTTTCAGAGGAGAAGTTTTGCATGGCTTGGTCATCATGTTTGTTCGCCATCTGACAAAAAAGGAAGCCCACGTAGTAAAAAGGCAGAGCAGACGACATCTCTTCTTTTGCTAGAAAATATTTTTTTTGGGTTTCTTGGTGGCCGTGTGATTGTTGTGTAGGACAAACAGGTTTCTGATGGAATGATTTCATGCGGCTTCTGCCCCTTCCCCCTATCCCCTCCTCTCCCTAGAGATTTATCGGGATTCTCGGTAGGTTCAAAGTCGATGAATAATAGGTTTCAGCAGCCCAAGAAGTTTGTACAAAAGAATAGTGTTGCGGCAAAAGCAAAATATAACCACGGGACATGCAGTCAGCTCAGCTTGCTTCCTCGTCTCCTTCTATTTCGATCCGCGAAGCCTTGCACTCGTCCGGAAAACTATCCAAGCCGACGGTCAACATTCAAGTATGATATAAGTTCAAAGTTTACATATGCATTCTTTTGCTTTATCAGAGACGCAAAGATCCCTCTCCGTGGAATTTTTCCTGCGCTTTGAAATGGTGACGAGTATTCTGCATGGTCCATCGTATGTACAGTCATGTTCCATGTTTCGTGGTCTACTACATCCTACCGAGATATCGTTTGTTTTACAATTGTGCATTGATCGTAAAAGATACGTCAAAGTCTCTGCTCATTACTTCACTCCACGCCGCTTGCTTCCCCGCCATACCACAAGTCTTCACCGAGCCAAGATGCACTGCCCATCCATTTTTCCAAACGACCTACAAACAAGCCCCTGCATTCCCCTTTCTCCCTCTATTCATCTAATCCAAGATCATCGACGACATGGGAAAATCCATACTACCAAAAACCCCTCCCAATCCAGTCCTTAGATCCCGATCCCATGACAAAACATCAAGCTCTACAACCCTTCCCACCCATTTCCCCCCTTTGAAAGGACCCCCGACTATCAAGCACATCTTGCCATAATCCATCCATCCATGTACTCACCCGCCGCGGCTCAAGCAAGCGTAAACAATCCAGCTAAAAAAAAATCAAGAATGTTACCCAGAAGCTTTATTTTGGGGGGGTACCGATATGAATCGATCCTGTCAACCAGAGAAATTGAGAGAAAAAAATATTGATTTTTTCTTTCTTCTCCTTTTACGTAGCAAGTTGCTTGTGAAGTATTTATCATCATTAGGTTCTCCATTATATGAGAGAAAGAGAAAAAAATGGCTTTTTAGAATTCATATAAACTCGTCGAGTAAAGTAAAAAAGGAGAGAGGGGGAGAGAGAGAAGGAAAAGAAAAGAGAAGAATAGCTTATTCTTTAAAACTCAAAGTTGGGACCTGTCCGCCTTGCAAAAACACGATTCATCTATTCAACTATTCAACTATCAAACTAATCGACTACCGCCGGCGCCCGTCACCGCAGCCGTGCAATTCACCTCCCCTACAACAAAAGCCAACATCGTCATCAACATCGTCAACATCATCATCCAATGCAGCAAGTAAGCTCCTTCGATCCAACACCCAAACCCAAACCCAACTCCCCCCAAAAGGTCAAAACAAGCCAAAAAAAAAAAAAGGAGAATAAAATGTAGAACTAGAACCATGACAGAAAAATTATATTCCGCAACTCTCTCTCTTCTCTCTTCTCTCTTCTCTCTTCTCTCTTCTCTCTCCCAACCCCACCTCGCCCTTCCCTAAATCTAATGCTTTCAAGATTTGTATATATGAAATCAAAAAATGATCAGCAAACTCCCTTTTCCCCTCCTTTCCCTCCCGCCTCCGCGAGGGTAAATGTTTATATGAGTAGAAAAATTAATGCAAAAACAACAAATGGCAGAGAGAATTTTCCCCACTTTTATTTCCTGACCTTTATTTTTCCAATCCTATTTTCCATGCAGACTGAAGAAATAAAAAACAGAGAGAGAGAAAGAAAGAAAGAAAGAACCAAAAAAAAAAATAAAAATAGAGGAAGACATTTGGTATCTATTTTGCTATGCTAATATTTGCCCCCATACCTCCTCCCCCCTCCCAACCCAACCCAAAAAAAAAAAAAACACCACCACCCCCCCTTTGCTCGTCCGGCCGAACGGTTCCCTCGATGAATGCGAGAAAGTAGTAAAAAAAAAAATCCGAAGAAGAAAAAAAATATTTCAGAGTGATCCGCCCACCTATTCTAAAAAAAAAAGAGGAAGATTTAGAAACGAAAAAAAAAAACTATGCTGGAAACAAAAAATGATATCATGGGAAAAAAAAAAAAAAAAACCTTGTTGCATGCGTGTGCGTGTATGTGTATCATGGACAACAGACTCTTGTTAGTTGTCAAAAAGGAAATTTCGAAATAGGGGAGGAAGGGGAGGAGAGCGGATATCACAATGTTCCGCAAACAAACACCAGCAATCAATTCATTCCCAAGAATGTAGCCCCGCCAGTCATGTACAAAAGCTCCCGTCACACGTGGAGCTCACCGAGATCAAGGCCTCGTCTTTGCCGCTGGTTGAAGCCGCGGGTTGTTCTCCGATCGTGATCGAGGTCCTCGTCGTGCTTCCAGTCTTCGGCCTCGTCGTCCGAGTACGGATCGTCTCCCCATCTTGATCGGGAAGCTCCGCCCCAGGCCGTCCTCTCGAGCTCAATGAGCCCGCCGAATCGTCGATCGGCGTTGGCCACGAAGAGAGATTGGCCATCTGGCGTCAAACTTATCCCCGCCGTCGCACCGAAAAAGTCAAAGACTTGCTTCGACTCGAATGTCTGAGCGTTGATGATGTCGACGTAATCGTCGGCTTCGGCGGCGATGAGTACGCGAGGACCGCTGCCTATGGGGGAGAAGCGGAGTATGCGGGGTATCGAGAGTTCTGTGGGGATGGTAGAGATTGGTTTCTTCCAATATCTGGCGTCCCATACGACGATTGTCGAGTCCTGAGCGGCTGTTGCTACATGTATACCGTCGTCGGCCCAAGCACAGGCAAATGCATCATCGACGTGAGCGCGTAGGGTCTCGAAAGGTTGGCCCGTCTCGGCGTTCGTGATGAGCGTCTCCAAGAAGTCGCCGACCACGACCCGCAGGCGGCCGTCTGGACTTGTGGACGAGCAGTTGACCGCGGACGGATAAGTAAAGGAGTATCGGAAAGTATTCGATAAGCAATCCAGGACACGCAGACCAGAGTCGTTGGAGCATAGGACGGCTTGAGGTGTGTAAGAGGATCTGGAATTAAAGAGGTGTACATGGTTTGAGATGTAGGACTTGGTGTCTAGAGACCAGTCTCTGATGACGCCGAGCGTAAAAGGCGTGTCGTAGGAAGAGGAGAGATTAGCGATTGCGTACTCGCCCTCGAAGCCGCCGGCGACTAGAACATTGTTGGATGCGGCGAGGGTGGTGATCTGGCACGCGTTCCCGTTGACCATGCGCTTTCGAAGGTCGATGATGGGAACAGGAGCGGAGCCGGAGGCATCGGTACGTACTATGCCTTCGTTTGTTGCGTAGTAGATGTCATTCCTCGAGGTCGCGGCCATGAGGTTTCGAAGCTGAAAGTGTGGAAAGTATGCTCGGTGTTTCGTGTTCATGCGCCGGAAGGAGAAGAAGCTGTCAGTGTTTGGTATCTGGCGGTGACTCTGGGAAATGTTAGAGCCATGCATCCATTCTGGTCCCCGATGCAAAATTTGGAGGCAAGCGTAGGCTCAGCCCAGATATACGGCCGTGCCGCTCGACATGCAAGAAGAAAGGCTTACCGGGCCCTGATCCAGCCACGCCCTGCTTGGGCCCTTTGCCCACTCAAAAGCCTCCCTCTTCGCACGGATAGAAGCTCTCGTCGCCCGGTCACTCCAATCAATACCCTGAAAGTCACAATGCTCTCCATCCAAGTCTTCTCTTGTAATAGTCTCAGGCTGTACAGCGGTGTCTAGGCCATGCAGTGTAGTCACCATCTTGGGCATGTGGGCGTAGTAGTGGAAGAAACTCGTAATATCGATAAAGGCAGTGACGTCCTGGACGCTGAGATGCTCCTCGTAGGCGCTTGGTGGAAGGTCCTGCAGGTGAGCCGAGTGCAGCGGAGTGACGAATGACTCGGGTATCGCGGGAGGGGCTGTCGATAGTGGGGGAGAGGGGAGTTGCTCCATGGTGAGGGCCTCGAGCGCGGCGGCGTGCTGGTCCAGCGATGCGTGTGATGTGTAATCCATGGCGGAGAGATCCGGGCCACCCAAGGCATGTATCACCTCGTCGATGCTCGTGGGGACGGCCGGAGTTTGGTGTGTCTGCCCCTCATGAGACAGACCGAGTTGGTGGTATTCTTGTATCAAGGTGATTCCTCCCGTCTCATCGTCGACGTCCTCGACATGCTCCCCGTGGCTAGTCGGCGGCCTGCTCTCGGACAGAGTAGCGAGAATGGCGGCGGCGGAGATGGAATTGGGCGAGGGCGGCTGATGTTCCAGCTGTGTGTCGGCGAAGGAAGCGTAGTCGTCGAGGTTCGTAGCAAAAGTAGGCTCGCTCTGATCGGAGGGAAATGAGCTGGCCATGGAGCACCGGTCCCTGGCGGCAGCTGGACAGCCAAGCCCCTGGGGGGACCCGGACCTAAGTAGGACGACTGCTATGCGCGTGAGGCGCAAAGTTTTCGCGGCTGCAGAGCAAGCTTGGTGCGGCTGCGGTATGGGCTACTGGCGCTGCACAAGTCGGACGTGGGGAGAGCAGTCGCATGTACCCCGGCGGCTTCTGGAAGGCCGACGCAGCGCAGGCCTTTGCACGGCGGTAGGAAGGGGAGAGAGCCTCGTAGTGCTCTCCTGGGGGGACTACGGCATGCAGCGGAAGCGGTGGTGCGTCGAGTATTGGACGGAGAGGGTACGTGGGGGGGTGGAGGGGGGCGCTGTCGCGATGCGCGAGTATGCGGAGTCGGGAGCGAGGGCACGGCGATCAATGCGGGAGGATTGGGCTGCAGCAGGGCCGTCAGCGAGGCGGAACGAGCGACATGCAGACAATGTCTTTGGCGTAGCTCACCTCGAGGGCGAGGGGATGCGAGGTTCCAGCAGGGCGACGAGTGCAGCGGGCGGTGCGGGGGGCTAGGCGAAGCGTCAAAAGCGCGAGGGAGTGGGCTAGGCAGGGCTGGCCGACGAGGCAATGGGCAATGGGCAATGGCAATAGTTGCTTGTTGGCTAGCTGGGGCTCACGGGGGAGGGAGAAGCAGGCGGGCGAGGCGGCCAGACGGCCAGACGGCGAGACAGCAAGGCCCGGCGTGGGCGCGCGCGATGGGCTGGCAATGGATGGGGACGGGACAATCCGCCCCGGACGCCTTTGCCGCTCTAGATGGAACTCGAGGGGCAACCCAGCGCAGCGCAGCGCAGCGCATCCCATCCCATCCCATCGCACGGCACACGACAGCACAGCACAGCACACGACAGTCGTCATCCTCGTCGGCGTCGGCGCCAGCGCTGTCGTTGTTGCTGTCGTCGACGTCTGGTCTGGTCTGGTCTGCGCGCACACGGAGCAGCCATGGCACGGCCATGCGGACGGAGCGGCGTGCGCAGACGGTTGGTGCTACGTCGGGGGAGGCCTCCAGCGAGCACTGTGCACTGTGCACTGTGCATTGTGCACCTAGGCGGGGACGAGGGGGGGGAGGCGAGCGTAGTGTAGTGTAGTGGAGGGGAGGGGAGGGGAGGGGGGCATGTCCTCGCTGGCGGTGCACAGTGCACAAGCACAAGCACAACGACACATGGCATGCCTCCGTTTCCGCCTCTACGGCTCCCAACTACCGCTACCATGATGCTGAGGCCCTGTGTCCGCTTCTTCAATCCACCCGAACTTGTGCGGTCCGTCCCCCAGTTGTTGCCCATGGCCAGGCCAGGCCAGGCCAGCTCTGCTCTGCTCTCAACTCAAGGCCTTTCGCCCCCTTCGCCGCCGCCTCCACCACCTCCACCTCCACCTCCACCCCAAAGGCACAACGACACATGGCAAATGCTAACGCGCAACGTCTTCCCACGGACCCTTGTGCTCCCAGCTGGCCGTTTCCGTCTGCTTTGGGCCGCCTGCGAGGGCGCCAATGCAGTGCGTCCTTGGGGTCTCCAGCCCGTCGTCGTGCAACACCACTTTGACATGCTGAACCGCCCGCCTACACAGTACACATGACTGCCCAACCCGACCCAAGACACACGCACACACCCTCAACCCACCCCATTCCTGTTTGTCCTGCTCCCAACTTCTCCGCATACACACCTTCTTTCCCGCCGCTACTTCGTCTCCCTCGTGACCTTTGCTTCACCACACCACCTGCTACTCCCCCCATCTTGAAAACTCCCATCTTTTCGCCCATACCATCCCTCCCCTTCCCCCTGCCTCGAGGGACCCTCCCGCTCCGCGCCCAGCTCCTCTGTGTCATCCCCTCATCTCGTTGGTCCACGAAGGTAGCTTGTGCCACCAAGCAGTCCACTTTCTCGCGTCAGGAAGCGAATTGTCACGTCCGCTTTGGGACGAAAGCGCAGCTGTCGGGTCACATTGATGCGCGCAACGGGGGCCCTACCCACCCGGCCCTGTCCCACCATCCTGTTGCCTCCTCACCGCTGTGGCTCCCCCCTCCATCCGCCTACCAAAGCCTGCTGGCCGTCGAGTCCTCGGCCCCCTCCTCACACACCAACCGACTGGCCTGTCTTGAGCATCGTAATCCTGTGAGAGAATGCAGACCGGCACTTTTCTTCTTCTTCGCCAATTCATGCTGCAAGAGAATATGTATTACTACTAAGACTTAGATACTGAACCGGCCTGCTGTACATGCCACCATTTTAACATCTACACGCCCATGAAGCACAATTACCCATGGAGCCAAGAAAAATACCCAAAACGATACGAGAAACCGAACCTAGCGAGACCCATAAAAAAACGCTCCACGAGAATGCATGAACCCAAGCGATGCAGTCAAAAGCTTGCTCCCATGTCGTACAACAATATGCAGTCTCTTCTCACGGCCTTTTTTTGGTTCGAACCCATGCGACGCCACAATGCTGGAATGCCTTAGTTGTCATAATACGAAGAGTCGTATCCGTGCTGCGACTGCATCGGCCAGCCGCCTGATGTCGTCGACTGCTGCGCCCATCCGCCACCGCCACCGCCATCTCCTCGGCTGCTCGGTGCTTTGAGTCTGCGCTCTGTGGGCATTCGTTAGCTAGTGAACTGTAGATCCGAATAAGCAAAGAGACGTACCTGCTTCAAAATCGTGCCATCGCTTCATCGTAATCTTGCTGCTGTCAAACTCGCCCTCATATTCGAGACCAGCCTTCTTCGTCTTCTCCCCTGCCGTCTTGCGCGTATCACCCCAGCTGAAGTCATCAAACTTCCAGAAGGCATACGCGGGAAGCACAAAATTCCAGATGGGCAGCGAGAGAAGGTAGACAAACATCCACGCCACATAGGACCATCGGTGGGCCGTGACAATGATGAGGACAGCTGGCAGCCCAAGAATAAGGGCAAGTAGGACAAGCGGAATGACAGGCGCCGCCGTATGCAATATGGCGGCCTTGATGGAGATGGCAACTACAAGCAGTCAGCATACTCTAGTCTTCGGAACGGGACAAAAAGCTTACTCAGATAGAAGGTGAAGGCAATGGCTGCGGGAAGGACCAGAGTACCGATGAGCTCGATGAAGACGACGAATTGCATGCTGAAGCAGAAGGTTCCGCACAGATCTCGTACCAGCACCAGCTCCATCAGATTGTGGACCGTACTATTAATCCATCGTCTACGTTGTGATAGGAGGACGCTAAACTTGTCGGGCACAGTCGTTTTGCACACAGCCTGGGGAACAAATACTTGCTTGCGCTTGGGGAACGTCTTGAGCATCAGCGTCGACAGGAAACGATCCTCGCCAAGGAGCAGCAAGTTCTTCTTGTGCAGCGTGTCGACTACGTTTTCCGAGTAATGCTCGACCACGTCAGGATTGGCAAGAATGGGAACCCAGTAGTTCTGGCCGCCCTTGGGGGCTTTGATGCGGTACATGCAGAAGCAGCCAGGCAGACAGGTAACACCACCAAACACGGACTCGAAGGACTTGGACAAGTGGTGAGAGATAAAGTACCTGCTCTTGTTAGTGCATATAATCAAACAATGGGTATAAACTTACTCAAACACCTGGATCATGGAGACCCACGAGTCGCGCTTGTTTGCAATCTTGGTTTCGCCGCAAAGACCCATGACCTCCGGATCCTTGACCATGGCCGAGATCATATGGGTCAGACTGTCGGGGAACACCTTGGTGTCGGCGTCCACCATGAGAACAATCTCGTAAAAGTCGGGTGAGATACCAGTAATCTTCCAGATACCGTTGAACATTTCGAACTCGAGCTCCGTCATACGTTCGTCAAACATGACCTTTTGCAAGAACGACATGAGAATGATCTGACTGTCTCGCTTTCCACGGTTGCCGGGCTTGGACTTGGAGGCCTCGTCAGGGGTACCGCACTTGACAACAACCATCATCGGCACACGTTGCTGCTTTTCGCTCGGGATGCGCGTGTCCTCGCCATAGTCGTAGAAGCCGGAATAGATCTTGGCCATGTTATGACGCTTCGAGCCACTGGCAACGGCCACATAAGAGAAGGCCTCAACCTCATGGGGAAGTACTGCGTGGTCTTTCATCATGCCGAGGGCGATTTCGGGAGTCGTCAGATCTTCACCCTGGCCCTTGATCATACCGTCACAGATGACGAGGATGAGCTTGTGACTGTTCGGGTAGTCTGTTGTAGCAATCGAGTCCAGAGTCGTTCGTAAACCATCGGCACCTTCAGAATACGCGGTAACCAAGCAGATTGCGTGGGCCAGGGGATAACCAAAGGGCTGCCACTCGGGTGGAGGCTGGGGAACGACTGCTTCGTGAATGAATCCGGCGGGTCCAGGACCTTCGACTTCGCCCATGACGCTTGAATAACGATTCTTCTCAGTCGTGCCAGAAAGCAACAAGCTCGAGCGGCTCTCTTGAACCGAAGGTTTCCCGTCGTACGTAGGTAGAGTTCCATGGCTAGCGTTTAGCTGTCGATACATGGCTCCATTTGAAGACATGAGACGAGAAGAGGTGCTTTGGCTGGTCATGGTAGTGGGTGGCGCGCGAAGCTTGGAGGACTTTTCCATGGCATAGGGGCTGGTGAACCTTGATGTTGACGGTAACAGACTGGCACGCTTGCTCATTCTATCCCCTCCAGCGGGATCCATGAGCTTTGGCGGCGGACGGTAGATGTCGTCACTCCATTCTTCAATCTGCTGCTTGCGTTGCTTCGAATCGCTCTTTCCCAGAGAGGTCTTGGCTGCTCCGAATCTCCTGCTGATGAACCATTGGAAGAGCAGAGCTAGGACGAAGCGGGCCGCGACAATAGCCAAGATGAAGACCAAAGAAACGTACAGGACGACTTTGGAGGCAATGCAGCCGATGCTCTCGGTGTCGATGGAGCCGACTTTGATGATCTCGGTGAAGCACCTTGCCACTTGCTTCTCAGCGCTCGAAGAAAATGAGCGAGTGACATCCACGCCCCTGACGGCCGAATTTTGGCGGATAGCGTCGAACTGATCCGGAACGTTGACTTGTGTCTTGTTGAACCATTCCAGCAGGTTTAGATCCAGAACATCACCTCCCCAGACCATCAGGTTGCGAGAGCTGTTTTTGATGTCGTCCCAAGTGAAGTACACGTCACCGGAGCTCCTCAGATTGTAAAAAGCGCTGCGGGCCGTGTCCATGGTATGGCACTGGTAGCCGAGGTACTTGCCGACCGTCTTGTTTGGTGAAGTTGAGCCATCCTGGTTGAATGTGTGGCATGGGAAATACCATGCCAGGCCACCGTTCGAATCTGTCGTTACATCCGAGTTATCGGCCGCCGTGATGAGTCCTTTGCAGGCTCCATTCACGTTTTGGAAAAGGAAGCTCGCATCCTGACCGCCATGCTTCTCTGGAAGATCGAACAGGACGTTTGCACCAGAGGGGATTCCAGGAGCCGCGGGATGACCAGACTCGGCCAGATCATAGGCTTTTCCATGGATGATGAGGAAGCCCTTGTCGACCTTGTTGGCCCTCAAACGTGCGCCTCCACCGTTAGGGCAGACGGTTTCTGTGAAACCAAATGTGAGGTAACCGACGGCAGCGCAAATCAAGAGGATGATGCTGAGCAAGCCGACCTTTTCTCTCCAAGCACGCTGTTGGGCCTTCTGGGGCTTTCCAAAGCACCTTAGGACGGCATCCGGGACCCAGAATGTGATGATGGCGCAGTACACGTTCCATAAGCTCGGGGGCCGCATGGCGTCCCTCTCTTTCTGCCGCTGCTTCTCCAACTTCTCCATGGTCTTGCTGCGAGTCAGTCTGCGCTGCGGCTTCTGTCCATCGTCGTCTAGCGGGGCCTGCTTGTCGTGGTAGCCACCGCCCGAAGCATTCCGAAGATGAGGAGGTTTTAGATCGGTGCTATCTGAGCTGACCGTCTCCGCTTCCATGTAGTCCTCTCTGATGGGATCATTGCCAGTTGTCGAGGGCTGCACGGTCATCTTTTGGGCATGTTTCCGATAATGATAGTTGGGATGGTTCGGATCGAACCGCTGGCGCTCCGGCCGGACGAGGCTGCGTTTCCTCCCTAGATCGTGAGCTCCCGCGCCAGCCATCATCGGTGCCGCATCTCTGTCCATGGGAACGGGCGTGCCGGGCGAGGGCAACGGCCTTGAGTTTACGTTGTACGTTCCCGGCTTACTCGGGGTTCGGCGGTGGTGAGAACGGGTGTTCTCGACGTCGGACGGTCGGCGGCGGCGTGAAGATTCTCGAAAGACATGGCGCTGGTCCCGCCTGGGAGACGAAGCGTCGGGACGCTGGGGAAGAGACATGGTGGTGGTGCGGAATGCGAGGTCTCGCGTTCAAAGGTGGCAAGACGGGGGGTCACGCCTGCAAGCCTGACGGCAGAAGCCGCCCTTGCGTGGAGGAGAGCACGCTCTCAAGAAAGTGATGTCAATGTAAGGTGGGCGTTGCGGAACGAGGGACTGTTGTGTGTTCGAGGCGGTGCTGGGAGGGCCGTCGGACGAGGCGTCTCGCAATGTTTGTATGTCGTGCGGCTCTGAAGGGTTTCAGGGCTAAAGCGAGCGACGGGTGTATGCATGAACGACAGGCGTGAAGGGAAGGCGCATCGCCAGACCAACGAGTGACAAGAAAACAGGCTCAACTCTGCTCGTCGCAGGTTGCGAGGTCAACCGGCTTCGCAGTGGCAGCGAACAAGAGGAACCCCTGATCAAGTCCGGCAGCGAGCGAATGATGGCCGCGGCCCCGCGCCCAGGCCGTCTATTTTCAGCGTCGCCCTAGAGACGGCCTAGCTGTCGCCCAATACGGAGTGGCGCTCGCCCGCGGTGAGTCGCCTTTTTTTTCCTCTCTTCGCGGAGGTGCGGCCGCAGGAGCGAGACAGGCCGTCCGTCTGAGGCCGTCCCAGGCGTGTTGCGGCGTGCGTAGGAACTGTATGGGTATGGTTATGATCTATGGTGCCCGGGATAGACGAAGTGTGGATGCGGCCGTCGCCGTCGCACTCGAACCTTGGGTCCACCCACGTGCATCGTCTGTCGGCGCGCACCCGCTTCCCTGCATCGCAGACCATCGCACAGCTTCGCCTGCCGACCTTCATCAAAGGCCTCTCCGGATCGGCGTGCCTATTTATCCTTCTGCGCTGTGAAACCGACACCATCATTTCTCTGAGATTGCCTGGACTCCTCCGCTGAGCGCACCGTCGCTGGCACTGACTCCGGACTGCGCACTGCCCTTCCTGCTCCCCCAGAGGCCTTCCCGTTGCGTTGCGCTGGCACAGCATTCCGGGGGCCGATGGCGTCTATTGGGGCCAGTCCGCTGAGCATCCTACTGCCGCCTCCTGCAAGTAGCTGCAGCTCTACGCCGCGATCCCAATAGGAGGTCCCTGGCGATCCTACCCTGCTGCCGTTGGCCGAATGCTCCATTACCTACTCGCTATTACTACATACGTACACCCACACACACCTTGGCCATGTCTGCATTCGACATGGGGCCAAAGTGGTCCTCAGTGTGCCAGTGTGCCAGTGCGCCAGTGCTGTCAAGTTGCTGCGAAGAATGCGACGGACAAGGTCTCTCCCCTATTACAGCCTTCAGCACCGCGCCTCCATCTTGATGGTCCATGTTACATGTTGCAACGGCGGGGATGTGACCCAGACCTGTTCGTCTACTTCTGACAGCCTGCTTTTATGCCAGCCAAGCTTCGTTCAACTTCACAGTCTCAGTCAAGGCCGTCGTCGTTATTGAGTTGCGTGAACCTGGTACATTGCATCATCGGTTCTTTCTGGCTGTCATCTGTCACAGACAGCCCCGGTCTGAGCAACGTGATCGGAGGAATAGCTGACCCTCGTCGAGCTCGTATGTAGATCTGAGGTTAGACAAAGTAATATACCATCCCGGCAGCGCCCTGGGGTCCAGTCGACGCCGCCGCCTGCGTTTCGTCCGCTTGACGAGCTGGCGGTGACGAAAGACGAGTCCATATGTCGCTTTTGGCGGACCATGGCGAGACAAGGCAGGCCTTTCCTCTTCGGTCTGTCTCAGAACCGCCGCGCTTTGCCCAGGGCGCATTGAAATAGCAAAGAGTCGCCCCCTTCCGCTGAGCGCTGAGCGGCAGATGAGAGGGTTCGTCTACACTTCAGCCGCTTTGCTGTCGTCAATTCACCTCCAACGCGCGGCAATTGCTGGCGTTTGACTCCACTAAATCGACACGCCGCTCACTCCCGAGTCAGATTTCTACACTGGACCCTTCTCTGACGTTCAACGGGTCGTACAGTACTCGGCTGCCTAAGCAAAAGACGCCGGCTGTGCCGGACACGAAGCCATTCCATTAGCACTGTGCACTACCCACAAGTGCGGGAGCCTTTCTATAAGGTGGTGTGCACTTCGTCAGGACCGAAATAGAAGCTGCCCTCCCGCCAAAGCCAGAGCGGCTCACACACGGGTCTGCAGCACATTTCACAGACATTTGCTAGCTCTCCAAGGCCTAAAAGCGGCCGACGAACGCAATCCGCGCACTGTGAGTTCCTTTTCCTCCTTCCTTCCCCAGTCAGTATGCAAGTGGCAGATCCTCCGACCAGGGCTGGGCACATCCCCCCAAGGCCCTGCAGCAACTGCAAACCGTTAGACACCCTTCACGAAGCCGGCACTGATGGACTCTGCCCAGTGAACCGCCGCAGCCTTGTGCGTACACAGCACTCGGAAAGCTAACGTCCCGAATCGCCCTTTGTGGTTGCTGGACGAACCCTACGGCCGAGCTATCCACCCCGCCGCGTTTCTACGAGTCAGGAAAACGAGGTAATATAAGTTCGAGGGGAAGAGCTGAAAGCTCACGACGAGTCCTCTGGAGCATCCTCGACACCGTCCATGGCCATGGCCGACGTAGCTCCCGCAGCACCGCCGACCAAGGCGCTTCCTGCGGTTCCCCAAGACGCACAACCCCAGCAGTCGCAGCCGCAATTCGACACCAGCCGCTCAAGCCGCTCCAGCACAGACAGTCGGACGCAGTCCCTTCGACGAAAACCTCTCCCAGGCACAACACAGCATAATATACCCTCGTTCAGCATCGACGAGCATGAAGACACGGTGGCGGGAGGGCGGGACTCGCGGCAGTCCGGGTCGTCGGTTGCACCGAGTTCGACGGGGCATTCGAGAACCCCTTCGAGGGAGACTCCGGACATGAGTGCGCCCGACTACATGCCAGTGACGAGGGACATTCCTATCCGACAACTAAATATCAATACCAATTCGTACAATGCACGCTTCTCACACGCAGCTGAGGTAGATGTTGCCAACATGACAGAGGAACCCGAGCAGCCCACATTCAGCCCACGCGGCCAATCTTTGATGTATAGTCCGCGAGACGACTCACTCCCACCACAGCAGCCCACGCCGCCGCCTCCCTCCGTGCCGCCGCGCGAGACCGTCCATTCGCCCAGCGCCGAGTCGCAGCATTCGTCGAGAAGTGACAATAGCGCAGGCCGCAACACCTTTAACTTTGGCTTCGATGCTCCACTACAGGTACCCCGCACCACGCTCCCGAGACCCAGCTCTGCGTACACACTAGGTTCCGAGCTCAACGCTCGCGGTGTCACACAATCTCCCCACTTGTCAGTGGGTGGATCCCCATCGTCAAACGGATCACAGGCCAGCTACGCTCGACAGCTGTCTGCGAATCGTCGATCGCCAGAAAGCAGGCCCTCGTCCTACGTAGATTTGCTGAACCTACCCTATAACCAGCAGATTGCGCCTTCTGCGAACATAGGAAACTCGAAGCTCCGCCTGGCTGTGGGTCAGAATGCGTCGCTTCTGGATACAAAGAAGACACTGGACATGTACAGAGCCAACGTGAAAAAGACACAAGACATGGCTGTGCAGTACGAATTCGCCTTGTTCATGGTGCAGGTCGCACGGGAAGTCATGGCGTCAGATCAACCCATTGACAACCATGGTTTAGCCCCGTCGGAAATGCTCCGGGAAGCACGACAGATTCTCCAGCGGCTCGCAGACCGTAGTTACCCATTTGCACAGTACTACCTTGCGGATGGGTATGCCTCGGGTCTCTTTAATAAAGACAAACCCGACTACGATCGCGCATTTCCTCTTTTTGTTGCTGCTAGCAAGCACGGTCACGCAGAGTCCGGGTACCGAGCAGCACTTTGTTACGAGTTTGGTTGGGGCTGCCGAAAGGACTACGCCAAAGCTGTGCAATTCTACCGTGCTGCCTCGTCGAAGAATCATCCGGGTGCTGCAACTCGCCTAGGCAAAGCCTGCATGACAGGAGACATGGGTCTACAGAACAAATACAGAGAGGGTGTCAAGTGGCTCAAACGAGCAACCGAATCGGCCGACTACCAGTACAACAACGCTCCGTATGAGCTGGGTTTGCTCCATGAAACCGGTTATGGCGACGACATCTTCAAGGATGAGGTCTATGCCGTGCAACTCTTCACCCAGGCCGCCGAACTAGGCCACCCCCAAGCGGCGTTGAAGCTGGGAGAAGCTTATGAGCATGGCCTACTCCGGTGCCCGAAGGACGCCGCGCTCTCGGTGCACTACTACAATTGCGCCGCCCAGGCTGACATTCCGGAAGCGATGATGAATCTCTGTGCTTGGTACATGGTCGGTGCTGAGCCGGTACTCGAGAAGGATGAGAACGAAGCATATGAATGGGCGAAACGTGCTGCGGAGCATGGTGAGTATTCTAGATCCAGATGCTGCACTGTTATTGATTGTCTTTAGGTCTTCCCAAAGCCGAATACGCGTGCGGATATTTTACGGAAATGGGCATTGGCTGTCGCCGTGACCCTCTCGAAGCAAACGTTTGGTACGTCAAGGCCGCCGACCACGGCGATGAGCGTGCAAAGCAGCGTCTTGCCATCATCCAGGCTGCGGCATCCGGTCAATCGACTCTCCCAGTGCCCGACAAGTCGAAACTCAAGAAAGGCGGCAAAGATGAGAACTGCCTGGTAATGTGAACAGTTGTTGTTCCTCTGTTGCAAACGCATCGCGGCTCCCCGCTCTCCTGTTGCATCGGACCTATGTTTTGGTTAATATTTGGCGACTTCCTTCTGTGTACTTGTTTCTGCTGATTTTTCAGGGGAATTTCTACATTGACCCAGGAGCCTGGGATCGTGTCAATGGCATCTTCACGGGGTTTTTGCATGGGATTGGGATACATATGCTTGTTTGCATCTTGGGGTCATCTTTTCTTGGCTTTTCTAAAAAATTTCAACATTTCAACATCGTCTCGTTGCATATAATCAAAAGGACAAACGTCCATTTCTGTCACTCGGATATCCAGGAAGTTTAAGTAGCCTCCCCCTGTGAAGCGAAAGACCTTTGCATCCCGAAAGGAACTGAAGGTACCTCGACTTCACAGTAACCCCAACCTACCCATCATATATTAATTTAATCAAGAAGCGAGAAGCATGATGCTCCGGATTTGCTTTACAAGGGTGCATCGTTTCATGCCTTTCGATGTGGACTGGACGAGGCATCCGGTCAACCTGCCGTGAAATCGCACCTGATTGGTCTAGACTATCAATCAGGTGCGGCGCAGTAGCTATTCAGCCTAGACAGTCTCACTTCAGCTTTACTGCCTACACGATGCCACCCCTCTTCTCCACAGTTGCTACGATCCGACAAGATCAAGACGACGCAGAGCACAGCAAGATGGCAGAATGGACCTCGCCTGTAGACTATCCTGCTCCGCAATCGGACATCACAGCTACGACCGAATATGGATATGATGAATTCTTGAAGCTACCGCTCGACACGGACGTCATCGTCGACGTGCACAGTAGAGAATACAGCACCCCACTCCAAGTGGCTTCAGAAGGAGGCCACAAGACGATTGTCAAGCTACTCCTTGACAAGGGCGCTAACGTCAACGCGCAGGGTGGATACTATGGCAACGCACTCCAGGCGGCTTCAGCAAAAGGACATAAGGCGGTTGTAAAGCTACTGCTCGATAAGGGTGCCAACGTCAACGCGCAGGGTGGAGAATACGGCAACGCACTCCAGGCGGCTTCGGAAGGAGGCCATAAGGCAACTATAAAGCTACTCCTCGACAAAGGCGCCAACGTCAACGCGCAGGGTGGATACCTTGGTAACGCACTCCAGGCAGCTTCAGAAGGAGGCCATAAGACGATTGTAAAGCTACTTCTCAACAAAGGCGCCGACGTCAATAAGCAGGGTGGAGACTATGGCACTGCACTCCAGGCAGCTTCAGCAAATGGCCGTAAGGCGATTGTAAGGCTGCTACTCGATAAGGGCGCCAACGTCAACGCGCAGGGTGCAGACTACTTCAACGCACCCTAAGCGGCTTTAGAAGGGGGCTACAAAGCGATTATAAGGCTGTTGGTCAAGAATGGCGCTGTTGCATTCAACAGGGGTACAGGGGCTATTTATTAAGCTTTTCTCTTACACATCTTTCCAAATCAGTACTTTGAATCAATCTTAGACTATCAAGATACGAGCCGATGCATCTTTTCTGCACGCATTGCCCTAATCCATCCAAGAACCGCTAGACTACTGCAATTGAGAAGCTTAGTAGTATGTAAGAAGATATACTAATCAATGCTGATGTATAGCACGAGTTGTATAATCATACTGTAATGCTCGCTTCTGGAGCTCTGGCGGGGTAGATGTACTGACCTCTGTAGCAGATATACGCTTTACGCCATCTTTGTAATAGCTGCAGCTTTAGAATATTAAAATTGGAGAGAGCATACCTTTCGAAGTGATATATATTTGTTTTCCAGATGGCAGAAAAGATGCGGCGGCGTTGTCGTAGCAGAAATAGTATCAAAGAGCTGAAGTACACCGAGCACTGAACAACATATAGGATGAGCACTTTCGAGTAATTCTTACATGCAACCTACTACATGGCTAGAGGACTATCTAACGGTGGTGTTTTTAGTTCATTTCATAGATATAAGAACATGTATGTGGGCAAATTCACTGTAGAGTCGAAGTAGCTAGCATTCCCTTCGGCATACAGGGTTCTTTCGCTTCGTACGAAGGGGGAGGTTATGTAGTTGAGGCGGAGCCAATTGTGGATAGTGTCTGTTGATTGCGGTTGTTCGCGGCTTTGTTCTCTAGTGAAGTCGTTCGGACCAACATCACATGGGCAAACTGTTACGTCATGTTGAGGCTCTGAGGCGCATAATACCACCGTATCAAGGTCTTCAACGGCGCAATTGGCCTGTGGACTCGGTGGGCCGCGCGCGGGAACGCCTTTTCTATCCGATCCGACACTGAACGGCATCCAGCGCGGAGTATCCACCAAACCATGCCCCGTTGACCACGTTTCTCAGCGCGGAGTAAACAGAAATGCATATGCAAGATCAGCCACTGTGGAACCAATCACGGAATTCCAGGACGAGGCCGCATGTAGTGTGCTACTCGGATAACTATCGGAGGGCGCGTTGACGGCGTTTCTCCCCTGGCGAGCGATCGTGCTTGGCGCATTCAGCGGCTGGGTTAGGGACGATGGATTTCCTGATCCGTGGCTAGCCGCACCGCTTCGGGCAAGTGGCAAAGCCGCAGGTCCTGCATGACTGCGATTGACTACAGATAAGTACCAACATAGGGCGTGACCAACTTGTTGTAAATCACATCGTTCGGAAACCTCTTCGTACGAGCATTTCGATATATAAGCACACATTCTCACATAACCTGCACAGCGCAATTCAAAAAAAGTACGGGACCAATTTTTGGAATTTAGATTCGCTTTGGGCTTTTTGAGAAAAAGTTGAGAAAGGGTATATTTGAGGGAAATATGGCGCCTCCTGCTGCGATTGAAGTCGAGGCTGTTACCGATACCTCTGGAGTTACGATACCGGATCCCCTGACTGCACCAATCAAGTCGAATGATATCCATGGAAGGAGGAGGAAGGCGGATAAGAGACAATGGGGTACGGCTGCTCCGTCAGATAGTAAGGACTTTAGATTGAGGAGCTATGAGGGAAAACCTAAAGCAAAACGATGGGATCGTATGTACCAGTATCTACTCGGATTTGCAGACGATGCTAATGGAGAGTGACAGACTACATCAGCTCCGAAGCCAGAATTCGAAAAGGCAATTCTCTCAAGGGAGCTGCGAAGTTTCTTGGAACGCCCGGAATCATCTCACTCGGTGGCGGATTGCCGTCGAGTGAATACTTTCCCTTTGAAGAGATGACGATAAAGGTTCCGGCCAAAGGCAAATTCTCTGAAGCCGAGACGAAAGAATCTGGCGTCTTCATCACTGCCGGAAAACACGATCTAGTCGAAGACAAATCCATTTTCGACATATCTACCGCTTTCAACTATGGTCAGGGAAGCGGCGCCGCACAGCTTCTCCGCTGGCTAACAGAGCACACTGAGCTTGTACATAGCCCACCGTACGAAGACTGGCGCTGCACAATGACTATCGGAAGCACATCAGGCCTCGACATGGCTCTCCGCATGCTCTCGCGACCGGGCGACATGATGCTCTCAGAAGAATACACCTTCTCCGCTGCCGTCGAAACTGCCCTTCCCCTAGGCATCCGCGTCGCCGGCGTTCCCATGGATGCAGAAGGCCTCCTCCCCGACGCAATGGACACCATGCTTTCAACCTGGGACGTCTCTACCCGCGGCGGCCGCAAGCCACATCTTCTCTATACAGTCCCTACTGGCCAAAATCCTACCGGCGCCACGCAGAGCGTATCCCGCCGTCGCGCCATTTACGCCGTCTGCCAAAAACATGACATTTACATCATCGAAGACGAACCCTACTACTTCCTCCAAATGCAACCCTACACCGGCCCCAATGCCCCAAACGTCCCTCCCCCGTCCTCCCACGCGGAATTCATACAAAACCTTGTCCCTAGCTATCTGAGTCTCGACACAGACGGCCGCGTCGCGCGCCTCGACTCCTTCTCCAAGGTCATCTCGCCGGGCTCCCGCGTAGGCTGGCTCACAGCCTCCCAGCAAATTGTCGAAAAGTACCAAAAACACGCCGACTGCTCGACGCAGAGCCCGTCCGGCATGGCGCAACTCATGCTCTTCAAACTGCTCGATGAACACTGGGGCCACGCGGGCTATCTGGACTGGCTCATCCACATCCGCATGGAATACACAAAGCGCCGCGACGTCATCCTGCAAGCGTGCGAGAAATACCTGCCCAAGTCCATCGTGAGCTGGAATCCGCCCATGGCGGGCATGTTCCATTGGATGAAGATCGACTTCCGGCAGCACCCCGACTACCCCGCCAAGTCGATTGAGACCATCGAGGAGGAGATTTTCATGAGGGTGATTGAGTTTGGGACGCTGGTTATGCGGGGTAGCTGGTTTTATGCCAATGCGGAGGAGGAGCATGATACCTTGTTCTTCCGGGCGACGTATGCGGCGGCGCCGGCTGAGAGGATTGAGGAGGGGATTAGGAGGTTGGGGGAGGCTATTCGGGCAGAGTTTAAGATTGAGAGGGTGACTAATGGACATTGAGGGGTTTGATGGGATTCTGCTTGGAAAAGTTTTGCATCTCTATAAATGAGATTGCCGCGGATCGCGACCAAAAGAAACGACATGGAAGGATAGGAGCTCAGCTTGCTCTGAAGGGTGATATTGCCATGTGAAAAGCTCTGCTGGGTGGCATTTTTGCAGAGAAGCCTGTAGCATAGCGAAACCATCTAGATCTTCGAATATTTGTTATTCATATCCTTACCCCAGCACTATAGTTATTGCACAAGAAGCTTTTTACACTCTGTCCAAACGCCAAAATCCAGCTCCACTACCCAGCATTCTTCCCCACAAGCTGTCAATGCTAGCTGCTTGAGCTTCTTCAGCATTGTGACGTGTCCTGACCCCGCCGCTCTTCCTTCTCTGCCGCATTTTCGTATAGGGGGTGCCCCCTCTCAATTGATAAAGTTGACGCAGAAGAAATGCAATATCAAGCTCCCAAACACAAAGTCCGCAAACGCACGCTCATGCGAAATGCTCTCGAATTCCGCCTTGTTCTCAGGATTGGTCTGGATGCGCAGCGAGGCAGTGAGGACGAACTGGCCGACGGTAGCGCTGAAGCCGGAGAGGAAGGCGTTAAAGGGCTAGAAACAATCAGTCACAAAGCTCACGACGGTACAGCAACACAGAACAAAATCGAGATCCGAGGCTGGTGCTGGAGGAGGAGGCCAGAACGTACAAAGTTGCCCACAACAAGGCAGTAGAGGAATTGCAGAGCGCCGACTAGGACGAGGAATGCGAGGAAGGAATCCAATAGCTTGACGCGCTGAGGCGTCTTGCTTAGGTATTGAGACCATATTGACTGGACGATTTCTTGTGCATCGAGGGAGGAGCTGCTGCTCTTGGAGCTCGACTTCGCAGGCGTGCCGGACGCCGATGACACCGGCTTTTCGGAGTGTCGTGCTTTGGGCGGCATGATTTGGACGCAATTGAGCGGAAGCCAAAGAAAATACGAGACCGTGGTCGGTCGGATTGCGGGATTGTTGAATTCGGAGAGATGAATGGGCGTGCTGGAGGTTGAGGCCAGAACTGCAATTGGAGATTGTGGTCTGTGCGCCAGTCGGCTTACGTAGTACGTTTGCTGTGGTTCCTGGCAGGGATCGTAGAGTGGTCGGCCTTTCGGCGGTTGCGGGAGCGCGATGATGGCATTCCCTGGAGGAGCTTCCCCCGCATGGTTTGAAAGCAACGACACCTAGACTGCGACAACACGGGTTGATATACTTTGCGCCCGAGCTTCGCACATTTTCTGCATCTCTGCGGGGGAAGAGCAAAAGCCATCTGACCTCAATTGAAAGCTACTTGTACTGGACTGATACGTAAACAATGGTAAGTGTCCTCCGCCTACTCTATGTTTGTCAACAGCACGAACATAGATTGCGATGCAAGCTAGAATCAATCACGGTATCGAATGCCATGCGAAGCCATAGGTGCTGACTCCTCTCACAGGCACCTCTTGACACCATCGGCCTCATCCTCGGCGCCCTCACAGCCGGAGGCGGCATCACAGGCTACATCCGCACCGGCTCCGTACCTTCCGTCGCAGCAGGCGTTACTGTCGGTACCTTGGTACGTATAATCTCCCCAATCGCAAATCTTCGACTTTGTGATCCCCCGTGCCGCTGATATCTTTTCCCGTGCAATCACTTGTTAACGCATGACCAACAGTACATCCTCGGTGGCCTCCGCATCCGCAACCGCGCCCCATACGGTGTCGAATTGGGCCTTCTCGCCTCGATTATTCTAGCTGGAAGCTCTATTCCGCGCGCCATTAAGACGCAGAAGCCGCTGCCATTGGGATTGAGCTTGTTGGCCTCGTATGGGTTGTTTGCTTTTGGGAGTGCGTGGTCGAAGGGACGGGTGAATTGATGGGTGTGATGCTGGAAATAGGGATAGTAGAGGTGTGTACGCTAGGACTGATGTTTGAGGAATACTTAGGTAGAATGATTGACGCCAAAAGTTCTAACGTGACCGGGGACGGTATTTCTGTTGATGACTGCGCAAGTAACGCCACATGGTCACTACTATCGTGCTCCTATAATTATTGTGGAGGACCTGCTAGAGTGAGTTGCGAGCCGTTTAATTGGAGACATCGTTGAGAAGCGTATCGATTGGCAATTGCACAGAGCTAAGACTCACACTCGTGGTTCTGGGTGTCTTGACTAAAGTTACGCATGCAGTGGACATGATGTCTAACGTCTGTGTGGAATTTGAACGCTAGCTCTCACTGGAACTAGGTCGCTGTCTATAGTGCAAGGAACAGAAGAGTGTTCCAGGTGCTCATATTGCGTACACCTAATCCCTCTCGCTTCGCGGAAGAATAGTAGGACTGTAACAGCCAGTTACACAGGGCTAGGGGGCGGTCTATTTTGATTGGATTACGACACAATACTTCAACATGACACAATTAACATGTCCGTGGTGAGGGAGGCACAACAGCAAACGGCTACACAGAACTTCGCCTCACCCTCGAACCACTCTCAGTCCGTTGCCCATGAAACACCATTGTTGCTTTTTACGCGCCCTTTCCCGAAACTCAGTCGACTCTGCCCTACAGCCGCTCCCGGAATCATCCCAGCTGCTGATCATGAAACCGACATCTGTCCAAATCTGCACTCCTGGCCCCTATTTCTTTCGAATTAGTTTCATTCGCGCGCGCAATCAATCGTCGTGTCCACGCATGCCATCGATACCTGAAACCGTGCGCTGCGGTTTCAGCTCCGCCACTTTCCAATTTTGGAGAGATGAGTGAGCATGGATGCTGTTTTTGGCCAGAGAACTGCTGAAAGTTGGTCTCCAGAATGGATGCGATGAGGCAGAAGTTGCTTCGATGGTTGGTCGTTGACATGGAATGGCGATGGTACAACGCGCATCCGTCGACGCGTGTACAGACCGTTGCTATGGAATCCTGGCACCCCGCATCGCGAGGGTTGCACAGGGATGAGAACCAGTGCGGACTAAATTAAGCGACTGGATGATCTTGAAATTTATCGCTGTAGCTATTCCAGTGTAGTGAAAGTGCGAAGCACGTGATTTGATGTCTTGGCGTGTAAACTCAATAACTTCGCAAAGTGCTCCATTACCACAGAATTAGAGTCGCTACCGTTCGATTGAACTGTATAGGGCCTCAAGCTAACGTAGAGCAGATTGAACCACGAAGTTTCCCATTGCGACGATTGCTGGGCAGCCCGTGGACCCAAGCCTGTCGCACTCAGCTCCCAGCTGTCTCGAGTTGACATAATCACATCGGCTCATACTGAAGGGGCTCAAAGAAGTTCGATGACAAGCATCGGGTCAGTCTGGTTCAGCCTTCGAGATCTTGAAGGTACAATGATCTCTTCTAATAGTTATGTGTTGTAGGAGCCCACATCTCCCTTACTTGTTTACAATTCCTGCTTCTACGCGGACCACGCCCGCCTCTTCTATAACAATTTCATAAGCTGCGCTCTTACCACACACTAAGTTAGAACTGTCTCATGCCCTGCTGGACACCTAGACGTTCTGAGAAATCGAGCTCACATGGGACTCAGATGGTCAATAGCGAGGTTACGCTGTGCCGCCGGGTCCGGTCCCTGGCTCACCTCCGGGGCAAGCCGGGCGTGCCGCCATCACCCAAGACAGGTAAGCCCCGTCTAGCATCCCATGTCCCTGCCCGGCGGCCTGTCCAAAACAAAACTCGCACGCATCATCGTCCTTCCTTTATCCGCACGCATAAACCCTACGTCGGTCTACACCGCACTTTCCTACGCCTGCTTTCGACGCCTACGCTTCGTAAAACTACAAGACTATTCTTTGCTGACTCTGGCCGAACGACGACAGCTCCTCTGCTTCCGCGACTCGAACTTAGCTGGTCGGAAGACGATGTGAAGAGTCCTGCGTCGAGCCAAACTCAAACGAACACTGCAAACGGCACTCCGACGACTCCGAGTGGCAACATTGTCATGCCCATGCTTACCTCTCCTCGCAACGTATCCGGTCCGCTGGCCATTGACAACGTAGTCATGGCCCCCGATCCAAACCACACGCAGCCAGGATGGAGCCGCACCAACTCGCATACCACGACGCAATCAAAGACTTCACAGTACATTGACAAGATAACATCTGAAAATGAAAAGCTAAAGAGGGAGCTCAAGGCTGAAAGGCTCGCCCGTGAGGAAGAAGCGAAGCGTGTCTCAGCCGCACGATCAAAGGCAGAAGATTCCCGAGCCGAGTACCAACACCTACAGCTACTCGCTGATACAAATGCGAGGGCATTGGAAAGAAAAGACAGGAAATTGGAGGACATGAAGGCGCAGCTAGAGACGGAGGCTCGGAGGCGGAAAGTTGCGGAACAAAGGGCTGAGGAAGCGCTGAAAATGCTCGGAGACACTCGATCCGAGACTCAACGACAGCTCGCGGCTGCATATGAACAGAAGCATCTCGCCGAAACGAACACAGATGCAGCGAGAGAAGGATACAAACGTATTACCGACAGTTATGAGAAGAAGCTCAAATATATCAACGATGAGCTGAACAAGCTCCGAAGACAGCGGTATGAGGATTCAGACAAGCTCAAACGGCAAGCTATCATCAGTGACCAGCTTCAACACGAATTGTCGCGCACGTTGCGGAACGAGGACCGGATGGTTGACATGATGGGCAAGTACAAAAAGGACCACCGGAAAGAGGTAGAAGAATTAGTCTCTGAAGCCGAACGTTTACGCGGGACTCTTCCATCTAAAGAGGAAGAAGCCGCACGGCTTGTCACTGAGATGCAGCAAACAAGAGACAAAATGAAATGGGTAATGACCCAGAAGAAGCGACAAGGCGGCGATTAAGCCTGCTCTGTCCGCCCACGTAATGACCGTCACGAACATTTTGGGATAGAAAGGAATCTGTACGATTAAATCTGGCTGGCGTTGGTTATGAGGGAGCATTTTCGAGACTGGCGCTACAAGGAGCACTGGATAAGAGGCGTCATATCTGATGGCTTTTTGTAGCATTCGGTTGCGACCCCGGCTGTTTAGCTATGATGTTCATTGCTTCCCAAATGCATCAGCGACCTTTTAACCTTTAGAAGCAAGTCGAGTTAGACTTCGTTATGAACATGTCTCTATGGTCACACAGTAGTCTTAGAAAGTGGCTGGCCTTATGCATCTGTGATTAATAGAACAATTTTACGCGGAAAATCTCCGTCCTACTCGGTTAATTCGTAATTACGGGGCAGATGCAACTTAAATACTCCTGTTCGGACTTTACTAAGATCCCCTGCCAAGTATCACCGGTGCACTGCCTTGTGAGTCACGAATCGCTTAGCCACCCCTCCCGAACGAACTATCGTTCTCGACATTGACTCACGCCTTAGAAAAACCTGCGGCGGCTGTGAGGCATCAATGACTCTTATCCTACCATACTAAAACAGGAAGCTAAAACCATTTACTAGCCGTGCCTGAGGACACACTGATATCCGCTTGGCACTCGCTACTCGCTTCCCTCGTATTCTATCCTGGCCGCGTCAGACAACGCCTGCCTACCGACTAGCAAGACTTTGGAGTCATTCGCATCTCATGGTTCACCGACAAAGCACTTGCTCTCCCGTGGAAGCTCGCGCTCTAATTGGTTAATGGTCATGAGAAATCGGATAGTAAGTGGTATGACGACGGCCGATGCGAGACTACGTGGGCTATGCACGCGTTTCTCGATTACCTCAGTGAACGCTTCAGGATAGAGACCTTGACGCTTGTTTTCACTTTTTTTTTCGGAATACCCGATTGGTGAGCTCGCTTGTGTAGGATCTCTGTGTGGGAGGGGGCCGGTTGAAGCGCTTATGTATTGTGAGGAACGGCGACGAAGAATCATCACCAGAAGAATTGTACCGTGAACTGGAATAAGACAGATCAAGCATGAAATTGTTCAGGCTCTTATTAATCACTAGCCCTCATTCTGTCAAGTGCTGTACTTGTTCACAATTTGCGGTTTAGCATTATCTCTAGCCGTCATTCGCATTCTCCACCCGTATATTTCCTATTCAGGTAGAGAGCGCCACCACCCATGCATGTATGACCCATCGACATAGCCGTACACAGCCTTGCCGTGAACCCCTTGTCCATCCCGCGCAGTAGAGTTTCTGCGGGTAGTGCAACGGTATTGCGTTGACATATAAGTGCCTAGCCTGAGGCAGTTGAGGCCGCATCATCAACATTTACTACTTCGACGATCTAGACATTCACCACCATCGTGACCAGTACGCCTTACAGCAGTTGCCTTGTTCAAGCTACATCAGCTACGTACCACTACTTCGTCAACTATACGCAAACATCGTCGGTGACAGCACATCGCACCTTCCACAACCATCACATCTCGCAGCACAACTACGACAACCAATACGCAATCTCTTTCACCGTCTACCATTCCCATCAAGGATAAATAGCCACTTTAGAAGCGCCTCTTACAGAGTCTCACATCAACGATATCGGAATCCCATTTTCCTAAAAGATCAAAACTTAAGTCCGAGCCGAAGCCTTTCCCCGAGTACATTTATCTCCCCTACCACCACTGCAATCCAGCATTGCGGCCTCCTTCTATTCAAATCTCAGTGTTCATCTCATAGACTTCAAGATGCCAGGAGAGTTCGTCATATCACCCCGTCACCCCTCTTCCAGTGAGCCAATCAGTCCATTCAGGAGTTCCGCACAGGACAAGCATCAACCCCAGGACATGGAAGCCCAAGCACAATCAGAATACCGACCGTCGTACGAGTCCCAAGACTCGATGGCCAAGGAGAAGCAAAAGTAGGCCTCCTCATCCTTGACCTTCCTCTTCCTGGTTCAAAGCTAACACGAATCTAGAGCGGAGTCGAGTGCAGGCAAAGGAAGCATACGCTCCGCGCTCTCTCGCGCAGCGCACAAGCTCTCGCCCTCACACTCTCGGTCGGGCAGCAAAGACAAGGGCCACGCCGACGTACTTGCCGGCTCTGAGGAAGAGTTCGAGCAGATGAAGAAGCGGGAAGCGGCAGAGCAGAAGAGGAAGGAGGAGAACGAAGCGTTTGGGTTGGGCAAGAAGAAGGGGTTCGCTCCGGGGAGTATGCAGATGCAAGGCTAGAGCGCGTAACTGATTAAAGGGGTGGAGTGATTGAGGGGGTGTGTGTTGAGGGAGGGGAAACCGCCACGATGGCGCACATTCTGTGATGGGCGTTGAGGCATTGCCTCCGCCCTTTTCTTTTCCTTGCCGTCTTTGCTCTTTGCCTCCGCCCTTTTCTTTTCCTTGCAGTCTTTGCTCTTTGCCTCCGCCCTTTTCTTTTCTTTGCCGTCTTTGCTCTTTGCCTTTACCTGTACTTGCCTGTCAATTACTTTACGATTTCTTTCTCAAGAGAATAATACGGTTGCAACCAAAACCCCCATCCTTACCACATCACCCCGTGACCACTACCTTCACCCGCGGCTCAATCTGTTCCAAAATTACTGAAAGATGTGCTGGGAAGATGTCCGAAGCTTGTGCATGAATGGCGGCTCAAACAACAGTGTCTTGGGTGAAGGGGAATGGAACACCGCCTTTCTTGTATGGCATTCCGCTACGTTTGGTAGAGCGACAGGGATGTTCTGGCGGTGGGTTGGGAACGCACGGGGCCGAAAGGATCCCAGAACTGCGCGTCGCCTCTGCACGCGATCCAGTTCCTGCATGAGACCATTGGGGCCGTCGCTAAGGCGCCGGTCCCGATATGATCAGGGCGCCGCCTTGTGATAAGAGCGTGGCGTACACAAGGGACGAATTAGAAGCCGAAAGCAGAGACTTGCAGCTACTTCACAAGTTGAACGCCATTGACAAACATAAGAGACGGATATCATTCCCGGATATGTACAGTTCTGTTTTCCTTTAATTGGTACAACGCTACTCCTGCTTTCCTGAGCGGGCCCGCTCGAATGGCTGTTCACTCTTGATGGTGCCGTTCCGAAGCGCCTCTAATTTTCGCTCGTTATCTTCGTTTGATACCTGCCTATACTTTTCGATGACCTTGTCCATGTTTACTTGGCTGCCGGCGGGCACATTGTATGGCGATCCATTGTTCATGATCCTGCCTGCTGTTAGCACACCATCCGTATCTTGAATCTCGACCGCCGTAACATCCGCCAAGCACCAATCTCTTTCTTTCCTTCCATCTTTTATGCAGGTTTACAGCGGTGTGAAGGCGTGCTTACTCGGGAAATTTCATGTTCACGTTATTCGAGGGCTTCGAGTTCATGAATAGGACCCTGTCGACACCCGCCTGCTCAATCATCTGAACGTGCAGATCATTTTTTGCCGCCAGCCTCTCCTGCGCTTCGGTGTACTTGTCAATCAACCTGGAGAAGAACGGAGGTGCGTTTGGATCATCCGAGCGCGAGACGTAGTAGGTGGCCCAGCCTGCGGGGATAACACCAACTGTCAACCAGAAACCTTTCTATACATTCAATTGAGTTAGCGCATCCTCAATGATTTGAGAACAATTGGCGAGAGGGCCCGGGAAGGCTTCAGAAAGGGGCAATGGCGAAGGAGAGCTGCCGACGTACCCCGATCGGTTCGTTCACGGTTTCGTGTCCGTGGCCGTGGCCGTGCTCATCGTGAGCGTACCGACGCGGTTGGCGCGGGAGGGTGGTTCGTCCTTTTCGGGCAGCACTTGCTGCTGTCCTGCGGAGCGACTGCATGGTGGGGTGGTTTGGGGTTGCTGAACGTCTGAGGGCTTGTCATGGTGAGCTTGGAGGTTACCGACTGACGCTTCGACATTTTAGGGATAGCCGCTTGGCGCACCTTGACAGCCACTAACGAACACTGCCGAACTCTTGAACCACATCTCCGCCAGTCACTACTCCCACGATTATGAGAATAGCCTCGTAGATGCATATTCTAAGGCGGCTACCATGAGATCTTGGCAATCTCGGCGAACCTCAAAGCCTATGTTAGTTGATAAGGCTTTCACTCCAGTCCTACAGTCGGCCTCCATCCCATGAAATCATACACCTTTGTTTACGATTCCACAACTGGCCCCATCCCACAATGCCTCATATACCATTAAATCTTCCTGCAGGAAAGGCTAGCCTGCCGAAGTCATCAAGTCTGGCCGTTGAAACCAATGTTAGATCATCACATATCCGACGCAGTAATACGCGATTATATCACATTTTTTATGTCAACAACAGATAGTCAAGAGAAACCGAAATAAATCGTAACTTCGTATCATCATCTATGCCAATCCTTAAATCATGGCAACAGCCCCTTCAGCGAGAGAGACGGGGTATAACCTCAATTTTCCCTTTCCATGCCGAGCTCACCCTTTTCCAATGCGAAACATTACTCTTCCTCATCTTCATCATCATCGTCGTCTTCGCCGAACTCCACTCCATACTCGCCGCAAATATCCCATCGGTCGCCCTTGGCGCTCTGGCTCACATACTTCGTGAAGCGAAGCACGCCCTTATCTCGGAGCACAATAGCGAGATTGTTCCAAGCAGCAGGCTGTGAAAACAGGATGCCATCGTCATCGTCGTCGCCAGCGCTCTTGTAGACTGCTGGGTCTGCCTTGGCCTTCCGTCGCTGGCCTGCACCTGTATTCGTAGAGGCTTCGGCGGCGCCAGCATCAGACCCTTCGTCGTCCTCGCCGGCCATATACATTTCGTAGCCGCCTACCTCCTCTTCAGGTTTGGCAGGCTGGGCGGCATTGTTCCCATTGGACTTTTCAGACGCGCCATTCTTCTCCCCGTCATCGTCCTCATCTTCTTCATCACCCCAGCCTTTCGACGGAGTAATGCCGAGACAAACTTCGAGCTGCGGATCTTCCTCTTCATAGGCGGTCGCAAGTGTATAGTCCAAGCCGCGGCGGAAACGACGGGCAAAAATGTTACTTTTAGTAAGCGTGATGCCGGTGACTAACGAGATCCACTTTGTGAAGGCGGGGTGAGGGAAGAGGATATCGACGAGGTCGTCGTACGGTGTCAAGCTTTCGGTATCGGGATAGGTCGTTTGTATTGGTTGAACAGCCTTTCGGTAGAGGTACCGATGCTTGTGGGGAGGACATGCAACGCCAACCTCCGACTGCCCTTTGTAGAAGGGGTTCGCGGGTAAGCTAGGGTTCGGTTCTTGGTCTTTCAGTTCGAGGTATTCGCGGAGGCGAGCACAGAATTTCGGAGACAGGAACTCTGCTAATCGTAGCGATGACTCGTCCGAGAACATCTTGGAAAGCTCCTCTACCGTGTCCGGCGTCAGATAGTTTGGGTTCATGTATTTGATGAGAAAGTCGATTTCATCAGCTGTCATTTCGTCGTCCTCGGCTTTCGCCTGCTCCTCCCAATGAGGATTTTCTTCCCAAGCCGGTTGGGGTCGGTCGAATATATCGGCTTTACCTCCTTGTAGCTGAGCGAGAGAACTCCGTTGAGCGAGCTTTTCTTCCGCACCCTCTTCATAGCCGTCTTCACCTTCCTGGGGAATGTGAAACCACCCGCTGATGGCCATGCGTATGCGACCGCCGTCATCTTGCTCTGCCTCATTTGGTCCACGTCTGTGCACTTCCTCTACATCGTGAAAGCTCTCGCCGGGAACGACGGTGAAAAAAGACAACTGATTCCAAGCGGGCGGAATCGATAGAGAGATGTCGGGCTGTGGGACCTTGACCTCATCTCCATCGTCTGTCTTCAGATTCTTGGTAGGAAACAAACGCAGGGCTCCACCCCATTCTGGCTTCCATGGTATGTCAGGATCGAGCAAATAGAGAATCCAGCTCACACGCCGACTTCCAATGACATCGTCATGGCATAGCAAATGGCAACCGGGCGTGTATACATTCTAACCTGCAATTAGTACATATTTCCTTGGCATGTAGCCTTAGGCAACCTACCACGGCCATATCCGTCTTCAATCCGCTCAGCGGTCCGGACCCCGTTATAGACGATAGATATTTGCGGAAAGCAGACGAGTAAAGCGAGTCGCGCAGGGTCAAGAGCGAAGGCAGGCGCTTGAGAGCAGTATCGTCGAGGCCATCGAGGTTCGCAAGATCGCCAGACTGGTGGATCTTGTAGATATCGGTTTCTTTCGGCGTGAAGGAAATATGCTCGCGAATTTCGTTACGCACATTGCGCAGAAGAGTATCGTCTATGAGATTCTGGATTACGGCGTGCTTGTACCTGGTAACTTTGTTGGTGGCAGCTCAATCAATTGTTCAAGGCGCACCTACGGCTGCGATGTGGCGTAATAATTAGTATAGTTCGCCAGCACCCTGTTATCGAAGAGCCCGTTCCGGAAATTCTTATGCGCCTCCTCGTCTGAGATAGCTCTTTTCTTGGCCTTGCCATTGGCGGGCGCCTCACTCTTGCGTTTCATCTTGTTCTGGCCTGTGGAGGCTGGTGCGGGAAGAGGGGAAAGCTCGAGGCTGCGGGAGCTCGAATTTTTGGGTGCGAACGGCGGAGCTTTGGCGACGCACTCAGACCACCGTCACACAATGGCCGCTCGGCGGCGGCGGCACAACTTCCTTGTTGCCCCGCCCTCATTCTCGACCTTGTACCAAGTCGGTGGGTTTGGTACGATGCTCGCTTTCGGGTCCGCAAACTTTGCTGTTGCCAGTTTGTAGGATAGATTGGCGTTTCGTGCAGGACATCGCTTTCGCCGGGGCAGGGAACGCGCTCCGGTTGGTCGCGCCCGCCGGTTGCATGCTTCCTATACAGAACCAGGGCGTACATGGCTGCGACAGACATACCTGTAGGGGAACGGAGCGAGGCAATCGACATTGTTACCTATTCGTACTGTGTACATTCTAAACCAATGGAATGCCCGGATCTACATCTAAGATACAGAATACACGCTCAACTCCGACGGAACATATGCAAGTCGGACAGAAATTCGGCCCGGTGCAGCAACCCGAACTATTCACCCCGTTCACCCCGTTCACTTCTCGGCTAACTTCTCCTCGAAAGCTAGCATGAGAGCCATAGCTCGCTCGTAGGTCCACATGGTGACCGCGCTTGCCGGCGCTGCCTTGAGCAGACTCACAGTCAAGCCTCGATACAGTCCCCTCCGGCCCTCATTCTTCCCTATTAGCAAAAGGGTACTGATCACGCCCGAATACAGCGGTATGTTCCGATGCACGTATTTCAAGCGCGTTGGTCCCTGGACCTGCAACCGCTTCCGGGTCGTATCGAGGGGGTAGACGACCGTCTTGGAGAAGACACTTGCAACAATTCCGGCAGCGGCGTCGGACGTACCGAACGGAAGAGGAAATGCTGAGCTAGCCATGAGAGGCTTCAGACCCTCGTAGCTAGCAAAGAAGAGGCCCATGTAGGGAACGATCTGGCTAATGCCGGCTCCTAATCCGCGGAAGAAGCCGCGGGGTCCTTCGTGCTGAGCAATGTGCCGGATGGACGCAGCGATTGATGCATAGACACGGTCCTTCCCCTGAGCTGCAAATCGTGTGCGGAGCAAATCGAGCGGATAGGTTGCAGTGGTCGCGCATGCACCAGCAGCAGCTCCGGCAATGAAGGAATTCGCAGACCCTGGAAGGTTGTACGGCAGCGCCTCAAGGAGATGCGACATGTACGTGTACGCAGAGAATTGGGCGCTACCGTAGGCCAGATACATGGCCTCAGCAGGAATGTTGCCCTTCCATAGCCCCGTGAGTCCCTCCTGGCGCAAGATCTGCTTCAACGTCCCTAATGTTCCTTTGTAGATAGGACCGTCGACGCCGCGCTGGCTGAGTGGATCCGAGAGCGAGTGTACCTGGAGCTGCAGGCGGATCTTGATGACATCAAGGGGTGCAATCACGAAGCTGAACACAACGGCGTCAGCGTGGAGGTTACTTGAACAAGCACACCGCTGGACACATACCGCGATACAAGGCCTGCAACAGCGCCTGCGACCGCTACTTGTTGCTGTGAGCCCTGGAGCAGCAGCTAGATCAGCAAAGTGTCCTAGGACTGAGGGATAACGGAGCAATTGTCACCTCATGCTTGAGCTGCGCGACGTCTCCAGACATGCGCTTAGCACCTCCACTGCGAAAACCCTAGCAGCCCAGTACCAAGCCAATGCCTAGCGCACGCTGTCTCGTGGTGGAGTGGGTATAAATTGGAAAAGGGCCGGCAGAGCGGGTGATGTTTGCACCTCGGGACTGCTCCAGCGAGCTCGCCCTAAAAAGCCAAAGGACACCCCGCGGCCATTGTGTACCTCCGCAGCCCCCCCGTCATGTCCCCCTCCAGACTCGCCCTCCGAACATTGCGCAACAATGCCACTCGCGCTGGCGCGCAAAGCTGTAGAGCACGAAATTATGTACAGCAGAGGACTTTTCTGAGCTCATTCTGGAGCAAGACGACCACGCCTAATTCTGCCCAAGCGAGTCCCGAACCCGCGAGCCCCGCACATCCACCCAGTGCACCCCAGGAGCACTTCGTCCACGATGCCTCCAACGTCGGACAATTGGACGGGACGCCTGCTAGACATGTTGCTGTAACAATTGATGGTGATCCGCGCACTTTCGATACCGTATATCTTCGCGACAGTTGTACCTGCGCTCAGTGCGTCGATCCGGACAGCCGGCAGAAGCTATTCCAGACGGCGGATATACCAGAGGATCTCGAAGGTAGCTGCCGGACAGTGGTTGACGAGGAAAAAGGTTGGATGATAGAGCTTGAGTGGAAAAATGACGTTCCTGGGTATGGAGCCGAGCATCGCACCCGTCATTCGATTGACGTGCTACGGAGAGCTCTCAACACGGAGCTGGAGCTGCGCGGGGGTGTACGCCACGACGACAGAGTGCTGTGGAATAAGGACATCATTACTAGGAACAACAAGTGGATAGACTACGGAAACTACATGGAAGACAGCCAGGTCCTCTTCGACGCACTGTCCCACTTGAACAAGTACGGTCTTCTGTTCCTCCGCAATGTTCCTGAATCGGAACAATCTGTGGTAAAGATTGCAGAGAGGATAGGCCATCTGAAAGACACCTTCTACGGTCGCACCTGGGATGTACGCTCGAAGCCTAAGGCTGAGAACATAGCTTACACGCCCGTCTTTCTCGGTCTCCATATGGATCTCCTATATACCTCGAACCCGCCCCATCTCCAGCTACTACATTCGCTTCGTGCCCGGACTCCAGGCGGCGAATCGTTTTTTAGCGATTCTTTTCACGCCGCACATCAACTCCAGAAAGCCTCCCCATTTCACTTCCGCACCTTGTGCACCTTCCCAGTGACGTACCATTACCACCATCCAACACACCACTATCACTATACGCGCCCCACCATCGAGCTATTTCCGTACCCTAAATACAGCGAGCCTACGAATCTCGCCATCAACCGCGTCAACTGGTCACCACCCTTCCAAGGCCCCTTCGAAGCCCGTATTGGCGGTGAGAACCAGACAGCGCTGCGAAATTACGTCTCCGCAGCACATGCCTATGACAAATTATTGAGCTCAGAAGAGAACTTGTATGAGTACAGGTTGAACGAGGGCGAATGCGTTATATTCGATAATAGGAGAGTGCTGCATGCTAGGAAAGCGTTTGATCCTACCAAGGGAGAACGGTGGTTGAAGGGAGCCTATGTCGATGATGATGTGTTCTTCTCCAAGTTAAGGCTGTTGGAGGAGGAATTCACGGGCAGTTGGAGTGCTGATGGTGTTGTTAGACCAGTTGTCAAGTGAGTTTTCAGAGACTAGGATTACGAAGTGCATGTCAGGCGTCTCTAGCATTTTAAAGGTGGTCAAAACTGCATAGTGGGCGGTAGCATTGAATAGCATAGACTAGGGTATTGGTCGGCTCTTCTTGAATAAAATGTGAGACTCTAAGTACTTTTGTTAATTCGTCTGATCAGTCATTCTTCATGTTAGGACCTCTTCTGGCCTGCTGTGATCATTCAGCGGCTTACTCCTCACTCGGATCCTCGGTCTTCCTACCTCCGTACAAACGCCGATGAATAGTTTTCAGCCAATCCTTTCCGACCTTCGCTTGTGCTACGCATGGGGACCCGCAGGAATCCGTATGCTATATAGTGGGGTATTTATTTACACTCAAGGTAGAGCATACCGAGGCTGAAATCCACCGTCGCATCCGTACTGCAAACAAAAGGCTCTTGCCCTGTGTCTTGCCTTCCATTAAGCTTTTATTTAGGGGTTAGATAATTGATTAAAAGATTTAGAGTAGCCATGTCATCCTCATACGCACCGTTGGAGCGCATGACAAAAGAACAGATACTTGCGCTAGGAAACATCAATCCAGAGTTCAAAGATGTGCGTAAACCCCCTTCGAACACACTTCCCAGGCTAATCAGCGCAGTGGCTCGCCAAGAACGATGCTCCAGCCCTCCCCAATCCAGCAAATCCAGAGGCCGGCCGTGAAGTAGTTCGCAGCCAGATCCCACTCCTTAGGGAGCGCATGGGGCCACCCGAAGAAAGCCTCGAAGAGTCAGCAATCAAGATCTCGGTCCGCGATGGATGGCAATCAAATGCGTTTGTTCTCCGCCCCTCGCTATCTGCAAAGAAAGAGCCAGGACCTTTGATCGTAATCTATCATGGCGGTGGTTTTATAGCTGGATTCCCAGAGTCCCAGATACCCAATGCCCGCACCCTTGTTCGGCTTTTCAATGCCGTGGTCGTACTCCCAGCATATCGACTTGCCCCGGAGGACAAATTTCCTACAGGCGTAAACGACGCATACGACACCTTGCAATGGGCTGGGCAAAACGCTGCGTCTCTTCGCGCAGATCCTCGCAAAGGGTTCATCGTAGGAGGCTCTTCAGCAGGAGCGAATTTCGCAGGTGTACTAGCTAGAAGGGCAGTTGAGGAGCGGCTCGAACCTCGAATCACGGGCCAGTGGCTTAGTTATCCTCTGTTATTCGATCAATCTGGAGGACTGGTTCCGGAGAAGTACCGCAAGCTGTTTACGTCCTGGGAGCAGAATAAAGATGCGATCCTTTTACCCCGTCCTTTCGTGGATGCGCTGCTCGCTCACTACGGAGCTGGCTATTCATCGCCATTGTATAATCCTCTCTCACAGTCTTCTCCGTTCGATCTTGGAAAGATGCCTAGGGCTTTTGTGCAGGTTGGGGGCACAGACGTGCTAAGAGACGATGGGATCGTGTATGCTTATATGCTGGAGGATCATGGTGTAGAAGTACAACTAGAGGCTTATCCAGGGGTGCCACATGTATTTGCTGCCTTCGCTCCAGGCTTAGAAATTAGTAACAAGGCGATGACAGATGTCTGCGTTGGGATGGGATGGTTATTGGGTAAGGAGGTGGGGAAGGAGGAGGCAATGAAGGCGTTGCTTGGGAAGTAGTCGTGGTTATTGACGCTCAAGAGTATATAGAATAGACTATAGAAAAGACCCGAAATTTATCCCACGTGAAGGTCAATACACGTGACACTGCGTTTGGGCGTAAATTCAACCCTACAGCTTGAAAGCTATACTCGTATTTACTGGAGTATTGGTTGCGATGCATTATCTTCGAATTATGCTGTATCAGGCACCTAGTCATGTGGTGGAAATTACGCTTCGCATTGCTCGTATCCGCTAATGTTCGAACGGAGGATTTTCAGGAGGTACACACGAAGACTATCAAAACCGAGAAGCCTCCAGATCATATCAAAGAGTGGATACCAATTCGTGCAAGTTGTCATTATGGATGAGTTACCAGGCTTTTTGGGGGATGAAAATGATGTTGTGCCCCAACCAACTCGTGCAAATACTACTAACCTAGATTGGGTTATCGTACAACCTATTCTTGCGCAATTCTCAGCCCTCAACCAGCGAATGGATCGAATTGAATCCGCCTTGGAAAGAATTCTAGAACGCCTGCAGTTGCCAGGTCTCGCGGAAGATGTACGGGTTCCAACGGCAGCTTCGACAACTCTGCAAAAAGCTCCGACTTCTGGCGAGGAACTGGTGCACTCTTCAGAGCCGACCGGTATTTCTACTCAACAAGAAAATGTCGTTCCTGAAATACGACCTGGAAAATACACATACACAAGTCTCGATACCACCAAATCCGAGATTCGTATCCTCTCAGTGCAGCACGCCTCAAACTTCACAGACCCTATCGTCGCAGAACTCAAAATCGTCAGCCTCGACGACAATACGCTGAGCAACCCATTTCAAGGCTACACGGCGCTCTCGTATTGCTGGGGTCCTCCGGTGATGGATGGATCTATGATTCTAGGCGGGTACCATTTCCCTATCACCAAGAGTCTGGAGTCGGCGTTGCGGCATCTTAGAAATAGTACGAATTCTTTCGCCCTGTTTGATCCGGCTACAGGGAAGGCTCCGGTAAAACAAAATTGGTATGCACCTTATATTGTAGAGAGTAATCTAGGTATCATAGGAGGAAAATGCTAACTTGCTTAAAGGTGGATCGATCAAATAAGTATCAATCAGGATGACATTGACGAACGAGGCTCTCAAGTCTCTCTCATGAGACAAATTTACAAACGAGCTTCCGCCGTGCAAGTCTGGTTGGGAGATGAAGCAGATGATAGCTCAAAAGCGATGGACATTCTAAACACACTCGGTGCACCTCCCCAACGAGCACCTGGTGAGAAACCTATGCAGTACCCTACCTTTAGCGAGGCCCAGGTCGTTGACCATTGGACTGCGTTGGATGCATTTTTCAAGAGGCCCTGGTGGGAGCGCGTGTGGATCCGACAAGAAATCGCCTTGAGCTTCAACGTGAAGATGTCATGCGGGCATAAAACGTTCGACATGAGTACTCTTGGTCCTGCGGTGTTCGTTTTGAATTACATCAAGGGCTTGGGATACGAAACCCCAGTCTCCGATAGTCAAAAGAATACGGAGATTGCCAATTTGTCATGGGACTTTCACCCTAAAAAATTAGTCGAGCTGAAAGACAAGACAGGTGGCGGTTACGCATGGGTAGATCTCAGTCGTCTTTTATTCGATGTCCGAGGATGTAAAGCGACGGATGCCCGAGACACCGTTTTCTCCGTCATTGGTCTTGCAGACCCCGAAGTTTACGCCATTACACCTAGCTATCGACAGGACCTTCGCGACGTCCTCATCACTGCCGCAGGAGCGGCGTTGGGACAAGAGTACGGACTAGATCTATTCGGAGCCTGTCAGAATCCCGAGCGAAGCAATGGTCTACCGTCTTGGGTACCGAACCTTTCTGATGCCTGGAAAATTATGCCATTCAACTTGATGGACAAAGAAGGCAGAAGGATGGGCGAGCATTGGATGACGGATGACCACAACCCAAAACTGCAGGTTGATGGCGAGATACTCACACTCAAGGGCGATCTTCTTGACAGCGTAAGAGTCATATGTGAAGACCATGTGAGCAACGACTCAAGCGAAGAGGAACTAGAGGCCGTCTATACCTCCTGGCGAGAATTCATCGAAGATGGTGCCTATCACAATGAGTTGGAGGAATCAGAAGTCTACTACTATTTTGAAGACAATGAATTGGCCAAAGAACGCATGTGGATCAGGTTTCTCTCCGTGTTCTGGGATGACGCCGAGGATCTAAAAGGCCACTCTACCAACGATTATCCCATGGATAAGAAGAGAGCTAAGAAGCGTGCAGCTACCAATGTGACTCCGATCACATTCGCCGACCCAGACTGGAACACCAACCCGTATCACCATGTCGGGCTGAATTTCAAATTAGGCCGCTCGTACCTACTGCCACCCTCTTACACGGCTTGCAGTCTACATCCCAATAGCAGGATTCACAAATCACTTCGAAGGAACTGCGTGGGTCGCCGCTTGTGCATTACGGATCGAGGGATGGTTGCTTTGATTCCTGCCGAGGCGAGAATTGGAGATCCTATTGCTATCTTCGAAGGTGCATCGTTCCCTTATGTTTTGAGCAAAGCAGATGATAATGGAAATCATGTGCTAGTCGGCGAGGCTTTTATTCCGCGGTATACTGATAGGGGTGCAACCATGTTGGCGGAAGATGACTGGAATATTGATCTGAATGGGACGATCAGACTTTGCTGATGTAGTATTTCTGAGTTGTGGGAGCATGTCTAGAGAGGGACCTTGAATTCAAGAGTAACAATTATTAGAAGTTGAATATTTTGTTGGTTGCTACTATTTAGTTCACAATTGAGATTCGGCAACACTTATTCGGAAGTAACGGCCCCACATCCACACCTCTCCAATCTACCCCACGACACCCTTCAACCCATTCTTCTATTCACACTTCCCTTCTTGTAAATATTAAACATTTCATATGTAACATAGACCCCACGTGATTCCTTCAAAAGAGCCATCCCCAGTTCTTCATCTCTCTCAACAATGGCACAAGACACACTCAAGCACCCCACATTACACCGCACCCTCCGCGGCACCCCATCACCAACAACCCTCCAATTCAGAAACCTAAAATACGCAACAATACCCGGACGATGGCAAGACTCCTTCCTGACTGACACACTCTCCCAAGATGCCGAAGAAATCTTCGACGCAACAACCTTCGGCCCAGCATGTCCCCAAAACCGCAGAGCACAAGCCTGGGACACAACACTCGTCGGCAACATGACCCTCCCAGCCCGCCACGACAGCAAAGACCAAGAACCCATGGACGAATTCAACTGTCTGCACCTCAACGTCACTGTGCCGAAATCCGCCCTGGAGCAACTAAACACCGGAAAGCCGAAAAAGCGTCTCCCAGTCTTCGTCTGGGTCCACGGCGGCGGGCTCAGCATGGGAAGCAACGCATGGCCCCAATACGACATCTCTGCTTTCGTAGAGCACAGCATCTCCACCGGCAAGCCAATCATCGGCGTAGCGATAAACTACAGAGTCAACATCCTCGGCTTCCTCGCGAGCAAAGAGCTAGGCAGCGCCGGGAACTTCGGCTTCAAGGACCAGGTTCTCGCGTTCCGCTGGGTCAAGAAGCACATTGCTGGGTTTGGAGGCGATGCGTCGAATGTGACGGCGGTGGGAGAGTCGGCGGGGGGCATCTCGCTGTCTACGCTGTTGTGTGCGGATGTTGGGGGGGAGGGCTTGTTCGAGAGGGTTGTTGTCATGAGTGGGGAGGCTACGTTGAGGAAGCCGAGGGGAGGGGCGTGGCATGAGGAGATGTATTGGGATCAATTAAGACTACTGAAGCTGGATGGATTGAGCACGGAGCAAAGGACGAGGAAGCTGAGGGAAAGTAGTGCGGATGAGTTGGTTGGGAAATTACCTCTGGCCCAGCATTTCTGCGCTCACGTGGATGGTGCGTTTCTGAAGGGCAATATTACGCTAGGTATCATGAGCGATGGGAGGAAAGCGCTGCACAAGCCAGCGTGGTGTAAGGAGTTTGTAACGGGGGATACCGCGCACGATGTGAACATTTCCCTTCCCTTCCTCCTCCCCCTCGGACAATAACATCCATACTAACAACAATCCCCCAGGCCACATGTATAAAAGCCCGCATCATCGACCCCCCAACCTCCTTCTCCCACCTAAAATCCACCCTCGCAAAACACCTCACCCCCTCGGAATCCACCGCCCTCTTATCCGCATACAACCTCCCCTCCACGACCCCCAAACAGCAATACTTCCACCTCCTCACGCTCGCCTCGGAACTCCGCTTCCACCTCCCCGCGCTCGCCATCCACGCTGGCTGGAAGAAGGCTTCCCCGTCTAGACCCACCCATCGGTACCACTTCCACTTCCCCAACCCTGCGCCCGGCCAATTCACCGGCCTAGCGAGCCACGAGCTGGACGTCGCGCTTCTATTCGGCAACTTTGACGACTGTCTTGGGGAGCAAGGGCGGCGCGTTGGGAGGCAGATGAGGGATTTGTGGATTGGGTTTGTGAATGGGGAGGGGTGGTGTAGTGAGGGGAAGGTTGTTGTAGTTGGGAAGGAGGGATTGGAGAGCGTTGGTGCAGAAGAGTACGATGCTAAATTTAGAAACGGCAGGGGAAAAGTGCTGGAGAGGATCGGCGTGGACAGGTTATGGAAGGTTGCGGAGGTGTGGCAGGGAGTTAGGGGTGATGAGGTTGATGGTGGTGCTAGAGCGAAGATCTGAGGGATTGCTTGGTTTGCGGGTGAGATCAAGTATGTATCACCAATGGTACTGTGGGATGCCAGTGCTGAGCATCTAGTCCAATCCATATGAATAATTGACGAGGACACGAAAGACGATGAGCAGCTCATGTGCCATCCGGTGTGCCCAAAAGCATCTAGGTGAGAATCTGCAAAGTAGTGAAATAACAGAAGATCTGTTCAACGAACACCTGCCACGACCGATCTAGATCTATTTTACACAATGTAGCTAGCTCTCAACAGAAGGGAAGCTAGAAAAGCTAAGTAGAAGCTGGGTACAAAACACACATATGATCCCATCCCTTGATCCGTTATCAACGTCTACAAAATTCTTATCCGCCACTTTAGCCAGACAATACCTGTTCAGCACATTCGTTTCGCCTAGATCATAGTCCCTTTCGTACCGACTTCAGCATCGTTCATTCCTCATAGATTGAAATTCTCAATCCACTTCCTCGCCTCCTCAACACCTTGATCGACCTGATCCGCATTCGTCCCGTTACCAATCGCAGTCGGCGCACCAGGCTTTCCGCCAGATTTACCACCAATGACGGGAGTGACAGAAGATGCCCACTTAGGACCATCAGCGCCTTGAGATTTGAAGTGCTGTCCCTTATTAGTCTCTGATTGTTTGGAGATTAGATGAAAGGTACTCACCTCAGATACGTAACACCCGTGAGCGACCTTGCCCTCGGACGGGCTCGCGCTGAAGAGATACACACTCTTCTCCTTCAAAGCGCTCTTCGGCCCGCTGACATTCTTGATCGCTTCACTGATTGCTTTGCTAACATTGCTACTCCATTCCACCTTCTGCACCAAGAATTTTGACTCCTGGTTGCTGCTGAAATGGTTCGTGACAATATCCAGTACTCTTTTATTATCTGCCTTTGCAAACGCCTTCTGCTCGTCCAAAATACTCTTCTGGATCTTCGCAAAGCGGTCTCGGAATTGAGACTTTGTGAGCGCGGAGATGGTGAGCTGGTTAAGCTCGACCTGCAACTTCTTGGCGTCGGCTTCCTTTTCAGGGGAGAACTTTAGCTTCTCGAGGCGTGCGAGTTGCTCCTCGAATTCACTGGCCTGTCGTTGTACGTCGTACGCTTCTTGGCCTGTGACCGCGACTATGCGTCGGATGCCCTTGGCGATGCCGGATTCCTCGAGGATGACGAGTTCTTTGATTTCGCCGGTCTGCTTGACATGCGTACCACCGCAGAATTCCACCGAAACCTTCTCCCATTGAGGGTTCTTGACGTCGCTCAGCAAGTCCTCTACGGAAACACCAACGGACACGACCCGGACGGGATCGGGGTATGTTTCCCCAAAGACAGCGCGCACGCCACGAATCTCGCGAGCGGTAGCGAGAGGCACATCTTTGGCGAAGACTTCCGAGTTCTGGCGGATATATTCAGTGCAGAGCTGCTCGATCTTACCAAGTTCGGCATCAGTGACACCAGACTTGTGCGAGAAGTCGAAGCGAAGCTTCTCCGGCGCGACGAGGGATCCCTTCTGGTCGACCTCATCTCCGAGAACCTCGCGAAGACCGTAGTTAAGGACGTGCGTTGCGGTGTGGTTGTTGCGGATCGGATGGCGTCGAAGCTCGTCGTACTCGGCAATGACTTCGCTGCCGACCTTCAATTCGCCATATTTGAGGTAGCCAGTATGCAGAACGTAGCCTGCATATACCTGGACATTTTCAATGGCAATCTCCGCCTCGCCATCGACAAGTAATCTGCCCGTATCGTATTCTTGACCACCCTGCTCAGCGTAAAAGTTTGTGCGATCAAGCAGGACTCCAAACTGATCGCCTTCCGGAACTTCCTTGGTACTTTGGAGGAATTTCTTGTTGTGGTAAATAGCCTTGATGACAGTGGTAATGTTTTCTCGGCCATACTTGGCAGAATCATCGGTCTTCTGGACATCGTTCATGCCCTCGAGAGCCGCGAGATCATGCACGTCGAGCTTCACCAGAGCGGCGGTCGCCTTCTTGTCGCCCTTGCTAGCCTCGCGAGCCCTCTCTTGCGCTTCCTCGACCTCCTTATCGTCGATGCTGAGGCCACGTTCTTCAGCCATGAGCTGCGTAAGATCGACCGGGAAACCGTAGGTATCGTACAAGCGCCAGACATCATCACCAGGTAAATGATTCGAGCCCTTGACCTTTGCCTTCTGTGCGTACTTCTCAAACATGACTTCGCCCCTATCAAGTGACTTGGCGAAGCTCTTCTCCTCCTCGTCAAGAATCTCAATGATGTCGGCCTGCTTCTTCTTAATCTCGGGAAACATATCACCCATCTGTTCAACCAGGGTCGGGACGATCTTCGAGAAGAAGTCGCCAATCTCGACATTAAAGTACTTCCGTGCATATCGCGCACCTCGTCGGAGCACACGACGCACAACATAGCCCCGACCGACGTTGTTTGGGACGCCACCGTCGGCGATGGCAAATGTAAGAGTTCGAACGTGATCAGCAACGACTCGGTAGGCGGTGTCGATACCATCCGGGTCATCGTTGCCGAACTTGCCCTTATAATCCCGCGCCCCTGTAATCTCTTGTATCGTCTTGAATAGTGGAGTGAAGACATCCGTGTCATAGTTTGACTTCTTTCCCTGCAGCGCACACACCAGACGCTCAAAGCCCATGCCCGTGTCGATATGCTTGTTAGGTAGCGGTCGCAATGACTTGTCCGATTCGCGATTGTACTGAATGAAGACGTTATTCCAGACCTCGATAACCTCTGGGTCGTCCTCGTTGACCAGCGAAGCAGCATTCCTATAGTTTCCATCCACCACGTCTCTCAGATCATAATGGATCTCAGAGCAAGGGCCACATGGGCCCTGATCACCCATCTCCCAAAAGTTGTCCTTCATGTTACCAGGCAAAATGTGGTCCTCGGGCACACCAACGCTCTTCCATAGCTCCTTCGCCTCAAGATCTGGCTCCAAACCATCCGCGCCCTCGAAGTAAGTAACATATAACCGCTTCGGATCAATGCCAAACTTCTTGGTCAAAAGCTCCCAACTGAACGATATAGCCTCCTTCTTGAAGTAATCGCCAAAGCTCCAATTCCCCAGCATCTCAAAGAAGGTGTGATGATAGCTATCCTTGCCCACATCGTCGAGGTCATTGTGCTTGCCGCCCGCGCGAATGCACTTTTGCGAGTTGACGGCGCGCTTGAGCTGGGCGAAGTCGGAGGCGGGGTCGACGGTGCCCAGGAAGATGGTCTTGTACTGGTTCATGCCCGCATTGGCGAAGAGGAGGGTCGGATCAGAGAGCGGAACAACGGAGGAGGAGGGCACTGCTGCTGTCAATTGCGCGTCCTGGGGGGTATCATGGAGGGGCAAAAAATCTGTATGATCAAGATGGAAGGGAGAGGGGCGTACCAAACGTGTGCCCTCGCTCCTTGAAGTACTCGAGAAAGGTATCCCGCACTCGCTGAGCTCCCCACTCGTGCTTCTCATCGTGGAGCGCCATGGTGGCGTGTGTGTGCGGGCTTCGTGCGCCGAGGGGTAGAATCGCAGGCAGTCTTGGACGAGTCGGCGTACGAGGCGAATGACCAGCACCGAGCAGAGAGAGGGTAAAAGTGCGAAAGGGCTGCTGTAGCGGAGCAGAGATGCGCGGGGCGCCGACTGTTGTTGATCTGAGCCACCCGTGACTCAGAGGGGCTCTCTGCAGGAGCTGCATTCACGAAACGCGGTTGTGCCGAGCCTCAAGCTCGCTGCGCTGCCCCTCCCAAGGTTACGCCGCACCTTCACCCCCCAAGGCTTCCAGAAACTTCGTCCGCTGGCAACAACCAACCCGGTATATCAATGCGTCGCCGCCCGCACCCGTCGACTCAAGAATCGCCCTGACGAATGCGCGCGCCGTGTCGGAAGTCGAATACGGGTCCTGTTCGATCGTCGCGAAAGGAAACAGAAGGCACGGGTCACGGCGCCGGATTAGATGGATGGCGGAGGTCGCAGCGCGCAGCCAAGACACGACGCCCTCGCAACCACAGCACCGCGCTCCCCATGGCACCAAGCGCGCTGCCGATAGCGCCCTCGAGCCGGAGCAGAGGCTGAGCAAGCGTTTTGATCTTCTGAACATAGGTAACGTCGAATCCTCCTTCTCCTGCTGCTCTCTCACTAACAGCCCCCCAGTCGAGGGCAATGGCGCACGCCTCTACATCCCAGTCGCCGGATCCTCAGATGCCGTCGACAATCCAGAGATAGCGACGAAACAACCCCCCAAACCTCTCGCACCCGCGACAGAGAGGAAACGTAGCGACAAGCCGCGGCCGCCCCCTCTAGACGATGGCATGCAAGTCGAGGATACGCCGCACAGAGTCTACATCCACGACCTGGCCGCCGAGCTCTCCGACATCGAGTCCGACGAGGAAAACCCCATCTTCCTCTCCGACATAGAAAAGCATCTGGCAAAGATACCAAAGCATGTGCTGCTGGGGCCCGAGCCGAAGCCGACGGAGCACAATCAGCTGGTGCTGTACAATGTCCCGTCGAGTCTGACGGTGCCTGAGGACAAGGACAGCGTGAGGAAAGCTATCGTAGAGGCGAGGGCTAGAGTGAGGGAGAAGCAAGCCAATCCTATTGAGGAGGTGGAGCGCGAGAATGTGGCTGGAGCAGCTGATGGCATATTGAGAGAGATACCCATCCTGGCGGAGGACCAAGATTCCGATGCCATGGATCTTGATTGACGTCTTCTGCTTGGAGGTTCACTGCATAACTAACAATCATGAAGACTCTCGTAAGCCTTTCTCTCATTTATCGTAGTATTTCATGGGTATTGTTAATCTATATACTACATGAAGTATCGTGTTAATCGCGTCTGCATGATCCAGTCATGCAGCCCAGTGACCCCAAACTACCAAAAGTACCCATCCCGTTTGATTCGATATTGACATCTTTTCCCCTCGACCAGTTCTTTATACAATGATGCTCCCCTCTCTACCAAACTCCTATTTCTTGAACCTCGCTACAAAATTAGAGAATGCCAACTTCGCCTGCTGTGGCCTCGGCGGCAACTGCTCCGGCGGCTGCTGCTGCTGATAGTGCTGCTGCTCAGGATCTCCACCCATGACACCCGTCTGCTGCTGACCCATCGGTACGCCATACTGGGGCATCTCCATGGCGTGGTTCTGGCTAGGATTCATCTTGGTGGCACCAGGCGGCGGGTATCCAGGCGGTGCATCGTTGTTGTACGTGGGCGGTGGCTCGGGCCATGTGCCGTCTGGGCGGGGGCCGTATGCTTGTTGTTGCTGTGGACCATAGGGCTGTGTGGTGTAGAAGGTGAAGTGGTTCTGGGGGACTTGGCCGTATTTCTTGCGTTCGTTGTAGGAGACGAGCCACTGCAACACCTGTTAGCAAATCTCCATAGTCATGAAGACATGGAGGGAAAGACACGTACTCGATGGTAAGCCAAAAGCGGCTTTCCCGCACGTAGCCTACGCTTCGCATGGATATATCCCCCAAGAAACCAGGCCATGAAGAACAGAAAGATGCCACCGAGGATTGCCCATTTGATTATTATACCCGTCTGGCATCACATCATCAGCATACGCTCTCGAGCCAAGTGAAGGAAAAGAGAGAGGCTAGTCACTCACCGTAGAATACCAAAATCCATCCCGGAAACACTCCACGGTGCCATCGACATACTCGACGCAATATCTCCTCGCAAGCACCATACCGACGGATTACAAAAGCTAGTAGTAAGTAAAAATCCCCTCTCAAAGGGCCTTCACGAAGAAGAAGAAAAAGGAACGACAAGGCACCGCCAGGCCGGGGAGAAGAGAAAAGTGGTGCAAGAGAGAAAGGGCAAGGAAAAGAGGAGCGGGGGGAAAGAACCAAAGATTAGTTGTTTTGACGGAAGGGAATGGGAAGTAGTAGGAAGCCAAGAAAGTCAAGCGTCACAGGGGCATACGTGTTTTTGAGGGATGGGGCTGGGCTGGGCTGGCACGAACGAAAGCGCGCATGGCAGGCTGAGGCTGAGGGCTGGAGCCCACAGGGAATGTTGCGGCGCTGGGTTGCGCTGGTCCCGAATGCAAAGTGTTGCAGTTGCTGGCAGGTCGGACGGATGCCGTTTCGGAAGTGTCGAGCAAGGAGTTTCATCGTCTCGGCCCACCTGTGCTCTCTACAAATCGTTCACGGGGCCTAGAGCAAATAATACGTACACAGTACGTGTGGTTTGCAAGAGGGACGGGCTCGAAGGATACGCCGCCCTCTGCGCGCAAGGTTGCCGTTGTTGTTGTCGTGGAAGCGTGGGAGACTTGACCCCCCCCCGCGTGCGTCGGCTTCATGAGGCGAGGTCACAAGAAGAGCTGGCTGACGGCGTCGCACATCATGCGAGGCGGTCCGGCAGCCCTGCAGCGGCGGGTCCTCCGGTCCGGGGTCAGAAAAGCTTAGCCTTTCAACGTCATGTGTGGGCCACCTCGACACCAAACCCGCCGCAGCTCGTGATGGTTCCTTTTTTTGGGCAAATGCGCATGCTATGCACCAATCGTAAAAGGGGCAATTTGAGAGAGATGTGGCGCCTTTGCTGCATGATCGGCGCTGCAAGCTGATGGCGCAAATGCTGTCGCTCAAATCTCCCGATTTCGATGTGCTTCGGCGGCCTATCTTATGAACGAGCATTGGGGCTACCCATGCTTCCCCCTTCGCACTGTTTGTTCTATATTCACCTACCAGTTGAGGGTAGTACAGGTACACCCTACACCCTGGCCGTCACGGTTCACGGAACGTCCAAATTCCGGATGGAGCACTTGTTTTGTTGTATTTTGTATTCTTGATATCTCACCGCCCGCAAGTCCCTAGCCGGACAGAACAAACGCGCGTCGTTCATGTAAATGATACCAGCCAATCCACCATACCCCTGTATCCGCTCCCTAGCATACAAAGTCGACATGTTCCACCACCCAGGACGCAATGCAGATGAAAATAGAAAATGGGGATACAGAAACAACGTGACCGTGGTGTGGTATCTTGCCCGATTGAACTCCTCGTTATCCAGTCCTTAAACAGCGTCTGATGCCTCCAATTCTCAACGCCACCCTCGTCATCAACTGCGGCTAAACCGCCATGCTACGCCTTGAACCATCCAGGTTCCAAGTCTACCAGCTTACTATCCACATGCGTAAAGAACACCTCAAATGCCCAAGCGGGCGTCATGGTCAAGCTCGATGCTGCCAGGCAGAAACGCTATCCTCTGCAGCCGGCAATGATGCGAATTGAATAATGTTTCCAGAAAATACATAAAACAAGAAGTGAATGCAACTAGTGCAAAAGATTCCGCAGCGACGGACTGGCGCTGGCTCCTGTGCTTATCCGCTCCGTGGGTGCCGTGACTGGCGCCATCTCTCGCATTGGAGCGTCTCTCGGTGTTGAAGGTCGTCCCGGAGCAGGGCTGTTATGGTGGATCGGAGGGAACGGCATCTGGGGTGGAGCACTATATGGGCTCTCTGTGGAACGCGATGATGGCCCGTGCGGATGTGTCGGCGAGTATGGCACATGAGGTGAGTGCAGTCCATTGGTCATCATACCTCCATTGTTGAGATGGAGAGGCGGAGGAGGACCGCTAACCGGAGGGTGGGAAGGTGGGTAACCCCGAAGAGCAGCGGGTGGAAGCTGGGCATGTACCGGAGGCCCCGAGTACGGAGGATATCCGTTTGGTTGATGCAATGGATTGTATGGTGTATGGAACGGAGGAGGAGCATGGCCTATTGGACCTGGAGGCGGGTGTCCAATCCCATTGTGAATAGGGTGATGAGGCGGGTGAGGTGCTGGTCCAGGAGGCGGTGGTGCGCCATTGTGCCATGCCGACATTGGTGGATGTTGCTGTGGAGGACCCCACGGCGTTGCCAAGGCAGGAGGCGGCGGAGGCGGCGGAGCGACGAATTGTTGCACTGGAGGAGACCGTACCGGAAGTTGTTGCGGTGGCTCTCGATGCACCGAAACTGATCTTTCCCGCTCTTCGAGCTCTTCAGGTGCATTAAGTTTCTTCCAATGACACTTTTGGCACAGGTAAGATGCAGGACGAGCCATGTCAATGTCAGTGTTGATTCTGAGCCGGTCTGGTTCCTGAGAAGTTATAGGCGGCGCGTCCGGCATGGGATGATCAATTGAGCCATTGACTGCTTGAGTGTGCTCGCGATGAGATGTATGCTCGGCTGGTAGAGATCGGCTGGCTTCGACGCCGTTGGGGATGATTGGGCCATCCACGACCCGAGTGGCATTCTGCGAAAGAGGCGCTGGCTCTTCGACTTTCCACCAGCGAGGGCTGGCATCAATCTTACATAGCGCACATGTCCGCTCAGGTTTCGTCGCTCTCGGTTCTGCGGCTTCTTCTTCCTTAACGGCAAGCCCTGCGTTCGACGGGCGACCTCGTCCAGATGTAGGGGTTTGTCCTGTGACGGTGGATGTTCGGCGGTTGCCCGGTGCAGGTACAGATGCTTGCGGGACGGTTCGGGTTGACTGGTCTACGAGATTGGCCTTTCTTGCTGTCCCGGTGAGTGTGGCATCTGCCTGTTTAAACTCGCGAGCATATAATTGTAGCGTGACTTGGTCGGTCCCCTCTACTTCCTCGTTCATTGGATGAACGATCGTCTTCGGAGCGTGATCTTTGCACCAAATTGCCGCCATCATCGTGCCCGTCTCTCCATTCAACGTGACAGTAGGGACTGCGTCGCGCCGTGTAGCCTTGACAGGTGTGATGTCGAATCCAAAAATGTACCCAGCGGCATGCGCACAGCCCACGTGAAAGTTGGAATGGCAATGCAGGCAGGAAACACACGCCCCGTTGCTCGTTTTGCATATTTTGCAAGTGAAGTCGTATCTCAGCGTAGGCGCGCCAATCCCTTCTACCAGATCGAGCCTGGATGCACTGCTGAATTTAATCTCCGAATGCCAGAGCGCGCAGTAGACATGGACCCAGTTGTTATCAGCGGTGCGTTTGAGCGGATCGCGGGGGAACACAGGCCTGCCCTTCTCTTGCTGTTTGAGACGATAATCTTCTTTGGCCTTCTCAACGAGCTCCCTTTCTAGACGTTCTTTTTCCCGTTCTCTGTCCGTCTTTTTCTTGTGAGAGACCTTGGGCGGCTCAAAGAGGTCTTGCTCGCTAAATCGTGACGGGCAAAGTACGCACTCGTAATACTGAAAGTGGTTAGCAATATATCGAAGCAAGGAGGCGGAGGACTCACGTATGACACGCTTTCTTTTTTGTCGTTCTTACACGTATCACAAAACCACTTGTTGGGTTGTCGAACCTCTTCAATACCATAGCAAGATTTGTGAACGTTCATGCGGCAGGCAGCGCATTCCAACCGTGTCCCCTCCGATTGCCGGCAAATGGCACATGGCAATACTCTGACTCTCGGTGGCGCGGGTATTGGTGGAGGTGTAGGAGCTTTAGGCGGCGGTGGCGGCGGCGCCGGCGGCAGAGCGGGCTTCTCTTTTTCTTTCTTCTTAGAGGCGGCCTCGGAGAAGGGGGTTGATGCCCCACTATCTGCGGTGCTGATAGCGCCTGTCTTCTGCTTTTTCTTCGGCGGTTCGACAACGGGATGTGAAGTGGCGTATGACGTATCAGCATAGTCCGAAGTGCCGTTCGTTGCACTGCCTTCGGATTGAGCGGCGTAGACCTCACGGAGGAGCTCTTCGTCTATTCTTCTCTTCCACGCCTTACCGCCACCTTGAGCCACTTTACGAGCAATCTCGTCGGTGTTCTCCCATTTAACAGCGTACTTGCGCCAGAGATTTGCGCATCGCTGGCACAACGCAACTACAAAGCCGTTTGATTTGTCCTTGCTGGTCCTGCCATCCGGAGCAATCGTTTGCCCCGGAGAAACGCCTGGTGCTCGTCGCCACCGGCGCGAATGTCGGACATTGCAGAATTTGCACTGGAAGTTGCGCTTGCGTTGAACAGCTTTTTCGTTGTCGAAGGCAGAATCGTCCTGATTATCGGCGATATCGTCAAGAAGACGCGTTTGCGTATCGGTGTCCGCCTTCTTGTTTTTCCCTTTCCGACCGCTATAGCTGCCCCAGATTTCCTGGCCTTTGGGCGTTTTCTTCCAGGCATAGTAGTAGCGGACAGCGTCGCCATAGAACATCGTTTTGCTGGTATGAAGGCGAACGTTTCTGATCTCAGAGCCATACTTGGTAACGCCATCGTTCCACTTCTTCTCTTCTTCCTTGGTCAACTCTGGCTCCTTTAGGTCTTTACGCTTGTCAATCTTCTTGACTTGTTTCAGAGCCGCTTCCACGTCGTACTGATGCTTGGTGAGCAGCGCCAGGCATTTGTCTAGGAAATTTGTGTTGTATGGCTCAACTCCAACGTATTGCTTAGCTAAAGCTTTTGCTCGTGTCATATAAGCCTCGACTTGTTCTGAGGTGATTGTAGGGCCGTCGTCTTGACCACGTGTTGAATGTACCCCAAGGGGAGGCATCTTGAACATGAGCTCGGCCGTGCATTTGTTGTCCTTGTTCGGATAGTCTTCACCCCGTCGAACATACCCTGGAGGCTCATCCATGACCCATTTTGGTCGCTTTGCTTTCTCTGCCTTGTCTGCTTCCATGGCAGCAACCGTCTCCTTGGATAGCTTGGTGTCCTTCTTGTGGCCGGCAGCTTTGACATAGCGCTTTTTGATCTCTGCAGGCTTCACGAGTTCCACCGGCTGACCGTGCCAGACATTGACGTTTGCTTGATGTCGAGGTCCTAATCGTGAGCTTGCTCGAGGATAAATAGCTCGATCATCATACTGGAGTGCATCTTCGACTCGACAGTGAATGCCAAGGTATCGCATTGGCCACATTTTGGCTAGGGCGATTTCGGCTTGGGTTCCTGGGTGGAGATCTACCTGCGTCTCGGAGTCATTGGGGCTCGGTGCTGTCGTCTCGCCGTTTGCATCCTCCTCTTCCTCATCAAGGAGCTCCTCTTCATCGGCCTCATCATTTCCTGGGCCTAGGAGAGGCGTTCGACGAGCCTCAAGCCTTTTCTCTTGGGCTCTGCTGCAGGGACCACAGGCCCAGGCAAAACCACGCGAGGGTTTTTTCAGTAATGGAGGACGGACACAGTTCATGTGGTAAGTATTGTGGCAGACGGCACATTCCACAGAGTCATTTCTAAACGCAATCAGTCTTCTGAGGCCTAACGAATTCCAAAAAGACTTACGATGCGCAGAACCCGACACAGCGTTTACAGGTCTTGACAGCGCTGGTGAGTTCTTTCACTCGGCTAGTCTCCAGGCAAATGTACTTCCATCGCTCGTCCAAAGCTTTCTTGACCTTTTCGGGCACGTTGATGACTTGGGACGTAGGGATCACATCGTACCAACGGTGGATAAAGCGATCAAATACCTGGTTGAACCAAAAACTGTCCTTCGTCTTGCGATAATCATCCAGATCGCCAATTTCGCTCCGGTGGAGGATTTGGCACTTGCCCCGCAATGAAGTGAGCGGACATACGTCTGAATGCATAGTCGCGTAGACAAGTCGCGTGTCGTTGTTGTAGCGCTGCACATCCCGCGGGCGGTAGAACCAATTCACCCTCATGGCCTCCACCCGAGCCTTGGGGTCATTATTGGAATGGATGAACTCCATGACCCTGCACAGGTAGTATGGCTCTCCTGGCGGCTCGCAGACGAGATAGACTTGGTCTGGGCATCCAATTAGAAACACGAACGTACAACAGAAGTGTGGCTGGCGCAGTAAAGCAAATTCCAGGCATTTGAGGGGAGATGGATAATATAAAACTTACCATTGACTGAAATGGTTTGGCCATCGTCGGCCTCTAGATGGTCGCCCTTGAGATGGCCTCCAGAACTTTGAAACGTCATCATGGTAGACTCGCGCGTTCCGTTGGCGGCTGCCACGGCGTTGTTCGCACGCCTCGCTCCTGCCAGGCTTGGCACGGCAGCATTCGCGTGACTCCCGTTCGTAGCGTGACTGGCCGCATTTTTTCGTCGTTTTGGGGGCTGCGCGGCCGCAGGAGCCGGACTCGCAGTAAAAGTCGATGTTCCTGGAATGTTGGCGTTTGGTGCGTTGTCTTTGGCGTTGGTCCCGGAACTGCCCCACGGCGCATTGCCTTGCCCTGCGCCGGAACCTTTTTTCCCACCCCCAGTTGCGGACTGTCCACCCTCTGTTGCTGCAGACGCGCGCGATGGCGGCTCGGAGCTATTTCCATTCGATGAGGCCGCGGCCGGAGCCATCTCAAAGTCCATCTCCACGTCCTCTGCGTAGTTTATCCGCGACGTGCCCGGCCGGTTGCGCGATCGCGTCCCGTACGGAGCCGCGGGAGTCTCCTTGGTTTCTTTGGCTTCTTTGGCTTCTTTTGCAGAGGCGCTCGATGAGCTCGACGCGGCAGGTGCTGTGGGTTGCGGTTGCGGCGATTGCCCTGGCGAAGGAGGCGTGCCGTTGGTCGTTTGCGCGGGCTGCGGCGAGTCCGAGAGTGCTGCAGCGGGCGTGGACGTTCTCGTCGAGGATGCCTTGTTAGGCGGTTTCGAGGACGGTACATGATCTGTAGCGTTGCTGTCGGAGGCGCTGTTCGACGCCAGCTCTTCTGCTTGCGCCGCGTCTGCGTCGGGTGGGTCGAGGACTCTCGAGGACGAGGGCTCGCCTCCGCCATTCCGCACGTCGACCATGGCGAAATAACCCTATAAAAGGCGATTTCACCGCGGAAGACGTGTCGATGAGACGGCGAGAAACCCTCTAGGGGCGGACGCGGGCCGTCGTCAGGATGGGTGGTGAGGCGCCCGTGGAATGCGGATATCAAGGCAGCATGGAAAGGCCCAATGGCGCATACATACAAATGGGGATGGGTGGGAACCTTGAAAAGCGGCGTGTGGTAAAACCTGGGGTCCAAGGTTGATGTAAGCGATGCCAGGAACGCCAAAGAAATCCTCAAGGGGACGAAAAGGCGCGGGGAACGTTGAATGTCAAGTATCAGAGGGAGAGTGGGAAGATGGAAAGAGGAAGCGTTGGGCGAGATCGCCCGTCCATGCTACAGAGCTAGCCAAGAGCTCGTGTGTGGGACTGCGCCCAAGCCGCGCTGATTTATGAGCAAGGGTCTACGAGTTCATATCTGATGTGCCATCCCCCATCGGAAAAGCAGTTGGCTTTTCGTCCAACCACACCACGCCCGCGCTCCCAGCAACGCCGTTTCGATGCTGCCATGCTGGGGGCTCCGATGGAGAGTCCATTTAAATTCCGAGGGAGCGGGATTGATGTTGCTCCATTTCCCTCCCCTCCCGTACTTTGCGTCGAGCAGCGGCCTCGACCGCACCCCGGCTCCAGGAACACGACAGGAGCCCGTCTGCAAACATGGCACGCTCTCTGTCTGTGTTTCTCGTCTCCTCCCGTCGAGGTTGGCCACGTGAAGCGGCCGAGGAGCGGGCGGGGGGCTGTCCGTCGAGAAAGCTGACAGGAACGAGAAGGCAAAGGGGCTCTTGCAGTGACTCAGATGGCTACACTGGAGCCGTGCCATAGCATATTCTTCGCAGCCTGGCGTAATACTCCGGGCTAACCGACGAGGAGCGCTGGCATGGCGAGGTCGCGAGCTCTGGTGTGAAGTCAGAAGGCGCTAGACCCCAACTACTTAGCGTCAGCAAGGGTCGACTACACTCCAGCCTGGGAACAAAGACGGCGCATCAGTGTCCGATTGCTGTGATACGCACCGACGGGGCAGCACAGCGCAATTTTTTCGAGACGCAGGAGCAGAGGGCGAGGACGCGGGGGGGGCGATGAGACAGTTGCGGTTGTTCCCGCCATTCGCCTTTATCTCGGCGTGCCCACGCTTCTCTCGTGTCCTCTGCGACCCATCGACTGCCCGGGCCATTGCCGCATCAACATCTGTTTCAGACGGTCGGCAACCTTTGTGACTGACGTGGAAACCTTTGCAAAGATGGCCTGCATCTGGCCACTTTGGCCTTTCCGCTCGACGAGCGTCTTGTGTGGCGCAGGCTAGACAGCATCGGCTTGGGCCCTTCTAGCGTGTTCGGTCGGGCGAAGCCACGACTTCACGTCTACGGCCCCAACCAAGACGGGGCAGCACTACTTCAGAGAATTGCTGAGAGCGAGCTCGCGCGACCTTTCTGCGTCCTGAGCCGGTGGCAGCGGGGGAGACAGGCATGACGGGCCTGCGCGGTTGGCGAGACGCTAGAGGAGGCGATTCGCCTGGAGGTGCGCAGGCCTTTACCCCCCCACGGCTTCGATCGAGGGCCTTTTGTCTTGGGGCCTGCCGGCTTGATTCGCTGCAGGGCGGGCGTTGGCTGCAGCGCTAGGCCCTTTTCGTCCCAACCTCCCAATGTTTGAACCAACCGCACCTGGCTCAGGTCATCTTTCCACCAGTCCCCCTTCATCGTAATACCTCGATGAAGCCATCTGCAAACGTCGTAAACTCGCCGTGTCTTGCTCTCTCTGGTCGCATCTACCTTGTGCCGTCCTATCTGGCTCGGTTGAATCGCATCTGCCTGCACATTCCCCTGCAAATGAGGAGGTCCCTGGCCACACCCGGGGCCCGGCAGTCGGCAGGTCGGGAATTGCCAACGGGACGGTCCCGAGCGAACTCCCAGCAGCATCTGACATCAGAGAGGCCGCCACCGTTCGGACGTACGGCGTGCAGTGGAACAACTTCTGCAAAGTAAATCCCAATCACATCTCCGGGGTTGCGCACTTCCATGTGGGATAAGGATCCGACTACAGGACTACGCCGTTATCATTTTACGGGCCTCTGTACCAGGTCATTCGGCCTTATTTTCCAGGGCGTCGGACTTTTGCGACAAATTAATTACCAAATACTATTTCCTTATTCGAAAGGAGCACCGTACACCTAGCTAGACGACTTGCGGGCGAGTCAGATGAACCCATCACAAGCTATGCCAGAAGGTCGAAATCCGGAAGGGCAGTTCGATGGGTACCACCGTACCGCATACAGATAAGTATCCGGGTGTTTTGTACTGTGTCATTCATTGGCCCCTCATCGCCTCCGTTCGGTAACGACAGAACTTGCGCGCTTTCTAGGATTCATGCTTTTCTCGAGCTACTTCTCTGTTCATTTAAGAATATGGCTAGGGGAAGGCGTCCACCTGACGTGATCAAATACAGTCATTATGATACGTCTAATACATGCGCAGAATGTTGTGCTTAGAATTTAGTCGAGTTTGCGAGTGCAACGTGTATACTGCGTTGGCAGGGTGTCTGATGTTCAGCGCGTGGAGGCTGGTCCTTGACGACTAACTCCTTGCGATTCACGCCCCCAAAATCAAGCAGCTTTGCACGCCTGACTCGAACAGGATTGTACGCATGAATGGAACAGCTCTAGGAGCGTTTCGATTTCTCAACCGTCACCGCAAAATGCGGGCCAATAATAACGCAGGGATTTGCAAGCCCTAGCAATCGTGGTAACATGCGTCATAGACAAATGTGCGCCCAACAGACCACGTTCGAAGCTTTGATTGGGAATAACTCATGGCAATTCTTGACCTTGGAATTGGAAGATTAGACTTGCTACACGGAGCAATTGCACTTTTCACGCTAAGAATCAGATCAATACGATGTGGACTGAGATCGGCAACTTCAATTAAGCGAACTATCAGTTACACCCCTGCTAACCATCTCTCGACCCCTAAACAATAACGCAACAGCGCATGAATTATATGGACTGAATACGAAATTTCTGCTTGCCACCACCCCATATTCCGCGACATGCCCTGATGGTACTTGACATCGCAAGGCTTTCCTCCTACTTCACGTGGAAAACATCGCTCGGAAAAATGTGTCGAGGAACGGAATTTACAAAGCGAAGACGGCCATGAGACCAGCGAGACCGGCACCAACGATCTGGGGAGAGTAGGTGCCAGCAGCATTGCTTCCGCTGGCCTGTGCGGCAGAGCCGGTGGCAGAGCCGGAGCCAGAAGCAGCGGCGGTACCAGTTCCAGAGGCACCTGTTCGGGTTGTTAAAAGTGATCGAGATGCTGACCGATCAATTTACTCACCAGAAGAACGAGCGGCAGCACCAGAGCCCGTCGCGGAAGCACCGCTGGAGGCAGCAGCAGCTCCCGTGGAAGCAGCGCCGGCAGCACCCTGGGTAAGGGTCTGGGAGCTAGGGAAATGGCTGGCAAAGCACTCCTGCTGGCACTTGGCGTAGGCAGCAGTGTCCGAAGGAGAGCCGTCGCCCTGGTCGCACTTGGCAGCGCACTCGTTGGTGGCAATGGCCTGGCTGGAGTTGGGACGGGCAACACCGAAGCAGGCGGCCTGGCAGGTGACATCACCGGCCTTGCACGAGGCAGCACAGCTCATCTGGGGGGTGAGAGTGGCCGAGGCAGCGGGTGCGCTGGTGATGGAATCCGACTTCTGGGGCATGGCGAAGGCGCCAGCAGCGAGAGCAAGGAGGACAGTGGAGTACTTCATTGTGATTGATTGGATCGTGTGACACGGATTTGAGCTGTGTACGAAGCGATGCTGGTGAGATGCGACGAGGCCGGGTTATTTTATATTAATAACGTGTAGTGGTAGTTTTGTGAGCGAGTGTGTAGAAAGAATTAAACAAGTAAAGGCCAAAAGCGAGTGTGCTGAAGAGTGTTGAGGTGGAAAGGAAAAAACGGGTGACGGCACGGCCAGCTATTATATTGATTACCCGTCAGGGGGCGGAGATGCGTCTCGTTAACACAGCTTTAGAAACATGCTAGTCCGTCTGAGGTATGGTGGCAAATATAGTGGCGCTCGGCAGGGCCACCAGTGATGCAACTCGGGCGAGTGGGCCTGTAGAATCGCGGGGCGCAGGGATGCGCTTTCCCCATCCTTCGACGCGCCAACGCGACGTTTGGTCACGCGTTTTTTTTGCCCGCACATGCAGCAACCCACCCTCCATGATCCTCTGCGCGGCAGCATACTATGGCCGACAGCGACGACTTTGGCGACGATCTCGATGACACTGCGTTCCTCGAGGTTGCTACCCAGGCTGAGAAAGAGACAACGCCCTCATTCCAGCCGTCGCCACGGCCGCTCAAACGACGGAAGATCCACCAACCGAATGAAATCTCCCGTTCCATTCCGCCAAGCAACTCTAAACATCAATTTCAGAAACGCCCGCGGCGGCCCTTTGTGAGCTCGGATGAGGATGACGATCAGTCTGAGAACGATGAAGAGTTCTTGCCTCCCCCCCGCCGAGCTAAGCGTGTGTCCACGGAGCGCGAAGACGATAATCTTTCTACGACAGCAACGTCTGTTAGCTCTACTGGCAGGAAGAGACGCGCCAAAAAGCTCAGTTATGAAGAGGATGATGAAGAGGACGACGAAACAGAGGTTCAGTCTCGCGCAAAAGAGACAATGGCTGAGAGGCGGAGAAATAGGATCCACGTGCCGACAGCCCACTTAGACTTGACAGACGCCTTCCTTACACAACCACCACTGGAGGCCTCACCACCATGGAAAACGCGAGGCGCGATATGGCAAAAGCCAGCGACGGCGATTAGTGTGCACCGGCCAGTTGCGCCGAGTGCCGCAAAACCCAAGACGCTGTCGGTGCTGCAATCCGTACCGTGTAGACCCGTCTCTCAAGCATCAGAGTTACCAGAGAGATTCAGCTTGCCTAGGAGTAGGAACTCACCTAAGGCAGGGGCAACTGCTAAGGTAGCGAGTACCTACGATCCGACAGAGGAATTAGCAGATCTGCCATCGGATGCCTTTGCATCCTCACCTACGTCACCTAACATCCAGAATGACAATGTTATGCTGGTATCAGAGAGACGCACAAAAGCAGTTGCCCCACAGGTTGAGCTACGGCAGACTACATTATTTGGCCGGGGAGGTCCTAATGGCGAGATACCAGCGTCGCAGATGAACAAGCGGTACAGTTTCGTAGTCGATCAGAAGGAGGAACCACCCACTCATCATAAACTCGACCTTGGATCTATCAAGACCTGGGTGTATCCCACAAACCTTGGGACCATCCGAGATTATCAGTTCAACGTCGTCGCCCGCGGCCTATTCCATAATACTCTCGTTGCTTTGCCTACAGGCCTGGGGAAAACGTTCATTGCAGCAACGATCATGCTCAATTGGTTTCGCTGGACGAAAGAGGCTCAGATTGTCTTCATGGCTCCGACCAAACCCCTTGTGTCCCAGCAAATCGATGCTTGTTTCCACATCGTTGGCATTCCCCGTTCGGAAACCACCATGCTCATTGGCGGAGTGCCACCGGCTGTGCGAGCGGAAGAGTGGGCGAGCAAGAGGGTCTTCTTCATGACTCCTCAAACTCTGCTCAATGATCTCAAATCCGGATACGCGGATCCAAAGAAGATAATTCTCCTTGTCGTGGACGAAGCACACCGAGCAACTGGCTCGTATGCATATGTGGAGGTAGTAAGCTTTCTACGACGCTTCAACAATAGCTTTCGCGTTCTTGCCTTAACGGCCACTCCTGGTGCTGATGTTGAGGCTGTTCAGAAGGTTATCGATGGACTAGACATTTCTAGAGTTGAAATCCGGACGGAGAATTCACTAGACATTCGCCGTTATGTTCATCAGCGCAAAGTGGAAAAGCACGTCTTCACAAACAGTGATGAGATGGAGATGTGCATGGACTTATACAGTCAAGCGCTACAATCTTGCGTCAACAAGATCGCTGGACTGAACGCCTTTTGGACGACTGACCCCCGCGAGATCACACCCTATGGGTGCATGCAAGCCCGCAAGAGATGGTTCCAGGAAGCCGGGCAACGTGCGAATCAAGGCGTAAAAGCTATGGTCAACGCTATCTTTTCGATTCTCGGTTCCATCTCGCAGGGAATGGAGCTGCTCAAATTCCACGGTATTGGACCATTTTATGTGAAGATGAAAGATTTCAGGGACTCGCAGCAAGAGAGGAAGTCCAAATACCGCAAGGAAATAGTCGAAAGCGATGGATTCAAGAAGCTAATGGTCAGGTTACAAACGTGGACGAGCAATGACAACTTCATCGGACATCCCAAGCTAGAGTTTTTACAACAAGTCATTATTGAGCACTTTGTCAATGCCGGTGAGGGCCAGGATGCAAATGGTATATCGTCCTCACAGACGCGAATTATGGTCTTCGCACATTTCCGCGATAGCGCGGAAGAAATTGTCCGTGTTTTGAGGAAACAACGGCCAATGGTACGCCCCTGTGTCTTTGTTGGGCAATCAGCAGCAAAGAACTCGGAAGGTATGAACCAAAAGGAGCAGCTTGAAGTGATAGAGAAGTTCAAGGCGGGAACTTTTAACACTCTCGTCGCGACCTCGATCGGCGAGGAGGGCTTGGACATTGGCGAGGTCGACCTGATCATCTGCTTTGACTCAAAAGCCTCGCCGATCCGCATGTTGCAGCGTATGGGTCGGACGGGACGAAAGAGAGAAGGAAAAATCGTCATGCTGCAGATGAGAGGAAAAGAGGAGAATGACGCCAACAAAGCAAAAGACAATTATGAGAGAATGCAAGAACTTATAGCAGAAGGTTCACGTTTTACATTTCATGACGAAATCTCCCGTAGGATCATACCGCGAGACGTTCAGCCAGTCGTAGAAAGGCGGGTCGTGGAAATCCCTATCGAAAACTCGCAATCGGACTGGCTCCCTGAACCCAAGAAGAAAAGGGGAAGAGCACCCAAGAAGCCACCGAAGAAGTTCCACATGCCCGACGGTGTCATCACTGGCTTTGTGACCGCAGGCCGGATGGACGAAGAGGTGGAACCAAAGCCAAAAGGAAAGAAAGCTAAGCCCGTGTTTCCAAGCGAAGAGCTTCTCGAACTGGCGCCAATAGACAGTGTCCTCTTAGACGATGATGCTTCCAAAGACCTTGAACGGCGGTTTCAGACGGTATTCGACGACGATGACACACCCATGATTGGAGCATTGAATTTTAGTGCACATTCAGATCAACAACGAGCGCTCTCCCGGACGCACTTTTTCGATCGCCATGGACGCGCAACACAGTTGCTTGTTCGAACGCTCCAAAAAATGCATGATATGGACGACGACCGCCTCGTCAATTTCAAGATTCACGCGAAGGACTTTGACTGGAAGACAATGCCCAGCAACATTATTACATCAGACACAGTATCAAAGCCTGTGATATCGGAGGAAATGTGGGCTAGCGACGATCCTGCTTCACAAACATTGCCGAAACCCAAAACAAAACCGGGACCCAAGCCAAAGGCTAAGACTGTGTCCAAATCGACAACTCCTCGTGGTCGTCCTCGTAAGGACGCACGGCCTACGACTCCTATTCATCAAGCAGAGGCGGACTGCGAGACACCAAAGTCAACGACACCTAGGTGGCACCGGTCTGGACTTGCAGACGAGGGAGCCTCGTCTTCCCCGCCCCCTACAGATCCTCGCATGCGTATTGCGTCTCAAGCAGAAACCATAGGCTCCGACGACACGATTGGCACGTTCGAAGCGCAGGATACGCAGGCATATCGCCTAGATTCTGACCTTGTCAGCTTCGTTGTTGAAGACGACGAAGACATAGGAGAAGAAGTTCCGGACTCTAGCCTTCCTGTCCTTGATCTGAGCGGCATTGGGAAGAGCACTCAGGCGATCGTCAAAGCCGCTCGACCTCAACGGCCGAAGAGGGCTGAAAAGATCTTCACGAGCGATCCAACGGATGATGATGCGATCGTGAGTAGCGATAGTGACGACGATGTTCCAATGCATAAGGCGTCAAATGTTAGGAAGGGGATGACATTTGTTGTTGAATCGGCATCAGAGGATATTGATGACGACGAACCTGTTGTACCGAGGAAACGGGCTCGAAGAGTGATTGAAGATGACGATGACGAATAATGAACTTGTCTAATGTTCATCTACGCGTAGCGGAACAACCGCCGTAACGGAATAAACTAGAGGTACTTCAAATTTAAAGCCACAGAACTTCTCCACGCGTCTTAGCTTTTACTATATCCACCTTAGAGTATGTTCTCGGACTATTTCTAAAGCGTTTTAATCCTACTTAAATAAAAATTACGCCTGCGTGGGCGCCTTGCTGCATGATTCGCGAAGAGTGTTATTTTAGACAAAACTAAGCCTTGTATGCTGGAGGCCCGCCACTACGCTTGCATCGCTGTCACAACCCGTTAGGCGTCTCTATTGAATCTAGAGAATCGCAGCCTTGTGATCAAACTCTGCCTCCCCATCAACCAGCTCACCTCTTGTAGATTCGCCACCTCACAAGGTCATGGCCAGAGCGGGTCGGTCATCCTCCCTGCTAACTCCCGCGAGCCCCTTAGCAAGTGCTGTCTTCGCGTCCGCTAGCAGACTGAGTTTGCCACAAGCTTCTCGAATACCGTTCATTTGGTACATTTGTCATCATTTTGCTTGCCTTCTGTCGTCTGCTCCCCGTTATAATACCTGACTGGCCAGACATGGCAATGCCAAGACCTGTGCTTCAGCTTGCACGGCCCACACCTAGCCTTGCATTCCTGTGCGCAGCTGTAGCCTCCCCATCTGAAGAGCTCTACCAAACGCTGTTGGCGTCCTCAATACCCTCCTGTGAAAACAACTCTGCCCTTCTTTCCACAAGAGCGGCCTGCCTCGTGCTTCGAGAATTGTTGCGATGAGATGGCGGAAGCGCTAGCCGTAGTTGGCATCGTCGCCAACATAGTCCAGCTCATTGACTTCGGCTCCCGGGTTCTGAAACGTCTTGAAGATTATCAGTCCAAGCTTAGAGATATTCCAGAAGCGTTCCGCCACATTAAGACTGAGCTGCCCATACTGCTAGATGCCCTTCGGCAGACGAACGCGGCGATCGATGCCGGATCTATGCAAGACGAATCCAAAAAGGCTCTCCTTCCTGCTATTGAAGCGTGTGCAGTACAAATAAAGGCGCTAGATGAAGTAATTGCAAAAGCGCTGCCTGTAGTAGGCAACTCTTAGGCTAGAAGGGGTAGGAAGGCACTTAGGAGCCTCTGGTATAACGCAAAGGTGGAGAAGATAACCGCGGTGATCTAGGCGTATATCTAGACCCTAACATACCACACCGCTGCCTCGTCAAGACCTTAGTAGGTATGACTCTCCTATGTTCTAAGTAGCCTATCTATATTCTGGCAGCCCATTCCTAATAGACCGAACCCTACCCCGTCCCGCTCCATCCTCCACCGTTCCTTTCCGGCGTGATCCATACTTTGTAGATCGCGACAACCTTTCCAAGATACATTGCAAGAGCCGACAGTCTGCGTCCAGAGTAGCACTTGTTGGCTTTAGTGGCATTGGGTAGGCAGCAAACCTAGTGTTCTCCCTAAAGGCATGTAACTGACAAGCTGGAAAGAAAGTCGCAGCTTGCTGTTGAATACTCCTACTAGGTTTGAGAAAAGTCGCTAGCCACCTAGGTCTTCTAGGTACATATAAGCAGCAGAGCGAGGTTCGAGGAAGGCTACCAGAAGATCGCCGAACAAGGGAAGCTTCCTAGCTAGGACTAGCCAGATGTAGATGTTCTAGAGCCGGTCCACAGCTGGCTGTGCGATGAGGTAAATGGTTGCTGGGTAATAATTATTGACAATGCGGACGATCTAAGCGTCTTTCCCCATCCATCACAGAGACGTAACAGCAGTAAAGACGATATTAGTAGCAATACAGCAGCCTCTTTGCTAGAGTTTCTGCCTCAATCACTTAATAAGTCTATCCTTATCACCTGCCGGAGCCGGGACGTTGCCTTTTAACTGACGAGAAGCTATACAGACATCATTAGAGTCTAACTAATAGACTAAGTACATACTCTAGCCTTGATTCAAAATAAGCTTGACGGTAGCTTTAAACAGGACGGTACAACAGCGCTCGTTAAGTTGCTTAACTACATACCCCTTACTATCACCCAGGCTGCTGCTTACTTAGCTAGAGAGTACCGCGTGCTATAGTATCAAGGTATTTGCAGAATCTCTATAAAAGCGACTAAGACAGAGCGAAACTTCTAGAAATAGATATTAAGGACTCCTGTAGGGACGGCACGGCATCAAACTCTATTATCACTACCTAGCAGATATCTTTCGAGCATATCCTTAGTGCAAGGCCTTCAGCACCGCAGCTGTTGTCACTCATGAGTCTTTTCGATCAGTAGGGGATTCCAGAGTTTCTACTTAGTAGCCGCTATCAAGAGGACAATGATGTCAGCCCTGACTTTAAGGATAACTTAAACACGTTAGCAAGCTTCTCTTTAGTTGCAATAGACATAGATAGGCACCAATTTAAGATACACTGACTTGTGCAGTACTCAACAAGGAAATGGCTCGAGCCGCAGGGCAAGCTAGAGGTCTGGAGGGAAAAGTACATCAGGCTTATAAATAATAGTTACCTAGTGGGACGGTACAAGAACTGGAAAATATACTAAACGCTGTTCCCACACGCTTAAGCAACAATAGCGTGCCGGCCGACCAGTGACAGTGGAGGCACTCTTGTCGGGACGCTAGGCATCTGGTGCTATCCGCAGCAAAGGACCTCAGCTGAACGGATACGTAGCCAATAGTCACTGATCTAAGCCCTCCAGGACGTGCAGCCCTGCTCAGTCCCGCAGCTTTGAAGCGTGCAAATAGTTAGTTATCCTTGAGGGACGCTGGCGATCTTGATCGGCCTAACTGGGGAGACCTGATTTGGGTACCACGGCTGGCTATCACACCTAGTGGCGGCGTCTAGAACTAGTTCCCGCGGTGGGGTCCGCGCCAGATCGCTCTTGCTTGCGAGATCTTGTTTGTTCCATCCCCTGATTCGACAAGGTGTAGGCATCGGCTCAAGGTATCACTTGATGTTCAAGCGTACCAAACAGAGTGACGACAGTGCAATGCACACATTTGATTTCCCGTCGCTTCTCGATAAACAGACTCAACAGACGGGATCTGGAATTATCGTCATCGTCAATGGTATTGATACAACATCGCTGATTGCGTGTCGTTCGAAAAGAAGGAAGTTCTGGTTTTGAGACCGGTGAACTTCATTAGGCCCGACTCGTATCCATCACGCAGTTAATATCAGAATAAGGCAAATTCACGCCGCAGCTGCTTTTTCATTGGATTCCGATGCCGAAATTCATGTGGCGTATGCAATACAATCTCTCTATTTCTTGAACGAGAATGCAGTGCGCTGTTTGCGTCCATTCGGCACATAGTTTGTCCAATCGAAACAGCACATTCCGCCCCTGACAGCGCTTAGGCAGCAAGGCTTAAGGTAAGGGAACCTATTGGTTGCTTACCCTGGCTAGATGTTTGACCGCTACTACTAAAAAGTGCAAATCAGAAAGATAAGGTGTCATCTGTGGGGGCAAAGTGTTCGATGAGTGCATGAACGATTGTCCGGCAATATTTTCGTATTCATTGGTTTTTCCCCGCACTCGTTTCTCAGCACCTCAGTCCCTTTAATGTATTTTGATATTGAATACAACCTAGATTAGGCCATGGGGTTGCGATTGAAATTTTTTGAACCCTTATCTAACATCAGCGAGGCCCTCCGCTCACCCCTAACCATTTTCTAACATTTCCATCTTATACCTTAACACCAACCCAACGCCGAGGTCCATAGGAGCCTGGACAATTTTTGCACTCAATTTCCTCTTGAGCTGACGATCATTCCATCGACACCTCCGCCAAACTTCCCCTATGGAGTCGCATCGTGCTAGCAGTATCGGAAATCAATCGAAACCTAAATATCGAGCCGGACCGGAGGATGAGAAGAAGCTACAAGACTCTGTTCATCTATTAAATACCACTCCTCGGCCTACAACACAGCCCAGTCTTCTCAAAGCAAGATGGCCAATGGTCTATCGTGTCTGGTTTTGGGAAACTGTTGCATCTGTCTTCAGTATCATATGCGTGGCAGCCATCGTCGGCGTCCTTTCATATGCACAGGACAGGCCCTTAGCTGAATGGCAGCAACGAATGAGCAAGAACATCTCGCCCACTGCCGTTATCTCGTTTCTCAGTACGATAGGCAAATCTGCAGCCCTAGTCGTCATGACTGAGATTATTTCGCAACTGAAATGGCTGCACTTCGGATCCCAGCCTCGAACACTTATTGACCTGGAACTGTTCGACAGAGCTAGTCGAGGTCCATGGGGGGCGTTTAAGCTAATTCTAGCAAGGAACAGATCTGCACTACTGGCTACGAGTGCTTCAATTCTCACCATAATCGCGCTGCTGACGGATCCATTTACACAACTAGTGTTTAGCTTTCCCGTCAAATTAGTACCCGTGACTGGGGCTTCTGTGCAGATTCTTGCCAACCAAGTATACAATCCTGCTTCCACTGTCGCGAGATTCGGGTTCTGTTACGGCTCTTCCAACGTGGATTTAGCTATGCAGACCGCCATATTCTTACCTATCTGGAATGCTGCCAGAGTACGAAATCTATCCTGCGGCTTTGAACGATGCGAATGGCCAGCGATAACAACGTTAGGAGTAAGCAGTAAATGTTTCAATCTTACAGGTACTTTGGTCCCGCACTGTGTACTTGCTCCCGAGGAGCCGGATGGTGTTCGTTGCAACTATACTCTGCCTACCATCAATACTACCTTTGCTGCCATGTTTCGAATGAAAGGGGGAGCTTCTAGTATGGTACCCTCCTCGCCGCTTTGGAATTCTACTTCACTTGAAGTTGCGTTTCCTCCCAAAAACTCAACCTCGGCCCAAATCGCCAACTTCGCATTCATTCGATTTGATCCAGATATGGATTGGCGGGGATATATCACCAATAAGGGCAACTCTTTGTCAGGGCCCCCGCCGATTGAGCTTGCAATGCAATGTACCTTACATCTCAGTGTCCGTACTTTTAAGGAATCCTCATATGCGAATTTCAGTGCTAGTCTGCCTAGCGGGCCCGAGACACCGCTCGACGTAATCTCCGTCCCACAAGAACCGTCAGGTTCTGTGCTTGTCGACCTCAAACCATCGAATTCTGGTCATATACCTATGGATCCAACATTCCAGGTAAACTATTGTGACTACGAGGACCTTACTAGATACCTCAGCGATCTGTTTACTACCGACTATTCTTCTAATGGAAACCTTGGTGATTTAACGGAAATCCAAACGGGATCGATCGACTCGAGTATAGCCCTTGCTCTCAGTAGGACAGAGAACATAGAGACGTTAATGCGGAACATCTCAGACAGCATGACAGACACTTTTCGAACATCACTCGGTGCCAGGGCGTACAATGGAACAGGCTGGAATACAGTAACGTACATCTCCATTACCTGGGGATGGTTGTCATTGCCGATCTTCTTGGTTGTATTAACTTTTATTATGCTTGTTATTATTATTGTCCGTAACAACACAAGCGACATGCCTACCTGGAAGAGCTCTAGTGTGGCTCTTTTGTTCCACCGCTTAGACGGCTGGGACGAGTCCGAGTTGGAAGTGGACGGTCCTAAAGATTTGATAAAGAGCAGCGCTAAAATGACCGCGCGTGTTTCGAATGAAGGGCAGGCACGGTTGTTCTCGAAGCACTAGTGCCACGAAGCTATTCCCTGCCATAACCAGGCGAAACCATGCTCGAGAGTGTGTTTATCCGACTGCACACGCCTCATGGATTACGGCCATATACAGTTCCTTAACCACTTGTCTGTCTTGGCATAGCCTTATGTAAACTTCTCTTTCGCTTATCTGAAATGGGTCAGTCTCCGAGTGGGAACGTTAGGTAGACTATATTTACTTTATTAATGTTTTTGAATGTTGCTATCTATCATAAAGCTACAGCAGAGGCCTTTAACGTGCTAAGATAGGAAACGCTACTATTACACTAACCGGAATTAGCAAAACCGATATAAGAGCTATTGAAAACGCCTTCTTTGCTATCTAATCGCCTATGTAATTATTCCTCACGTACAGGATAAGACTGCAAGTAGTTATAAGTACTTTGTTATTAGTCCACGGCATTATAAAGCTAGCAAGGTTTCTTGATCAGCATGAAGGGATACAAGGGTTGTGTTTCCGCCCAGTGGTTTGGAAAACGACTTTTAATTTCTTCCTGCAGTTTGGTCGCCACAACTGCTTCTCCTGACACGATGTGATGTGATGTGATGCGATGCAATATAAGTTATTACAATAGGAGCCACTTTCAGAAGGATATGCCAGCTTTAAGCTCGAAGTCCTTTGAGCGTGGCGAAAAGCGATACATGAAAGGTACTTAGATGAGAAGTAGCGTAAAGTCAATCTGTCAGCACATAAACGTCGGCGAAGGCAATACGTTGCCACTACCAGCAGGGAGGACGGCTGACCCGCACTAGCTAGAGGGTTGTAAGGTGGCGAATCTATGGGAGATGAGTTAACGTTAGTCGGCAGGGAATGGATGGATTGAGTCTGTTTGCCAAGACTCTGCACCGCCCATATGTATACCAGCCACAAGCCTGCTGATTATGGGTCCTCAGTGTTACTACTGTACTCGTAGGCCGATGTACAGGTGCTTTGCGAGCTGCGACGGTAGTATAGGTACTGCAGTGGCCCTATGTTAGACAAGGTTCGCTTTTGCTAGGAAGATGGACTCTTCACGAATCTGGCGGGTAGGCGTCTATGCTGGCGTATTTTTCATATTAGCATGGTTATAAGGATTTAGGAGCTACCTTAGCATGTTATGCAAGGGCGATGTCGCAAAATTAAGGCGTGGGCCGACTTGTAGATGCTGCGAAATCAAAGTACCGATAATTTGTTCTGTTACGGCGGTTGTTCTGTTACGGGTGGATGCTCTAGCAGTGTACCTATTGTGCTTTTCGGGGCTTTCTGATGCTAGCAGCACTTGGGATTGAATAGTTGTCGGGACTAGCTGCCGCCCCAAATACGATTATTGAACATTTCATGCCATTGAGTAATCACGAATATGCAGTCTCGCTTCTATCCAAACTGCTTCCAATACTCGGGCTCGTAGCCATCCATCTGCTGAGTGTAAGCTTCCCCAGCCTTGACCCATCCCTTGATGCCGCCGGCGAGGGTGAGCGACTGCATTTCAGTGTCGCCCCTTTCAGCCAAGTAATCAGCAAACCAAGCAGAACAACGTGTTCCTCTGCCCCCAGAAGACCCTGACATGGCTTAGCTGGTATGCCACAAATAGCACTGCTCTTGAGTAACGTGACGTGCATCTCACGCCACATGCATCTACTCCGGAGTTGGGTTGTCATCCCAAGGCATCCTGACGGTGCCATGGCCATGGTTTTTACAACATACCGCAATAGAAAGCCACCTGCCTGATGCCGGCGCCTTTGCACAGACGGTACAGGACTGCGCGATTCGCGTAGAAGCTTTGGGCGGGGAGGTTCAGGCTTCCCTTGATGGTCCCACCCTCGTAGTCGGTGCGTCGCACGTCCACGAGGAGCAGGTCGCCAGAGGAGAGGTCGACGGCTTCGCGTGGGAGCAAGGGCGCGGTGTGACGGGGCGCGGGGAAGCTGTCCCACCAGCTGGCTTGCTTGGACGCCTCTGGCATGGCGGCTGGACTGTATGGATAGACGTCGAGATGGAGTCGCCCATTACTCTAGTGCCGCCGGGGTCGCCCGTCTGATCTGCCACCGTCGCTCGGGCCGGCAACATCGCAAATTTCATCCCAGGCGGCTCGGCGGCCACCGGCCCATCGCCGCGCCACACGCCACACCTTAAGGCCACATTTCAACGCCTCGACAATGGTCCGATGCGGGCGTGATTGTATTTCTAAGACAATCCTCCGTTTACAAATTGGTTCCTCCATAGCCGGTCTCTTATTCTCCACGTCGCTCTTTCCCGCTCGGCACCTGTGCATACCCACGCTTGTCCTTCATTTATTGCCCTCGTCTTTGTTAATTAAGTCCCGAATAGGCCGACCACCGCCACACCCAGGCCATTTGTAACCTCCGCCAACAGACGTTTCGATACAACTGGCCTGTTTGACCACCCCTCGCAATTGCCGGCTCCGAGCTCCCGGAGAGTGTCTTATATACGTTCGACGTTACGGATTGTACGTGTCCCAGATTCCCCGCAGTCGCGCTTGTCGCAGACGTTTGCTGACTTTACGACCGGCCATAGCACATTCTGAGCGCTTAGCACAGGATGCGGACAGCGGCGCAAGTGTTCTACCTGGCAGTTTTCTCGCTGCTGGGCAGTTCGCGTGCCGCAAGTCACTCTACGCCGACAAAGTCCAAAAGTGAGCCTGCAAACGTCTGCGCTGTAAGTAACGGCTCCTCCAAACCACACTGCAACTACACGCGCCCGAGTAAGAGTTCTAAGTATTCGATACAGTTTGAGCCAGGTGCCATAGTCTCCGACGCTTGCGCAAGCTACAATACCCTCGAGCAGCTTAACGAAGCCATACACCCCTATCTTCACTCGATCACCCAGGATACCGACTTCTTCTCACACTACCGGTTGAGCTTGTATAGTAGAAAATGCCCGTTCTGGGACGACGAGAATGGCATGTGTGGAAACGTGGCCTGCGCGGTGAACACGCTGGAGAATGAAGATGACATTCCCGCGGTCTGGCGCGCGAAGGAACTTGGGAAGCTTGAGGGCCCAACCGCACACCATCCCGGGAGAAAGCAGCAGAGAGAACACAGGCAGAGGCCGTTGAAGGGAGAGCTCGGCGAAAAGGTGGACGAGAGTTGTGTCGTCGAGTACGACGACGAATGCGACGAGCGTGATTACTGCGTGCCTGAAGACGAATCAGCTACGGCTAAGGGAGACTACGTGTCCTTGGTGGATAACCCTGAACGATATACTGGATACGCTGGCGTGGGGTCTCAGCAGGTCTGGGAAGCCATCTATCGCGAGAACTGCTTCAGCAAGCCGTCGCAAAACATACAGTCAAGCGCACAATCTCCTTTCGGTGGAGCTTCTCCTCTGGGCGGCTTCAATAATCCACAACAGATGCAGGCGGCGAACCAGCTACGCAACGTTATGAAGGAACAGGGTTTCCAGCAAAACGTTCAAGCGGCCATCGCACAAGGATCCGCAGCGGCCCGGCTAGATCCAGTCGAGTTCGATGACACCTGCCTCGAGAAGCGCGTCTTTTACCGCGTCATTTCGGGCATGCACGCATCCATCTCCGCCCATCTGTGCTACGATTTCCTGAACAAGACGTCTGGTCAGTGGGAGCCTAACCTTGCCTGCTACGAGAACCGTCTCGGCAAGTTCCCGGAACGCATCTCGAACATCTACTTCAACTATGCGCTCATAATGCGTGCCGTTGGAAAGATTAGGCAACACATCAAGGACTACTCCTTCTGTTCCGAGGATCCTGAACAGGATCTGCGAACCAAAAACTCTGTGCTTCGACTAGCATCCGCGGTACCTGATGGCCCTGAGATTTTCGACGAAACGGTCATGTTCCGGGATCCCGATTCCATTGCCCTGAAAGAGGATTTCCGCAACAGGTTTAGGAATGTCAGCCGCATCATGGACTGTGTAGGGTGTGACAAGTGCAGGCTTTGGGGCAAGTTGCAGACAAACGGCTACGGCACCGCGCTGAAGGTTCTCTTCGAGTTCGACGAGAAGGATTCGTCCAAAGATCCTCCGCTACGCCGCACGGAGCTGGTTGCGCTTATCAACACCATGCATCGACTTTCCCACTCTCTCTCCGCTATCAATGAGTTCCGCCGCATGGTTGAGAAGCGCGATGGTATCCCTCGAGCCGTAATCAAAACAGCCCCTGAAACGGAGAAAGAAGTCCAGAAAGCCAAGCAAATTCTCAGCGAAGGAAAGGAAGACGATGGAATGCCGGACTTCTCGCGCGACTGGGATGCACGGAACATGACCTTCAGCGAGGAGTTCATGGCTGAACTCCGCCTCGTCACGCGCGTTTTCATCTATGTGCTCAAGAGCTGGACTGAAATTCCAGGAAAATTGTGAGTCTGTTCCAAACCTCAATCACTTTTTTATAAAGCTAATCATCCCACAGTGCAAAGATCTTCATCTTTGAGGCCAGCCGTCTATACAATTGGTGGCTCGGCGTGGCTCCTGGACCGCGCAGCTGGGAGTGGCATTTCCCTCGCCAGGACGAGCTTTAGCTGTGTGCGCACACCTGTGTATATCTGTACGATAGATTTATATTTGGCTACTGGCTACTAGCTACTTGCATAGCTTTGGCGTTTTTTGCGCATGGGATTGGCGTATTTTTAAACACAAGGCATTAGAAGGCGTTTTGAAGCATTGTTCAAAATCGAACAACTTTTAGAAACATTAGTGTGGTGCCACTGTTCTTCGTTCTGTACATGTTTTATTTAGCAACCAGGCTTTTAAATAAGTACGAAAGTTTCCAGCCCCGATAACGTCAATTGTGCGCCGTTGCACACGAAATGTTTCAAGCCGGTTTATGAATAAGCTCACATCACCCCGCGTTCAAACACCTACTCAAAAACGAGTTACAAAGCTAGGCGTAACAAGCTTTCGTCAAGACTCTCGTGTCACAGTGTTCGACGCTTACGCGTGGTGGGGCGGCCTGCCGGTTTGGGTAATAACTAGATGGGCTTTCTTATATAATAGTTTCGGATGGGAGAAGGGGCCTGGGGGTGGTGAGTACATATTTGGGAGGGTTTGCTTTGGGGTAGTTAGTTGTGGAGGGAACGTGATGAGTATTGCGTTGAGTTGGGTTGTTGAGGAAACAAGAATGACATTTTGAGAGTCGTAGCTTCGCCTGCGCAAAGATGATAGGGAATATGCCATAATCTTCGACCGAAAGCTTGGAATGTTGTTCATGTTTCCTCATCAAAATCTTAAGTTTGGTCTCAAGCACGTGAAGCTTAGACCCCCGCTTGCGTCATACAACGATTCTCGAACGCGACATTTGGAATCAGATTCCCGAAAGCTGCCGTGCTCGCGCCTGTTATAGCTGCAATTGCGTGCTCTATACTGCGTCTTTTTAAACATCCCTTGTTTCCTACGTTTTTCCACTTCATTCTGCAAAATACCTTTTCACGCGGTCAAATACAGCTCTCAATTCCCTCGCGCGATTGAAAAAGGCTCTCCCCGCAATCTAACCCACCAAGAAACAAAAGCAAGCAAACAAATCCTCAAACTCAAAAAGACCACACCGCTACAATGGCCCTCGCCCCGAAATTCGCTGGCCAAAAACTAGCCTCATCCTCTATCCAACCCAAGGCAGTCCACACCCTTGAACTCTGTAAACCAATCCCCCACGCATCAACCCAACCAACCAACTAATCCTCCCCAGACCTCGACTACGTCTGCCCCTTCAGCGCCAAGCTCTTCAAAACAGTCTACGGCTCCCCCCTCCGCAAGACCCTCCTAGAAAAATACGGCCCCTCGCTCGTGACGATCCTGCGCCAGCAAATCCAGCCCTGGCACCCCTCGTCGACGCTCGTCCACGAAGCCGGCCTCGCCGTCCTCAAGGTCCAGCCCGACAAGTTTTTCGCCTTCAGCGAGAAGCTCTTCGCGCAGCAGGCAGACTTCTTCGACGTCAGCGTCGTCAACGAGACGAGGAACGCGACGTACAAGCGGCTGGCTAAGATTGCGGGGAGCGTGGGCGTCGACGAGGGAAAGGTGTATGACTTGTTGCATATTAGCGATAAGCCTGGGGAGGATGGGGCGTTAAATTCCGGGAATGGGGTTACGAACGATGTCAAGGTGCAGGTTAAGGCGAATAGGTTGGTAGGTGTGCATGTTACGCCCACGGTGCTGTTTGATGGCGTGGTTGTGAATGAGATCAGTAGCAGCTGGACCGAGGGGCAGTGGGAGGAATGGTTGGAGAAGAATGTTGTGTGACTCCGAGATGGGGGAAGGGAGAGGGGAAAGCTTTGAGGAGCGCATTCAGTGGTTAGAGAAAAGCTGCATTGAAAGTAGATAAGTATACCAGGACATATGAGACGATTATAAGAAAGACCAACAGGGATTGGATTCGTACAGTGAAATCAAATCATATAAGACTTGTTGTGGAGTTGTATAAATAGGGTGTATGAAATAAGACATTGCAAGGCCGTGTGGAATCCGTAGATCACGCCGAGATAAACCTAATACACCCCATCAACCTCGTATCCGAGATTTCTATGCATATCAAATCACCTCTCCGAAACAGTCAGGCATCTATTATCGAAACATCTGACCCAAGAGCCCTTTTCCCGTACCCTCGCCTACCCACAACGCCAGGCTGAAATTCATGAAGAGTATGTGGTAGGTTTGCAAGCATTTGCCAAAACCAAAACGCTCAAAGAAGAGACCAGCTTATTGGTCCGCCATTTCCACGTCTTGATCATCTCCTTCCTTCTCAGTGTTGCCTTCGCCCATTTCCTTCTTGAAGGCAACCTTCCTTGCCTCGACGTCATCGCGACTAAGATCTTTCATCCACTCATTATTACGGACGAACAACTCTTGGGTGCGATCTTTTCGTGCCTCAACAGACGCCTCGTAGTCATCTTTCGGAGCAGGCGTGTTCTCGCTAACACCAGCGCGTGTAGCATCCGGATGAACGAAGTACTGGATACCGCCAGTGCCAGCAGGCTCGCTTGTGATGAATCTCATGGTGTACATTGCCGGACTGATCGAGACGGTGATCTTGTCCAAATGCCTGATGTGTTCGAAGCGATCATCGTCGTTCAGATCCTCAGTCTTGGTGAGGCGGTTTCTGAGATATGGATGTCGTAGGCGGGTAGAGTCGAGCTCTTCGGTGGGCTCGACGGCTCTGTAGGAGGCGACATAGGCGCGCCATCGTTTGACTTTGTCCAGCTGGTTAAACTCGAAGGTGGGGTCATCTTTCTTGAAGAGTCTAACAAATGCTTCCATTTTGTTCGGATCCTGCGGGATTGATTAGCATTGATTCTGATCTACCCATCAAAACACTTACATAGGTGATCCTATACGTGTCAGCATCCTTGGCATACTTCTCGACTGCCTTCCTGTATGTGATCTCGTTCTTGTGCGTGGTCGTTTCATTTGCACGATCCTTCCTGAACAGGTTGTAGATGTCGAGCGTCTTGTCTTTGCTATCGTTGCTGACCACGGCAAGACTGAATCTAACAAGCGAGCCGAGAAGTCTGTCGAACGAGTACAATTGCCAACCGACCTGCAAATAGTAACGTCGCAGCGTTTCTTCAACCTGAGTCATATCTGTCTCGCCGATAATCTGCTCCTGCAACAAATCCAGAACTTGCTGATAGTAGTTCGCGGACTCGGATGTATTTTTAAAGAAGTCGGACGGCTGCTTGTCCATCATCTTCAGCTCATGAGCAGGCTTGTGTTCCTTTGCGCGCGTAACGATCCTCTGCACATCCTCTTCGTTCTCCTTGAGCTTCAGCAGCCTCTCGTAAAGAATTACGAACATGCGGAAGAAGCAATAAATCGAAGAGTTGGCATACATGTTGAATTCGCTGCGGCGATATGGTTCTTCGTGCTCGTACTCGCTGTTCTCAAACTCAGCTGGCTGGGCCGTGTACTCAACCCATTGTGCTGGCGTGCGTCCGTCGCGCGCATTCGAGTTGGAGCTGTTCACAGCAGCCTCATCCTCAATCGCCGAGGTGACACCCGGAGAGCTGTCCCGACTCACAGAGCCACCATCTTCCTTGTCCTTGCGGGATTTGCCGCGAGGATCAAGCACATCGCGACGAAGGTCGCCCTTCTTGTGCTTTTGAGCTCGCTGGGAAGCATCTTCGTCGGCACTTGCGGTATCTTCGCCGGATTCGTTGGTAGAAGACTCTCGAGCGAAGCTCTGCATTCGCTGTTCAAATTTGGCGGAATCGATGCTGAAGAAGAGCGGTACGAACTCCTTCACGAAGGGAACAACCTTGGAGAAATCGGCAGAATTGCTATTCTCCGCAAAGGCAAGAATGAGGTGAGCAACGTCGAACAGGACCTCCTCGTCTTTGAAGGAAAATTTGAACTGATAATCAGGTTGGGGAATTTCCTGGATCTCCTGGAGGCGCTTCTGCTCTTCGTAGCGAACCTGGATCTCGTTCTGAAGAGACTTCGGCTGGAATTGGCGCTTGTCATTCTGCTTAACAGACAAGCTCTGATGGTCGAGAGACTTCCAGAAGATCTTCTGGGTCTGGTCGCGCCAGACTTTCTCCCACTCTCGCTGAGCTGCTTTCCAGTCTTCTAGTTTAGCCTTGAGACGGTGGAGAAGAACCGGCACAACACTCCAAGGCATCTTGAAGAGCTCATCAATAACGTCCTTGCCCTTTTCGCGCCCGTATATCTTCATTATGACACGTTTGTAGATGGTTTCGCTCTGTCCACCGAGGCCAGATGGGAGGCTGAAGTTCGCCCTGTCTTCTGGTTTCATCGTAAGCAGCTGGTTAGCAATTGGCTCCAGCTGCTGGATCGTCCGGTTGCATGCCTCTATGTTGAAGTCGTAGTCGTGACGTTCTTCCTCGATCCTATGCAGACCCTCTTCGAACATGTTCTTGCGATGGGCGACGAACCCAGAGTCTTCGGATGCCCAGGTGGGATGTGAGGCCCATTCGTCATTAAGAACTGATCGACAGAGCTCATCACGTCCACTGCAGAGTCGCTCGCGCTCACGCTTCGGGAGCAGACGGTAACTCGGGCCAAGGCTGCGACAGTTAGACAGAGAAACGCGCGAGTTCACGGTCTTTGGTCTCGTTGATTGCTGCTCTTCGTCCTCTCCCAGAAACTTCTTGAACCAAGCGTATAATTCCTGGTTACCACCAATGAACGACTGTGCCCGATATAGCAACAGGTTCTTGTCAATCAAATCTTGAGAGAAGAGATTGCAGAGCTTCAGGAACTCATTCATTGTATTCTTATTCCCAATGAATTTCTTCACGCGATCGAAGAATGCAAGTTCGTCTTGACTAGGGGTGGTCGTAGTTGTCGGTGGCATGGGTTCAGGCTGGGCGGGAATAAGTGTAGGAGACACTGGCGGACCATCTGGCACAATTGTTTGCTTCGCATGACCTGTTTTGGCACGCTATGTTAAGTTAGTACAGGCACTAATTGGAAATGGTACGTGTGCAACTGGAACCTCCCGCATTCAAGTGATGGTGGTAAAGAGTCAGCTCTACGTACCTTGGTATTGCCCGGTCCGTAAGTACCTCGCACATTAGAAGTAGGAACTTCCTGAGGCACGGGGGTGGGCATGGACACTGCGGCAGCACCTGCAGCACCTTGTCTGTCACCGCGCTTACGTTTGTTGTCTCGATTGGCTGTAGGGGTTGGGGCAAAATTGCCCATAGGAGGTAGTCGTGAGCTATCTGCACGTGGCGTCTGTTGGTGATTTGGTGCCTGGCCATAACCCGCCTCGCCGCCTCGAATATTGCCTAGCATAGCGGCTTCTTCATTGTGCCTTGCAGCTTGTTGGGCCCGATGTTGAGCAGCAGACTCGGGTAGAAACTGCTTGAAGTCCTCCAAGAGATCGGGTGCAGTGCTGAACAAGCCTGTTACTTGAGCATAGACATCTTGTATAGGCTTCGACTCTCGTTGGTAGGTCTGCAAAATCTCGAGAAACTGCTTGTATATATCTGGCTGCTGCGCGAATCGATTCTATGACAATTGTTAGCAATGGAATCGGGCTGCTGCTATCAATATCCAATCTCACCTTGATCTTGTTGACGTAGCTGATTGCGTGATTGAATTCAACTGGGCCCCGTTTCTCAGCACCACCGGCACCAAGCTGAGCAGCCTGCGCAGCACCGTTTAATGCTTGGCTTGGTAGCGCCGTCGAGGCATCTCCACCAGGCGACATCATCGCACGTCCGGTGGCGGCAGAAACTGCATTCTGTAATTGGGAGACACCTCTTTGCTCTTGTTGGTGTACAATAGCAGCTGCTGAAGCCGCCGAATCAGGATGTGGACGAATGGTTGCCTCTGGGGAAAGGGGCGCCGGGCCTTGCGGACCTTGCGGACCTGCAAACAATGGCTGTCCAAGATTGCGATTATTCGGTGAAAATGCTGGCTCCTGCGCCTCTGCTCCTTGAGGAGGTCTAAGGTCCCGTATGTTTTGCGCCCAATGGCCCCGTTGCCCTGCTTCGTAGAACCCAGGTTCAGCCTGGGCCGGAACAGCACCGTTTACAGCTGCGCTTCGTGGTGGTGAAAGCGGTCGTGGAGCAGGCATGGTGGAGACCATAGTGCCCATTGGTGTTGTGACTCGAATGGCATTAGGATCGCCATTTGTGCCGCATTCAATCTTGTATCCTGGGGGCAAGAACGTATTGAACCCTTGAATCAAGCTGGGATTGCCAGCAAAAAGGGTCGATACTCTCTCAATGACGCCTGGTGTATCGATTGCTCCGCTTTTAAAGTCTTTCATGATGTCCAAGAATCTGTTATAAACATCAGGATGCTCTGCGAACTGAACCTTGACCTGGTCAAGATAGCTAAGTGCGTCATTGAGAATAGGTTGCTGACCCTGTCCCATGGCCACCGACCCGGGCGCGCCAGCAAAGCTCATTAGCATAGAAGGTTGGGAAGCTGGCTGTACTGCATGCTGCATCCGAGGTGTGGTTTCTCCTTGCTGGACAGGCTGAGCAGATTGCCCACCAAACATGGCGTTAGGAGCAGTAGGGCCACCCATGCCGGGTCCACCGAGGGGACCAGTCTGCCCTAGGAGACCATTTGGACCATGTATAGTTCGAGTCGAAGGAGCTACAGCAACGGGCTGGTGAATCTGGATGGGTGCAGAATGATTCTCGTGTGCCGCTTGCTCGTGCTGTTGTCGTTCACGGAGCTCTCGATCCCGCTGTTCAGCCTCCCTCTTTGCCATTTCTTCCTGTTGAGCAGCCTGCTGAGCAGCATGCGATTCCATCAGTTCTCGTTCCCTGTTCTCGCGTTCTCGGAGCTCCCTCTCGCGATCCAGACTGGCCTGGTTCGGCGAAGGACCATGAGATTGCTGTAGTGTTTGAGAAATACCCGGCAATGAATATGGTGGCCCTTGAGGGTTGCCCTGTACGACCGGGGCGGCGGTCCCAGACTCGGAGGAGGGTGGGCGCTGCGCGGCCTGATGAGGGGACGATTGTGAGGACTGTCCACCGAGCCCAGGTAGCGAGGGCAGACTCTGATTATGTTGCGGTGCGGCATTCGACGAATAGAATGGGGCTCCTGAGTTAATGTTAGTGTCATTCAGCAACTTCAGCGCCTAGGACTAGGTACCTGGGGGTGGAGGCAGCACGGGTCCGGAGCCTTGAGCAGGTGACGCGTGGGACGACGATTGCTGAGTTGGATTACTTGACCTATCATTACAACTAATGTCAGTATACAGCTAGTTGACAGGTGAAGTGAAAGTGAGCTCAAGTGCCGTGCCATTCATGGCGGCGATCGCAGCGAACAAGGAGCGAGATTATGGTACGCACCCAAATTGGCCTAGAGGTCGCGGAGCTTGACCTTGACCTTGCTCTGCCTGCTGTTGACCTGAGCCAGGCACACCTTGCTGTGCTGATGGCCAACCTTCGCGATGCGCTGGATTCATGTCGGCTTAGCAGTTATTCGTCGGCTTTAAGGACTGATGCAGCGCCGGGAGGGAGAACGCGTTCGCGGGTCGTATAATCGTGTCAGAGGTCACAGGAGCTCATCTAAAGCCTCAGTCTGAGACGTAGCAAGCTGAATATTGCGCAGTGTCGTCCCGGTGTCGGAACGAGCCCAGTCGCAGTCGATTAGGGACAACCAGCGCAAGCTGGCGCCACCGTTCGCTTGCGCAAAAGGTATGCTAGAAGGGGAGCTATCGAGCTCGTGGAAGAAGGCGAGCGCTTGACGCGACTCTGACAGGGACGATATCGCAGCGAAAGCTCGCAGAATGGTGATGAGGTTTAGGGTGGAGAATGGGGAGCTCCCAGCAAAACGAGGGTCATCGGAGAATCCTCGGGCCGCGCAGGGATGACGACCATTGCGCTCGAGCGTGATGCTCATCACGTGAAAGGTCTACTCGCCTGATCTTTCCCAATCCGGCAGTCGTCTACATTTGTGGCCAGTGTTGTGTTGCCGGCAACTCGAACACGACGTTACATGCTGTAATTTAGGAAGCTGATTCTTTCGGAGCGACACGCGTCAATTTTCACTACACGTTCACTAAGGGGAAAAGGCGAGTACAGGAAAGAAGGCTGCATCAAGGAACGTATTTCAGTCAGAACTGACTATGGACACACTCCCGAGCAACGCCACGCTCTAGACGCCTATATTAAACTCATTATCATCACGGCCGTACATGCAGATGCCGATGTAATTAAACTTTTAGAAGATCCATGTGAATGATTCCTTCACTTCAAACCCAACCTTCGCCCTAGAATCAAATTAGCTTCAAACTCCAAACTCCAAACGTTGGTATGAAGAAAATTTACACTCACCTGATATCAGCACTGCTAGCACCAATCAACACTTCGAACAAACCCTCCTCCGCAATCCAAGTCCCTGACTGCCCTAATGACGTATCAAAATATCCAACTGAGTATTTGTCCAGCTTGAGCGTAACATCCTTCGTCTCACCAGGCTGGAGGAACACTTTGCTGAAAGCCTGCAACTCCTTTTCTGGCCTTGGAAGAGTCGACTTCACGTCTTTGATATATGCTTGTACGGTCTCATGCGCAGCCACCGAGCCAGTGTTAGTAACGGGTACAGTAACCAAAATGCTATCGGATTCCGAGAGCACGGTATTATTTGCGGTAGGTGTCCCATATCCAAATGTTGTGTACGTCAAGCCGTGACCGAAGGGAAAGAGTGGGGCGATCTTGGAGCGCTCATAGTGTCGGTAGCCGATGTAGATACCTTCGCCATAAACAGTCTTTAAGTTCTCGCATGGCCAATTGTGGTAAGATGGGTTATCCTGAATGCGGACCGGGAACGTGGTAGGCAATTTTCCGCTTGGGCTGGCATTGCCTAGCAGAACATCAGCGAGAGCATGTCCCGCCTCTTGGCCTTGGTACCACGCCTGTAGGATTGCGGGAACGTGTTTCGCCCACGGCATGGTGACGGGAGTGCCTGACTGATTGACCACAATCGTGCGAGGATTAGCCGCAAGCACGGCTTCCACAAGGCGATCCTGAGATCCGTTCCTGGGAAGATCCATGCTTTGCCTGTCATAGCCTTCTGACTCCCACTCGGCATCAAGACCAACCACCACAACAGCAACGTCGGCTTCTTTTGCTACGTCAGCCGCCTCTTGTAAACGGTCTACCTTGTCTTCTTCTTGGTAGCCGATGCGGCAGCCACCGTAATCGTGTCGGCGGCCGATGATGGAGACCTTGGATGCTGGTCGAACCTCGTTCGTGCTCTCGACAAGGAGCTCAACCGGCTTGCCTTCTTCTAGGTGGATAGATTTGAGTACATCTTCTGAGGCTGAAAACATAGCCTCTCCCTCTTCAACCCAGTCCCAATTATCAATAAAGAGCTCGCCGTTCAAGAAGAGTCTACCAGGACCAACAGATGCGAAACTGAATGTGTGGTTACCAGTAGACTTAGGCGTGAGAGTAGCTTTGACCTTGAACGAATAATCGGGAAGCACGGACTTTGGTGCTGAATCCCAGAGCCATAGATCGGTGCTGACTTTGTGCTGAACGACGGCCGGATCGCCCTTGAATCTGTCGCCCCGATAGTACTCCAATCGTACTCCGGTCTGGCCGTCTGCAGTTGTGCAGTAAGGAGAGGCAAGCGGTAACCATTTGGAGCTATCGCATCCCTGCGCGAACGTGAGCTCTCCGTCGAATCGATCTCGGACTCCGTCCCAAGGGCTGATCTTGTAGTAAGGATTCAGCCCGGCACTCCCACCACCACTAACAATAGCCCGTTTTACATTCGGCCCAATCAGTGCGATTCTCTTTGCCCCCTTGATTGGCAGAGCATTGCTCTCGTTCTTCAGGAGTGTCAACCCCTCAATGCCAGCCTGAAGAATGAGATTGCGCGTCTCTGGATTGTCAATCGACTCTTCAGCAGGTTCGGGAGAGTGGTCATCTAAGCCTTTCGTCCGGTCTACTAGGAAAAGAACGTTTCCTGCTGCTTGCTCGATTTCTTCCCTGCTGAGCTCGCCTTTCTCGACTGCCGCGAGGACTTGGTCCAACTTACGCCATTTTGACGGTCCTGGCATCTCTATGTCAACGCCAGCTTTGATCGATGGAGAAGTCGCATATGTTCCAGTCCAGTCGGAAATTACAGCACCTTCCCAGCCCCACTCTCCTCGAAGAATGTTCTTGAGAGTGTGAATATATTCATCAGCGTGCACACCATTGATCACGTTGTATGAACTCATTAGAGCCCATGGTGCGGCCTCTCGAACTGCAATCTCAAAAGGCCTAAGGTAGATTTCCCTCAATGGACGCTCTGCAATGACAGCATCATACGCCTGTCTTTCCGTCTCTTGCTCATTTCCAACGAAGTGCTTGATGGTCGCAGCAACGCCTCTGCTTTGCAGCCCGCGAATGTAGGAAGCAGCCAACTTTCCAGTGAGATATGGGTCTTCTGAATACGATTCAAAGTTTCGACCTCCAAGTGGAGATCGGTGCATGCAGACGGTAGGGGCTAGCAATACGTTGGCTCCACGAGCCTTGGTCTCGTTTCCTAGATGCCGGCCAATTTCCTCCATCAGGTCCACATTCCAGGAAGACGCCATTGAGATGCCGCAAGGAAACAAGGCCGCCTAAGCTATTAGCCCGACTGAAGGCTTAAAGTCAGGCAATGAACTCACTGGCGTGCCATTAGTGAAAAATTCCCCTCGCGCACCATTGGGTCCGTCTGTAGTCTTTATGGATGGTATGCCCTTGCTGGGAATGGGCATTGTCCTCCAGAAGTCAGCTCCTGCGAGTAAAGAGATCTGGATAGGTCAGCTCGTTCAACCAGGAGAAATACATAGTGAATTCCAAGAAAGATGACGTCTGTTCAAGTCCGTCAAGTCAACAGTCTTAGACCCTTGCGCAGAAAAGAAGTGTAGAGAACGACGCTGCCAAACAAGACAAGGATTCCATAAGCCTCTCAACACTGACGAGGATCTCATCAGTGTTGAGAGGCTTGGATTGGCGGAGTTTGGTACCCGGGAGCCTGTCTTGGCCAACCACGCTGGATATTTCGCTCAAAGAGCATCCCGGATACCAGATTCGGCCAAGTGCTGTGAGAATAACGTTGCATACGCAATATAACTAATCCTCCCCCAGCACGTGTCCGAAAGCCGTGGGGGCCCAAGCTCCTCAACCCTCGATAATGTATCAAAGAAGATAACCTACTTGCTCCTCCAAGGTCAACTTGGCAGCCAATTCTCTGGCTCTGTCATCTGGCTTCTCGAGCCCGAAAACCTTCTTACCGGCCATGGCGTTGTCAGTGGGTGACTTGTCTTCCGGCGTAGTCGCAGGTGTCAAATCCGCAGTAATAGGTTGCACCTGAACGAGGGCTTCCTTTATATCAGTGTTCCCCACGTCTGTTCCAACTAACGGACTGGGGTTGGAAAGCTCGACACCGCTCATAGTCGATTAGGAAGGATCAATCTTCAGGCAATCGGAGAATCTGCGCGACGATCCGCGGTCTGGCCACACAATGCAAGGCAAGTATAACTTCAGCCAGAGTTCGCACGCTCGAAGGGGAGGTGGAAAGGAACAAAGGTACTACACAGCAAAAGATTTGTGGAACAAATGCTGTAGATTGTCATCTTTTAGTACCTGGGCATTGCTCGAAGTGTGACTATCAAAGCACGCATCAAAGCTTGTGTGGTGGAGCCAGCGCGAAAGCTCGAATACCCGGATGTATTAGGAACAAGCCTTGTACCTAGTGACGGATCACTAGGGATGTTGCAGATCGCGTACTGGTGCCATTGGTCGGTGGAACGGCAGTGTACCGAATGGTTCGCACTCGGCCGCCTCCATCTACTAGAGAGAGCCTCTCAATTGACTCAATCTAGATCGGATGGGCCAGGGTTTGAAGGTGGCGAACCTTGGAGCCCCATGGCAATGCATGCTTGATGCGTGCTTGGTGGGCATATACAACAGATTTGCCGCGAGGGGGCGCCAGCATGGCATTGATGGTATGCAGATTGAGACATCCAGTCTAGACGTTGCAACATGCCTTCCCGCCGCCATGGGAAGCCGTACTGATGCTGATTCGACGGCTGAGAGGAAAAGTCAGGCGGTGATAGCGGTCCTAAACTGCGCGGCGGGCAGAAACATCCCGAAACTAGTCTGGTACGCACCAGAGCTTGCGGATTGGCCGGCCCCGCGAGCCTCCGCAAGCATCTGATGGTCGGATAAATTTTGGAACCTGAGGTTGTTGGCTGCGTTGGCGGGCCGGCTGCAGGTCACGTTGCTGCTCCTCCGCCCCGTCTTTACGGAGCGCAGGCCCGCACGAGCCGCCCAGATCCCGTGCCTCCGAGGCCAAGTGCGTCTTATTATCCAATTTAGCATCATCAACTCGAACACTAGACGGCTGTCCCTGCTCCCATATTCAAAGACTCGCGAGCGGTCAAGGCTGCGTGTCTGCTAACAACGCGTTAGCAGGGCCGTCGAGGGAGTGCACAAACATCCGAGATCACACATAGGCGATATCAATCTAACAGTTTTCAAATGTTGGAAACTATCAACAGTGTCTACGATGCCCTATGCTTCCTTCGCTCCAAACAAAACCGGCACACCGCTACCGAGGCCCTTGCCGGAACCTCCGCAAGTCGATATCTTCCTTCGACGCGATGTCTAAACGAATAGCAAGTGCAAAGGCCAGCGTGATCAACTTTTAATCAGACCGCAACCTCGCTAAGAAGACCAAAGTTATCCCACCCCCCGCAATCAGCACATTGGAGAAATGCCTACTATGGCACAAGATGTCTCCATTGATCCTCCCTAGGACCCACAAGATCTGCTTACTCACCAGTCATCTTCTTCGGCAGGCTTCCGTCCTTGCATTGCAGCCTGCCGCTGTCTCAACGCCTCTGCTAGGCCACCCGCGATGCTTCCACCGCTGTCTCTCGCGCCAACATCGCTTTGACTTCCAGAGTACCCGCTATCTCTGGCGGCGGCAGCGGCACCTGGTTTCTTTGCCGCGGGGCGCTTGGCCGGCGGAGCAGGCGGTGTTGGCTTGCCGCGAACGCCGTTAGCAGCAGGACGTGCTGGGGGTGCCGGTGGAGCGGGCGGAGGTGCTGGCTTGTTGACGACCTCCTCTAAATATGCAGACGGGGCCCATCCAGATGCAGACTTATCTAATCGGCTTGCGAGCCACCATCCTGGAAAGACGTCAGCTATCTATCTAGTAGTATGGGCAAGCTTTCGAAGAGATACTGACCGTTGCCCTCTTTTTGGGTGATCAATATAATTTCATCCTTTTTGATGCTTAGTTCACCTGCGGATTGCCCTGCGAAGTCGTACAACGCGCGATATGTGGGCTCTTTGGGTGCAGGGGGTGCTGCAGGCGGCGGTGGAGGGGGCGCCCGGGTTGATGACGACGACATGTTACGTGCATGACTGGTACCATTCGATAATGCAGCAATTGGTTGAGGGACTGGTTTTGGTGTGGGTTTAGTGACGGGAGTAGTCTGTCGAGGTGCTGCAGGGCGACTGGCAAGCTTTGAGGGCCCGCCACCAGGACCACCGGGACGCAACAGCTTGCCTTTCGTGATTGGCTTCGCTGCAATCTGCTTCCCTTTGGGTGTGGGTCTAGACACCGAGCTAGGTGGCTCTCCAGGCCCTGTATGAATAGTACCACTCTTGTAGTGGTCGTCTCTCGGAACTGCAGGATCTTTGACTACCTTCACCTGCGCAGGTTTACCGGGTTTCTTGTTGAACTCAATTCTATTGCATGTTAGTCCCGATCAACGCCTAAGTTAGCTATGGACTCACATGTCTGCTATTTTCAATGTTAAAGATCCACGAAGAACATTTGTCAACTGGGTGAAGAACTCTGTCTTGAAGACGCAGTTGACTAGCGGATCCGGTTCTTGCGGTGATCCGACGCCAATGGAGAACCAATCGTCCTTCAAGGTCGAACAGCTGATGAACTTGATGGCTCCGACTGGTATGGTTCTTTCAGCTTGGATCTGGATCTGCCGGTTCACCAACACCTGCTTCACTAGATAGACGTTCCGCTTGGTCAGTACGAGAGAACGTGGCTCTGGTTTGCTCGAACGACCAAGCTTGGAGACCAACGTCTCGGCCCTGCACGAGAAGGGAACCTCCTCGCTACTGGAGATGCCGATAGCGTTCGCTATCACTTCGCCGGGACCACCCTTATTACCGATTCCGAGATAGTCACCCATGAATCTACGATACCCAATCAGACTGTATCGTCTTCTCTCCTTTCGACCTTGAAGGACCTTGTGGCCCTGATCTCGGAGCTGAATGAATTCCATTCCGCCGTTGATGCGTCTCCAGAACCTCTGGATACGGATCGCGCATTCCGTGCGATAACGTAGATAGTTCCGCCAAGCACGTTGGATGCGGATGGCCATGTTATGCCAATAACGGTCACGCATCGTTTCGAGTGCAAATAATGTCTCTGGGGTCTTAATGAACACCTTGGTTACACCCATCTGGAATTCTTCCGTGGGAATATTGGTGTCCCTAAGAATCTGCTTGGCACCGCTTTCATAGTCACCTGACCATGTGTATTCGCCGGCGTAGGAGGTCTTAGGGGACAAAAGGAAGAATCGTTCTACAAACTTTTCAAAGGTCTGGCGGGATGCGAATCCAGCTCGCCGAATGCGGACGTTTTCCTGGAGACCGAGGTACTTGATTTGATGGAGAACATTAGGTGAATTGTACTCGGTGGCTGACTTGTTCTCGTTTGGTTTGATCGTTCGGATGTAAGACGGCTGTGCCTTCATTAGAGTCGCTACGAGGTCGTTTGCAGAGGCTTTGATCTTGTCTCCCGCGGTAGGTGGACGTCTCCTGTTGTCTGTGTCGACCTGATTAGGAAAGAGTGTGTGTACAAATGTGTTCGAGCTCTGGCCCAAAAGCAACAATAGATCTTTAAGGAGCTGATCCTTGTTCTTGTCCGTCATTCCATCGACCGCGTATGACACATCGCCGGCGTAGTGCTTGATGACGAATTGTCCTTGACGGGGTTGGAAATTCGGATTGGATGACAGCGCATTCAATCTCTGTACAAAGGTCTGATCAGCTGCTTTCGGATCTGCGTGTGCTGTTGCGCAGGCATCGTTCAGGGCAGAGAAAACACCCGGCGGTCGTTTTTCCTCGATCAGCTCGCACACGACCTTGTTATCGAAGTATTTGATAGGCGTCCATTTAATTTGTTCTCGTTCATATTCCTCCTGTTCGGTTCGTAAAGTCAATTGGATGAAGATCTGCTGAAGCTTCTCATTGACGTAGTTGATACACAGCTGTTCAAAGCTGTTTCGCTCGAAAATTTCGAACCCGTAGATATCCAAAATCCCGATAGAGTAGGCCATAGCACCTCGTGCCTTGAGCGATACGTTCACACGTTCGACGATCCAATCGAATAGGTTGAAATATATGGCTTTCGCGAGTGCATCTCGAACAGCCGTTGCTTGAGCAGGGTTGAGTGGGACATCGTAAATAGATCCCCTACGCCCTCCTCGACTCGTTTCCACGACGCGCAGAGTCAAGGCTTTATTGACATGTGCCGCATCAACTTCTAGGAGATACGCGACAAAGTCAATCACGGACTGGTCTGCGACCGTAGCATTTCCGGAGTCGTCCTCTTGAAATGAAACATTTCCTAGCCACAAGATTGCCGAGAGCATGCGGAAGATGTTGTCCTGCTCGCCTTGTGACAGGCCAATGACCTTCATGGCATCTAGTGTATCCTTGAATTCGGCATGGTCGTCGATTCCTTGGACATCGTAGCATTTCGATCGGCTAGTGTAGACATACGATTGGGGCTGCTGAATACCGAACGTTTCTAACCATGTTAATATTTTCCTTCCGATGTGAAGCGATGGCAATACCTCTGTGATGATTCGATGCAGCTTTTGCGAACTGGTAGAAGATGTGGAAATTCCGCTCATTGGTAATCTGTCCCACCACTCTAGACTTCTCCAAGAGGTAGTTGTTAATGTTCGCTCCGACCGGCTCCCCTTGCGCATTGAACTGGATCTCGAGGTACTTTCCAAAACGGGACGAGTTATTGTTCCTCAGCGTCTTAGCGTTTCCAAATGATTCGAGCAAAGGATTCGTGGCCAGCACCATGTCCTTTATCTCCTGAATTGATGAGTTACTGCCTCCTGAGACGTTCGCAATGTACTGCATCAGCCTCTTCGCTGCTTCTGTCTTCCCTGCTCCTGATTCGCCGGAGATGATAACGCATTGGTTCTCCTTGTAGGCGTTCATGTTATAATACGACGACTCGGCAATCGCGAATACGTGAGGGGGCATCTGAATTTATAAATAGTTAGCGTTGGTATTGAAAGGATACCGAGCACCGCACCTCCAGTCTGTTCTTGCCCTTGTAGCTATCCAGGACTTGGTCTGTGTATATGCCCACTACCCAAGGTCAGCACCTCTCGCAACGGCTTGGAGACTCATACGTACGGTCCCGAAAAGGATTAACCGACACCAGCACATGTCCAATATATGTCTGCGACCACATTAATCCACATTATCAAGCGCCTCGACGAGTCGAGGTGGCGCGGGGTTACCGCCAGGGGAAGGTCGCACGCACGTAAATCTCGGCATTCTCGAATCGCTTTTTCAGATTGTCATTAATGGCTTCGTTCGATATTTTGCTGATCAGTGTGAGATCTGACACGCCGACCTCCTTCTTTTTGGTGCTCTCGAAGACAGCTTTCTTCGCAAACTGGGCTTTCTGCCCGCCGCCCTCTTTCTTGCGCCCCGCGCGCTTCGAAACCGCCTTCGCCTACAGAAATATATCATCAGCACATGCTTTCCCCCTGGTGGCAGTCTCGGGAATATTATACCATGTTTGATGCCCGAAAGCGCGTCCAGTATCAGCAAGCTGTGTCAACTGATACAGCAGTGGAATGGGCTCGATGTGGGAATGAGAATACGGGGAAGGAATAGAGAAGTACGCTGCACACGGGAGGGAGGTTCCGGGGACAAGAAAGGTGGTGCGCTGGCGTGAAGAGCGTGAAGTAAGTGGGAGCTCTGGCAGGCCTCAGATTCCGACCCTACATGTCACGGCGGGCGTCGGAAGGGTTTCCAGCCACGCCGCACAGCCACTCTATGCGACACGCAAGCTTTGGGTAATTTTGCGCAGCGCCCGATCTCAACATTGCAATGATTTTTCTTATTTTTGCCATCGCTGACTTCGCCGCACCTTCCTTGCATATTCCTCACATGAGATTCCGTCATCAAATGCCATAATTGTCATTTATTTACACCTAGCGCCACGCTGCTATAGTTGAGCAAAAATGTACACTATGTCCGGCTAGTGAAAAGGGAACAGAGATATCCTATATAGGTGCATGCCATATGCACAAACGAGCGCTCGAAAAAAGAGACCGGCTACAACATCGTCATGACACAGACTCCGTGCTTATGCAAATGCTGGAATATGAATACCGTCCACACAAAACGCCACCGCTCCCCCTAATGAAAGTCCAAATCTTAAAAGACATCACCACCGAAACGCCCAACGCTCGCCCAGTCATGTCTCTTACGATCCGATGCCATCTGCAATCCTTTCCATTCGTAGCCCTTAGGCTCCCCAAGACACCCTAAGCCTCCTCCTTCTATCCAGCCTCTGATGATGGTTTGGATAAACTCTAGTTTCTCCCGTAGCGCGTTGCTTTCTGTGAGCTCTTTGTAGCTATCCTCCTTGTCTACAGAGCCATAGAGCAGCTGCTGAAGAGAACCGTGTAGTGTTTCGCGCGCCTTCACATGATCCCACTTGACATTGCCACTTTCTCTTAAAGCATCTGTGCCTTCGACGGGCAAGCAAACGAATTTGCCGTAACCTGCGTCTGCTGACAGGACAAGTTTTGTATGATCCGGGAAGTTGAACTGTATACTGGGTTAGTACCCCGACGAGACAGAGAAGATCGTTGTTCTTACCTGGAAAGAACCGTCGTCAAACCCCCAGATGCCGACGTTACCAAGGCGTTGGTAAAATTTAACAAAATTACAACCCTCGCCATCTTTCTTCGGCCAATCTTCATCGCCTAGTTGCATGCACATATATCTCCCAAACTTTTGCCAGTAGACTCGAATATCATCAACTCGACGTTGGTCTGTTATTTGCACGCGTGATATACCTTTTGTCTTCCTCGGAGCAGCGTAGAATTGTATTGGAATCTCTTTGGCATAGACCTGGTCCTTAGATAACTCTTTCAAATGGTGGAGTCCATCCGCGGAGAAGGCGGTAGTAACCGGGTAATGGTCTGTGGCCGTCGTCAAGCAACCGACGCTACCATCGTCAAGCACATATCCGACACCATATTTACGTGAATAATCAACCCACTTTGCGACAAATGGAAGCTGTGGCGCTCTGTCTCGGCTAGAATAGGTTGGCTTCTTTTGAAGAGCGCGCGCTACATTATCTCGAAACGTGAATAAGCGCGCTAGCACCGCGACCGGATCAGTTGATGGTACCTCCGAGCTCACCGTGCGAAGGCGAGGTGCACTTCTAATTGTGGATGCTTGAGGTACGTTCGACTGAGGTACGGCTGGCTGAGGTGCCGTGTGTTCCGATCTCTGAGCGGTTCTAGAACTGGTCTTCGCAACTCTTAACGGAGGTATATCTGAAAGAGCCTCTTCCCTCTCTTTTGGAGCGTCTCTTACTGATCGAGTACGCTGTGTAGAACGAGCCTCTTTGGGAACCCGCAAGGGTACTGTCGCAGGAGCAGTAGCTGCTGTGACTCGCCCGGGATTCGAAATCTTCCGTACAGTTCTCATCCGGGTTGGCTGCTTATCTACCACTCTTGGTACCGTTTCAGGCTCTCGAGCTGGCTCTTCATTCTCTTTTAATGTTGGCATTGGCTCTTCTCTCCTCCCATTCCTGGTTGCACGTCCTTTAGGAAGCCCGTTACCTGTTGTTTCAAGAAGAGCGTAGCCTTCCGATGACGACTCCTTCTCCTCTGTAATGTCGCTCAAACCGCCTGCTGCTTGGAACGGCCAATACACACGCTCAGGGAACGGAAGATACACAATATCCTTGGCGAATGGTATGCTGGGCTGCTTTCCAGATTCTATCTCTTTTTGGCAATCCCTTGCCACAGTCTTATTCCTCCTGCTGCCGTAGGCTCCAAAAGTCTTGCCGGGCTCATACTCTCCTACTGCAGACGCCTTGCATAATGTCCACCATTCCTCAGTGTATCCTCGTTTGACGGTGGCAGCCGTAGGCGGTCGTATTTTAGGCCACTTCGGAACACGGCCCGTACAAGTGCCATCTAATTGTAGTGGTATGTGACCAAGCTTGAAAAATGGGTGAGCAACAATTTGATCGGGGGTGGGCCGTTCGTCTTCGTGGACGAGCAGCAGCGAAACGATGTCTCGTAGGTCGTCGGTAATCTCATTAGAAAATTTGGCAAGGTCCGGCCAGGAATACTCTCGCGCTTTCAACTTGCGGTAAATGTCTTCCCGCTTTGCAGCATGGAATGGCGCTCTGCCTACAGCGAGTGTATACCTAGGCTTGTCAGTGTTTGTTTACAGAGACTTGACGGTATATTCTCACATCATGATGCCGATAGCCCATAGGTCTACTTTCTCATCGTGACCTTTCCCGGTCTTCTCCAGCACTTCTGGCGCGAGGTAGTTGGGAGTACCGCACATCGTTGTTCGGCGAATGGCACCATAGTCATTCTGTGATACCAGCAGCGCCGCCAACCCAAAATCGCCCACTTTGATATTCATATCCCGGTCTAGGAACAGGTTTCCTGTCTTGAGATCTCGATGAACAATGTTTCGTTGATGTAGGTATTTGATGGCGCCGCAGGTCTGGATCATGAACCGCCGAATCTCGGGCATGGTGAAATATTTCCGTTTCTTGATCGCGTCGGCAAGAGAGCCATTCTCGCACAGCTCCAAAACAACGTAGGTGCTTTGTTTGAAAGAGAATGCGCGGTAGAACTCGACAATGTTTGGATGGGCTAATTTCGAATGTATCTGAAGTTCTGTCACGAACTGAATCGTATTAGCATTTCCCTAGGCTTTAGAAAGATAAATGTACCTTCTGTGCCAGTTTAGGTGGCTCCATCCGTGACTTGACGATCTTCAAAGCGATTGTAGTGTTGCCAAAATGCTCGTGCCCCAGCAGCTTTGCCCGGTGGCAGATGGCGAAGCCGCCTTTACCAAGCTGGGGGCCCGTCTCATAATGTAGTCCCTCTGGGTCATGCACCACCTCAGGTGGCGCATCGGCGTGGACAGACGGGGCAGACATTTGGTGGTGGGATATCGAAACGAAGAAGCGGTGATGAAGTTGGGTCGGGACTAAACAAACAGTCGCCTAGGTTGGCAGGGGAATACCGCCAAGGCCATGCACAATAGATTTCATGCACACACAAATAACGGACTGTGGCACAGTTTGAGGTCGTATAGTTGTAAGGAGTGCCTATAATTTCCGAGTGGAGAGTATTGTAGAAGCATCCACGTTATCTGAAGAGCAGTTGTGTTGTGTTGACAGTTTGCCGATTGCGGTTAGCTAGGCATGAGCTCGGACCATGTCGGCCATCGGAAGGCAGCCTCAACCATGGCCCGCGACTCCCATCAACTGTCAAACTCCCCGCTCCAAGCTCGCATTGATGTCATAACATGCGGCATTGGATTGATTCGATTTATCCAATGGACCGCCCACTGCGTTGAATGGTGGTGAAATTCAATCTCCCTTACGAATCCTATCCCAAGGTTTCCGAAGCTTTCTTATCTCCGACTTGACTCAATTACCACAAACGATTATATCCCACCATGTCTCTCACGCTCAAGATCACCTCGCTCTTTGTGAGAACGTTAGCGAAGCCAATCGCCGTACGCAAGATTCCACCTCTCTCTTGCGACTAACCTTACGCATTATCTCAGAATAACATAAAGCGCAATGCCCACGAGCACGAGAGGTTCCGCCGCATCTGCATCCGCTTCGCGCAAGGTCTTCACAGAATTGATATGCGCATGCGTCTCGGTCTCCTCCAAGATCCCGCTGTCATCGAACGCCAAATAGCTAAGGAAGTGAAAGCAGCGGAAGCCGCACGAAAAAGATCGCAAGCTCCCACAGTGAAGACAGAAGAGGAAACTTTGGCAGAGGAGGCAATGACTAAAGAGGAAAGGGAGGCAGCAAAGAAGAAGGTCGAAGCAGCTCACAAACCGCGAATAAGACCATTGTCGGAAGCGAAGGCTATCGAAACTGGCGCAAATTTTGTCGCCGAGACGTTCATCTTCACTGTAGGTATCGGCGTGATTGTATTCGAGCAGTGGCGACAAAGACGGAAAGCGCAGAACCAGAGAGATGACATTCGAGAGGACTTGGAAGAATTACAGCAGGAACTCAAGACTGTCAAGGCGGAATTGGAAGATATGAAGACACGACATCCTGAGTCAGCTACCGGGAAGCTGCTGGGTCTTTGGAAGGGATCTACGAAAAGTGAGAACAAGAAGATCGAAGAGAAAATAAATGTGAAGAGCAGTAGCAGTTCAGACGAGAGTAACGCAACATCCGCAATGCAGCCCCCTTCGACCTCGCCCACCTCTACGTCGCCTTCGGAAAAGAAATAAAGTATGCCTCTGCCATTTGCCCCTTTCGACGGCCCGCCCTTGCCGGACGTTTTCATTTGGACGTCATTCAATCAAAAGCGATGTATATTCGCAGTCTCCTCTCATGATACCCCTTATCAAATTACTCATTTGAGAATCAAACGCATAGATCTCCGCTTTGTCGTTTACGACGTATACCTGTATAGTACCTTGTATGTTATCGCGAAAGATATTTCGAGTAGTACGGGAATCTCTTTAAACTGCATGAACTGGACATATAGAACCAATCAATCTAATGTACATATACTTATTTGATTTCCGTTTTCTGAGCAAGTGGTTACGGTAGTTCTACTGCATACGAAACACTAATAGAGGAAGGAAACATGGATCGCACTTTCTTCTTTAGCTTCCTATGGCGCAGCCTCTTCAACCAAACGTCTACTCATTCAGCAAGTGTCAATTTCAATCCGCTTACCCACCAGCAGCCTACCCTAAGGGCACTCGTATCTCTCCCGGGGCCGTGTCTGAATTCGACCCATCCGAATGGATTTTAGTCCTGCGATGAAGAGTCGCAGGGTGCATTCGCGTCCCGAAGGCTATGCAGTCCCAATCTCACATTCTCCGCCGGAAGCCAACAGCGCGATAGGCTTCCGTAGCAAAGCAGACGATGCCGTGGTCCCAACCAACGGACAGGAGAGACACCATGCATTTGACGGAATAGCCAGTACAGCTGCTTCTTCCCTCGACAGCCGACGAGCACCTTCCTTCAGCAGCCACAACCACTCATCAGTCGAACCGACCCAGTTCAGACGAATTCCTTCTCCCAAAGCCTTGCCAACAGCCTCCGGCACAGCCGTCTCCGCATCTCTGCATTCCAGCAAGACGTGTCGTTTCTTGCCTCAAGTCGATGGACCCAGCGAGTTCTTCCGAGGAAGACTGCCTCCTCTCCAGCAACAACGGACACAGAATTCAGCGATCCCGGCATCCGACGCAGCTGCTACGGTTTCAGCGCCCGGGAGCGCAGACCATCTCGCCGGAAATGCCATTGTCCAACTCTTGCCCTTTTGTACCGCCGAAGCACCTCTGACTGAGCAACAAGTCATCGCCTTGAGTGACATGGCAGGGAATTTGAAGGAGTTGATGCTATTTGCTATGCAGGCACAAGGAGATGAAAGAGTAGCGAGCGAATTGGTACAGGCGGTAGGACAGGAGGCTGCGGCTGGGATTGTCGAGTTTTTCACCGATGAGTTTGAGGTTTGAGGATGCGAAATGTCTAGAAGAGAGAGTATGATATTGCAGAAATGAATGGCAAGGGTAATGTACGCGGTATGTATATATTAGGAAGCTAGATCTTATGGCATCCATAGTATGTCCAGAAAGAAGGTATCATACATCATTTACCCCAAAGCCTAACCTTAGGCCTATCCGTACGAGTGTTCCTCAATACTCCTAGTCCATCCTTTTCACCCTTCCATAGCTTCACGGAAGCTTGTGGATAGTCGCAGCGGCCGTCAAAAGACGTAAAGATCGCATGCAATAAACGAAAAACAGAACTCTTCTCCCATAGTCATATCCGATCCGTATCTACGCAAGGCTCGTGGTGTTGATGCCAATAGCTTTCAAGGCCGGTCCGACATCCAAGTTGACCCGGATGGAATTGCTCTTAATCGCCTCCTCGAAGTACGTGAGATGCTTTCCGTCTTTCGATATGCTGCTGTTTCCAACAATATCGATAGGTAGAACGGCATCCTTGTACTTTGTCTGGATGAGCTTGAGGACTTCGATCTGGTCGACAGTGGACTGCATGCTGCAGTTGTTGTTGCCAGGCTTCAGAATCATGTTCGGGATGAGCGAGGTACCGATATCGGAACCAGCAACGGCGAGGTTCATAGTGACGTTGCCGAGTTCGAGGGTCATGACAGAGGGGTTGGGAATCTGCACAAATCCAACCATGTTGGAGCCGTCGGAGAGGATTTCGTCTTCGCCGCTCAAGATGCGGATATTGGTTATGTTGAGGCCGGAGAGTTTGTTAAGACCTTTTACTAGTAAGCACTAAATCCGGAGCGATTGAAGTTAGGTCTTGACTTACCCTTCATGGTGACCTTCTTGTCGTAATCAACGGACATGGCTCGAAGGCCAGATTGGTGCACCTTTGTCTTTCCAGTCAAGTACACGTCAAATGACTCGCTTCCGATAACAAGTTTGTTATACTCCTTGAAGGAGTCCATATTAGCAATCGTGACATCCTTCTCGACTGTAATATTTGTTTCCGACTCTGCTTTGACCTGAGGAATGTTGACATAGAGGAAGGGCGCCTTTCCTAGCAAAGAAAAACTGCCATTGAATCCATCGATAGTAGGATGGAAACTGCTACCACTCCTCGCCACACTCTCAAGCTTGAGGTGAATGCTGTCCGGTGTTGGGTTTGTCACATATTGAGCAGTGACTTCCAATGTTGACGCATTAATATCGTGCTGTGCCTTCTTTGGGAACGCCACAAAAACAACTGGCAAGATCACGACAAGTACCAAGACGATAGTGACGAGCAAGTCTGTTGCGGGTAAGTTTGGCTTCGGATGCGCCCGAATACGAAAGATGACATACCACACCACCAAAACTTTCTGCAGTGATTCTTCATCCGGCCACCCGCACCAGGCCTTGGCCCTGGAGGATACAGCGTATTGACAATTCCACCTCTTTGCTGCGGCGCAACGCCATTTTCATGCTTGTACTCGTCGTGCACCACTGGCTGCGAAATCTTGTCTGACATCTTGAGAGGGCTAGCGCGTCGCGCAAATTACACAGGTAAGAATGAAGAAAACAGCAAGTCAGTTGGTGACCGCGAGTGTACGGACCACACCTCTAGAGGGTCAAAAGAAATGTGGAGTTGGAATGCGGGGAAAGAAGCTTATAATGAGCGTGGGAATCTGGAGAGGAAGCACATGAACGCTCGGAGTCGAGAATCTTCAGCAAAGCAGGCAAGCCATGACCAGGGCCCAGTATGCATACCGAGGGATGGCAGATCGCTCGGCGCACTGAAAGGAGATATGGGGTGGCGACAGGCCGTTGGTAGCCCCTCAGCGAATGGGGGGCGAGAGGGTTAGCTTGTTCTGGACGAGGTCCGAAATGATAGCCACATATCCTGGAGCAATGGCAAGCCGAGGCAGGATGTTTTTCAGAAGGAAAACACGCACATGCTTCATGTTGGTTCCTGCACCGTGGCTGATGGATGTAGCAGTATCCGTGGTACAACCTGCGTACTGCCTGGTGAATGGCTGCGCGCCCAGGGCCTCATTGTTCCAGCTGGGGGCAGCCTCTTGCACCCGGAGACTCCGACTGGCAGCAACGGAGTAGGGACGCTGACTGGGCGAAACGGCCGACCGCATCGCAGAGACAGGTGCGGGAGTTAGATGAGTGGCAGGGGTGCTGACAATGAAATGCAGATGCTGGGCGGAGACTGGTGATGGGTCGTTAGCGCACCCTGTCTAAGAGGGCGGGGGCGGCAGGGACGCGGGGTGAGCGATCCATGCGGTTAGCCCGAGCATCTGTGGGGTAAGCTGGAGCCAATGTGAACCACCAGCCAGCGGACATGATTCTCTTTTGAGTCCTTCCACCTTCTGCTTTCGCACTTGCTCGTGCATCATGGACAAAACAATAAACGCAAAAGGCGATCCTGAAGCTACCAGCGCGGCGTGGACGGCGACCGCAGAGTCACTCTTCACATGAAGGTACTTGCAAATTGACATGTGCCTCCAGCCGCATCCTTACGCCTGGATAGCGGATTGCTACCCCGAGCGGTACTCATCGCGGGTATTTTGAATCTCTCGCTAATCTGCAGAGTACAGTGGACGAAGTCTTCTCTCAGCGTGTTAAACCGCCAGAGGTGTAGCTGCCTGCCCCTTGTTCACCGCTGCCTCGATGAACTGCTCACGGACTTCGGAAAAGCCCGACATGTTGCAGTCGCGTGAGCCGATGCGGCTCGTATAAGACCGGTGCTAAGAACGCCCTCCAACTTCCAATGACGCCAATCGATACTCCGCCGCCTGCAAGGCACGCCTGGCGGGGTTTCTCAAAAATTGTGGCCGAGCATGCGATCGCGTGCTCAACATGATCTGCTATCATTACGCCGCACAAATACTTCCTTTTTAGCTGGTCGTTTCCCATCGCACCGAGGATAGCCGACTCATCCTGCTGCATTGCGGGGAAGGCAATCGCAAGATCTGGCGCAATAAGCCAAAAGCAATTCGTAAGCAAAATGGCGTGTGTGAGGAATGCTCGCTCGAAGTAGCCTCAATGTAGTGTGCCAAGCCCGCTAAGGCATCTACGCAAAATGTAAAGATCGACTACAGACTACCATCTACAATCACAACCTTGTTGTCACGTCTTGCTTCCACCTCGAAGCCTATATGTCGCCATGGCGGAATCCGACGAGGAAGATGATTATATGACCATGACGTTTGACGATGTTCCCAAAGAGCCAAAGCACGAAACCTCTCTGCAGCGAGCTGCACGGAAGCGCAAAGAAGTACGTCCATACACTCGACACTCCGCGATTTTGCGCGCTAATGCATCTGACTAGGGCGAAGCCAAATCTCGCCAGAAATCCAAGGCCGAGCGCGAAGCGGAAGCTGAAGCTGCGCGAGAAGCTTCTCTTGCGACTGCGTTACCCGAGACCAACAAAGGCTTTAAGATGATGGCTAAATTCGGCTACAAGCAGGGCGACACTCTAGGCAAGTCTGAGAACGCACGCAAAGAGCCAATCCAAGTCAACGTAAAGGAGGACAGAGGAGGAATAGGTCTCGAGTCAGAGAAGAAGCGAAAATTTCGAGAGGCGTACGAGAAGGCCGAGCGAGCAGCCAAGCGATCCAAGGAGGAGCAGGGAGACTTCCTCGAGCAGCGCAAACAACAGGAGAGGGAGAGAAAGGCCGAGCGAGATCTCGATAATGCCCAAAGAACCGCTGAGAGGCTATCTGAGAAGGAGGCTGAGGACGAAACCAAGGAAAAGGGAACTGCGTGTACTGCAGAAAAGTCATTGAAGGATGTCAATGTGCTGTGGCGGAGCCGTGCCCGTCGCCGAGTTGAGCGGCAGCGGGACAAGCAACAGCAACGTGAATTGACAAACACTCTTGGCTCACGACTGCCAGCCTATACCGACGAAGAGAACGATAACGATTCTAATATCGCGATGGGTCGCGATGTCGCGCCCTTCTATATTTCTCTTGAGAATGAGCTTGAGGAAGAAGACCCAGAGCTTGCTGAGTTCGAGGAACTTGCAGTGTCTGAGCGTCTCAATAAGCTTTTAATCTTCCTGAGAGAAACATATAAGTATTGCCTCTACTGTGGCTACCAATACCCGGATGCTGCCATGGACGGTTGTCCAGGGGTAACAGAGGAAGATCATGATTGAGCAGGAATGAGTGTCAGGAGCCTGCTCATACGTTTGACAACTCCGCATCGTACACTTGGTGCTGCGCAAAGTAGACTCTGTCACAACCTAAGGGATCCATGTCCATGCGGGCCTAGATATTATTAGTCTTGCCGCTTCGACAGGTTATAGGCATATGGTAAGCATTCGCCTATATAACAAGGTGTATAATATCGCATCTGAATGTCTTCGGACAACAAGCCGTAAGGCTCAACGCGTATAGTAATGTATGAATGGATCAAAGAGGCATGCCGATTAAGGGGAATCGACATGGGTCGGGTGGCGCATACCGTAGAACATTTGCGCTACCTACAGAAGTACGATGGGCAATTTAGACCAATTCTATGCTTCAGATTTCACGTGTCGCACACATGGATCGACGTGCAATGACTACTTTGAATGATGGCAGTGCACAGACCATACCACGCGAGCACGGGACCGCGCGCCTAGCGGTCGCGACTTCCACTCTAAACCCCCTATGCGTCCGCTCACGTTAACCTCGATCTGGAGTTTCTTTCATCTATCTTAAGAATGGAGCATCAAAGGTGTTACATATACACACCATCTGAGCCCGTGGAACGTCCATCGAAACGGCAACGGACGAGCCAACACGAACACCAGCCACAGCTTGCAGAACGGCTAGCTATATTCCATGAACAATGGTCACAGCAGGAACAACGCATACAGGTACTTTGAGTTGACTGTAGTATATGTAATTGCTGATTTACGCATTCCAGGCAACGCTCGAGGACGCAGATGGCGTGACACAAGAAAAAATTACCAGTTTTGTGACAGCATCAGCGCCTACAGCAGATTTGGCTCAAGTCGCAATCCCCACGGGTCTAGTCGTCGCAGGTCCTAGTATAGCATCGCATGGCCCCTTTTTCGTTCGACTTGGCCAGAAAATCCAAGACGAGACGAAAAGTGGTTATGCTGTGATGACGTCCGGAGAGAGTCCAAACCTGAAGACCTTCCTTAAAAATTTGATCAAGAAGCTCACATCTCGTATCGGTGACGACGATGATGATGAACTTATCCAAACAGCCTCCTCCAGAAAAGGGCCAAAACTTCTGGATTTTGACCTCGGCCACGTGCAAGAATGGCGGAAGAAAAATCCAGTCCAAAGCATTGTCGTAGCCATTCAAGATAGCGAAGCCTTCGATACAGGAATCTTGACCGAGCTAGTGGAACTTTTCCAGTGAGTATTCTAGATCTAACTTTGCACCTGACTAATAGTTCTAGTTCTTGGCTCGATCGTCTCCCCTTTATCCTTCTCTTCGGTATTGCTACATCCGCAGAAAGCTTTGAAGATCGACTTTCAGGGAAGTCGCTACGCTATCTCAATGGCCAAAAGTACGATGTCACACAATCAGATGAGATCATTGAGAAGTTGTTCAGCGCTACCGTGGCACACAAAGACGTCTGCCCCTGGATTGGACCCACCTTGTGTCGGCGAATCCTCGACAGACAAAAGGATCACGTGCAAAGCGTCCAAGACTATGTGGATGGGCTTAAATATGCTTACATGTCCCATTTTTACGCGAGTTCACCGACGGTCCTGCTGAATGACAATCTAACGTTCGCCGAGCTGTCTTCGGATATTTTTGAAGCAGTGCGAAATTTGCCATCGTTTAGAAGGTAAGGAAAATACTCATTGCTGATGTACGCGTACTAACCATCAAAGATTGGTAGAAGTTATGCTGGACGAGGGCAAGACCGGAGACGTGCGCAAATTGCTCGATTCTGACTCGCATCTCTACGAGGAGACTTTGCAACACATCGAGCTAGGCAAATATGCTCTCTCCTCTTTAAGCAAAGCAACAGAATTTCTACTGCGCATCCGAGAATCACTTCAGATGTCCTCACGTGTTCGCCTCTCTACACTTTGGACTCGGGCAGCGGCTGGTGAGCTACTAGGTTCTCCTCTGCTTCGTGAGACGATGTTATCTATCAAAAGGACTCCGTCTGATAGACTTGTTCCATTGCTCGACTCGCTAGAGGATTTCAACGGTTCCCCCGAGCTAAAATCCATACAATTAACGCTCAAGCAGCTCATCAAAAACAGTTCGAGCTCGACACCCCTGCGAAGCCAGGATGACGTGCGTAACGATAGTCTCCGAACCACAGTTGTTGCGCAAAAGGTGCTACTCAGCAAGCACACGGCGGCTCTTTCCGAACAAGACAAGGCTTACTCTAAGCTCGTCACATCACTCTATGATTATATTGACAACTACTTCAACTCCGCTCTCGTTGACCCTCGCACGCTGTTTCTATCCGAAATCTTGATGTACGATCTCAAATCACCGCACACCGAAGTGTTTCAACCTAAACCACGATTCGCTATTGAGCGTGCTCTTGCTTCTCCGCACGACTACCTAGGTTGTGAATGTTGTAGTGGGAAACAGGGAGGGGACGCTGCTCTCTCAATTACTCAGCCTTCAACCGCAATCCTCTATCAGATGTATCTGGAGTCGGGAACTATAATTAATGCCTCCGACCTATGGCTGGCTTTCAATGCTATAGTAGGGGAAGGCGACGATGAAGATGAACCGAAGACAATGTAAGTCGACTTAAGCCTAGCAATCTCGCGCTATGCTAACAGTAGAAAGGGCTCTTTTCCAGCGCGCCTTAGCGGAGTTGAAGTATCTTGGGCTTGTGAAACCGAGCAGAAAGAAGACCGATCACATCGCAAAGATGATGTGGAAGGGGTTGTGAGCGTGTTTCACTCTCCGCCTAGCACTGTACAAATATCATACACTTTCACCATGCCGACATTTAGTCCCTTGCTTATGACTTCGGCTTCGGCGCTGTATCACATAATGTTCCACAATTCTTACATGTCCTTGCCTCCGTATTCGCCTTGAAGTTGTTCACCGCTTCCTTGATCTGCGTCCCCAAATCCGTGCAGTGGAAACTCGCCTCATGCACCTTCTCCCCGCACTCCTGACAATACCACCTGAGACGATCCAGACTTTCCTCTGGACGATGTTGCTCTAGCACAATGCCCACGGTATTTCCAAACCGAACGGGATTGTGTGGCGTGTTAGCGGGTAGCAGAAACATCTCTCCCTCGTTGATATGGATGTCCCGGAATTGGCCGTCGTCAACGACTTTGAGGAGCATGTTGCCTTTGTACTGATAGAACCACTCTGGAGTTTCATTGATATGATAGTCAGTTCTTTCGTTGGGTCCACCAACGATCATCACGGTTACATCGTCATTGTAGACACAGTAGTTGTTGATGGGTGGTTGAAGCATATGAGAGTTTTCGGATATCCTAAGGGTGGGGTCAGACACGGTATTGTCTTTAGATAGAAGTAGATCAGCATACCATTTTGGAATATTCAGAGGGCTTGCAAGAAGTCTGACTGGGGAGGTGTGAGAGAAGACTCGTGCTGAAACGTATGCAGGTAGCCGCGGCAAAGGTCGAGGCAGCGCGGTAGCGCGGAAGAGGCGGGTCGCTGGGCGAAGAGATTGCATCTTCGTATTTACAGGATGAGTCGCATCTCAGAGGAAGAGTGAATAGGTTTCGGGTCGTTTAATAGAGATGCTCAATTGCCACTGTCATATATTATAAATGTTACCGGACCGCGGCCGCAAAAGGCATGTCATTCAAGCTCCCCGCCACGTGAACCCCGCGGGTGGAAGCTTGGACCTCTGTCTGCGACGCGAGTACGACACTCCAGCCTCAGGACCACCTTTCAACAGCAGCTTCTAACATCATTCTCCTCTTCTGACTCTGCAGCGATCCCTTTCTTTCGCAATGGCACACTCACATATGGACCATGGACACATGGATCACGACATGCCTGGCATGGATCATGGACCTAAGTGCAACATGAACGTACGCAGACATCCTCATACGACACCTCGAACGATGGCATGCTAATGGAATATAGATGCTGTTTACTTGGGACACGACCGACCTCTGCATCGTCTTCCGCGGCTGGCATATTTCCGGCACTTCCTCGCTCATCTTCTCGCTCTTCGCCATCATCCTGCTCACCGCAGGCTACGAAGCTGTCCGCGAGATCTCGCGCAGATACGACGATTACTCCAAGCGCCTCTCTGAAGGAAGGCGCAATGGCGATGATCTGTCCAGTAAGCAGCCCGGTTTCATACATGTCAGCACATTCGCGGAGGGGTAGAGAGTGCTTATGAGGCGGATGCGACGAGCCCGACAGGCCCCTTCGTTACACAAAGTCCATATGCTGAGTCGGATACCTTCGTGCGTGTAGACAACCCACATGAATCGAGCTCATTGCTTAACCCAGGGAGATACGTGGGGAGTGCGAGTGAGAAGCAGACCACAATTGTGAAGGCAGTGCTGTATGCAGTACAGGTGTTCTATTCGTTCTTCATCATGTAAGTACTTCAAGCTCTCAATCGCAAGGAGAGGCTATGGGAAGCGGACGCTGATGGCTTGTCTAGGCTGCTGTTCATGACATACAATGGCTGGGTTATGCTGTCGGTTGCGGTCGGTGCGTTCGTTGGGTATCTGTTGTTCAGCAACTCGCCTCCTACAAAGACGGCCGCATGTCATTGATTGGCAAACAAGGCTCTCTAGATGGAGTCATTAGGGAGAAAGGGAGTGTTCGCACTGAAGCATTGGCACAACGTATGGCGTACGCATCTGTGATGCGGAAGAGGAGGATGGATTGTACATATAGTTTACTCCAGTACAAAGAATTAAGGCTCTGAATCGCACCTCTTTCAATAAATTCTTGCAGATCCTTAACGTATCATGATCCGTGACATCTAGGCAGAGGGTTCGCTCAATCCGCCGATGTCAGACTGCAGTTTTGGTGGTCTCATCTACTGTCCCAACACATTTGCGGGTTCCTGTAGCCCTAGCTTGCTGTATCAGCATGTATAACATAGTCGGCGGTCTCTCCGAAGCCTTCAATATCCGTCCATAGGAATGCTCGGGCGCAAATGGCCCGAGAGGATCAATTTTCCTGGGGACTACAATCAACACATAAGGGTGTTTGAGGGTAAATCTAATAGAAACGAGGGTCTAGTAGAAACAATTCAGCAGTTCAATGCAACAGTAAGTGGTGAAGCACGGCCATCGCATTGCGACAGAAATAATGAGGCAACTTTGCCCGCTGTCGTCGGTCCAAGCCAGCGCTGAGCTCGGGGCAAACGCCGCGGCGTTTGGCGGGGGCGAGCGGAGGAAGTTGCTAAAGCGGGAACAAGAGCAGATGGGATCACTGAAGAAACTTTGAACTGCAGAGGAGAATATGTAGATGGAGATTGGCAACATCTGGAGACTGCAGGCTTCTGAACGTTAAGGTCGACGCCGCGGCTTCTAATATCGCATCTGACTGCGCATTCACATGCCAGAATGGCAGAAGCGGCCGCAAGGGCTGGGCTGCCCCAGATTCTCGGCGTTCCTTCCGAGGCCAGCGACCAAGTGACGGGCCATGCAGTGGACGCCGCCTCAGCTTGACTTATGGCGCGGTGCCCACATGACAGGCTTCGCGGCCTTCACATGCGCGGGACGCCGGCGCTGGGTGTATAAGACGTCCGGTGCGTCGACAGCAACAGCTGGTTCTCACCCGTCGGCGTAGAAACTGTCGCTTGGTGATTCGCTGCGTGACCTCGGAGACACGCGCTAGGCCCGAAATAGTACCGAGGCAATTACTATCTCACGACTAGTTTGAGGCCGGGCGGAGTGCATCAAGGCCGTCATCGTCTCCCGTACAAAGACCCAGAACTCCGCACTTTTTCTCCCGCATCTCCGCGCTCTCTCCTTCTCTCCGCACTGTCATTTCGCCGCTTCATCTAGCCATCATGTCTCAGCGGGTCATTGTTGTTGGCGCCGGCCGTAAGCTCCATTGCCTCGCGTGATGCTTTACCACACGAATAGCTAACGAACTGTCAGTGTCCGGCTTGAGCGCTGCTCATACCATCTATCTGTCCGGCGGCAATGTTGTGTTACTTGACAAGAACAGTAAGTCTAGGCAACTAGGAATGCATTCCAAATCTCGCTTTGGCTCACATGTCTAGACTTTATGGGAGGCAACTCCACCAAAGCCACCTCGGGAATCAACGGCGCTCTCACAAGAACCCAAGTTGACCACAAGATCCCGGATAGCGTCAAGCAGTTCTACGATGATACCCTCAAGTCCGCACGAGACAAGGCGCGGCCCGACTTGATCAAGGTCTTGACCTACAAGTCGGCCGCCGCCGTCGAGTGGCTGATGGACCAGTTCAATCTCGATTTGACTCTCGTTTCGCGATTGGGGTGAGTTCTTGGTCTCTTTCGGCCTGCGTTCACGAGCATTAACTCTTCACAGTGGCCACTCCCAACCACGAACGCACCGTGGCCACGATGCCAAGTTCCCCGGTATGGCCATCACATACGCTCTCATGCAGAGGTTTGAGGAGCTTGCCGAGGCCGAGCCGGACCGGGTCCAGCTCGTCAAGAAGGCCAAGGTGGTCAAGGTCAACACAGATGGCAACCAGGCCACTGGTGTCACATATCTATTTGATGGCGAGGAGACCTCAATAGACGGCCCGGTTGTGCTCGCAACCGGTGGTTATGCCGCAGATTTCACAGACTCATCTCTGTTGAAGCAGCACAGGCCAGACACTTTCGACCTATCAACCACCAACGGTGCTCACGCGACTGGTGATGGACACAAGATGCTCATGTCGATTGGTGCCAATGGTATTGACATGGACAAGGTGCAGGTGCACCCCACGGGTCTGGTTGACCCCAAGGACCCCACGGCCAAGACCAAGTTTTTGGCAGCCGAAGGTACGCATGTGATATCACCTGGTCTTGGGTACAAATGCTAATGTCCGCTAGCTCTCCGTGGTGAGGGCGGTATCCTCCTTAACAGCAAGGGTAAGCGTTTCTGCGATGACCTCGGCCACCGCGATTACGTTTCCGGCATGATGTGGGAAGAGAAGAAGAAGAACCAGTGGCCCATCAGGCTCGTCCTAAACTCGAAGGCTTCCAACGTTCTCGACTTCCACACAAGGCATTACTCCGGCCGTGGTTTGATGAAGAAGATGACAGGCAAGGAGCTGGCCAAGGAGATCGGTGTCAGCGATAAGGAGCTTCAGGAGGAGTTCCAGAGCTACAATGCCATCGCCAAGGGCGAGAAGAAGGACACATGGGGCAAGAAGTACTTCCACAACTTGCCCTTCGACATCAGCGACACCTTCCACGTTGCGCTCATGGAGCCTGTGTTACATTTCACGATGGGCGGTATCGAGATCAACGACCAGGCACAGTGCTTGAATGCGGAAGGCAAACCATTCGATGGCCTGTTCGTCTGCGGTGAACTTGCTGGTGGTGTCCACGGTGCTAATCGTCTTGGTGGTTCGTCATTGCTTGGTTGCGTTGTCTACGGTCGCGTTGCAGGCGAGTCAGCATCCAAATATCTATTCCAGCAGGCACTCAAGGGTGCTGGTGGCTCAGCCGTCTCCCGTCTTGGCCAGATCTCACTTCACATCGACCCATCGCAGCCAGGCAAGGTTTCAGTAGAATGGGGCAACGGTGCCGGTGCTTCCACCTCGGCAGGTACGTCGGCCCCCGCCCAGCAGACCCAGCAGTCTGCCGGGCCTGTACTGAAGTCGGATGCCGACTCCCAGGACCCCGGCAAGGTTTCGAAGCCTAACCAGCCTCAACAGTTTAAGATTCCCGATAAAGAATTCACGCTCGAGGAAGTGGCGAAGCACAACAAGAAGGACGACTTGTGGATCGCGGTCAAGGGTATCGTGATGGATGTGACGAACTGGACAGACGAGCATCCGGGAGGTCCTCAGGCGCTCTTCAGCCACATGGGCAAGGATGCTTCGGAGGAGTTTGAGATGCTGCACGACGATGAAGTTATTCCCAAGTATGCGCCGGAGATTGTCATTGGCAAGGTGAAGGGACAGGAGGTGACGCTGGAGTACTGAACATGGTTACAAAAGGTGTTAGATCTCTATTCTTGTGTACTTCTAGCTTGTTCAATCAATGGCATCTTGGAATGACAAACATGAGAAAAGCCTCTGCCGAGGTTTAAAAATAGGTGCTCTGTGGAAGGTTGGAAGTGAGGAATGTCCTCGAGGCACGTGCGTCAGCGGACGCGACCCCTGCATTCTCGTGTAACGTACCGTGTTCGGCTAGCGGTGGATGCTTCCCTCCGGATCTACAAGTCGACCATGCGGAACCCCTTTGCGCTTATTACGCAACCACACCTCTTCTCGACGCGTACCCACGTCTCCACCGCTCTCGCGCCCCAGAAAATGCTTCCCCGGCCACATATACCTTCTGAAAACCTACGATGACGGCGTACGACGACTATGGCTTGCCTGTCGGCGCATATTCCGAGTCGGAGAACCTAGTACACCAGGCATGGAGGGTCGCGAAGGCTTTTGCGCTATACAGGGTGAAGCCGGAGGTAGACAAGAGGATAGGGAGGGGGTCATGGACGTGGAAAAGTGCGGTGACGGCCGTTAAACTTGCGGTGGTTTTGTGGTGGGTTGCGGTGTTCGTGGGTGAGAGGAGCGCGATCAAGAATGCGGTTGAGCAATGCAGATGGGAAAACTGGGAGAATTGGGTATGCATTGTCCAATTGCGCACATGCTAGAAGTATAAAGAGTTCTAATGGTGTACAGGAAAGCGGTGCAAATCCTCATAGACTCATCTTCGTCGCGGATCCTCAACTCGTAGACCCGCATACCTACCCCGGCCGCCCATGGCCCCTCAACGACCTTACCGTGAAGTACACCGACCAATTTCTCCGCCGTACATACTCCCGCATACAAGAAGTTCTCTACCCCGACAGCGTCGTCTTCCTCGGCGACCTCTTCGACGGCGGCCGCGAATGGTCGACACGCACTACCATGTCGCCCGAACAGCGATACAGAAAGTACGGGCAAGATTTCTGGCTAAAGGAATACGATCGCTTTGGCAGCATATTCTTCAAGCATTGGGGCGATGGAGGGTTGGACCCGCGGCCGGGCCAGCCTGGACGAAAGCTTATTAGCAGTTTGCCTGGAAATCATGATCTTGGGTTCGCCAAGGGAATTCAAATAAGCGTGAGGAAAAGATTTAATGCGTATTTTGGGGACGGGAATCGGATCGATATACTGGGGAATCATACGTTCGTTTCGATAGACAGCGTCTCGTTGAGCGCGTTAGGACAAGAGAGTCCGCAGACGGCTGAGGATATTTGGAGACCAACTATAGATTTCTTGGCTAATGCGAAGAACCAAAAGAGGAGGTTAATACAACGGGAGTTGAGGACAAGGCAGGGGTTGAAGCCATATCCAAGATTCGAACATAAGGAGCTGGAGGGAGCCCAGATCAAGACGCCATTGCTACATTCACAGGAGGATGTTGTCGAGTTTCCAAGCATTTTACTTTCCCACGTACCGCTTTTCCGCGCTCCAGGAACGCCTTGTGGACCGTTAAGGGAACATTGGCCGCCGACACCCGTCAAATCAGGTGAAGATCCGTTAGAGAGCGATGACCGGAATGCAATTGCCGTCCGAGGAGGATACCAATACCAGAACGTGCTCAACCGCGAGATCACAGCCGATATTGCAGAGAAGATCGGTGATCTGAGATATGCGTTTTCGGGAGACGACCACGACTACTGCGAGGTTAATCACCGCGGATATGCCTCTGCTGGTGGCGGCATAAAGGAGGTTACGGTGAAGTCGATATCTTGGGCGATGGGTGTACGCCACCCGGGCATTCAGATGGTCAGCATGTGGAACCCTGTTGATGGGCTAGGGAAGCCGCTTTCAGGAGATGGCTCAACAACGCTCCAAACACATCTTTGCCTTATGCCCGATCAGCTAGGTATCTTCATCCGTTATGCCGCCCTGTTCGGCCTCACGTTTCTCACCTTTGCCGTGCGAGCCGCGCTCGTCACTTCCGGCAGAATCAAATCCAGCTCAAACTCCTCGACTACTTCTCCCATTCTTCCAACCACAAACGCCTCGTCTGCTGAACACGAAAAAGCAGCCCTCACCTCCCAGCCCACCCCCCAACCAAACGGCAACACCAACACAACACACTCCACAAACTCCTCTACATCCTCCGAACGCGGAACCCTCCAAGTTCGCAACGCCACGCAGACACGCCCCCGTAGCACCTCCCCAAACACAGGCTATGGCCTCCCTTCCCAACAGACTAAATACACATACCCCCTCATCCAGCACGCAGGCTACTACGGCGCCTCCGAAGAAGAAGAGTTCAAACGGAAACAGGCCCAGGCGAAGGCCTGGGGTACCGTCAATACGAAGAAAGTGAAGACAGAGAAGAGAGGCATGGCACTGTTCTGGTCGGAGTTGAGGTGGAGTATGATCAAAGTCGCAGTGCCTGTTTTTGCGTGGTATTTTTGGTTAATTTGGAGATGGTGATTGGCGTTTACGGGTGGTCGAAAATGTATGTATATGGACATTGGGTTGGGCATCATGGCGTAACTCGAGCCAGCATAATTACAAGCGTGTTGCATTTTTACAGGCTTAGGCTTGTTTTTGATAATTCATGTGACTGTTGTCGTCTGCGCGTTGCGAATTATTCGGCGGAGGTACGAGGTACAATCGCTGGAATCTGTTCAGCTGGAGACGAACTTAGCATATGAGACTGTATCGATATTTCTCACGTACCGCTCAGTAAGATAAACGATGAAGCGTATAGTTGGTGTCAACTCGTTCAACACTTTAAACCTAGCGTTTCAGTCCAACATTACATGTCCCTCCTTCCTCCTCCGTCTCTCCAAATCGCTCGCCACGAATCGTTTCCTTCAGGAAGCATATATGTAACGAATACCTCCTTATTAATAACACTCAACCCATCCTCCTAGTAAACAACCTTTAAGCTTCCAGAAGACTTGCTAGTTAGTACCTTGTGCACCACCTAGATAAAGTGTGAGAATGATGGAGTACACTTCATAACTCAACCAAATGTATTCTGTTTGGGCATATGCCGCGAAACACGAGAACTCTCCGTTTTCAATTCCCACCCCCATCCCCCAACTTTCCATTCCCCCCAAAAACTCGTCGAATCAATTCCACCCTTGTTCTAAAATACTATCCCATATCAAGCGAAACGCAAGCGATCAACCCAGTTCATAACGCACTTACCGGACGCTGGAGCTAATAAGCTGGGAGACATATCTCCATCTTCATATTCACCTTCTAGACCCCGAAGAACAGAGTACGCCATACGGAGAGACATCGGAGAGGAGACAATTGATGAATATACTCAGCAGCACACACACACACACACACACACACACACTCTCTCTCTCTCTCTCTCTCTCTCTCTCTCTCAAGGATTACCTTTGAGCAACGTTCGCAGCGACTCGAACTCATCTGTGTGTGTGTGGTGGGGAGTGGACTGGTATTTTCGAACTTGTACAGGAAAGTTTAGAATTCGACTTGTCGTCCAAACTTTGTTCCTTTTTTTTTGCCATTCTGACTTGTTGAAGAAAAGAAAAATAAGTCAGATGGGAAGAAGGGAATCTCACAAGGGAATTTTTTTTTGGGGTCCCGGTGGAATTAATAGGTTTTTTTTTTGGCTTAGAGAGAGAGAGAGAGAGAGAGAGAGAGAGAGAAAGAGTCAAGGCCTTGGATGCATGTAACTTGTGGTTCCTGGTGGAATTGTACTTTAATGTCCTTTTTCGCTTGTGCTTCCAAGGCATATATGATGTGCACTGAAGAGTCAATACGGGGCTTCAACGCCTGGGAAAGCAATGGAGTCACTGCATGGCCATGGATTTTACTGCATCAGTTGTTTAGAACATTCTGACCTGGAGGGTTTGCTTGGCCTTGCCAATGCAGCAGTTGTGAGACGTAGCTAGGGCATGTGTGGGATTAAAGGGCGGAAGACTGAATAGAGTTTTGATGAATTCTGGGTTATCTTCGGAAGTATAGAGCTAATTATGTCCTATTGTACGTTCCTAGCACTGTATATGCTACGAACGAGGTCCAGCGCTTGTTTTCACAGAAAAGCAGAAATTGTAGCGAAAGGAAATCACCGTCATGCGTGTGCTAGATTCGCCTTACCTCTGCCATTACAGATTTATCATAGCTCTTACGAATCGGCAAACCTACTCCATCAAGGGTGTTCAATGTGATCAGCTTTGCTCTATCCGCCGTCTTAAGCCACCGTTCATGCTTGCAGTAAAGTTTGCACCAGGGGCAAGATCTTTGCCGTATAGGAATGGCAACAAGACCCCCCTCCGACATAGGAGATGAAGGCAGACGCCACAAGCGTTCATTGTACCCCCCCAATCCGGAAGCGCCACGCGCACACGCACGTCAACAACGTCACCTGCCTGGCATGGAAGCAGGGCGGTTGTTACCGAGAAACTTAGAAAGCGAGGCTCACTGGCTGGAAGTTGCAGCCGTGCGCATATCAACAACGTGCGAAGACGGCAGCTGAGATAAGGAACGTGTCGGAATGCGGGAAGGCGCGGAAGAATCCAATGGAAGGTGCATCGAGTATTGTCAGTGACAGAGGCAGCCACGATGGTGCCCCGCAGAAGAAGCGTTGTGGACAGGAAAAGACCATGGCGCTGCCTATCGCGTGGTGCGGCAGTGGCCTCATATGCTTGAAATTGGTTACTGTTGCGGTTCAGTTGTGGACTGGGGACTGGTTGAATTCGGGAAAGGAGAACGGTACGGTCATCGAAGACGAGAAGTCCGAGAAGTCCAGGAAAGAGGACTGCTACTCCTGTTGATCTTCTTTCCACCCAGTCATGGTAATGAAGAGTACGCTCGCCTGAGGCCACGAGGTCAATCTTGTCGTAAGATATGTCGCGTTTCTCTTATGTCAACCTGCTTGTGCTTTGCTCTTCTTTGACGGGCTTCTTAAACTTGACGGACGCAATACCTCTCGCGGCAAAATACCCGATACTCGCTCTCACGGATCTGGATTAGAAACCAAAAAGCAAAAAGTCGTCCTTCTAACCGCGTTTATTTAGCAAGGGCCCGAGAAAGTAGAAACGCACGAGCACCCAGCTTAAGCGATGCACACCGAACCTTAGATTGACAGGGAAGTTGAGACGAGCTTTCGAAAAAGAAAAAAAATGATCCATGAGCTTCCCAAGCATTTCTGAGAACGCGAGGGCCACGTTGACGCATAAGCCAGCCGAAGCCACTTCCGCTTCCGCGAGCCAAAGACTGAGAGCACGGGCATGTGCACAAGCACATGGAGGACCTGGCCGTCGGGGAAATGTGAATATTTGCTTTTTCGCTGTCACCTGCACGCGCGATGATAGTCACCGCTAAGCGAGAAGCGTTTCCGTGTGACTCTTTCTGAGTCTCTTAAACATGCATTCGACTGCACGCATGCAGCCGAGGGTTGTTGCGCTCGAGAAAGAAACTTTAGAGGGCAAGGCAGAGCACGCACTTAAGATTCGACCAATGTGAGAACCGTCTCAAGCAATAGACGCTGAGTACAGTAGCGGTCCGTATGCTGATATCTGTGATGTGTTACTTTGCTGTACTATGTGTAGTATATCCCTCACCTGTTATGCCTGCCCGCCATGTGGCGGTCGCTATTGGAGCGGAGCTTGCTCGGTCGCACACCCTGAAGCTTCCAATTGCATTCGTATGCATCTCGAGAGCCATTCAGCGACATCAGATTAATCCTTCGTGTTACACAACAAAGCCTCATATTGACCGCTACTTCGGAGTTTGCAGGAGATACATCGCTCATGATCTCTCGCTGGCGCAACTAGGGTTGGCGATCAAACCGGCCGGAACGGAAGGACGAAGATGGTGGTTGTCGGACTGCAGAAAACGGGCAGGTGGCGGAGTCGACGGTTGATAAGTTGAGGTAGTCAACCCCACGATTTGTAAAGGTTTTTAGGACGCTTGCTAAACTTGAAATGAGCACAGGCTAGCTGAAACGTGTCGCTGGCTTCTGTAACCGAGGCTGGATCAGGGACTGCGAACCTGAAAACCTGGCTCGGGCCGATCGTCCTTTGCTGTGTTCTTGCTGCCGAGCGAAATCTGCCGCTCCAGCTCCTCTCGGCATTTCGCCTTATCATTGCTTCAACCCACCGAACAGAACCCAACACATGAGCTTAAAATAACTCAGTGTCTACTTAAACTGATAGAAGCGAATGCTTTGGCAAACGGGCCTACGCATGATAGATTAGCATTGTAGACTCGAGCTCACTAAGAAGCCAAGCCTAGAGGTAGTGACGCGGAAGACTAGGTTAGAGCACGAGTTCGCGTGCGGCTAGAGAGTTCTTAGTAGCATCTCTACCGATGTTGGTCCTGCCTCATAGAGTCGTATGGCCGGTAAAGAGTAAGATAAGAGCATCATGTTGTTCAACTTGACGCGCCGGCGCCATTACTAGAATTTCATGTGCCGCTAGTGCTGTAGTCTATGCTCTTATCTTTCAAAGTGATAATTGAATGTACAAGGCGGAATACAAAATAGCTGCCCACTAAGGCGGGCAAGTTCCTGTATTATAACTTGGCGGACAATGACATGATTCTCAATAGTGACGATTGAAGAAGCAGAATGAGAGACAGGCGGTCGAGAAAGTGTGCTTTGACCCCTGAAAGATGCAGAAACACTGGGAGGCTGCGCCGGACTCTTAAAACGGGACTAGGAATCATCTACGGATGACATCCTGGCGAGAAAATGCGGAAAGACCACGAAGAGAAGGACATGCTGGTGACTTCTAGTCTATCGCGTAACCTTACACGATCAGGTTGACCATAGTATACCTTTGAGTGGTACACTCTTCATCTCAGACAAAAACAGCTCGTCTTGGTGAGATGAAGAAATGCGCTGGTCGTAGTCGTCCTCGCAGGTCTCTTTTGCTATGCGGACTGCCCCACCCTTGAAGGACGTCAGTGCCATTTCTCCATCCACCCGCTGTAAGCTTTTATGATTGCCCTGCTGCAGTCAGCACACGAATCCTCTGTACCAATGTCTCCTGACTTCTTCGATAATGCATGTACAAATTGCTGTCGGGGTCAATAGTTCGGTGCTGGAGCTGCCTGTTCCACGAATCATCCAATGCTATGCATTTGCGCCTGGGTAATACTTTCCGAGCTCAGGGCTGACAGCATCACAGGGATACCCTTCGAAATCAAACAGAGCCCGGAATTAGCGTCTTGATCTTGTGCTTCTAGACAGCGAGCGGGGAGCGGTAGCTTTCTCGCATGATGTTTGGCTAGAATGCGGGCTTGGCTGCTAGTTGTTTGCTATTGCGGGGCAGCTGGTCGACGGGCAGGTGCAATCGACCCACTTAGGTAACTCCCTCCATATTAGACTACACACTCGATGGCATCGAGACTTCCCGAGGTCAAGGGGACAGGTTGATGTAAGGATCCTTCCAGCTACTGCACATCATGACGACTCGTTGGGAATGACCGCGTCTCCCGCCCTCAGTCGTCTCTGCGCTAGGCATTAGCACACTGACGCCTGACGAACTTTATAGGAATCGATCCGTGAAGGGAAATAAGTGCGTTCCCCTCACAGCCAAGAGCATGCCTCCTTGTCATCATCCTTCGCCAAACCTTGTGTTGTATCTCCCACGTCTGCAACTGAGGGATTTTCGAACCATGCTTGAAGGGCAATCGATCACGGTGACTCCCAAATAGTCCCCTTGAAGGCATCGTGGTTTCTAACCCGCAGAAAGCCCGAGCAGTCGGTGTCAGGGGCGGGGAAAGGGATGGCAAATAGACAGCGTGGGGTGAAGGGATTGCCGACATCTGCGAGGTTACGACGCCATAGCACACAGTGTTGAGAGGTTCAACAATCTCAGCCTTCGCGGTAATTCGGCGTGTAGAGCAGGAACGAGGAGCTAGAACAATACATCGATGTCTTGGCATCCCACGTCGTCAACCCGTCGTGGATGTCGCACATAGCCGACAAGAGACATCCCACGCGATCGTCCCGGTTAGGCCGGTTCGAGATGCGGCTCTGAGGGGTAGTCTGGCTCAACCAGCCTTAAGCTGACTGTGGCAAAGAATAGCAGTCGAACACAATGATAAGGTGTGGTTCAGTTGGTTTGCAAGCCGGAAATAGCACTGCATGTCGGCGAGACGCGGAGGTTCTAGACAAGATCAGCGTTTGGAAGCAGACGATGGGCAACCAGGAGCACAAGTTACGATATGCTTTGTAGAGATGTTCTTGCTGGATGGAGTGAAATTGTGGCGACTCCTTTTTGCTGGTGTAGTCGCTTTGGCCGTGTGAGGAAACTGTCCGCAGACAATCGGCTCGAGATGGAATGGGCCGTTCTCCACAACTGCCTCTGGACCTGCAGAGTGGTAGTGTGCTTGTTAACTTCAACGTCAGATCAAACCGCACCACCATCATGCCACCTCTGTTATACAGAGGCTAGTGGGAGTCTAGCGGCAGAGGAAATGTTCCACCAGTCGACGGATAACTGCTGGTATGTAGTATCACAGCAGGTAAGAGGTCAACTCGATTTCGGCTCACAGCTGAAGATCACAACTCCCCGCATACTACATCGCAACCCCTCTTCTGCTACGCCTGCTAAGATCGTATTCAAGGTTATTTCCGGCGCGGCACAGATCAGAAAATTTTGCGCAGCAGGAATCGCTCCACCTGTGACACACGCATCCCACGCGCAATGGCTCGTTGCATGTTCTTCTTCCGTTGCTCCCTACATGGCGAGGTCTTACTGCAAACCCATTTGCCGAAGGAGACTCCTTCGCCAACGGAGCCGGAGAAAGTTGTCAAGTCGAGTTTTCCTTAGTCTTTCGAATCCACTTTTGTGCAGGACACCCTGGCTTGCTGCGAAAAATTTCAATGATGGCTGGGCAGCGTCACATGGCTACACACAGGACGACAATACTAGGGTTTGCAGCTTCAATCTGAAGACTTAGTGTCCGGGCTAAGGGGGGGCCACGACATTCGGGGAGCTTCGGGCAGCATCAGAGGACATAAGCCGCCTCGAATCGAGCACACGGGCTCGACTGCAGGCCAGTAGGGATACCAGAAAGGTAAGCTATCGCGGGGACGACTGGGCATCATGCAAGTAAGAAGCTCGGAGGTGTAGCGGCCGCAGCAGCATGCGTCAGTATGTGAACGTGGTCGAAGAGCGGGGGAACGCCCATGTTCCTCGGATCGACAAATTGTGGGGTAATAGCGCGTCCTGTTGGCGAGGCTTCGGTTGCTTCTCGGCCTGCTCCTTTCGCGAGGCCGTACGTTGACGCACGCAGACAGACGATTTCGAGATTGCGCCACACTGGCTGTTCAGACGTGCAGGAGCGTCGATGCCCCGGATTTCCATTACGAGACACACGCATGCTGCCAGCACCAAGCTGCAGGAAAAATTTCACTCCGCGTGCCAGCGTGGATCGAGCACTCCGTCGGAGAACAGCACTGGGAGTTCTCCGTATGCCCCAAGTGCGGCAAGAAGACGGTTCCTTGTACCCAGGCACAGCACTGTCGGCCGTTCGTGGGAAACACCTTGTCTAGTCTGGTGTTGCGCGCGTTGGCGTGGGGGAAGCAGAGACAAGCAAGTCCACCGGCATTCAGGAACCGTCACAAACGGCCCAAGCATTTCTCGTGTGCCGCAGTAGAGCCTGGGATCTGGAAACAAAAGCAATGAGAGGCTGGAGCTTTTCCACGTCTCTGGGTCGCAAGCCCTCCACGACTGCCGGCGTACTCTTTCTGGCATAAGCTGCAGGCGCAATGTATCTTGTGAGCAAGTGACCTCGACTGCTCACAGTGTGCCAGCACGAAAAGCATCACGGCCAATAGAGACTACAACGGTGTCTAGTGCAGGCGATAGCGGGTTCGGATGGATGAGGACTACCGCCAGAAGGCACACCGCAACGAGGGGAGAAGTGGGAAATGAGGAGAGAGTCGGAGCGAAGCTGGCTAGTGTGGCGTGCGAGCCAGAACCCGCAATGCGCCACCGCAGTAATCGGGCGTGGGGGTTCTCTGCTGCCGGGAGCGATGCAGTAATGGTGACGAGGCTAGAGCGAGCAAAAGCGACCCTGTCTACGGCCATGTAACGCTCGGGGATATTGATGACAGCTGCTCTCGCTGATGCCCGTATGGTCTTGTGACGGGGACCCTGGCGGCCTGGCCGACGTCTGCCACGTCTCGCATCCCAGGGACGCTCGCTCTCCCTCTGCGCGCTGCATTTGCGCTGCAGCACCGCCTGAATGGCCGCCGCGCGACGAGAGGGCGCGACAGCTGGCAATGGCACCGCAACCGGCGGCGTTGCGGCCCAGGGGCTCGGTCGTGGATATCAGATGATGTGAAGAGTCGGGCGGCGGGCGTCTCCATTCACGCCGAATGCCCTCGTCCTCCCCACCCCCACACTAAGATCACCGAGCGCGCCCCTGCAACGCTCTCGTCGAGCCCGCCAACCCTTCGCATGGGCGAGCCGGTGGCGATGATCGCCCTATCAGCGGCCTGTCTGCGCTTGCAGAGATCGTCACAAGGCGTGCCCCCCTTGTTCAAACACCTCCGGCCAAGATCCGACCACGACGGCCGCTCACCTCCCTGCCAGCGGCCACCGCGACGTGAGGGAAAAAAGCAAAAGCCGTCAATCAACCATGCACGCCCGTACCCATTGGCTCCTCGCAGGAGCGCTAGCCAAGGCGCAAACAGCCGTGCCTGACATCGGTAACGCGCAGTGCAGCGCCTCCAAGAGTCACCGCCCCTTTGGTCGTCACAGCCATGCCTGCTCGTCCTTCACGGGAGCACCTTTGCGCACCTTGCTTTGCCCGCGATCCCCAGTGTTCTGACCGTGCTGTCAGCTGGACCCCCACACTTGCCATGGCTCCAAACCCGCCATAGCGCTTCTCCACCGTGTGCATTATTTAAGTTCACGTACTATCCTCGGTACAATTCTAGCTTTCCTTGACGTACCCGTTCCGTTCGTCAACTATTTGCCCGTTGATCTTGAGTTATTCTTTGTCACAAGTCTCCGCACGCTGCCACCCCTTTTTCTCTATAAAGCCAGCTAGTTGCCACCAAGCACCTAATCCTATATCATGTCACCACATCACGACGCACCCTCTCCCTCCCCTAGCTTCAATTCCCATTCCGGATACAATATTCACCACCAAGCTGTGCAAGCCATCTACGACATGACACACTACAACGACACTTTCGACACAAGCTCTGTCGAATCAGCCGACGTTGGCCTCCGCAGGTCACTGGTTCCGGGCATCTATGTTCCAACTGTGGCATTCTTCGATCATGTCACTGACAACGTGGATGTGGACACGATAGCCAAGCACGCCGTTCGCCTCGCAAAGGCTGGTGTTGCCGGCATTACCACCCAAGGATCCAATGGCGAGGCTGTCCATCTTTCACATAAGGAGCGCAACCTTGTGACCTCCACTACCCGTAAAGCTTTGGATGAAGCCGGCTTCGGCTACATGCCCGTCATTGTCGGGTGTGGAGCTCAATCAACTAGGGAGACGATTGAATTGTGCGAAGAGGCCGCCTCCGCTGGCGGAGACTACGCATTGGTTCTCCCACCCGCCTATTACCAGGGGCTCTTCTCTAAGGAGACAGTAGTCAACTTTTTCCGGGATGTGGCAACGACCTCGCCAATCCCAATTCTCATCTACAACTACCCAGGAGCTGTTTCCGGACTCGACCTGAACTCGGATGCCATCATTGAGTTGGCTCAGCATCCAAATATTGTGGGCTGCAAGTTGACCTGCGGTAACACGGGCAAGCTCAATCGTATCGCGGCAGCCACCCGTGCCGCTACCATCTCTGATCCTGGTTCAGGGTTCATGTGCATGGGTGGCTCTGTTGACTTCACCCTTCAGACCCTGATCGGAGGAGGATCGGGCATTATCGGTGGCATGGCCAACATTGCCCCAAAGACATGCGTCAGACTCATTGAATTATTCGAGGCGGGTCAATATGCAGAGGCTCGCAAGCTGCAAGCTATCGTGGCGCGTGGCGACTGGGCCGCCATTCAGGGAGGAATCATTGGTACCAAGGCTGGTCTCATGGCCCATTTCGGATACGGAGGGTATGCCCGCAAACCTCTTCCAAGGCCGAGCAAGGAAGAGACTCGCAAGTGGTGCGATGCATTCGAGGAGTTGGTCCGGGTGGAGAACTCGTTATGAGTTGTGCTCCGTCCACGTATCTCTTCACGTTGAACGCTCGGCCCCCGCTACGACAGATACCCCAATTTTCTCTTGACCTCCGCACCATCCGAGGATAATTATTTATTGTCCTTCTTGCGGTGACTCGACATAGCCCTCACGGGTTCGACGCGTTCAACGCATTCGATATCGCATCTTCACCGGCGTTGAGCGCTCGTGCATACTCTGCGGCGTTTTTCCTTTTGAATCTCAAGCGTTTCATTTTCTTCCATTTCATTGCAAAAGTAGGTCTTCAAAAGCAGGGCAAGCTCTCCGCCAAAAGCTTTTTCAGTCGCTTCGCTTTTCCTCGAATCCTCTGAACAACCAATTTCGCACAGACCTTGTACAACTCGGTGCCTCTCTCCTTTCAATCTCCATAACGTGCTCTGGGTGGTATTTTGCTTTTCAACAACGCTTTTCTATTACTTTGCTGCTGGTCGCAAAAGGCCTAAGCGGAGCGGTACAGGATAGGTCCGCGCATCGCGTATGTAGGATACTCCAGCGCTTGCAACTGCACGTGAATCAATCAATTGGATGTACCTATTCGCCCTCGCTCGGTAACCATGAACTCGTGATGCTTCAAAGTGTGAGACTCAGTTTGCGCTCCGATCCAATTAGAGGACTGTAGCCTAAGATGGTTCCTCGCATGAGATCAGCACAGACAATGCGCTCCGCAGGGAAGGAAGCACTGCCGCAAAGGGACTTACTTTCCCGAACGATATCTGGTGCACGTGTACCTGTATGGTGACGTATCCTCCAGCTCGTCCCTTCCTCCCCGGTCATCGCTCCTTCCGCCGCAGCCGGATATCGTACATAGTTGTGAGTGGACCAAGGCCCGTATCACACGAACCCCACAAAGTCAAACAGCTATCTCCCAATGGGCCAATATCAGCCGATTCCCGCTTGAACCACTCCAAGGTTGCCCCTACTTCAGGGCCACGTTTTCCCATGGTTCCTCGTGCAATCAACTCGACGGCCAATCACAACCCCACCATGACCACGTCCAAGCTCTGGCCTTTCTTTGCTTCTTTGCTTCTTCTACCACTAGAGTCGAGTGATAGCTAGCTGACCGGCCGGCTGGCTGCAGCGTCCCCTTTGCCAGTCATCCTCGCATCAGCTGGGCTGGGCCTGACCGCCTGGTGACGATTGGGTCGAAGCGATTGCACCGTGACGACTCCCAATCTTGTTTTGCTCGATAACCACGTTTCCCGCACTGGCTCATTGGGCAGGTCCGGCGGGTGTGCACAGCGTATGCTGTACACATGCACATGCCGTGTTTCCGACTGGGATCAAGATACGGAAAGCAAAGCGTGGACGTTGCCGTGAGGCGTGATGAGTGCTTCGGCGTAGACATGGAAACGGGCTAGGCTTTTCATGATGCTGGAGAGTTTGGGGGGAACACAAAAATCCCGCGTCAAGGGCAACATTGATCGGGCCATTGTAGGCTTGCCCCGTTGCCTTGTTTGGGCTCTTATCAGTGCGGGTGTGCGTTGTGGGCCTTAGAGGCGGGTTGAGTGGTTTTCCTCCATGAGGCTGGCTGCTGGGTAATGATGCCATCTTCGCACCACATGACTTCATGGCATTGTCGCGAAGGGAAGGCTGAGAGAATTGGACGGGCTCCCGTCTGTCTGGAGTATGTATCTATATATAGACAACTGTCGGTGTCGCTACGAATCGAAACGTAGCTATTGCATTGAGAGAAAGCGGTCAAGACGTCTACAAGCCCGCAAGGTCTAGCGATATTCCTGACCATTGGGCCGACGCCTTTTCGTGGATATGACATGCCTGACGAAAAAGATTACGAGGTCGTGCGCTAATGGTACCTCTGTATGTCTTGTGGAGGCTGAGACACGCACAGCCGGGGCAATAGCATCCGATGGCTTTCGGGGAAGTCTCCCGCCATTCCGCCACGAACTGTCGTAGAGATACTCATCTCCGACGCTGGGGAAAAAAGAAATGTTATATACTCTTGCTATCTCATACCTTCTGTTTCTTCGTTCCATTGGACCTGTGACAGGGCGCAAAAATAACTCGGTGGCTGCAGAACGGGAATGCTAACGATAGACATGTCAATTTTGGTCAATTTTGGGTCTAGCAAATTAATCTGATTCTCTACCTGATTCGAAGACCTATACCTCGGTCGCATCCAAGAATCGAAAACACAATCACCTCAACGTGATGTACTCCTCCAACAAATCAATGTATGCCTAATATCTCGGCTCTGCCGCCCACAGCTTGCAGTCCACCATCACATCATCTACCAGCAGGACTAGCTGAGATCTCGCAATGCCTTGTCTTTCCAGCCGGTGACCAGAAATACAAGTCCCTAGCTTCCTATGTTTCCGTGATCACCTCCTCGATGACATTGTGGAGACCGATCATCTCACCATCAATAGGAGGGTGTACAGGGAAAGTCCAGCAACGAGACAAACGCACTTGGATGCCAGCGGCTCTCAGCTGGCCGAACGGCTCGATTAAACCCAACCCTTCTATCGGCTTGATTTCAAGTCCAAAGGCCAGATCGATGGACACAGTGACCATTTTGAGCATTCTCAGATACCACAGATTGTCGGCAATGCACTTAACGATTTCGCCAACTTTTGGTGCGGGTAGCTTCGTCGTATGGTCAAACCTGACTGCTAACTCTTTGAGTTGCCTCGGGAGGCGGTCCAGCACGGTGTCAATACTCTCGGAGCCTTTGCAAAGCCCGTCGATTGGGATGCAGAGAATTTCGAGACATGGGAAATCTGCGAGAGATATTGTTTCTTGATCAGAAAAGAGGGTGGTAGTAGGATCGAACGCGGACTTGAAGTCTTCGTTAACAGCGAACGCAAGTTGTAGGCGTGAAAGCGTGTTCTTATGCTTTCGTATCGCCAGACCGATGCGGTTATAATCCATGCCAATATCTTCGGTTTGGGGAGCACCGTTAAAGGTGCTGTATCCATAAGTGAAGGAGGTCAAATTTTTGATGGACGCGAGGAGCTTGATAATGATAACCTCATGAAAAGAACAGTTTCCTACAAGAAGCTCTGTCACATTTGAACCGTCCTCTGGGCAACGCCAACTCATGTCCCTAAATTCGGTTAAACCTCTCAGAGTTACGGTCTCGAGAGCTGGAAGACGTAGTATACCCGACAGTGTCCCTGAATGGATCGCACTGAAATTTCCTGTCATATTCGGGTTAATATGCGTGTAATCAAATTTCTTGAGCCTGCTGAATGTCTGCTCAGGTGAAATTCCAGTGCCTAATTCATGATTTAGTAAGATACTTATGAAAAAAGTACGCAAGTGCGCATGTATGTCTCGATCAAACTTACCGTATTTTGGATCATGTAGCAGTGTTTCCCACCAGTGATGCTGTTCATAACCTTCGGCTGCCCATCCCAGCCGCCGGTCATAGATGGTGAGGTCTTGGATATTCGTCGCAAATTTCAACACAGCCTCAAGTACCCCACTGTGTCCACGACCATCCGAGATCGTATGGACATGCTTAACGCATTTGGCCAATTCAGGTTTGCATCGAATTGCGTCAGCGAACTTGTTGGCTTTCAGAAGACTCATAAAATTCTCATTTCCCGAAGAATAAAGAACCGGGATGGCAATCGTGTTGAGTTTTCGGCAGACGAGACTGAGGCTGTGTAGGTTGTGAAAGCCATGTTCGTCACATCGGGCAGAAAATTCGACGATGTTGTTGAGGAGCTCGACCGGCAATGCCATTAGACAGCGTTCAGGATTAGTTGATGGGATCAGCATGTTCGCGTGGAACTGGGCGGTACGGCAGCTGACACTGTTGCATGCACCAACGAATTGTACGATACGCTCGGAAAAGTCCCAACCATAATAGGAATCAGAATCGTATTCAAGAAACCCATCAGAATTGTATTCGTATTCAGAACTCCCATCAGAACCCGATTCAGAATCCGATTCAGGAACCTCATCAGAATCCCGTTCAGGAACACCATCAGAATCCGAATCCACATACTGCGCTTCCATGTGCAACTCCATGATTGAGTAAACAAGATAGGAGTGGATATTGCACGGTGTGATGAGGGTAACAGGAGCTTGCGATTGTCCAAGATACGAGCGCCGTATGGAGGAGGCTCGGGGTCGAGTAAGATTGTTGGTTGAGTCAACGAAGTAGAGAAGAGGGAGTAGTTGATTAGAGAAGAAGTGTAGAACTTTATAGAAGTTAAGGACTCGGAACCCACTAAAAACAGCTCACGGACGTTCAATTTCAATGCTGGCCATTACGAGTGACTAGAGGAGGCGCAGATTCAGGGCCAACAAGGTCCGTTCCTAGGTCAACGAAGAGGAAAATGCGCTATAAACTCGTGAACGGGCTCGAGGGTGCACGGACAAGTCGACTTCGACGTACAAATTCGTAGTAAAAGGGAAACGTATCGGCCAGTGAAAGACTCAAGGTGATGTCAAGGTGGCACTTACGAACGTCATTGTTCACGAAATGCCAAAAGCACCAAAACTTTCACTACAATCAATCCTTTAGGCAGCAGCTGTGACTCTCTTTCCCACTTTCCTTGCACTTGGTCTTCCTTCAAACACTCGACCCGCTCCTACCATGCCGCTCCCCAAACTCAACCTCAACGCCGATGGCCACCTCCAGAGCCTCAAAAACGTCGTCAACAAAGTGAGAGGCAAAGACAACAAGAAAGACAACGAAACCGAGTCCGCAGCTACTCTCCAACACCGCAAGCAATTCCGCCAGATCTCCGACGATGAGCGCGCCGTGGCGCCCGACGTAGGTGAACATGGATGGGGACATCGGAGCTGGCCTAGTGTTCGACGGGAACTGAAGGTGGAGCGAATCCGGCCACAGCAGGATCAGAGCAAGAATGAGCAAATGAGTAGAGACGAGGTTCATGCCGTGAAGATGGCGCATGTCAAGGTGGGCAGGGCCGGGGCAACTGAGAAGAATGGGAAGGAACCACCGACCACATTTCAAGGATACCCAGTGCGGGAAAGATGTTAAGCAGGAAAGCGTAGCGGAAGCGGAGAGACTTGGGAAAGCTAGAAGTGAGCCAGGTCTGAAGCTGTGCGTAGCAGGAAATGAAACGAGCGCATATGGGTCATAGGCATGCAAGGTTCTGATGAAATGTGGTCAGCAAGTAGCGGATCTCTTACACCTTGGAGCTACATTCTCCCTCTAAGCCCCTTCCTATCCTCGACATTTCTCAATTCACTACCCCAGTGGACAATGCGGGTACACATAGGAAGATGACGCAGTAAATACACATTGTCCATGCCCAAAGGGGTTGACGGTCATTGCTAGTGACCGCGTAGCAATCAGAATTAGTATTCAGAAATCCCGGCCAATGCAACTGACTTCACTGTTCAAGCTCATATTCGCAGCTAAAGAGGGCTACTCAAACTTATTCCTGTACGCAACATATTCTTCGCGCTAAACAAACAGCCTGCTCCCCCCAAGCCACTTTTAAGTACCTCCTGCCCATCGATGCCGCATGCATGAGAAGAAAAAGGAGCAATCATGCTGTGCCACCCGGTAGGACCAAAACGCCGGTATTTCTGCCGTTAGGTATTCCACTACCCGATCGCGCCAATTTACAAAGATACAAGTTCAATCAACGTAGAACCACTACCAGTCTCTACGCTGTCACCATTAGATACTCATTCAAAGCTTTCTGAAAAGAGTCCAGACACTCATTCTATGATGTCCTCATAAGATGCAGAAAGATGGTGCACTTTTCGATATCCACCTGCTCTTTTGGATCCTTACTCTCCGGCTTTCCCTTTCGATCCTTTTCTGCTACTATTTCCACTTCGATCCGGTTGACGCCAACTACGAGCTTGCCCTCGTAGACTGGCTCGCCCTTCTTCTTCCCGCCTTCCAAGCCAGCTATCGAGGAACCGTTGATGCCGGCATTGGCGGAAATGCGATTTACCTCAAAGGTCTTGTTGCCGTTGACGCTGACGAAGAGGCGGTAGAGACGAGATGTAAGGGCGATTGGAATGTAGGGAATGATTTGGAGATATGAATAATTCTGTGAGAGAATCATAGTGGCGCTGTGTATTGTCTTTTGTTTGTGCGCGAGGACGTCGACAGACCAAGGGTTGGGAAGAGAAAGCGCTGGATGAGTAGTGAGAGTAATCTTAGGTATGAGAGCCTCGTCGACACCTGTGGAGATTAGCACATGCCTGCATAGGCAAGGGGATTGCACTCACTCTTGAGGGGAACCTTCCTGAAATTCTCGAAATGCGGCGTGACAGGAGGAACGTAGTAGTTGGGTGGGGGATGATAGTGTTGTGGGTATCCACTTTGTTGGCCGAGAGGCCCATTGGGATGCGGACTGCCGCTCGTGGGACGGGATGAAGGTGGTGCCATGCCAGGATGGGGAGTCTGAGCCGGAACACTTAATCGTTGGCTTTGACTGTCGGATGCAGTGCTTGCTGGCCTGATTGCGTTCAAAGCAGGGGATTGTATATCATCCTTAATTCCATTAGTCGCCGGGGAGGACCCTGCTGTTCTTGTTTGCGAGCCACTTAACGGGGCAACCGTTCCTGAAGCTCCTAGCTTTCCACTGAACGGGTTGTTGCCCGAGGGAGTCTGCGGTTTTCCAGCAGATGAAGGTCGAGATGATTTCGAACCGTTCACGCTGTCCAAGACATGCCGCTGCTGACGCAACAGAGCCTCGTTGTCGACGATAAAGCCGGGTGTGGTAGAGCTACGCCTTCCGGGTGTATTCGAATCGGACACAGGGCTTTGTCGTAGCTTGAGCTTCAACTGTTGTTTCGGTGCGGCAGCTGGCGAGGGGCCGGTGGTGGACATGTTGAGCTTGAGTTTCGGTTGGGGGGGTTCCTCCACCTGAGCTTTAGCTTCTGCTAATCGTTTGTTGAACATTTCCTATACCTGTGAGCGAGATGCGCATGGAATTTGTTTGGTGAATATACCTCTAGCTCTAGGGAGAGATTGTAGAGCTCACTTCCGTCCTCATTGTAGTCCCTAGCATTTTTCCAAATCAGGCTTGTCATCTGCTCGAACGCATCCCAAGTCTTCAGCTCGGTATTACCGGTTGGTGGATTGCGACCAATAACTCCTCTCACTTTCTTCTGCACGCCAGTAAGCGATACGGGGTCTTTGATCAAGGCATAATAGTCCTTGAGAGCGCGACTAGGAAGCTGGACGAAAGGTTGAAAAATCGGGAGATCGCTCCTGCGTATGATTAGCTTGGGTTAAAAGCATGTTCGACATGAATGCTCACTCTGGTTCTACATAATCAATCATCTCGCGAATGATCTGATCTTGTGCCTGCTGGAATGTCTTGCCCTTGAAGTCAGGGCTGTCATTTTCTTCCGGTACGGCAGACGCTGAATGTCGTAGCTTTGAGGAAGCCGGAGTGACTGCATGTGCAGCAGCATTAGCCGCAGCTCTCCGCGGGCGGTCGGAGGAGTCTGGAGTAGAGGCAGCAGCTCGCGGAGTCGAAGGATGAACGCGTGGGATAGGCTTTCCATATGGAACAGGCTCTTCGCCAGGTATTGGTGTCGCGACGGCCTGGTAGTTGTTGTCTCGGTAGGCTGGATTGTGCTTGACCATCCAGTTGGACGCCGTTTTGCGCAGGCGTTCAGCATCTTCGTATACGATCGATTTCTTGTCATTGTACGATTTCGCGTTGTTGACGAGCCGCTTGCAGTCGCTCTCGACCTGGGCGAGTGAAGGGTATCCGCCGCTGAGAAGTTTCTCCTGTGCTACAATCAGCATCCTATATCCCGGCTTGTCTCAGAATTGATCTCGCGGAGGGGCGTCGAACCTCGATGGTGTCAATAGCAATAGGTAGCTTGATAACGTCGTAGTACTCTGGGAGCTCGTCCTGCGCGCGCAAAGGTTAGCGGGGCGGGCGCCGGGGCATGTCTAGGAGCTCTTCATACCTTGTCAGGAAGTGTCAAGAAGTGCACCGAAATGGGTCGGCCACTGGGGCGGTCAGTATGTGGTGACGGCGACGGCCTGGATGCCGTATTCGGCGCCTAGGCGAGGACGCAGGGCACTCACGTCTTGTCCTTTGCCTGCCTCAAGCTCTCGAGGAACTTCAAGCCCATGGTCTTGGTCATGTCGGCCGTCTCGGAGGCGTCTGCGTCAGCCTGCACACACAGAGTCCATCGTTAGCATCCATCGCTCCATCTCCCCAGTGTCTCCTCGGCCGTGTATTCGCGCGCATCGTCGGCAGGTGGCCTGTGTTGTTGCGACGGTGGTGGAGGGGCGGGCGTGAAGGTCGCTCGTCGAGCCGTCGCGCGCTCCACGTCTGTCCAGGAGCCATTCCGCATCGCGACCATCGCGCTCTCACAGTCTCAGGACCACCGCCGACAATGCTCTAGTTACCACCACAGCGTGCACGTACCGGTAGTTTCTGGCGCTTTGAGGGTCGTCCCTCGTTTTCCGGCGCAGCAGCGCCCGCCGCTTTGCGCTTCGCTGCGCTCTCCATTGGGCAGGATTTCTTGTCGCGTGAACAATCAGAGTGGAATGAAACAAGTCTGCCCACAATCAGCAAGTCGGGGGCCGGTGCATCGATGTGCGTCGTTGTGCTCAACTCTCAATGCTGAGAGACGCGACCCTTGGTGGTTAGCCGGCGCTAGTCACATTCCGTCACGTGCCAGGGCGGAATCACCAACATCGACCTTCACTTGCACACACACCCTTGGAGTCTCGTCTGCAACAATATCATATGTATTTTTAGGCGGCCTGACTCTGATTACGCTCGTTACATATCAATGTCTAGTAATCGCCCTGGCTACTGCCATCCAGGGTATCCCAATGTCGAAGAAAAACTACGCAAGCGACTTTGCCAAAAGTGCGCGACCTGAAGAAATGGATGCAAGAGTCCTGAAGCTATGGGTATCAACCCGAAGTCTTCTTGGCGGCCTCGGTCGCCTGTTTCTCGAACTCTGCCTGGGCCTCTTTCTCCTTCATCTCTCGTACCTTGGCGAGCACCACCTCTCGGAAGATGGCGCCCTTAGCAATCCTGCTTAGACGCCCGGGCCCTTTTCCTGGGCTGCCTGCAGACGATGCTGGAGCATCTGTTGTCGTCAGACCCTTGCCAATGCTCTTGCCCGCTAGCACCTCACCCGCTGCTGCAGTTGCGTTGGCAGGCACATCTGCTTCTCCAGGGACGTCTTCCTCATCGTCCTCTTGCATCTTCAAGGCCTCAATGCGGTTGGCAAGCCTCACCAGCTCAATACCACGCTTGAGTCGTGCCTTCGCGACGTATGCGCGGATCTCTGGCAGCAAGTTGTGGTCTGAGGCAGTCTTGCCGCTGAGCCAAATATGCTTGAGAGCTTCCTATAATCTTTGTCAGCTATGTGATTCTATGTCGATTTGCTTGCTCTCTTACTTCACTACTGGGCCGTTTGTTAGGATCTGGCTGTAGTAATAGAGTGATGAACTCCTTTGCATCCTTGCTGACATCTTTCCAGTACCGCTCGTGGAAGATGACGCGGCCATTCTTGCATTCCTCGATCAAGTCCGCGAGGTTCTCGGAACGGAAGGGCGAGTATCCGCACAGGAGAGTATAGGTGATGACACCCATGGACCACATATCCACAGGCTTTCCGTGTCCCTTCTTGAGCATGACTTCAGGCGCAGCGTAGCCGAAAGAGCCCGCCATGGTGGTGAGCACCTCGTTCTTCGAATCTAACATCTTCGCGATACCGAAATCGGCCAACACGAGGGAGGAGGTAGGGTCGGGTGATAGATAGAGGAGGTTCTCAGGTTTGAGATCTATACCGTCAGTAGATATACTCTAACTAGTGAAATACAATCCTACCTCTATGGACAACATTGTTGTCGTGGAGGTAGTTGACGGCATCAAGAACTTGGCGAATTGTCTCAGCAGCATCCTTCTCAGTGAACTTCCCCTTCTCGCAAATTCGGTCAAACAGCTCCCCGCCCGTTGCTAATTGGGTTACAATGTAGTATTTGTCCTACCCTCGTTAGCGTTGCGTCTTCAATCTACTTCGCCAGCGTACCTACCCTGGACTCGAACCAGTCATGGAACTTGACAATGTGGGGATGCTGCATGCGCTGAAGCATTTCCAGCTCGTCGTAGACCATCTGCTCGTTGCCCCGGACATTCTTCTTCAGAATGATCTTGACGGCAACCTTGCCCTCAGGGCACTCGGCCTCGCGGACGATGCCATAGGTGCCAGCGCCTAGTGTCTTTCCGAAGCGGTATCGGGATCTGCGATTGCAAGTCTCAGCCAATCTGCCGCCTGGCGGGGATGTGGAGGTGTGCGAACTTTCTGTCGTAGCTGTCAGGCTGACCGTGCAACTTGTTCAGCATATTGGACACTGGGATTGGGAGTTAGTTGGATGGTGAAATGGGGTCGAGAGGTAAGCAAAAGGGGCTCGAACTCATTGTGTGAGAATCTTATCTCGCAGCGCGCTGCTGCGCTGTCTCTGAGGCTGAGGATTCAGGCGCTGCCTATCAGGCGGCGGTGGAACGTGGTGGGGTGAGGGGTAACCGCTGCAATCGCACAGTATGGATGCTGAAAGACAATGACCAAAAAGTCCGGCGGAGGAGGAAAGGGCTCAGGGATATAGTTATGCGGATGAGGGAACGCGTGGAGAGAAACAAACCCTCAGCCGTCAGCGTCTGAGACGCTGGCGGGCTAGTCGTGCCCGCCTGTGCCAGCTGGTGGGGGCCGCCGCTCTTGCCCGTTGAGGTCTGCGTGAGGCTGTGTGAGGCTGAGCGGCTGAACTCGTTGGTGATTGGCTGCCGTGACCTTTACGCCTCAATTCACCAGCCAGGCGCACAGGAGACGGCGAAGTAATGCACCATCGCACAATGCACATGCAATCGAGTCCTATCATTCTGTTGGGACGGACGCTCCATGTCCGTTTCCGGGCGATGCTGCTCGTTGTTGTCAGATTCTGCCCGACACCCCGGCCCTGTGTACAAATGGCGGTATTTGGTATAGTGCGTCCATTCTGCGAATCCACAATCCCAAACCCAAGCTACTACCTGCGAGCCTGGCTCACGTGAGACTGGGCAGTCTTGAGCCGTGTGCGGCTACTTGTGTCTTCTGGGCCACGGCCTGGCCAAGTATCTGTCCAGGGAAGCCGGTGGGACAATGGTGGTTGACGTCATAGCTTGCTAGGCAGGTAGCTCACATAAATGCGCTTCACGAGGCAGACGTCTATCATTTCTTCATCCTACCATCGATCTCCCTACAGAAATATTACCCCTTATATCCTAGTGTGTTACCACAGCGTACAACTTGACAAAAAACCGCCATGACCGCAGCAAAGGTTCTTACCGTCCTCGCTGGCATTGTAGGCGTCCTAGCACTTGCCGTCTATCTCTTTGGCATTCCTCCTGAGCTCAAGCGCAAGCTCGAACGACAAGCACTCAAGACCATGGGCGAAAACAAAATGTCCTATGTCGCCAAGGGTGAGCATTGTAATCTAAAGTCCCTGTGTCACCTTCGTTGAACCTTGTTTAGATCAAATCTCCAAGATCCCCGCTTCCGACCAAGAAGATGTGAAGGAGTTCAAGAAGGGCCTTGGCAATGCCGTTGGCGGTAGCTTGAGTAACCCGATAGGAGAGGCATCTGGTGAAGCTGCGGACAGCTTGACGAGTCCTTTCACTGGTCGCTGATTGTCCTACCTACTCTAGGGCGAGCCGCGAGCCAGACATGGGACTCGGTGCGGGACTTCACTATATATGTGTACGAGCGAGCGTCAACAATGACGAAGAACATGAAGGACTCAACATAACGGAAGGCGAATGAAATAATGTATGACAGGAAAGGGGGGAGCAATTGTTCATGTTGCGGTGCTGGTTATCCTTTCATGTGCGGTCTCTTTTTTGTAACGATATACCGACGGCCTCACGACCTAAGAAACGAACCTCATAGATTGCGATGAATTCATGAATTGCTCTAGGGTATTTGCAGCGCTAAGATCGTGTGGTCCCTCCGCTCCACAGCATCCACCAGATTCCCTGCCAGTACAGCACAGAAGCCCAGAACGGCACTCGAAATGACGTTTTTCGTGTCTTGTGCTGGAAGTAATGCTGCCCGACTAAAGCTCCTGGCCAACCGCCTAGCAGCCCAAAGGTGTGGAGCGTCACCTCTTTCACCCTCCATTGCAGATTTCGTGACTGTATCTTGTCGTACCCGTATAGCAAGAAGGTCGCCAGGCTAATCGTAATGGTGTACAGGAGGGGTAGCAAAGAACCAGTATTTACGTAGAGGCGTACGAGAGACATAGTTGGGATGACAAGGGAAGAGGCGCCTATTATAGTCGCGATAGTGATAGGACGACGTCGGTACGCTCTTCGTGGTGGCATCTTGGTTGTTCAGCAGGAAGCGTGTAGGAAGGTCCAAAGCTTGGTACTGATATGCTCGTCAGGCGGTGTAGCCTGTGCGGTATTGAATAGAAATGATGCGCATGGTATTGATCATGATTCAATCATCAGTGACAGTCCATTCAGAAAGGAAGACATGTGGAAGGCATGACGATCTCCCGAAATCGCACATTAGCCCATATGCGGACTAGCGTATTTTTCAATCCATTCCCAAATTCCTAACTGTTAGAATTTGGGAGCATCAGACTATGAAGAGACTCTATTATTAATTCAAATGTATAATCTCCAAGAGGTATATAATACAGTCTCTGCAATTCCGTGTCGTACCATCAGGAAGCCCACGCCATCACTCCACCCTTACGTTCAGGAGAACTACCTGAAACATTAATTGCATGCGTCAGCTATATCAACGGCCGATAGACTCGCCGAATTTCAAGCCGAACAAAAGGGAGCTCCCGGCAAGCTCAGGGGTTGTACGTCATTTTCGATAGTGCTGCGCCACAGCAAAGACCATCAAGGTATTTTAGATGTGAACGGACTTCAGGGATTATAGAATCAAGGCGACATGGGATGGCATGCATTGGGAAGGGTAGATTCCATGACTCTAAGCCAAATCAGAGAGCATTGCATCTCAACGCTCTTAGGAAACAATTGGTTCATTATCCATAAGTGAGCCACACCAACCTAACTTCATTTCCAGCATCCCCTGACCTGTGGAGTCTATACAAAGCAGTCTCACTTCGAGGGTTCACAGATCATGGTGTATCACGACTACAAGCTCGAATTCGATCTTGATTGCATCGACGCTATGTTTGTACATACGTACTCAACGATTAAACAATAGAAACTACCCCTTGATAAAGGAAAGCCGCTGCTACATCGACTTGATACATGCTGAAAGGGATGCAAGCGTAAACACATGAACGTAACGACCATGAACTTGGCAGACGTAGAGGAGAAGCTACGTATGTGATCGTACAAAGTGTGGTGGGTCTTATAGGTACCACCCTCCTTTTCCTCCCATTGCGACACATTCAGTGCCATACCCAGATTCTCTCTTGCTCACACCAGATTGCTTTTACAAGATGCTACCGCAGCCAAACTTCTGCTCGACGTTGAATTGACCAGCTGCCTTCCAGGTGTCGTCCTGGTAGCTGAAAAGGCAGGCGTGGTCGCCAACCTTGCTGATGATGCTCTTGATGGCCTGCTTCTGCTCCTCAACGCCAGGGACGGCCTTTCCGTGAGTGTCACCGCCCTTCGGCCAGCCAATCTCGGTAATGAACTTGCCCCTGGAAGCGGCCTCTGGGCACACCTTAGCCGCCTGCTCAAGCTGCTTCACAGCAAAGTCACCAGCCTCGCCAGCAGAAATGCCACCGTCGAAGAAGGGGTGAACCTGGGCAGCAAAGACATCAATGACGTCGCAGAGCTCCTTGCCGTACTTCTCCCAGGTATCGACCGTCTCGGTGGTGGTAACGGGAATATCCTTCGAGAAGCCAGCAGCGACGATCTTCTCCTTGACAGATTTGATGTAAGGCGCAAGGGTGGAAGCGGAGCCACCGTGACCGAAGATGTACTCGTTGCCGACAATCAACATGGCCATGCTGTCCTTGGGCGCGTTGTCGATGATGTCCTGGAGCTGCTCGTTGGCACCAGAGGAGTTGGGTCCCTTGGTCTCATCGAGGAAGATGCCGTAGATGATCTTCAGGCCGTGCTTGGAGCAGGCAGGCACAACGTTCTCGAAGACACCGCAGTCGGTGCTGTAGATGCGGATGGTGGTGTATCCAGCGCCAGCGATCTTGGAGATGGCAGTGCTGACCTCACCAGCCGACATGCACTGACCATTGCTGGCGTATGGGGTGAAGGTGACGGACCACTTCTGGCCATTGGGCGTGATCCTTCCGCCGTAGGAGCCACCGCTGGATCCACCGCCGCTAGTCGGCTTAGATTCCTCCGAAGTAGTCTTGGAGGATGGTGCCACAGGGGTGTAGGCTGGCGTCGTCTTGGTGGTTGAGGGGGCAGGCGGAGCAACGTAGACCGACTTGGACGAGGACGAGGAAGAAGGCGCCGGTGGAGCGACGTAGGTCGACTTTGCAGACGATGAAGGAGGGGGAGGAGCAACATAAACGGAGGACGAGGAAGTAGCAAGCTCCTCAGTGCACGTGGTGGATGTCTCGGGAACGGGTGTCGGGGCGACATAGACAGTGGTGTTTGAGACCATAGGAGGGACTGGGACATATTAGTGTTGTTTCTTTTCAAGTTCCATAACTTCTTCAGCTCCACTGGTGTTGGTGGATCCCGGTACGTACCCTCGCTAGCCGTCACGTAGACCGTAGTGTAGATGGTGCAGACATCGCTCTCCTGTCCACCATGGCGACGGAAGTGAAATCCATTGTGAGCCTGGTGACTCGCAACCACACTTCCGATAAGTGCCGCCGAAGCAGCAACAAAACCAGCCTTCATATTTATTTACTTTGAGTAGTTATATAGAGATTTTTGATTGTAGATAGTAGCGAGTGACAAGTATTAGAGAGCGTAAGAGGAAAACGAGTGACTACGGCACAAAGGCCAGGAAGTTTGTTACGTGAGGCTGTAGACGTACAGAAGCCTTGCGCAAAGGACGCAAGAACAGGGAGATGCGTGCTTTTGATAGATAGCCCGCCGCCATGGCCGTGCTGACGGCGACTAGGGGTCTATAGCCTCGCAAATGAGGCACTGTCGATGCAGGTACGCAAACGGCTTAAGCCATGCACGTACGGCGCCAAACTAGGACTCGAACCGGCCATGATGCGCATCGTGAAATGAGCAGTCTGGGGAAGCACGGTGCAGTATACCGAATCGGTTGGGGCCAACACTGATAGCGGTTAGTCTAATTTCCCCTGAGTCCACTAAGTGCACAACACCGGCACAGCTGCGTCACAACTCACGAGAACGCCCAGCGCGTTAATCGATACGATGCCCCTATGAACTCGTGGAGCGCGCTGACAATAGGATCCCACAACGGCTGAACATTGAAGGCACACCTTTCTCGACCAGGGTATGATTCCGCGCAGCCTCGTATGCGGGGACGAGGGCAGGATAGTAGCGCAACATCTGTGGTCACCCGCCCACGCCGCCGGCGGCTCTTCTTCTAGGTCGAGATGACACACGCCAATGCTGACAAGGCTAATCTGGTGCTGGCAGTCGAGCACAGAAGTTGTGTGAATAGACTCGGGAATTTTTGGCCGTAGCGAGGCGCTGCTGCAGGAACCGGCTCAGCAACACGAACGGCGTCCGTGCTGATTGCGAGAGCATCTCGCTTCGCAGCCTACTACATATAGTGAATTTATCTGCAGGGATGGCATTGGTCGTCGAGTTTGATTGTTGGCGGAGAGACCGCGCGAAGGGGGGTGCGACATTGAGTTGCAGTCGACGGGTTGCCGACCTTCCCACAATAGCAGCCCATCCTCTCTCTTTGTGTGCCGTTGGTATGAGGAATTCAATGCTCGAATTTCGAGAAGACCCCACCCCGCTGCAGGGTCCTGCTTCTGACGTTGCACGAAGCGGGTGTCTTCGGATCTGTCGTGTCGCCTCAGGCGGCCTTGTGAGACCAAGCGCGCCTAGTCAGCGATGGAAACTTGGGCTTCTTGGGTCGGCGAGAACTACGCGGCTCTAGAGCGACATTCTCGGGCAGGGCTAAACAAGGGGCCGGAACCACGAGGACAGTTTTTGTAGGATGCGCAGGTGTGGGTGAACGGAAATGAAGAGCAGCTGAGAATAGATGAGGTCGCAAATCGAAACTGTACCACACAGCTCATGTCATGACTGTCTGGAATGCATACAAGACCAGGCGCGACCACGACAAATCAAGCCAGAGCAAAGTTCAATTGTGACTTCTGACAATCTTCAAAGTTGCTCCTATCGTGGGTTGCTTGATGCCAGGCGCCCAGGCCAGTCACCGCCTAGCCTCTCTTCTGTGCTCTTCATCTCTTCAAGCGAAATTATTATTTGTCAACCGGTTGGCGCCTTTCGTAGCCTCCCATACTGGACTTATTTTCCCTCATTTCCAATCGTGCCAAATCTCAAGTTCAGCTCCGCCAATCAGAATCCATCCTTTCCTCTTCTAGTTGCCACTTATAAGATACTCAACTCTCATTCGGCGCTTTTCATTCCCTTCCATTCCATACTACTGAAAGCGCGTGAGCTGTAGACAAAGGGACTCCGAATCATGGGCTTTGGGAAATTGCCGCGTGAAATGAGATGTATGAAAGCACGTACAACAACACCAGAGGCAACGGCCTTTTCACTGTGCTCCGTAATTTGAATCTATTAGCCGCGACTCTAGTGCAACAGCTCACGATGCCCTTCTGAGACAGATGAAGGTCTCGCCAGCGCCTCTTCTTTCGAAGCACTAAGACCCGAGACGTCTCATTGGAAGAGACATCTGCTATGAGGTCTGAAGCCGCTGCTTCAGACCCGCCTGGCGACTAAGGTAGTCTGAGTGAATCTTCGCATCAGCGCTTCGAGGGCAAATTTTGGAGTCTTCAACTCTAATACCATAGCATCATTAAAGTTAGGCTCTCCATTAGATGTTTAGATAGGTCGTAAGTCTACTAGCAATAGTCTTGACCTGTACATTGTATGAACGGAGTACTGGCATTATTACAAAAAACATTTGTAGGGGGTTTAGCCAGGGGAAATCGGCATCAAAATACATCCTAGTTCATTCTGGCGGCTGAGGGACTCTCCAAGAGGAACTCACAAAAAGCTATTGCGATCGACGCGCCTTCCTATTTGCATTACCAACATCTCACCAACTTCTTGCGAGCAATTTTGCAGCCAGAAATCATAGTCTAAAGGAGGAGACTATTACTTCTAAGTCTTAATTTACTCGGTGTTCATGTTGCGTTAAAATGAGTTCTTATCAGACGAGGCAGGAGCGCAGCATCCGCTCTTCATTTTACTAATTAGCTAACGACTATGGGTGAGTTTACTGAGTATTACCCTACAAGACTTGCTTACCAAGGAATCCACCGTCCTTTCTCAATCCTTAATTTTGCTATAGGCGGTGCTCTGTGATTGGTATACTTACTATGTATAGGGCACGAAGAGGTATGCTGAATAGTCCACCAAGGACCGCGCCAGCAGTGCGATGCCTTATTGGCTAGTCCAAATCAAGATACTCGGCGTCGACCCAAACCCTCGTAGATTAAGTCCCACACACCTCGCGGATTTCTCGGTCTCGGCTACACGTGTCTTGTATCTAATCTTCAGATGTTCCCTGCTCTCCTACAAAGGATCCCGGTGTATATCTAGACCCGACATGGAAGCTACAATGGCTTTCACATCATTTGACACCACAGACGAATGACCTTAAATATTGAGGTCCGCTCCTATCACGTTACGAAAATGACATCCGATTCTATCACTATGTACAAGTTCTTGTAAAAGGTTCTTTACGCGATATATAGCAGTTTGCAAGTCCCAATTCTGGAAACATGCCTAATGGCCTACACTAGCAACTGACTATTCGCGATTCCTCTACATTCAAAGGGGAAGGGTGGGTATCCATTTGATACCATATTTCTATGCGTCTGGTGTCAGATACATTCCGCCTACACACATGCAAGATAGTCGTTCCCAGTAAGATTCCGCATTGCCTGATTTCCGATCGTTCTCATCTACGTAAGGAATGTGCCTACTTAACAACACAGCTGGGTTTTCGAAGGTGATGTGGATCGTCTCGTTCCCATAAGCCGCTATCTACTCCCACTGAGAACAAGATAGCAATGCGAGAACTTTGTGCTAGTGGAACCATTACTTAGGTAAGAATGTACCTAGCACGGCACATCCATCTTGTACATCGTCAGAGATCTCTCAGACGCACCCATCGGCGCTACCCCAGTCCAAAAGGATCAGATGTGCAAGAAGTTGAATGCTTCATTTTGTAGGTACGAGAGTTGAGGCTGCATTGCGACAATGTGGTAGGCTATGACAATTACCACTTTCGAGACGACATAGCTATTGAATATTCCTCCATTTACGGACTTTGATTCAAATTGATTGCCTTATGGCTGCAACAGCATATCTACCAAATCAATGGAATGGTCATGCAATTCAGTAGACTTCAAAACCTGGTCTTCCGTGACGAGTCGGGTAGTTGTGTGCCACGATTTTGTCGTCTGTTTGTATTAGGCTAAGTTCTTCCTGCAGCTCAGTCCTCAATAGCACCGAGCTGCTGACACCCCGAGTACAGGGCTTGGCTTCCTTAACACTCTGGGTGATTTTGGGGCCCGCTCTTAGAAGTTGATGTTGATCTTGACAGCTTCCCCGCCACTCTCACTACGATGCAATACAGACAAGGCTGATTCGGTAGCATCATGTGCTGTACAGACTGCAACAACAGCCTCTAAATACTAGGGACTGCTTCCAAGCTTCCTAATGCAGATCAAATAAAGCTGCAGCAACTCATAGTAGGGTTGCTCGGCATGGTTCAATTGGTAGCATAGTCTTTAGATGGAGGCCTAGGCCGAAAAACTACACCGAGGCCTTTAACAAAGTATATATTGCCGTAGTTCTGCTGCAGTGCCTTCATTACTTGAACAGCTGAATATATTTTTCCTTATTCGAGTCGACCAAGTAGCTGTAGAAAGCAGCCATGGTGTTATTACCTATTCTTCTCTATCTAGCAATCTCGATCAACGCTTTCGCGGTAACCGAGGGTAACAATTCTCTCCGTTATGTCCCAGGCAGATATCTTATTGAATTTGACCAGGTACTAGAGTCTTGATCTTTAGAAAGTCTTAGCTAATTGCTGTAGGAAACCGTTGGTACTTTTTCATCAACTCTTCAAAACGAGGGTCTTCATGCTACGCAACATGTAAAGATTGAGAGCGATGTTTTCACCGGCGCATCCTATCAATTCGATACCAAGCGGCTAGGAGATGATCCGCTCTCCGTACTCTCCGGTCTACCGTCTGTCAAGAATGTTTGGCCGGTGCATATCATGGATCGGCCGAAAGAGGATGTTATTTGGAAAGGCAGTTCCGAGGGACCACCAGACAATATTCACGCACGGATCAGTACCAAGAACCAGGGCTACATGCCACACGTTCTTACTCAGGTTGACAAGTTGCGTGCCGAGGGTGTGACAGGCAAAGGCGTGAAGATTGGCATTGTCGATGACGGAGTGGACTGCAAACATCCTGCACTAGGTGGCTGTTACGGAGAAGGATGTGTTGTAACTCATGGGCGCAGCCTTGTCGACAATTCCTCTGATCCGTGTGCCAGTTGTAATAGTCATGGCACGCACGTCACTGGTATCATCGCTGCCCAGCAGAACAAGCTTAATTTCACCGGTGCGGCACCAGGAGCTAACATTGGTATGTATACGGCGACCTTTGAATATTCCATGCCTTGATGACTGCTGATATATCCCTCTCTCCAGGAATGTACAGAGTTTTCGCATGTGGCAGCGATTCTACTTCTACCGATCTCGTAATAGCAGCAATAACACAGGCATACACAGATGGGAATCAAATCATCAGCGCTTCCTTAGGGGGCTCTTCGGGATGGTCAGAGAATCCTTCAGCTGTCGTGGCTCAGCGAATCGCAGAGAAGGGTGTCATCTTGTAAGTCTAACTCGACTGATGATCTCAAAGAGTCGTTTTACTGACATCTAAAGGACTATTGCCAATGGCAACGATGGATATAGAGGACCCTTCACATCTGGTCAGCCAGCTACAGGAGTAGGAGTTGTAGCAATTGGCTCCAGTAGTACCACAGAGATCCCGCGTGTGTTCCTGAATGCCAGTTACAGCGTAGACAACACCACCTCGAAGCCTTTCGGGTGGACTTTAGGTTCCCCAGGCAATTGGGGGAATATTTCTCTTCCAATATACGTGGCCCCCTACAATGGCGGATGCGACAACACCGGAAATGCGACCGACCTCTCTTCTTACATTGTACTCCTTCCATCGATCTGGGTATGTGCTGATTGGTATCGTTCCTCTTTTGCGGGCGCAAAGGGCGCGAAATATGTGCTTTTCTACCCTAATCAAACTGAAGTGTACGTTATGACCTCTTCATTGTGCCTCAGTGGCCTCTGATTAATCCGTGCTTTTTCAGAACCGAAGTCAGTCAGACGCCGGAAGGAATCACAGATTTTTACAAGATACCAAACATTGGAATGGTATACATCCCATAACGAACTACTCCTCCACGAACTGAGATGATATAGGTGCCTTATTCTCTCGGCCAGGAATGGATACGGCTTTTACAAAGCGGAAAAGAAGTCAGGGTACAGATCACGGATCCTAAGGTTGCTAATGAATAGTAAGCCACTCAAGTAATTCTATAAGTACGTTTCCAATGTTGACTCCTTCCCAGCAATGATCCAATAGAAAATTCTGTTGGCGGGTATATGAGCGAATTCAGTAGCTGGGGCTCTACCAATGAGCTTGAAATGAAGCCGGATATTACCGCCCCTGGAGAATATATATTGTCAACATATCCTCAAATACTGGGCGGCTACGCTGTCATCTCTGGAACTTCAATGGTGAGTTTGCTTACCTACTCTTGATGCCTATACTTATGTACTTGTAGTCAACACCTCTTGTAGCTGGCATCACAGCCTTACTCCTTGAAGCACGCGGAAAATTGAAGCCCGATGAGTTAAGAAGCATTCTCGCGTCAACTGCAAAACCTTTCACAGTTCTTGGTCGCAATGGAACCACAGCATCACCTGATCTTGCACCAGTCTTTCAACAGGGCCCAGGTCTCGCGCAAGTGCTTGATGCGGCTCATTTGAGGACCATCCCCAGTGTTTCTAGGATTGCACTTAATGACTCTGACCACTTTGTACAAGCCCACAGCTTCACGATCCGAAATACTGGCGACACAGATGCTACTTATGCTCTTGGACATACACCTGCTTTGACTGCCTACAGCACGAACCAAGGGCCCGGAATTGCAACAAGCGGTGATATTGAGCTAGTGAAACAATATGCAACTGTCAAATTTGGCGAGCCTAATGTCGCCGTCAAGGCAGGCGGAGAGGCTACAATTTCGATCACGTTCACCCAACCCACCGGACTCAACGCTACTCGCGTACCGCTATACTCTGGCTTTGTTCTAATTGATGGATCCAACGGCGACAAACTTTCAATCCCCTACCTGGGGGTCGCTGGAAGGTACGACTGTTCCCAACACTCTCTGATTATTTTGCTAATGGGATTTTTTCATCAGTATGCGCAGTAAAGACATCTTCTCTAACATGAATGTCGGGGTATATGGAAATACATATCCACCACCCATTGCCCCTCCTGGTTACGAATTTATCCTGCCCCTGAATGAAAACCAAACCTCTCCACCTCCAAACGTAACGTATACTTATCCTACATTTATGGGAGCCCAGAATTGGGGCACAGCCTATCTCACCGTCGACGCTTTCTCTGCGAACGGCACTAATCTAGGGCCAATTAGATACTTTCCATATGACTATGTTCCGAGGATTACTGATTTTGTTCAAACTTGGTGGGGCTTTTTGAATGATTGGTCGAGGGTTCCTGAAGGAAATTACAGTTTAGGAATGAAAGCACTCAGGATTTTCGGTGATCGGAACAAGGAGAGCGATTGGCAAACGTGGAAGTCTTCGTCGTTCAACATCAAGTACGCTTGAGAGCATTACTGGAGTCAGCTCTTGGGATGATGGCCACACAGGCTGTGTCCTGACACTGGGCTAGTGGCATAGCTGTGCGACGGGAACTAAAAGTCTCCAAGAACTCTACCCAATAACAAGCCAATTCCTCAAGACACAGAAGCCATTTATGTATGCTTTATGTTTCGTATTTGGCACTAATGTCCCTCTGACAATTGGATCTACGTGTGCGGCTTGAAGCAACTCGCATACACAGGATGTTCATACAAGAACATTTTGCACATGTCTACTGCGAGTCTGGCATCGCGTTAGCGTGCTGCCATGAAAATATGAATCGCACTTACACAAGCATCGCCAAGCAAGCTTGATACGAACTTTATTCCTGCGCTGCATCTGATGATTTCGAAGCCCATCTGGGGGCCACAATTCAATCTACGGCGTTAGCGCATGACTCAAGCTGAGAACTAGTATTTCCTGCGCCCTGGCGTTGCCGTACGAGCATTGTATGATCATACTTGCGTATGCCTTGAGAAATGAGTCATCTAAATAATAATGACCGCGTCATTGCCAACTAAGCTTCTATGTGCGGGTATGGCTGCCTTGGTGTTCTCGCAGTTCGTGGCTAGTTCGGGGCTGCTCGGGTATCGGCCCCTCTGGTCTTTCGGGCCCGAAACCTCAACACCACGACCTGACGCACCCGAGATACAATAGACCATTCAAAACAGCGACAATTCAGCGACGTAGGCTCCGACGGCGTAAGTATAAAGCTTTGAGTATGTCTCTGTCTTGTCAAGATCATCAGACAGCTTTATTGCATGCATATCCCGCTCAACCAATTAACTCTCATCCAAAAAACTCATCAATTGCTCTTCAATACTACTAAAAAAGCCATCCATTTGCAATTACTAAAGCATCATTATTCATTGAAATATTCACTCTTCTCACCTCAGACATTTGCAACCACCACATTGTCCACCCAACAAACTACAATGGCCAACACCGCCTTGAACCCTAAGCTCGCCATTATCGGCGCTGGGCCTGCCTCCCTGACTCTAGCCTCGATTCTCAAAAAGAACTCTATTCCCTTCATCATATTCGAAGCCTCAGATACTTTACGCCACAGTGGAGGATCCCTTGACCTCCACCCTCAAACTGGTCAGGCAGCCTTAAAAGAAGCAGGGCTCTGGGAGCAATTTGTTCAGGTTGCTCGTCCAGAGTCCGACTTAATGAAGATCGTCGATGTACCTACTGGTGAGATACTTTGGGACGAGAATGGACCAGACAAACAGGACAAAGGGCAAACTGAAGAGGAGAAAATGGCAGGAAGGCCGGAGGTTGATCGTGCCGATTTGATCAAGATCACGTACAAGAATTTGGACGAGGAGAGCGTAAAGTGGGGTAAAAAGCTGAAAGAGGTAGTCCCTAATGGCGAGCAGTACGATCTTCAATTTTCGGATGGAACGACTGAAAATGGCTTCGATCTCGTCGTCGGCGGCGACGGTGCGTGGTCGAAAGTACGCAAACTTCTCTCAGATGCCGAGCCTCAGTATTCGGGCATCTCAATGGCCGAAGTCTGGCACAACGATGTCAAAAGCAACGAATGGCTCGTGAACTACGTCGGTGAGGGCTCCTGTTTCGCTTTTGGAAAGGATACCGCAGTGATCTCTCAGCGTCAGGGAGATGGTAGTCTCAGGACATACGCTTGTCTAAGAATTGAAGAGAACTTCATCGATACCTGCGGTATCGACTGGAGCGATGAGGAGAAGGCGAGGAAGGACTACATGGATCGCTACTTCAGCCACGTAGCCAAGGACCTCCAAAGGGTATTCCTCGAGTCAAAGGACCACCTTGTTGCCCGCACTCTTTACGAACTCCCAATCGGCTTCGAGTGGAAGCACCGCTCGGGCGTGACTCTAATTGGAGATGCCGCCCATCTCATGTCGCCTTTCGCTGGCGTTGGAGTAAATGTCGGGATGGCCGATTCATTAATGTTGGCTAGGGAGATCATCGCGGCTTCCAAGGGCGAAAAGACTGTGGATGAGGCACTGCAAGCATATGAGAAAGACATGTTTCCGCGAGCTTTGAAGGCCGCGACGAAGACAGACATGGGCAAGGAGCGACACTTCAAGGAAGACGGATCGAAGGTTTTGGCCGATATGTTGAAAGGGCACTATTACGGCGGCGTTCCTGCGCCAGAGCAACATTGAAGTCACGGCTAGGTAGAAGTGTATCGGTATATTGATTAACATTTTGTTGGAATACGGAGTTTAGAGATTATAATAGAGAATGTACCCTTTCAAGACAGTGACCTCAATCGATGAGCCTCTTTAATCAAATTTGAACACATCTGCTACGCACTCATGGATACAAGTAACTCGCCTTCTCCCCGATCCCAAAGTCAGCTTTATCATCCAGCTCATCTAGAAAATCCTGCTGATATCCTGCCTTCTTCAAAACATCCTTAGTGTTTGCCGTCTTCTCACACATCTCATACCACGTCCGCTCGTAGTTCACCTCGCTATTTTTATGCTCCAAAATGATCCACTCAGGAAGTCCCTTTGGATCACGCTCTTTATACCACCAGAACCTTCCCTTTCCACTTGCGCCACCGTTCTTACTCTGCTCAAACTTACGAGTAAAGGCTTTCAATGCAGAGTTATCTTCTGGTCCACGAATGATCCTACGATATTCACAGATGGGATGAATATACTCGTTTGTTTCGCCATACTTGTTGATGTCGTAGAGTCTCTCCTCCTCGCTCTTCTGATCAAACATCTCTGCCAGACAATAGCCCGGTACCCTTGGTACCGCACCTGCAAGCCTATACATTCCCCCGTATGAGTCTACGATCGGACCGGTGCCCCAACCATAGTCGAAGTCAGGGTGAGTATGCGAAGGGTCGCGCCTGGGAGGTAGTAGAGGGTTCGTCGCGGGGTTGATCAGCGGAATAGTGGGCATATTGGATTTGATTTTGTCCATCACGGTGCTATGATGGTAAGTGCACGCATAGCGGACTCGGTCAAGCCAGCGCTGGTACTGGAGCGACCAAGCAGTGAAGAGAGTCTGGTCAATCGTAAGGTGTGGGGAAACACATTGGAGCATCCAAGTGAATGTTGCAGCAGAAAGATCTGTAGTTTGCATTAGCGGCTAAAGTAGATTTACTCGTGAAGAAAGAGATTAGCAACTTACGTTCCAAGTCCCCTTTCATGTCTGCGAAGCAGTCATCGGAGCCTCCTCCGCAATTGATGTGGACACCGGGAAACCAGACTTGTTTCAGTTCGGGAATAGACCTGCCCTCTTTAGCGAGCCTTGAAGGCATATCCTTTGGAATATACCAAAGAGTGGGTCGGAACGCCTTGCGGCGTTCGTCCAGTGCCAATGCGTGATAGGCGTGCTCAATGTCTCGTTTTGTTAGTCAACAATCGTTGCATCTCAGGGTCGCTGACTTACTCTCGTTCAACCTGACATTATGGAATCCATACTTCGTCCTAAAACTGGCATTGTCAAACCAGGCAACGTCTGGAATACCCAAGCTGCCAACAGTATCCCAAACGCCTACAACCTTGACCTTCCGGCTTGCCTCCGTAGCGACTAGGTCATGATGCGGGTTTATACTCCAGCTTTGTGCGCGCTCTTTAATTCCTTTGATCGCGCCTGACTTATTCAATGATTCACCCTTCTGAGTTAATTTCCCATTGACGAAGTCATTCCAAGCTTGTGTCTCCCTGAATGGCAAGCCTTCTTCATTTGACATATACGCGCGGTATATCTCTGGAAAGAGTTGCATATCGGTTGGCTTGATGACACCGATGTCAGTGACGAGACCTGCAACTGCACGAGCCGTATATGCGCCTCGAGAGAAGCCGAAACAAAAAATCTCATCGCCGGCTTCGTAATTGAGGACGATGAAATTGTAGGCTTCGATAACGTTCTCTGCGAGCCCTGCTCCGGTTCCTCCCTGCCGTTTTGCTTCTGAGCTGCTGAGATTTCCGGTGCCGACACCACTGTCATAGTACACAAGTTGATGCCATTTCTTCTTAGGGTCTTTCTTGTCGGTTCCGATGCGTGCAATGACGCGGCAGAGTTTGGTCACATTCGAAGGAACGTTGTCTTGAGAGCTGACACTCGATTGCCAGGTACCGTCGCAGCAGATGACAAGGCGTCTTCCCCAAGGTACGTTGTCACTCATGTTGGCTGTAATAGCTGCTCGACGTTTAGAGAGTCTAGAAGGACAAGCTCTTGAGACAAATCTGAACTGGACACTAAAAGAGGGGTATAAGAATACTTAGAAGCTCAGCTCGTCGATCCTGTTGCGCAACCAAGGCTGAAGACCGACGAGATACTAGCTATCGCAATAGGAAATCAAAGAGTTGCACGTCGCAGGGCGTGACCATAGTGCTGTACTCAATTGGATCAGCCCTCGACGAAGAAGGCAACCAGGCTGAAAGGCGGGAATCAAACCTAACGCCTCTTCCCCGCCGTAGCTGTGCCTACTGTGCTTCATCGCACCGTAGTATGAATAAACGGATCAATGAATGGAGGACTGAAAAGCGCCCCACGCCAAAAAGGAGCCTAGAATGTCGGAGGCGAGCTGAAAGAGACCGCCAAGCGAGGTGTTCACCAGCTGTGCAGATCAACCGCATTAGTTAGCACAACATTAGCTGTGTATTCGCTTCGTGTTCAATATAAGTGGATATGTTACGGCAGGCTGCGATGTGGCTGGCTTGAAGCCTAGATGTGATGAGGTCGAGGTGTGGTTCGTACGCGGGTCAGGTGGGTCGGAATGAGAGTTGAGTGGCGCTCGGAAACAGTGCCTAGACGAATGAGGTGGCAATGAATTTTGTCCTCTATCAGCGGGTCTGGTGTTGCTTTTAAGTATTCGAGCTCTAGTCAAGATTAAGCATAACCTGTGTCCTTTGAGGTCGTGAAGTGTTGTAGCGCCTAGAACCGTTCAACGATTTGTTAGGTGCGTGACCCTCTAAAGGCCCAACCCCCGGAACACGTAACATCTTGCTATCCTAATTAAGACCACTACGGTGCACAATTTTAGGATTACCAATCATACTTTGATTAAAGAACTACAGCGCAAGGACTTTAGTCTAGATGCGGGGCTCTCGATATAGGCCTAGCTCGACAAAGCTGTTTCCTGTGCTAGATCGGCCTGCTTCCCTACGGAAACTCGATCGATAGAATTTTGACAACGTTATGTCTAGACTGAAAATCGAGCTGCCGTCGACGTTGTTAGACATCACCTCCCCTCTTCTTGGAAGAAGATTTGCTCGTGGTCAGGAATTAGAGTACAGCTACTTGGCGCCGAGGTTAAATCAGAGTGTACAAATTGATCTAGTGACCTGATCCTATGTGTCTCATGTACATCTTTGCTAGGATTCTTATTGTACGCTTTTTCTAGACAAGACGAGACCAGAAAGATCATGTGTAAACAGAACAAGTAAAGCTTGTAAGCATAACAAGCCTTCTCACATGCCAGTCTTCAAATCTACCTCAACATCGTTTTCCAACGGGTCCACACGAGTCATTGCTGCTGCTATGATCTTGTAAATGGTTTCGTTCCCGATGTCCTTGGCAGTGGATAAAGGTGAGTCACCTCTGTCCGTAACGACGGACAGGTCCGCTCCCCACTCGATCAGCAGTTCAACCACGTCCTCCCGTTCCCATTCAATGGCTTCAATCAGAGGACTCCAGTTGTCATAGGTACGAGCATTAATGTCGCAGCCGTACTCTTTCAGTTTCTTTAGTATATACGTATTGCCCCCTCGTGCTGCGCGGTAGAACGGTGTAGACAGAGAGTGTGATCTAGCATGGCAATCTGCGCCAGCGTTGAGCAAGACATCGAACGCCAGGATATGGCCGAACTCGGCGGCAAGATGAAGCGGGGTCGACCCTCGGCCGGTGGGTCCGTCACAGGTTATATTGACATCAGCTCCAAGACGTAAAAGCTTCGAGGCGACTTGGGCATTGCCCCACCTTGCAGCTGCAGTAAGGCATGTGAAGCCATCGTCAAAGTGATGATCGATGCTCGGAACATGTGGAAGTAAATATTCAATCAGACTGTCTATTCCGGCTGAGATGGCGAGGCAGATTGGGGAGTGAAAGCAAGATCCGTCCGTAACACACTTCTTCGGGACGACAATCTGGGCTAATCTGTAGCTGGAAGATCCCTCGCTACCCTCTAAGAACATGTCAAGATACGGCTGGAAAGGTCTCATGCTTGAATCCAGATTACTCGAACGGGCCATATGCGTTAGCCAATTCCAAGAGGCATAGGGTAGGAATGTGTAGGTCTCCTGAAGCTTCGAGACTTTTGTGTAACTCTCTACGCCATCAAAGTTGTAGAACTTAGATATCGTGAGATACTGTAGACAAATAGAAGTAAGCCATGCATCGGCATTTCCCGGGTCAATGAAAAATATCGCCGCTGGACCACCTTGTATCTGTTCTGAACAGAGGTATTCTTTCAAGGAGTAGTGACAGAGCTTGACAGTCTCTTGATCCGCTTCCTCTCGATCGATGACAACGAGAGGGGAGATGACTTCCAAGGCATCGTACGCATCTGTGGGAACCGCGTCTATATCTAAGAAGGGTACTCCCGGCTGCAGAGCCATTATCTCGGACAGTTGGGAAGGTGATAGTGGGGAAGCAGCAGTGACAAGGCACTGCAGGAGCTTCTTGATTTCACCGACGCGGTCCGGGTATCGTGCTGCTGCCTGGCATAGGATCTTTTCGTAAGTATAATCGAGCCCATTCGGAAGGTTTGCAAGCATGACTTTGAGATCTCTATCGGTCTTGGTGGTGGAAATGTACTCCAGTTGAAGGCGTGCTTGTAGAAGTCTGAGTTTCCTTATTAGAATCAAATGATCACTGTGTGGCTCATGCGGCAATGAACTTGAGTCACAACAATAGCGTACGATGAAAATGAAATTTTCATCGATAGAATCAAGATAAAACTTACGTCCCAGCTTGCTGTTTGACTCGATCCTTTATCGAGGCAAGAAGCGATTTATCTCGTAGTTTGAGATCTCCACGATGAACACGGGCTTCTAGCTCCGTCTTGATGTAGCTCTCAATGTCTAGGCGAGTGTTGTCTGCGAGAGCAATCCGGATAGAGGATATTGGGCCAAAGAACTTTTCGATTCTAATATCGAAACGACTGGAGAAGATCAGGCGTGATGGAATTCCGCGTCGTCCTAGATGAGAGTGAAACTGGATTAGATGATGCGAAATGGATTGGATTTCAGAGGCTTCATCAAGCCCATCTACAACAAACACAACATCTTTAAAATAGCCAACGAGATTTTCAATCAGCGAGGGATATTCCGCTTTGTTGAAAGGTCGATCCATGGATTTCTTCTCCTCGTAAAGCGTCTTCGCTCGCTGTAGGCATTCGGGAGATTGGTCGCAGATTTGCTTGATTATGTTCATCAAGAAGTGCTCGAGAGTTCTTTTCTGCGTATCTCGATGATCACAGAAGAAGAAAAGCAAGGCGGTGGCAGGAGTTCTGATACTTTGTATTCTTTCAATGATTGAAGAACTGCCACGAGTCAATGAACATAGCGCAATCTTTATGAATGACAGACCATAAAATTGTCTTGCCTGAACCAGCTACAATTGTGTAAAGTAAGTATATGCCTAAGATAAGTGAACGAAAACATACGCAAGCCGGTGAGCCAAATGGTGGAGGATGTAGATTGCGACCAATCCTTAAATGTATCAGACTCCAGAAACCAAGTTCCCGTTCCTGGAAGACGACGATTGAGTGCGTTATCCAGACTAGCATAAGCGCCATCTGAAGGAAGTGGACAGAGCCACGAGACGAATGCGCGATCTTCTGCATCGTTTGTTCGCGTCTTGTCACCGGCAGAAAGAGATTTCACCTCTTCTAGTAACAACCCTTGATATGTCTCGATGCGTCGCAGAGACATACTATGCTTGCGTCAAAAAAGGTATCTGACAAGTGAAAAGATGGAAACATACGCCGAATTTACTTCCAGTGCATTCGTGAGGAGTTCTCTCAAGTGGTGCAATCGCTGCATTGCATCTTTCGTCTCTTTCTCCTTGAATGGCCAAACTAGTCTTCTCCCGAAGTTTCTCACGTCATGGCCATGCATCTTGTCGCACGTATCGAGAGCCTTCTGGATCAACAGCAGAGTCGAATGGCATTCTTGGAAGATGCCGAGGCGGTCAAGCGCTTGAAGCGCATCGTTCGGGGTGGCTTGCGGGTCATTCTCTGCGACAGCTTGAATTTGACCTAGAAGGCTATTTACTGCCGCGGTCTCTGTGAGAAGGCTTCTGATCTCCGTTGGGGCGCGGGCAACTCTGTGGAGAAAGCCATAGCCGCCTGCAAGAAGCGCGCCGCTGAGTTGGATGAGCTGCGCTGCCGACGCTACAGCGCCAACAACTTCGGCCATGATATCTTAGCATGGAGGCAGCCGTTTAGTGTCATAGAAATTTGAGGATGAAAGGCGAGACTGGATGGTGCCCCGCTGCCTGATACTGTATTGCGTAGACGTGGCCTAACCCGTTTAGGCTGGATTGCCGCCGCACAGCCACGCATAGGATATGTGAAATATATGGTATAACTCTATCGTGCGATGTGAATTTGTCCTATGCTGCTACCTCTTCTATCTCTCTATGCAATCCAGAACCATATCCGCTGCCACACATTCTTAGGTACAGGTTCAACATCATTCGCACACAACTCATCCATCTCTCTCTTCCCGCTGATCACGTCAATATTGCTGACCTTGATCGCCCATGCGGTCCTGAACCAAAGCTTATGCCCAAAGTAGAGCACCAAAAAGATCGGGATAGTAATGTACGCCGCCAGAAAATTTGATGCGCTCCAGTTCTTTGGGAAGAAAACCTGGAACCCGTTGGTGATAGTCAGAATGGAGACAATTCCCAGGACGAAGTAAGTAAAGTAGGGCTGGAGGGGGGTCCTGAACGGCAAAGTGTGTAGGAGGTTGTTGAAGACCATGGCTTTTCGGAAGCGGATGTACGTTATCATTACGACGATCCAGGCGATGAACCCGGATATTGTGGAAATGTTACTGAACCACGTAAAGACTTGGGCGCCAGTGTTAGATACGTTAAGGTAGGCAAGGAGACCAATGGCCCAAGTTGCGAGTACCGCCACCCAGGGGACGCCATTGCGGTTTGTCTTGCCGAAGATCTTGGGGGCGTCGCCATTGAGAGCCATTCCGTAAAGAATGCGGGATCCAGAGAAGAGGAAGGCATTGCCAGCAGACCACGCTGAAGTTAGGACGGCAGCATTGATAACGTGGTTGAGCCCTTTGATTCCTGCGCGCGCAATGCCGATAACGAAAGGCGAGGCACTGGCATTGGAGCTGGGGCTGAGAAGGCGATCGTCGTTGGAAGGGACAATCACGCCGATGATGAAGGATCCAAAGCCGTAGAAGATGGCTAAACGCCACACAAATCGGCGTGCAGCTTTCGGAATGTTTCTCCGTGGGGCAATCGTCTCTCCAGCGGCCAGCGCAATCAATTCCGGGGACGTAATAAAGGCGAAGCCAGCACGAACGAAGGCAGTCCAGTAGGCAAGGAATTTCCCAGTATTTCCGTCCACCAAGTACGGTGTAAAAGCACCAGGATTGTTCCAGTATCTGAATCCAAGTCGCCCCTGATCGTTCGGACTACCCCCGAGCATGATAACGAATCCAAGAATAATGAGACCCATGATAGTAATGAATTTGATCGAGGCAAACCAGAATTCTGCCTCGCCGAATACACCAACGGCTACAATATTCAGGAAAAGGATCACTACAAGGAAGATGGTGATCCAAGCTGCAGCTGGCACGGGCGTCGACCAATAGTCTAACAAGATAGCTCCAGCAGTTGATTCAGCGGCCACTAGGATTGCATATGCATACCTGCGTCTTGTTAGCGGTATGCAAGGCGACTCCTCTGGGACAGCAAACTTACCAGTAATTCCACCCTGCAGCAAATGCAAGACTTGGGTCCACGAAACGTTTCACGAAGTAAGGTATGGTAATGCCTTTCATCGGTAGGTATGTGACAATCTCAGCTAGATTGTTCATGACATTCCATACGACTATCATCATGGAGAGGTATGCCATGAACAGCGGCGCAGGTCCAACAAGTGCAAGGATGGCACCGGAACCGACAAAAAGCCCCGTTCCAATAGCTCCTCCGAGAGCCCTATGACTCCGTTAGTTTGAGTTTAATGGTCTAAAGATTGCACGTACAGGAACTGGATGTGGCGACTTTTCAGACCCCGATGGGTATCACCACCTATTCCTGCTGCCTCTGCTACGGTCGCGGCTCCATGGACGAAAGGCTCAGGTGCATATGTGCCATTATTCTTGTCATAGTCTCCCGTCTCGTATCCCTTCTCAAGTTCTGCACTTCCTTGGCCACTCATACTGTCTTCCCTTCTTTCTTTTTGTTCAATATCAGAAAATGGTCGTGTCACACGGCTCCACTCCGGGTAAAACAGGCGGAAAAGTTGGATCACCTCCTGCCTGGTACTTGGAATCTGGGGCACCCGCGTGTTATATAAATGTCCTAGTTGCAACCTACATGAATGCAATGGGATGGTATGAGCTCTGCGCTAGATGAGAAAATTCTTCGTCTTTCGTCTGACAACGCCCATGCCCAGGAAGCAAGTCCGCAAGGACCCTTCAAAAAATGGAGCCAACTGCTCCGTCCATAGAGTGGCGATCCTGCATTGGTTGCGTGCTAGTGGTCCGGGGAACCAGATTCTATTACGTATCGGCAGAACTGCCTTCCATGCGGGGAAGCTAAGCGTTGCATCCTCACCGAATGCAGTCTATCATCATCAACTTTCTCGTCTACATGCGGCTGTTAGCAATTTTCACCTCGGCTTTGTAGATGCGTGCTACTGTAACGTTGGTGCGATGTCTACTAGAGGGTGAGGTTGGGCATCCGCTATACGGAGGCAGTGAGGCATATTCTTAGGCCGAGGGAAGCCGAGCATGAACTCTCTAAGATGAGGCTCCGCTGCGGCCTTTGTATTCCCCACGCCGTTCTGGCGTCATTCTGGAAGCCGGGCTAGGTAAGTTGAGATGCAAGGGCACCCGACGGTCAGTTTGGGAAAAGCCACCCAGGTACGCTTGAAACCTAGTCGTCAGCCCCGGTAGGCTCGAGGCGAACGCTGTATAAAGCTAGCTTTGGCGCACGTGATCCACCCAGTTCCGCAAAAATCCCACAGTAACGGGGTTCAATTGCATCTTTTATTTATTGTTTATCTTGTTCTTATCTTTCAATTGACAATGCCACTTGTAATCACCATCATTCAAAGTGTGAAAAGCTTGTATGCTTGGTAGAATCAGTGGGATGTCCGACATTAAGCGCAAAAGGCCGATTATAGACTTGTCTCTAGTCTCGCTCATTACACTAACATCACTGATACTTTTATGAACCTAGCATTCGGACCTTCTATGTCGCAATTAGCGAAAGAGCAGCATCAGTAACAGTAGCAGCAGCAACAGTGGTAGCATTAGTAGCAACCTCGTATCGCATTTTGTACAACCGCCATGCATTTTGTCTCTCCCATTCTGCCTACACCATAACACCAGAATTGCTGATTCATAGTGACAGCTTATTCCTGTAATGAACCTCTCGCCCCAAAAGTCACCCAAGTATAACCATGTTTCACGTACTTCGGGGAATTTCACGCTTACTACCTAGCAATCATCACGACGGGACTTCGAGCCGCACCTTGGCAGCCCCCCAATCATGATGACAGAGAAGAGACACCAAGAAAGACCTTTCGCTAATATAGAGCTCTCTTTGGCCAGCTGTTGGTAGTAAGATGTCATAGCCCCATGGTGATGCAGGCACCGGGGTGAGTAAGCCCTCGTCAGCACCTGATTCGCCAGCCTTACACTACGACAAACATTCGAACCCAATGATTCGCGACCTGCGCATTCACGACTTACCAGATGCGGCTGTAATCGAATCTCCGGTTCTCATTATAGCGTAGGACGAGCTTCAGTGGCTGCTACTCTCTCTAAATATATCCCGGTCGCACAGTAAATGTACACGGGTGACCGACATGGGGGACGTGTGGAACACACAGACAACAGTACTCTTCCATATAAACTGTCTTCATTTCTTCGAGATGTTTTCTTCTGATCTACAAGCAACTTGAAACAACTGATCAGCTGAGCCGAACCGACTACTTTCTCTCCTTAAAATTTCATCAAGATGGTTTCCGCCACCGTAATCGCAAAAGTGCTCCAGAAAGCCACTGAAGTGGCAGGCCACAGTTGGGAGTGGGGAACTGTCGCCGAAGCCCTTCTCGAATGGAACAACCCCGATCTCAGCATTTGGAACAACCCATTTCCAGATGGGCACATTCCAAAACTGAATGTGGATGACACTTCTGCACTCTCCTACGTCAAGCCGCATATATCTCTAGAAGGCAATACGCTTACTTCAGATGGTACGTCCCCAAAAAATTTCGTAGAGGAATGCAGATGCTGATAGAATACCTAGGTGCTGCCGGAGATCCAGCTTCACTCGGTACGTTTGCTGTAATGATCGGTCAATCCTCAGGCGAATACGGTGACGCGGCCGCCCGCCAAGTCTACCACCTTCTCGCCGAAGTCCCACGTTGGCCCCAGGCAGATGGTAAGGATGGCGCCATCTCCCACCGCGAAGGCTACAAGGAGCTCTGGGCAGATTTCATATACATGGTCCCGCCCTTCCTCGCTTACTACGGCGTGGCCACGAACCAAGATAGCATGCTCTCGGAGGCGGCAAACCAGTGCAAGTACTATCACGATGTGCTAGAGCAACAGTCGGGGCCTTGGATGCACATTGTGGGTGATGGACAGCCGGGCCATACTTCCGACGAAGGACTCTGGAGCACGGGCAATGCATGGGCAGCCGCGGGGATGGCAAGGGTGCTGGCAACGATGAAGAAAACTGGATACTCTGATGGTAATCAGATGAGCATGCTTAAGGACATGATCCAGCGCATTCTTGATGGCGTCATCTCCATGGACAACGATTCTTCGGGCCTGCTGCACAACTATCTCAATGAGGGGAATTGGTGGGGTGAGATTGCTGGTACCAGTCTGCTCGCGGCGACCGCCCTACGCATGGCCAAACTGGAGCCGGACTCTTTCGGTCAGAACTATGTGGACTGGGCCGAGAAGAAGATGAACGTTGTCGATGGAAAGATTAACGAGGATAGCGGCATCGTGGGACCGGCGATTAACCCCGAGGATTGGCATGACTGGAATCAGTTCTGGTCTGGAAGTCCCGAGGGACAGAGCTTTGTAGTTATGATGCACGCGGCTTGGAGGGACCTCAAGGGATGAGTCAAGCGATCGCGAATAGACAGCATGGTGGCATTTCCAAGGCGTTAAAGATCGGAACTGAATTCATACTTGTTATTATTATCACTTCCTTTATACATTCTTCATCGTAACTCCTCTTGAAACCTGGACGGACTTCTCGGCCTCGTCTGTGGACTTCCTTGACTCCCTAAATTCGGGCTAGCAGCAGGTGACGGAACTGACAGGTGGAGACTATTTGTCGGTATGGGTGTTGTAAGCTGTGGAGTTGACGTCGATAGGAAGGGCATATTTTGTTGGCCTGGAGTACCCATGGGGCTCGAACCGTTGCTCTCAAGCCTTCTCTCTTCCAGTGATGTATTAGGTGATGGCTCCTTTGGCCTCGCAGGACTCTTCCGTTCTTTATCAAAGAAGCTGAAGATGCTACGACTTTGGAGGCCTCCTTGCGAGGTGCGATTGAAGCGGTTGTCTCGGTCTGGATCTTTCTCCTCTGTAAATTGTTAGTCTGAATCACAGCGAACGCTGAATAAACTTACCCCAAAAGGTCTCCCATCCAGCGAAGATCGGTAATGCCAATAATAGTACGGGCAAGAATTGTCCGAAGCCCCATTCGTTCTCACTCCCCTCCATCCTCACGTTAGGCTCGCCCAATGCTTGAGTATATTTAAACATTTCACCGGCCATATACATTCCATATATCGAGTATCCAGGAGCGATAATCCACGTTCTGATGATAGCTCCAACCCGCTTCACCTTCACCCATACTTTCCACTTCTCATCGATGTAGTCTTCCTCGCGGTCATCCACAAGAACGTACATGGCAAGAATGACAGCCGCATGGCCGCCAATAGCGCCGATGAGAAGGATAGCCCATTTCCCGCCGAATGCTGAGTGGAATGGTGGACGCGTACCCTGGAAGAAGCACGCAAGGCTAGAGGAGAGGTCGAGGCCCACGATGTCGTATGAGTACGAGACGAAGGATGTGTATCCCAAAAGAGCGAGATTTCCGAACATGAAGAAAACGCGAGGAAGATTGATCCATTTGTTTTTGACGAAGTAATTCCTCAAGACTACGACTGTCAATAGGTGCGTGACCGTGGTGAGGAAAGCGAGTTCAGTGACGATGCGAAAATGGTAGACGGAGAGCTCGCAGTGCTTAAGCATGGCTGTGAATTGCACTGCCAGGCCGGTAAGGAGTTGTGTGTCAGCGAACGCGAGAAGGTTCTTGCTAAGGATTTTGTGCCAAAATTCGGGGGAGCGCCATCGCGCATGTCGACCTGATTCATCGTGTCTATATTCATCTTTTTTCCTGCCGCGCCGTTCTTCGAACGCGATGTAGCGGTCGAGGAATAGGACGAAGAATGCGACGCAGAAGGCTAGACATGTTGTTGATAAGAAGCCTACCAGGACCTGATCGTAATTAGCAATAAATCCACCTAATATGACTTCAGACGTACTCCGATGCCAGCAATGTCCGGGTTCGCCTGTACAACCTGGTTTTTGGAGGTGCAATCGACCTTTCCCCGGAACTTATCGCACGTTAACAACGGCATCACAAGCTGTCGAACGAAGATGTAAGAGTCATTCCCTGGGCTTGCGATGACCGAGGCAGGCTCTGCTTATATCCTGTGCACCGCTACCACCACCGCCCCCACTGAGGGAAGAGAACGGTCACAGCCTTGCCCCGTGCCACTGAGGCTGGATCCTCTCCCGCTGAGTTGGGGCCGCAGGAGTGTTTACGATGACGCTCTTTAGCTTGTTCAACATGCACAACGTGGTTTAGCGATGAAGGATTGCAAGAAACCCTGCCCAACGCGACCTTTCATCCTATTAATTTGGCAGCAGAAGCTGTTTTGGGATGCGGACGACGGCCAGTGACTGGAAAAGGGTAGGCGCACCCTTGCACGTACGTTTACGTGCGAAGTGGGCAGTGCGTGGGGGCTATGCCATATATGAACGCCACTTGCACCGCTTCCTGCAGCCCCCGGTGGCTTTGCTACATAACAAGTCTAACGCAGAAAGTATTCACCCCACTAGAACTTATTCAGTGCAAGAGTTATAAGTGGTAAAGTCAAGGGCTCATGAGAACATGGGAACTAGGTTTGAAGAGGTCGGGTTGGGCCCATTCCCACGCTTTAAGATATCCGCCCCGAGTCCAAAGCCTTTATCTAATCAAAAAAAATATCGTGTAGTAAACATTAATGTAATCTGATGCCTCGATGCATGTCGCCAAAAATCTATGATGCTAGTAATGGAGCCGCAAGATATGCGGAAGAGAAGAGTATTGGCTTTCGTGTCCACCAAAGATGAGATGGTCCAGGGTATATGGCACAGCCAGGGAAATACGCCTTAATGCGTCGCAAGGCTCTAGTCCTTCCGCCCCTTCTCAGGACGGTAGCCATTTGCAGCGCCGTTTGATCGGGAGCCCTTGTCACTGACAGGCCGGTTGGGGATAGTCAAGCAGTTGATGCCAAGGTAGTCGCAAATGCTTGTAATGACAAGGTGCGCCCATCGGCCGTACACGATGGCAGCGAAGACAAAATAAGCACGTAGGTACCACAATTCGAAGTTCGCAGAAATCGGGCCGAATGTCGTGCCAGTCACCGTGAAGTATGGGTGGTTTACCAAGAGAGCTCCGCCAATCATTGGCGCAAGCATAATGGTCCAGTACGGGAAGGGTTGGCGAGTGAGATGGGCGAGGATGATTTTCGTCGTCATGCGCCCAAAGACTAGTGACATTGTCAGGCAGTAGAGCACGAGGTGGTTATCCTTGAGAATGAACGAGTATGGTGAGCCGAGCCATGCCATGGTGGCAGCAACGAAGATAAGCAACGGCGTCCACTCCCAGAACAACGGAAGAACAGGCAACTTCTGGGCGCGACGTGCGCGTGCCACGTTGACGATGCAGGCCGGAAGATGGGCAACGAAGAAGGTAACGAGTATCATGGGTACCCAAAGATCTCGAAACGTCATATCATCTAAGAGCTCCTTGTAGGACGGGAAATACGTGACGAGGGGAGTCGACCAGATCTCGGGACCAAAGTAGCCTGACATGCACATGAAGGTGCATGCAAAAATGAGTCCCTCTGCAGTACGTGGTCAGAAAACGATACGCGTGCAAATCATGCCATTCTTACCCGTAGGGCCATTGAAATAGCCCAAATACAGTGTGTGGGTATGGTAGGTTTCCCACGTGGAAAAGAACATGGGCAACACCGGAACGAGAGCTGTGAAGGCGCCGGTCTTCGAGGTGCCATATCCTACGGCGGCCGTTTCTAAGAGGCTTGCGAGCGTGCAGTTGAGCGAGTCAATCCCGTGGCTATCCATATCAGCTTCTGAGAGTTGGTGCGTTGGGTAAACTCTCAACGTACTCAAATAGCTCCCCTAGTGGGCTGGATGTCCCTGTACGGCGGGCTTGTTTGCCATCCACGTTGTCCATAGTGGAATACCTGAACCGCCTGTTAACGCTATGGAGAAGATCAGATCACTAGTGGGGCTCACATCCAAAGTCCAAAAGCGAAGCTATAATACACCCAAGATGGCGCCTGTCATTCAGAGCCTAGTCAGTCCTGCACGCTTGGGACAAACGGGTTCCCTGGTGTAGCTTACCGGGCCAACAAAATCTGGTACGTATATCTCCAACAGCGCGACGTTGCCTAATATGAAGAAGAAACCTAACAACGTGACCAGGTTCGGGGCAAGCCATAGCGGCAGAAGCTCGACGAATCCATTCCACTATCCCAGTATTAGATGCGTGCGGCTGCGGAAGTTTCGGGCCTCGTACGTAGTGCTTAAGGATATACCGCGATATAAGGGATTTATCGACGCTCGAATACTTGTACGATTTCAGGTGCTGCAGCGCGTCTTCGGAGACACACTCATGCTTCGCAGTCTCTGCGCAGAGTTAGCGACTTAATTCACACAGTAGGCGCCGACGCGGCTCCAATTGATCCCCAGAAATCATAGGAGAGTAGCATACCTTTGCTCGGCATCTTGGGGTGGGTGGCTGGCGGAGGTAAAGACATGAGGGGAATACTGGGGCTAATATATACTAAGAGTCTCGGCCATGTGGGTGAATGAAGAATCTGGTGTCTGCAGCGGGGAATAATTGAGGTGCAGCAGCAAGTTTGACATGCGTGATGCAGGCCGCGCTTCCGGCTGGTCCACGTCAGGCCCGTCGTCAAATCGTAAAAAGGAGCCGGCACGCCGGCAGGAACAGCAAGGGTCGATCACTGAGCGGATCTTGGCATCGGGCGAAAGCACGTGAAAGTACCAGAGAGCCTTCAGCTCGACATTTCGCGGTGATGGGCGTCTCCAGCGACATGCTTTATGAACGGAATTTGGACTCGAATGCTAGATACTTCTCCCCTCAGCAATGTCTGCCGTATCCTCGCTGTCCATCTAGACAAACAAGTGCCGACCGTTTCTTCGATCTTGTACCTCAAATACACCAGCCCCTTTAGGAATAGCCTCTCGCTTAGTCAAGGTCGTTGAAATCCCGAAGCCAAGCCGAATTCTCGAAACTTTCGCAACGCACACCTTCTGAGTCTATAGCTAGATCTAGGTATAGCCCCTGTTGATGATTGAGAGCATTGGTAATGCTCGGTATCTGTCTACCACCGCTTGATTTTTGGGACTAATACAGGAACCTCCGGAGCTACTCCTTGTTTGTGTGAGTACCAATCTCTCCATTTCAGCTTCCTCATGCTTAAGGATGAATCCTCATCGACCTCATACATTTTAGGAAGAGCCGGAAAAGGTATGGCTAGCATCGACATATGTTACGCCGTCGCTGCTTATAAATGGTCTTCTGAGAGCACCCACTTGTTATCTCTGCTGTGAAAAGGCTGCAAGGGAATAGCTGCTAATGGGCATTTTGCAGGGCAATGTAACCGCACACTTGATGATTACGGTTCAAATCTAAGAAACTTCTAAAGGACTCAGGAAATCCCCACCGTCCTCCCGCCAGACAGTACACCCCCGAACAACCCCTCATCGCCCATAGACCGAATACCAGTCAGGAACGTCCTACATCCCTACATAGCTCGAGAAAAAGTGTACTCAGGTGGGAACACGTGAAAAGCAGGCGAAGAAGACATACCCTAAGCACGACAAGGAGAAGACAAAAGGCGGTGAAGAGTGCTATGTACGATCGCTGTGCACACGCGGCCTTTGAAATCTCGCCCGATTATCTCATTAGCAGCGTTCAACTCCTAATTGATATGCTATAGTTGTCACGCTTATTTTGGCACGAAAGTTGTGAGTAAGCGCCCGGTAATGCTGTAGGGTTACATGCTAGCGCATCTCCACAGCAGAGTACGACTGGATTCTCTCCATATTAGAAGTCGAACAGCATCACGCACAGATGGCACTCCACTTCAAGGCCCCACTACCTTGTCGAGACAATAAGTAGTGGCATGTGTACACAATATGCATATTTTGCCCGAACCCCACCAGCCATAGTCTCCAATAGCCATGACTTGTATCTTCCGAACAGTCTCTAGCTACTCTGGAAGATCTTGGATTTGCACATCATAAACAACAAATAGACCACAATCTTTTTCGCATGAGCTACAAATATATGCACGGTTTGAACCACAGCACCAGTCGTAGGCAAAATTACCTGCATGTGCTATTCTCCTATCATATTCTGCTATTCCCGCCTGTCTGAGAACATAAGGCTCGTGTCTTGGGTGCAATCTATCAATGCCATAAGCTTTAAGATACCGGAACTAGAAGTGGATAGTCGAGTGTCCGAAACTGAACATCAAGGGTTATCAGAATTAGTATTCGATGCCTCGCATCCAACAAAACACTCTGTCAGGCTCTTCATGAGGCGACGCAAACACTGACACGAAGCTGGGGTCGACGCATCATCCTTGCCGAAAATTCCGGTGAACATCCTACTTCGGGGCTCACTTCGGTCAGCACTCACTCACACTACTCGCCTAAATGTAGAGATGACGAAAAGTGTTTCGGGAACGAATGTCGCATTCGTATAAGACGGTCAGTTCGAATATTGAACACAAAATTCCTTCGAAGAGTTGGGCGACTAACAACCCTGAGGATTCTAGACCCAGATCCCAGCTCATCAGCCAGGAGATTCATACTAGATGGACGTCGTGCCGCGTTGTCGGTCTGTTTCCCGCTGTCAAAAAGCAGGGCCACGAATCAGATCTCAGGGACATGCGGGGGTGAATCGCAGATGTAGCACGACAGCAATCATGCCGCAGCATTAGGAAGTTCGAGACGAGGATTGGCGAATTGCGAACCCATTCTAGATCTGATGGATCAAGTTCTTTGCCCATGGCCTAGCTACTATAGGGCTATGCCCCTGTGTCGGGTCTCATGCTCGTGACCTCTCGAAAAACATAGCACCGGTATTCACGACATGAGCCGCAAACTCTATCCCGTCACCTCCGATGGAGCCACGGTCTTGCGGTATAGTGAGTTAGTTATATTCACCTATGATACCCAAGATAAGAGGCTTCTTATTTAACAAGGGTTTCCTTGGGCTCAATGCTGCCCAATACATCACTGCCAGAGCCATGCGAGCAGGGCAGGTCCAGAAGAAGACACATCAGAGCCCAAAGGGTGAACTAAATTGTGTCACGTAATTCTGTCATTATTTCGTAGCATCCTTATCACACATCCAGTATAGTGCGCGACACAAGACCCCGGAGATAAGGCAATGTGCGAGGATCCCGACATCCTCGCAAGGTTATCCTCAGTCGAACTATGTTTTTCACTGTTGTTGTGGGTGAGGTGGTTAGTGAAGAATAGTTAAAGGCTGCAGTATGATCATCCTCGGGGGTGGCACGGTTGTAGCGGGAGTGCCGTGAGCGCATCGGCGGCCGCCACTCCCGAGTGCATTGTAATAGCCTATTCTAACATGGTACAGGGTAGTATTCCCACGGTGTTACACGGCTGTCGCACCAGGCAGGGAGCTACAGGGCGAAGACAAGTCTTCTTCCAGGTTCTCAATGTTCAGTGAGTTAGGGAAAAGCTTTCGGACCAACGTCTACCTTGACGCATGGTCATAAGAAATGATATCGGATTCGGTTCGTTCAGCTACTACTACATCAAGTGAGGGCCATAGCGGAATCTGACATATTGAACAATAGGCTATAAAACTGTCCACTATGTCCCGTCCACTATAATGCGATGCCTTCTCTAGAAGATAACGTGCGCCAGAAACTTCAATGCTGTAAACTTGCCGCCCTCTATTGTGATATTACTAGGTTGAAACGTCTGTCAGCGACCTTTCAATTCGATTGACGGAACATCGTATGAAAATGTCGGGCGTTCAGCTGTCTCGTAGTTTATTGATCCTGTATACAAAGCGGTCATGATGGTATGCGGGATCGCCATCATCTGACATGACAATGGCGACAGTGAAGATCCATCATGCCAGAACCTTAGCCGTGCGGTTCCTATTTTGTTAAGTGTTCATGACCCGTCCAGGGCTGTCGTGCGCAGTTGGAACCTGACTCGTTCCACTGGCATGCATACAGTAAACAGTCCCCAAGGCCCACTCAACCCGTTTCGTTTTCTTACCATTTTGACAAATACCATGGAGCGGATATGTTCAGATAGGGTGGTGAGCCATACGCTCAACATGAAGACTGCTAGCTGACAGATTTCAAAATGTAATGTTTACGCTCAGGAGACAATGGCTTATGCTGCTGCCTGATACGGCCAAAGCCTAGGAACCATGGTCTCGCCTGGGTCTTGTTTCATGGGCACTATCCTACTAGATATCGTCAGTGCAAGATTGATACTTGATGCATCTCATTGATGTCATTCGCAAAAAGAAACTGCACCATTGTAGTTTGCCCCGGCGTGTCGGGCAACTTTGGCAGGTTTCCCCTGCAGGGCACAAGACCAATCAAGGGTATCGCTTCCTATGATTGGTTCGATGGCTGCAGTATCTGCACGGCATTGAACAGACCGCGATACCCTGGACTTGTCTGTACGATCCGGCGCGCATTCAGGATTCACACTCTTAACCGACGTCGTACACGGCATTCGCTCGACGTCTGCTAACTCGGGTCGCCCGTACGAGACATTCCTAAGGCACGTAATCGCAGTGGGCCGTGGTTGCTTTTGTGCGATCATCAGTGAAGGCTACGGCTTCGGTATCAAATCTCGGATTACTCGACTCTTGTCTCAGGAGTCCCGGTGACGGTATCTGAGTGCGGAGTTGTGGACTTAAGCGATGACCAGTTTCTGTTAGTGACCAATGAGTTCAACTATCGGTACTGTGTGTTTCATGGCAATTTTTCGCCGCTTCAGGGGCAAAAAAGACGTTCACGTGTACATAATCCTCGTGCCTAGAAGCTCGGGAAAGCAGGGTATATGTGGGCAAAGTGGAATAAGCGTCGTCATGCAGAACTTTATCTCTCAATAGAGTTTGAAAGATTACGGATGTGCCACGTTTGCTTCAATGAAGATTTTGTGCAGAAGTGATGATAATTCGGGGAAAAAATGTCGACCTACCAGTCATCAGCTGAGGCGCCACCGTGTAGGACTTGATGTGCTTACAGAGATTCCCAGCGTGAAGTATCTAAACAATTGCAATAGAAGAATAAATTAAAACGAAATATCTCAAGTAATACTAAGATACATGCTTGTGTAATGAGAATAATCCACAAAGCTCCAGGCTGCTACAAGACCATATGTCCAGACTTCAAAAATCAACGCAGATCGCGCTACTCGCTACGCCCTGAAATATGTCTTAGTAGAAACATGAGAGGTGATGACGGAGCGGGCCAAAACTACCTATGATACCGGTATCACGGCGCTTCGGGATGTCGGGGTTGCGCGATGGATTAGGAACCTAAGCGTTGGCGGGCTCAACCGGCTCTAAGGATCATTAGGATTGGGACTTGTCACATCTAGAGGAAACCTACCAAGGGGTTCCGGGTCTGATGTTGGAAGAACGGTGGTGTGCATGCTGTTGACTTGCGGCGAAGAGCTGCGCATGATTGTAAATGGCTGAATAGATATTAGGTTCGATGAGGAATGAAGGAGCAGTGCAGTAGCAAATGAGCAGAAAGGCGTAGAAAGAAGCTGCTAAGGTGATCGTGAATTAATGTCTTCCGGCCAAATTGAGTTGCATTTGATCGAGCAGGAGCTTGAGAACACCACCGGACCATCTTTATAACTAGCCATCAGAGGCGGCTCTTGTTCCTAACCGGAGTAGGATGAAGGGTTACCCTTGCAGACGTACATAACAGGCTCGTGAGACAATGAAGCGCAGCTAGCATTACCCAGTCATATACTCTCGGACACTGTCTCCACAGATCTACGTGTTCGGCTTTGGTAGCGGCTCGGACCGAATCTGCGATGCTCTGACTACGATTCGCGCTTTGTGATGACCCGGAAGGATCTCATGCGCTTATTAGAAGGCGTGAGAAGAGAGAAGGCCTGCGCCTTAGAAGATGATGTGTTGTTTTGTACATTTTTGTGTTAGTGATTCAGGCTCGCTCAGCTTCCCAATTCGGACACATGAAAATTAACGAGCCAGCGCGATCTCTTCATCCACAACATGGAAACCAAGCTTCTCAGGTCGGCATGAAGTAAATCATATGAAGTGGCAAGACTCGAGATGAGTGGCGCGAAAATTTGATCGACACCGGCGTTATAGAAGTGTGAGAAATTAAAAGGGCGAAAGCATCGGTTTCTGGGGGACTGAATGCATCCCATGGACAGTCGAAGACGTGTTGCTGTTGAGTGCTATTGAATAGCTTTTCTTTGGTCATCAATCCTTCCGATAGCATCATCAAGTGATGGAAGGAGGCCCACTGACAACTTGTATTTAGACTCGACTGTCCACGTGAATCGGAATGTCCGGCTGGGATTGGTTGTCACATTCCGAGCCCACGACTGTTACAGAGTTCAAAGTGAGGCAGTAAGCCAACACGTAAGATAATTAGGCTAGGATATGAGCGGAAAACATTGAACCTGTTTCAAATAATCAGCATGACCGCCTCATCATTTAGACCCTTAGTCACGGCGGTGAACATCAACAAAAGCCCGAACGATACGGAAACAAGATCAGAAATCCACTTACGCCTTACGCCTTGTGCCTAGAGACCCAAGAGTAAGATAAATCAGTTGTTAATTGGAAGTATCAATCCACTAATATGTAATTGAACCTTTTGATGGCTGGAAAAACCAGCGCGATGCTTTCCGCTACAATTGCGCGGGGGCATTACCAGTCCTTACGGAATCTGAGCGCCATTGTTGTCTGTCGACGAAATGAATACAGATGCGACAGCAAAGAAAGCCGCTGAGTACGCAAATAAGTCCCCTCGAGATGTTCGGCCAGACACGACTTTCGCCGATATCGAAAACACGAGGCCGAAGACGCCAACCATAGCGATGCGGACTTTCAGAGGTCGGGTTGCTACAAGAGAGAACATAGCCGCAGTTAGCAAGAGCGGCACAAAGATGCACGTCAATGCATCAATTGCCTTGACAATGGTAAGGAGTTGAACCGTAGTTTGCTGCCCATCTTGCAGGGACCGTCGGCCATAGAATAGCCTGCGAACACGCCGCAAAATCACTCTCTCGATCCATTCAATGTTGTTGATGCATAGATTTGACAGAAGGTCGGAATCCTCTATATTGACCCAAGCGACATAGTCTCGAGCTGCTTGGTCTTGGTAGGCTGCCGCTGCCCCCTTTTCGTTGGTCGGTCCGAAGTCGCCACCGTCGAAGAGTTTGACGTGCTTCTTCAGGCGATCGCTGAAGTAGTGAGCCTGATCGGGCATCTGGAAAAGCTTGTGGGAGAGCCAGAGGTCCTCAGCTGAATGTCGATCAGTTCCACTATCGTGCAGTAGAGCGAAAACAACGAGAGTTTACACATACTGTAAGTTCTTAACTTTTGTTCATAATCCATCCACTGTTCGTAAAGCTTTGAATCCTCCTTCGCAAGGCTTCGTGGGCAATCAAGTGCAGTCAGGGCAGCTTTTCCTTGGCTTCGACGGAAGACTGCAATTGCTGCGCTCAGGTCCTCTTCCAACTTCAAGACCTCCTCCGCGTCGTCGTAGAGTTTCTTTGTCCATTGCGCGCCAAATCGACGAAACTTTGGCAATTCTGGATAACTTGCACATTCTTTGTAGAAGGAGGAATACCGGTACCTGGGACGCGGGGGATCCATCTTTTAAGAATTGTCGGATTCCGAAAGGGTTGGGGGCCAGTCTGGCAAGGCTGAGACGGCGAGGAGGCTCTAGACGAGTCTATTCGACGAAAGGGACTCAATAATGAAAACAAGAATTCCGAGAGAAGAAGGCTCCGTATAGGTTCCCTATGATCCCATTTATGAGCGCGATTCTGCTTGTGGCCTCCGACCGGTGGGCTGGGCTGCCTTACATACCCGTCTGGAATATCAGGCTGCTTACAATTAATCGCAATCCTATCATCGAAGCACCAGCGCCTGAAAAAGGGCAACAAATGATTTTCTGAGTTCGCCATCCCTCATTGATAATTTCGCAGGAGAGTGCTGACCATCCAGCATTTAGTCAAACAGTGCCGATTGCACGCTTAAATAACGAAACCTTCAGCCCGCCTCAGAATGCGGCATGGGGCTCATCGACAGCTACTGGTATATTGTCGGTATTATGACTGACCAGGTCCTTCACATACGGGCAGATTAACAACCTTGTGTTTCCGGTTGATACGTTGAGTTGTCGACTACGAGATATCTGCAGTTTAAAATGACGAGTTGGAGAGTAATCGATAAGGTTCTAATGTTTAAATGTACAGTCAGCATCAATCCTGAGAAAATAGCGTATACGAACTGGTCTAAGGACGATTACCAAGTAGTGTCTCGGTACTTTTCAACATCCAAGGTCTTGGATACCCTCCTCGAATTAGCTAATTCGGGGATGCTAAGGCTATGACGCGGTTTGCTGTTCTTATCGTCTTGATCTGCCATTCTTTATTCGATCAATGCTGGTATTTCATTGTATATTAGAGGTGATTCGTAGAGCTGACGTTCATTAGCCTTCAACGTCTTGAATAGGACCGGGAAACCCAGGAAACTGGTATACCCAAAGATATCCTGACATGCTTAGAGTTGCTTACAGAGCTGCCAATTCACCAGTGGCACGTAAATCAGTGGACCACTGCAGGTTTCAAGGGCGCCCAGCACTCAGAGCACCAGTATAGTATGTCAGGCGGGTTTGATACTTTGGGTGTCCAACGCATGAAAAGATGAGGTGGTATCTTTTGCGTGCTTTTTCATACAGATGTCACATCTTTAGTCTACATGATTGCCATAGTTTCGGCATCACTTTGATGTAGGAGTATGCCAACTATAAATAGAAATAGTCGGTGCGGTAGACGTTTCTTTAGAACTACTCGAGAGCGTCAGATTATCTCCGCATTGAGATCAACATTCCACTAGACAAACCTTTTGTAATATCCCATACTGTCCTTACTTTCAGTGTCTAATGCTGTTCATGTGGACAGAGATAAGGGCTGGCTACCATTTGAAATGACAAGAGCAAGCTTGAAATTTCGACTCCGGTTGTGAGCTTCTACAAGAATGCATGGAAGCAGAACAGGAATTACTTAGCATCAATGGACTGGAACATTGTCTTTCACGTCGTGATGACAGTATAGGAGCTTGAAATAGACGTTGAAAAGCACATGTAGTGAACTGTTACGAACCTGAAGGGGGGATTGCGGCGTTTAAGAACGACAGGACCGCAAGCGCCCAATGCAGGTAATTACGGCATGAAGCCAAGCCAGTAAGGCAAGCCTACACGTGACTAGCACGTGACTGATCACTCGGATCACTGTGATCAAGGTGATCGATCACCCTGATCACCGTGATCACAGTGATCAGCTAGTCTATATAAGGCCCACACGAATGCTCCTTAAGAGCTTTATATTTAACCTTATTAGCTACTTAAATACTAACTAGTTACCCTAGCCTATTATTATTAAGATAGAATAATTATTTATTACTCTTTATAACCTTATAGTTCCCTAGACTCTCTACTTTATTTCTATTGCATTCTTGTAGAAACTCACAACCGGAGTCGAAATTTCAATATATACTTACTAAGTAACTACTTAAACCTTATTAAGTTATAGACTTAATATTTTAAATATCTTCTTAAAAATAAGTACTATTTTGTAATAGGTAAGACCTAGAAAGGACCTCTATAGCCTATAGCCTTGGCATAAACCTGCTCTAGATTGAACTATTAACTTATATTTAGAGCAGCCCGACTGCTCTAGTATTACTTTAGGTAAATTAGAGTATATAGTATAGTGTGCAGGTGCGCAGGCGGCCATGTGAAGTTCTTTGATAGAGCTCGCAGTCGATAGGCAATCGGATGGGTAGGACGGTAGTGGCGGGTACAATCGACAGGCGTTCAGATGGTAGATCGACTGGTAAGGAATAGAAGCAATGCAGGGCTCAGGAATTACACCAATTGGTAGGCTGGAGCCGAAAAAGTCATCGTACAGGCAGTCTATTCTCTCCTCATACATATGCAAAAGTCAGTGAGTGATGATGTCTCTCCCCTGGCCACCATGGTTGGTAACCAAGAGTCGAAAAAGCAGACTAGTCTTCATCTAGCCTCTGAACCAGTTAGCACGGCACAATAGTAACTAGCCTAAGTAGAATAAGAGGGGGGAATACTCTTGTCAGATTGCAGCACGCTTGGCTGACCTGTAGAATTATCACGGTAAATTATTATAGTAAACTATGTACAAGATAGTTGTGAGCAAGTAAGTTAAAGATTTTATTTTATTTTTTTTCTTAGTCCTTCTATCTAAGGACCTATTTATTCTAGCTATACCTTAGAGTAGAGGAATCTTATCTTAGCTATTATTATATAACCTTTTATTCTATACTTTAACTAAAAGCTACTTATAATTTAACTTTCTTTATACTCTATTAGCTTACTTTATTCTTATATTAATAGTAAAGTATAGTAGCTTTTTAGACTTTAGTAGTCTTCTATAATATTAGATAGACTAAAGTCTACTTAAAGTAATCTAGTATAAACTACTCTATTATTTAATATACTCTTTTAGTTTAAGTTTTCTTAAGCTATCTTTAGATTATCTAGTATAACCTTAATTTTTTATATTTAGAGTTCTAAGTTAGGTAACTTATTTTCTTTTTAAATAAAATATATTTATATATTAATTAACGTATTCCACCACCGAAGGGGCCACCCCACTGAAGGGGCCACTCTCAAACTCACCAAAAAATCAGAATTTCAATAATTAATATCTTAACAACTACATAATAAAATTCC